>CM053594.1:137219589-137238092 GCA_028646575.1 Pseudocheirus occidentalis | reverse complement strand
TCAATGATACTGATTGTTTTCCTAATATTGAACCATCCTTGCATTCCTGGAATAAATCCAACCTGATCAAAATGTATTATTCTTGTGACAAGTTGCTGTAGTCTTTTTGCTAATATTTTATTTAAAATTTTTGCATCTATATTCATGAGGAAGATTGGTCTATAATTTTTCTTTCTCCATTTTGTCTCTCCCTGATTTAGGTATCAGTACTGTATTTGTGTCATAAAAAGAATTTGGTAGAGCTCCTTCCTCACCAATTTTCCCAAATAGTTTGTAGAGTTTTGGGATCAATTGCTCTTTAAATGTTTAATAGACTTCACTAGTAAATCTACCTGGCCCTGGGGATTTTTTCCTAGGGAGTTCCCTGATAGCTTGTTAAATTTCTTTTTCTGAGATGGGGTTAAGTAATTTACTTCCTCTTTAGTTAGTCTGGGCAACTTATATGTTTGTAAATATTCATCCATTTCACTAAAATTGTCAAATTTATGTGCATACAATTGGGAAAAATAATTCCTAATTATTGTTTTAATTTCCTCTTCTTTGAAGATACATTCACCCTTTTCACTTTTGATACTTGAAATTTGGTTTTCTTCTTTTTTTTAATCATATTGACTAAGGGTCTATCAATTTTATTGGTTTTTTTCATAAAACCAACTCTTAGTTTTATTTATAAGTTCAATAGTTTTCTTGCTTTCAATTTTATTTTGGTTTTCATTATTTTTAATTTAGTATTTAATTGGGGGTTTTCAATTTGTTTTTTTTCTAGCTTTTTCAATTGCATGCCCAATTCATTGACCTCCATTTTCTCTAATTTTTTCATGTATGCATTCAGGGATATAAAACTTCCCCTAAAAACTGCCTTTGCTGCATCCCACAAGTTTTGGTATGATGTCTCATTATTGTCATTCTCTTGAATGAAATTACTGATTGTTTCTATAATTTCTTGTTTGACCTATTCATTCTTTAGGATTAAATTATTTAGTTTCCAATTAGTTTTTTGCCTATCTTTCCAAGGCCCTTTATTGCATATAATTTTTATTGCATCATGATCTGAGAATGATGCATTTAACATTTCTGCCTTTCTTCACTGAATTGTGAGGTTTTTATGCCCTAATACATGGTAGATTTTTGTGTATGTGTCATGTACCACTGAGAAAAAGGTAAATTCCTTTTTATCTCCATTCAGTTTTCTCCAGAGATCTGTCATATCTAGCCTCTCTAAAATTCTGTTTGCCTCCTTAACTTCTTTCTTGTTTATTTTGAGGTTAGATTTATGAAGTTCAGAGAGGGGGAGATTGAGGTCTCCCACTAGTATTGTTTTGCTATCTATTTCTTCCTCTAATTCCCTTGACTTTTCCTCTAGGAATTTGGATGCTAAACCGCTTGGTGCATATATGTTGAGTAATGATAGTGTTTCATTCTCGATGGTGCCTTTTAGCAGGGTGTAGTTTCTTTCCCTATCTCTTTTAATTAGATCTATTTTTGTTTTTGTTTTATCTGAGATAAGGATTGCTACCCCTGTTTTGTTTTTTTTTTACTTTAGCTGAAGCATAATATATTCTACTCCATCCTTTTACTTTTACCCTGTGTGTATCCCTTTGTTTCAAATATGTTTCTTGTAGACAGCATATAGTAGGATTGGAATTTTTAAGCCATTCTGCTATCCATCTCTGTTTTATGGGAGAGTTCATCCCATTCACAATTATGATTACTATCTGTGACTTTCCCTCCATCTTGTTACCTCTCCTGTTTATATCTTTGTATCTTCCTTTTCCCTTCCCTCCTTAAGAGTTTTCCTTTTGACCACCACCTCCCTCAGTATGCCCTCCCTGTGCCCCCCTCTTTACCTACCCTTTCCCCTTACTAATTTTTCCCTCCCTTCTGACCACCCTCCCCCTTCTTACCCCCCCCACCTTATCCCTCCTACTGTCTGTAGGACACAATAGATTTTTATTCTTAACAGAGTATGTTATTCCCTCCTTGAACCCAAACCAATGTTAGTAAATTTCATACAGTGCTCCTCTCCCTCCCTCTTTTCCCTCTCATGTGTCTTCATGTTAGAATCTAAACTGTTTGTATTGATCGCTCTTTAATTCAGAACCAATGAGATGAACGATCATAGGATTCTCATCTCCTTCCTTCCTTCCCCTCTACTTTAGTATATTTTTATGCCTCTTCTTGTGGCACAATTTACCATTTTCTGCCTCAACCTTTCATTTTCTCCCATTACAATCCCTTTCTTCTCTTTAATAGGTTTTTAAAAAACCTTCAGATAATTTCACTTATACTCACACCCTCTATCTATGTTACATCTCTTTTAAATGTTGCAATACTTATATAAATTTCAATATTGACTAGTATCTGCTTCTCATATAGGGATGTAAACAGTTTGTTCTTATTGAGTCCCAAGTTATGTGCATGTGTGAGCATCTGTGTGTGTATGTGTGAGTGTGTGTTTTCCTTGTTTACCTATTTATGTCTTTCTTGGGACTTGTAAGTACAGATCGAATTTTCTGTTGAGCTCTGGTTTTTTCATAAGGAAAGTCTGGAAGTCCTTTATTTCATCAAATGACCATCTCCTTGCCTGAAAGATTATGCTCAGGTTTGTTGGGTAATTGATCCTTGGTTGCAGTCCTAGCTCTTTTGCTTTACAAAATATCAAATTCCAATCCCTCCAATCTTTTAATGTAGCAGCTCCTAAGTCCTGTGTAATCCTGACTGTAGTTCCACAATATTTGAATTGCTTCTTTTTGGCTGCATTCAGTATTTTCTTCTTGACCTTGTAGCTCTGGAATTTGGCTACTGTATGTCTTGGAGTTTTCAATTTGGGATCTCTTTCAGGAGGAGATTGGTTATCTCTCCTAGATCTGTTTTCCAGGTCAGTTGTTTTTCCAGTGAGATAGTTTGTACCTTCTTCTAATCTTTCAATCTTTATGTTTTGCTTGACTTACTGTTGCTGCATCGTAGAGTCCTTAGCTTCAATTTGACTGATTCTGACTTCAATTTGACTAATTTTTAGTGAATTATTTTCCTCAATTAGCTTTTGAAGCTCCTTTTCTATATGTTCACTTTTCATTTTTAGGGAGGTATTTTCTCCCGTTAGATTTTGGACCTCCCATCCTAGTTCTCCAATTTTACTTTTTAAAGATTCGTTTTCTTCAGTGAGAATTTTTTTCCAATTTGGTCACTGTAGATTTAAGTTTATATCCTACCTCTCTAATTTCATTTTTAAAATCTCCCTTGAGGTCCTCCAAGCATGCTTTTTGGGCTTGAGACCAATTCACATTTCCTTCTGTGGTCTCCAGTGTGAGTATAGAGTCTGTGTTACCTTCTGGATTTGGTTGTTCTTGCTCACTATAAAAAGATTTGATGGTCCTAGCCTTCGTAGGTTCCTTCTTCCCCATTGTGATTGTCTATGTCCTGGATTTTTAAAGTGGCTATCTGCTTCTGGGGTGCAGAGGTATTGAACTTCTGAGGCCGGGAGGTAAAGGTTTGGTTGTTCACTTCATGAGCTGTAGCCTCTGAGTGTGTAGATTGAGGCCAGGGCCAGGACTCTCAATGTTTCCCTTGAGTTACTCTGAGGCTTACAGAGTAACTTATGGGGATGGTGTGGTCTGGATCCCTCAGGTTACCACCTCTGTGTTTCTGGGCTACAGCTCTAACAGGCTCAGTATCAGGAGACCAGCAGCAGCACAGGGCTGCAGTTTGCTGATTGGCCAGGTGGTACTAAAGGGCACCTGGGCTTGTCTTGTTAGTGTTTACTGGCTCCACCCTCCTGGGCTTAGATCCTTGCTGCCTAACTTCCCCCTTCCTCAGTGACTCCCAAGCCTGAGGCTGTTTCCACTAGTTCAGGATTGTACTCTAGATGGGGCAATTATCTCCAGACATTTCTGGGTCAGGGAGTGGGGATCAGAGCAGCTAGGTTTTATTCCTCCATCTTGATTTCTCGAAGTCTGGGTATGTAATTTTTAAATATCCAGGCTGTGGGCTGGTAGCCCTAAGAGAAGCTGCTGACCCTGTTGCAGGCCCTGCACTTTTTCTTACCCAGCTCTGATGCTCCTCTGTCCTGTGGTGAGATGGCTGCAAATCGCCCTTGGAGTGAGCCTAGTCTGCTGGTTGGCTGGGGCTTCTTCTCAGTCTGCAGTACTCTGCTCTCAGATTCCTGCTGGTATGTAGCCCCTGTGTGTTCTGTGCTCTTCCTGCCCAGACCTGAGTAGGCACTGTCCTGGGTTGGGAATCTGCCACGTTCAGTCTCCCAATGAGTTCTGTCACTCTTAAATCTGTTCAAATTCACTTTTTAGCTTTTAGCGACAGAATTCTTGGAGAAGCTTGGAAAAGTTACTGCTTCCTTTCTACCATCTTAGCTCCCCCTTCCCCCCCCCACTTAATCATTTTTACATTGTAGTTATTGTATAATTTGTTCTTCTGCCTCTGTTCACTTCTCTCTGCATCAGTACATACAAGTCTTTCCAGATTGCTCTGAAACTGTCCCTTTCATAATTTCTTAAGTTGTACAAGTATTCAATTCTTTGAGATTATTATTTAAATGCTATTTAGATACTCTCTTTCAGAATGTCTATCATTTTTATTAGTGGCTAATTTTATAAAACTGAAAGAATGGATAGCATACTTAGAAAAATTTAAACTACTCATTAGGAAGGCTAGCTAACATGTTGTATGACAGCCGAATTAGGGCACAGAAAGAATCTCAACAGACAAGAAAAATGAGTTGTAACTATCAGGATGAAATGTAATAGAGATGAGTGTAGAATTCTGCAATAAAGTTTTAAAAAAAGAACCATAAAGTTTTAAAATAATGGACTCATATATGCCTGTAGAGTAGTTAATGTGAAAAAGACTTGGGAATTTGAGTTAACTCGCATCCCACAGTCAATGGTGTGACTTAGCAGTTGAAAAAGTTCATTCAGTCTTAGGACTAATTTATAGAAATAACGTTTCCAGAATGTGGGATACAACAGTTCTGTTATTCTTGCCCAGTCATATCATGTCTGGGGCATTCTATTCAAGTTTTTTTTTCCCCAGGATTTGTGTGTGTGTGCGCATGTCATTTCAAGAAGGACATTGATATGCTCATGTTAGTCTCAAGTTGTATGCTTGATAATACATGGAGAGGTCATCCAGAGTGGTGAAGGGCTTTGAAGCAACACCATATGAGAACTGAAGAAACTAGGAACTGTTTGACCTAGAGAGGAGAAAACAGGGATAGCATAATAACTGTCTTCAAGTATTTGAAGAACTGTCATGTAGAAGAGTAATCCTTAGATTTGTTCTGTTTCGATCTAGACAGAAGAACCCAGGGGAAGAGGAAGAAGATAGACTGATTTTTTATTCGGAGTGAGGAGTTAGGCATTTTTGAGAATAGAGGGGGCTACTTCATGAAGCAATGGAGTTCCCTTCCCACATCAGAAGTGGTCACTCAGAGGCTGGGTCATTATTTGTGTGAGATAATGGAGGATTGGTGCTTCAAGAAGGCATTGAACAAGATGACCTCTGATGTTCCTTCCAGCTCTAGAGTTCTTGTGTTGGAAAATGTGTTGGAAAATATCTTTTGAAAGAGACAAAATATCTTTTGAAAGAGACAAGCACTTTATGGTTTCTTTCCTAACACTAGAGGTTTTCATCTAAGAATATTGCCATGACCAATTGTAGATGACATCACAAATAAGTGGAATAGTATTGAACTTGAACTCAGAAGGACCTGGGCTAATTAGAGTCCCGTTTCCATTGTGTATTAGAAGTGTGATCTTGGACAGGTCATTGAACTTGTCTGAGATTCAGTTTTTTAATCTCTAAAATGAAGGTCAGTAATCAGTTAACATTTGTTAAGTACCTACTATGTGCCAAGTCCTGTTAGCTGATAAAACATGTAAACCTATCTTACAGGAATATTTTTAAAGCAAAGAACTTTCTAAATCTTAAAGCACCATGTCAATGTGAGTAGGCTTAATTGATTTCACAAAGCATTTCTCTTACACATATCAAGATCATGCAAAATGCCTTCATAGATGAAAGCATAAAGCTAAGCCTGTTTAACATGTAATAAATGTTATTAACATTTATCAGCATAAAATAATAACAAAATAATAATAAAATAGAAAACTGTGAGCTCATTGTTGTCATAAAAGATGTGCCTTCCAGCGTTCAAATAGAAGAGGGATTCCATATAATTGGTGAGGTCATGCAGATGTTCCTGTTTGTAGATAACTTTGTGCTGATTGCATCAAGCTCCAGGATACCACAGTATCTCCTCAATAAGATGAATTTCTTGGTGTCTGTTTAAAGGGAGCTAGTTAATGAAACACAGAATGCAACCTCTGTATTAAGCATTTTCATTTATAAAATGGGTTGGTGCTATGGACCCAAAGATAGCTTTGTATCAATCTTTCTCCATTGCATAACTTTAAGTATTAATAATTTTGATTTCAAATTACTTGACTCTACACACATTATAATTTTATGTTTCTTCCACAGAAAAGTTATGCAAGTAGTACTTCAGCTCATATCTTGGACCTGGAAGATTTAAGTCAAGGTCAGGTATAGTTGTTAACTGTTATTATTAGGGTATGTGTGGCACACTTGAATGATTCAATAAATTAAAAAGAAACATTTTCTCCGAGTAGAAGATGCTTCAAAACAGAACTCTTTGGATGGATTAAAAGAAATGGATAAAATCCAGGTTCCTAAATTAGATGAGAAACCTAGGTAAGTGATTTCCACAATACAAATGAAATAATGAATGCTAACGTTTAAAAAAAGGTGCTATCTATGCCAAACACTGTGCAAATACAAATAGCAAAGAATACAGAGGATATTAATAGAAAAGAAAGATAATACCTGCGGTCAGGGAGCTCATATTTTGTTTGGGGAAGGCATCATGTGGGGTGGGAAGAGTTCTGGTTGGCCTAAAGGTGTAACTCCCACCTCTAGGATTCATTGGTAAGGCAGATAGTAATGTCTGGAAATCTAGACGGCATAGTGGCAGGCAATATGGTGTAATGTTAATGGGATAATAAATTCTTCCCAGCCCATTAATAGGCTTCATGTCGAGCCTATTGGGAAAGAGACTTGCACTGAGTCACGATGGTTGTGATGTCTTCTGGCTCTGAGAAGTGTATATGTACTCTGAGTTGGCATTTTGCTTTGGGGGTTTGCTCATGAGAATGATCTTTTGATTTTCTGGTCAAGACTCTAAGTAGCCATATATTCAGAACTCCCAACTTCTCAGATGCTGTCTGTGCTCCCTCAATCCAGTGATGCATGTAAAGTGTATAGCAGTATTGCTTTACTCAGGTAGTTGGAGCCCTGTTTGTTGGTTTGTGTACTAATTTCCCTCCTTGTATTTTCTCCAAGTTTAGGGTGCTGACCTTTCCCCTGAACTAGTGAATGTAATTAAAAGTAGGATTAACTCCTTCTTGAGCAGTCTTTCCTAGAAAAAACAGATCAAAGAACCTGTGCTGGCAAGCCATTCTGGGTGTGCTAGAGTGCTTGCTGTTACATGTGGTGAGGCCTGATGGGCTGGAGGTTGCAGTGAGATGGTAAAACTCTAAGGTCTGCCATCTTACCAGAAGGATTAGTCAGCATCTTCCTGGTGATCTAAGTGTACCAGTGTCCATGGATGATTTGTCACTGCTAATGTGATGACTCCAGTAAAGTATGGTAATAAAATGTAAATGTTTGGAAGCTCCTTTTTTTCTTTTCTTTCTTGCAATGGAAGATGCTTTCCTGCCAGGTAGCCTAAGGAGAATATTCCCTTCTAGTTAGGCATTCCATTGATCTTGCATATTGACAGTTGCTCATGAGGTATAACTTAGGGGGCAGAAAGGATTCAGTATATCTCCTATGGTACCTGAAATTCTGCCATTATGTCAATTATGTTGCCAGGAGCTCCTATACATACTTCTTAGATAATACATCAGTTCTCTATATGTAAGGAACACTTGAGTTTGAACTTGTTTACCAAATGATCTAGCAGGGCCTGAGAGACTGGGACAAGAGACTGGTCAATTTTGATGGGAGAAAAAAAATAGGCTTAGAGTATGTATGACGTAGTCTCATGCAGGCTGCCATGCTAGAAAGGTTTGGGAAGCTGGGAGGCAGAATAATGGCAATATATAGAAGGAGGTTCAGTCCCATTTCATTGAATGGTTCATTTTGTATACATTGAAACCAAAGATGGATATTTTTCTGTGGTGTGGGTCCTCCTTCCATTCAGTGATTGATAGTCTTCATGAGCTGTAGACAAAATAATATCATGTACTATTTTTGTTGTTCATTAGTTTGTCGTGTCTGAATTTGAGTCGTGAACTCATTTAGGGTTTTCTTGGCAAAGATACTGAAGTGATTTGCCATTTTCTTCTCCAATTCATTTTATAGATGAGGAAACTGAAGTAAAAAGTTGCCTAGGGTCCCATGGCTACAGCTAGATTTGAACTGAGGGAAGATGAATCTTCCTGACTCCAGGCCTGGCACTCTATCCACTGCCCTACCTGCTATACCACAAATTATTCTATGCACTGACACATTTCTGCATGCAAATGAAAAATTATGTGATTTGTAAGGTGGGCATTAGTTCTGGGGAAGGAAGAGTGCTGGGAAAGGAAGTTAAAAGCAAACTTCTCTAGCATTTTTCCTGGGATTGGCTTCCAGCTAATTGAGAGATCAGCTAAACTAACCCCAGCTAATTAGAAGAGTTTAGGACAGTGAAGCATTAATATAATGATTTCATTTTAGAGCCACACTTTGTCAAATGGGTACTTACCTTATAAGATACTTGATGTTTCAAACCATAACTGCATTTATATTTCATGAATTAATTGGGAGGTACTCACTTTTTGAACAGAGTAGTACTCAAAACTTTCAGCTCTGAGAGAAAATGTGGTATAGCAGAAAGAGCAATAGATTTGAAGTTAAAGACAGACCTTAAGTTCATATCTTCCCCCAAGATACTCGCTAATGGTGTGACCAGGGATGGGTAAATTGTTTAAATTATCTGGTCATCAATTTCATGTATAATATGGAGATAGGAATATTTGAAGTGCCTCCCTCCCAGAACTGGCAAGATAAGATCTGTCAAAAGAATATGTGTTTCAGAAGAGTAGGGGGAAAGGGGATGGGGGGGGGAGGAGGGTTGTTAGAAGCACACACTTCTATAAAGGGACAGGGCAGAGAATAGAACAAGTGGAGGGTGGGGGTAGGCAGGAGGGAAATAACAGTTTTTCACAATATGTCCTTTGTGGAGATGTTCTACATAGCTACACATGTTTGGCCTGTATTGAATTGCTTGTCTTTTCAGTGGGGTTGGGTGACGAGGGAGGAAGGGAAAGAATCTAGAACTTAAAGTTCTAAAATCAAATGTTAAAATATATGTATATGTATATATACATTATTATTATTATTTACATGCAACTGGGTAATAAGATATATAGGCACTGGGGTAAGGAGATCCATCTTGCCATACTGGAAAGTCAGAGGAGTGATGGGGGAGAATATAGGAGAGAGCAGATTGGAGGGGAGGGGGTATTACAGTGGGATCACTGTGGTGGGTAGGGGAAAAAACAAGGAGAAAATTTGTAACTTAAAATCTGGTAGAAATGAATAATGTAAACTAAAAATAAACAAAAGTTAATAATTAAAAAAGAATATGTGTGTATGCATATGTGTATGTAGACACATACATGTGCATGCATGCCCATAACACAGATATACATGTGTGTAGAGGTAGCATGTTATCAATTGATTAACAAATGTCTTAAACATATGTGCCAAAGACCCTGCTAGATCCTAGGGATACAACGTCAAAGTGAAAAATGAAATAGCCCCAACCTTCAAGAACTGTGATAGAAAGAGTTATAGAACTTTAAGTCAGGAGACCTGGGTTTAAATACTGTCTCTGACATTTGAACTGAGTGACCCAGAGCAGTTCACTTACCCTCCCAAAGCCTCAATTTCCTCATCTGTAAAATAGCCATAATATCTGCACTTCTAATACCTCAGAGTTGTTATGAGGAAAGTGCTTTGCAAACTCTAAAGAGTTAATGTAAATGTGAATTTAATATTATTAGCTATTCATCCCATTTTCATGGGGGGAAATCTGTTTAATGCATTGGATACTCAAATTTCTTTTTTTTAAGTTTTAATATGATCATAAAATGATTTATATATTTTTTTCTGTTCTTTTGTTTATGTTAGCTATAGCAATGCACCAATGGCTACTCGAGCTGTCCAGGAGGATTTGCTGGAGGTAGGTGAAGGAAGCAGAAGTGTCCTTCAGACCATTCCCAGGTGTATATGCTTCATGTATAAACCTCTTGAAAAATAAACCTTTTACTCTGTAGCATTATTTAGGAATGAATCATTTTTCACTGGAAAAGAATCTTGGACTGAATAGTCAGAAAGAACCCCAGAAGTCATTTAATGGGCAGTAAGGGATAGTGAGTAGAGAGATGAACCTAGCTAGAGTCCAGGAAACGGTTTCATGTCCCACCTCTGACAATAGATGTGTGATATGGGCAAGTCATTTAATATCTCTGTGACTCACTTTCTTTGTCTGTAAAATGCTTGTAATAATTCCTTTACTACTTGACTCACAGGGTTGTTATGAGATTTAAGATAATGTATGTAAAGTGTTTTACAAACCTAAAATACTTTACGATGTTGTTGGGAGAGGTGATGTGGGGGGAGGAGAGGGGAGAAGGATGTTATTGAATTTAACTAATCCACATCATGACTCTTACCTACAATAGTTCCAAGAAGTGGTCATTCAGCTCTGCTTGAAGCCCTACAGTGGCAGAAGTTGCTGCCAGTGAGGCTATTGATTGCACTTTTTGAAAGGTCTGAACTCTAAACACTTAATCAGTGACCCTTTATCAACTGGGTCTTCCAATGTATTTGAAGAAAATGAAAGCAATTAGATTTAAAAAGTTTATTTGCATTTACATAGTTGTAGCTATTTGTGCATATTGTTTTGTTGGTCATGCTTATTTCACTTTGCATTAATTCGTATAAGTCTCTCCATGCTTCTCTGTATTCATCATATTTTTTCTTACAGAATAGTAAATATTTGTATATACCAAGTTGTTTAACCAGTCCCCAGTTGATGGGCATCTACTTTATTTCTAGTTCTTTATTGTGAAGATTTTGGGCTATCTTTATCTCTTTCTATATGTATATATATACATACTTATACATATGTTTATATATACACACATGTTTATTTCCACACACACATACACACATCTATACCTATATGTCTAGTGTGATTAAAAGAGAGAAGAAAGTCTTTTAGGCTAGATTGCATATTAATACAGGATGGGAGGTAATGTGTATGGATACTGGAAAGATAGGTTGATAGTGCTTTCAAAAGCTAAAAAGCAGAGTTTGCAAAGTCATTAGGAAACCACTGCTATGTCATGGTCAGATCCCTTTGGCAGCAGTGAGAAGGATGAACTGAACTGAGAAGGAACTTGAGGCAGAGATTAATTAGGAGACTAAGCAATCCGAGTGAGAGATGAAGAGGGCTTGAACTAAGGTGGTAGCCGAATGAAAAGACACATGTTGTCTGATAAAAGATGGGGAGGTATTGTTCAGTTGTTTTTCAGTTGCATCTGACTCTTTATGACCCTATTTGAGGTTTTCTTGGCAAAGATACTGGAGTGGTTTGCCATTTTCTCTTTCAGTTCATTTTACAGATGAGGAAACTGAGGCAAATAAGGTTAAGTGACTTGCCCAGGGTTACACATTTAATAAGTGTCAGCAGCCAGATTTGAACTTGGGGAGATGAATTTTCCTGACTCTATTCACTGTGCCTTCGAGCTGTCTCATTGTTGATGTAGAAACAGTAAAATGTGGCATCACTGTATATTACTTCTGACTGACTCAGTTGCCTACCATGTTTGCTCCTTCTTTCCTGTTTCTACCTATGTAACCAGCTAAAATGTTACTTCCTCAATGAAGCCTTTCTAGATCACCCCCAGTCAAGAAAAGCAATACCTTCCTCTTCCCCACAGCATTTCTTATTCCTAGTTAGAGATCCTCTAACTGGTCAGATTCAAGTCTCAAAGAATTAAAGGTTCAGAAGCGGTATGAATTTTGGAGTTAAACCAAGTTTATTGCCAATTGTCTACTGAGAATTAGGGCTAGTGACACAATGAGATGATCCAGAAATCCATCTGCTCTTGTTAAATGTCAGTTTCAATTACCTTTTCAGTGAGCCAAAGTGCTTCCCTTGACTGCTATCCTTTAGTCTTTCTTTTGAGAAGAATTTAGAGTCAGTGGCACATCTTACCTTTCAAATTGATTTCTGGGCTTAATAGAAAGAAAAAAATTCACCAGGCAGAACCTTAATTTAGTTTTGGTTTAAGATAGAGGAGTGTAGGGTGTGTAAGACTAGCACCTCTGGTGTGAAGGCTGTCAAGCCCTTTTCAGGGCTGCTTTCTGCCTTTGGTATCCACCTATTCCATCTGACTCTCACCTGTGGCTCCAGGAAGCTGTAGCAAGAGCAGCAGCCACACCCAGTAATCTGTTTCAGCAGACAGGTGAAACCACGTTGAGTATAACCCAGGGGTCTCAAACCTGTTGGTGAGTATCTATCCCAAACATTCTAATATTTCCCCTGGTGAAATGGGCAGATGAGAACAATCTGTTCCACTGACCACAGAGGCAGCTGAAGCAGGTGCATAGAGAGCTTTCGAGCTTGGTTAGACATTGAAGATGCCAAGATCATCCACTGCATCTTGAGACATCACCCATGGTCTTGATTCTGTCCTGCCACTGAACTGTGATGACTCTGGAGGAGAGAGTGAGGCCAAAGACCTCATGCAACTCTGTCTCACTTAAATCCAATTTACACATGAATCAAAAGACATCAAAAGACAAAAAAACAAAACAAAACAATGCAACTTTAAGGTGAGGAGAGATGGTGCTGATGGGGATTTGTTGCTCTCCTACTCATTCAAGAAATAATAATAGTTGACACTTCAGTAGAGAATTTTAAATATTTTATCTCAGTAGATCCTTATAATAACTCTTACATAGTACAGATATTTCCCCTATATTATAAATGAGGGAACTGAGGCTCAAAGGTGATTACTTTGTTCAAGATCACAGAGGTCCTAAGTAGCAGGCAGCTCTGAGGCTAGAATGTGGTCTGACTTCTGGGATGAAGCAGGCGCAGCTACCTTGATGCCTTGCCACGTGGGACTCAATCCCACAACAGAATAGGTATAGATAGTTTAAATGTACTGAATCAAGAACTTTTATGCATATAATGTGATATATATATTATACAAGGTGTCCTGAAAGCTTTAGTGCAGTTCTAAGGTATTATAGCTGAAAAACCTCATTAAGATTTTTAGGACGTTCTGAGGTTTTGAAACTATTAAAGCTTAAGCTATTGAAACTATTAAAACTTAAAACTGCACTAAAACTTTTAGGATACTCCATATTGTGCTCATTTATGTGCAGGCCATATCCTGCACAAGATTGTAATTATTCATGTGCATGTCATATTCCGCACTAGATTTTGTAATCTTTTTGAAAACAAGGCTCCTGATGCTCTCATTTTTACATTTCAGTGCTTACTTAGTATGGTGCCTACACAGAAGACACTTAATACATATTTAAATGATTTAACATTAGTACCACTCTAATAGTTTTGAATTATTTCTTACTATTTAAGCTCTGCTTTTCTGTGTTCAATATGTTATACATTTTATTTTTCCTATGTTTTATTTTCCATTTTGTTAGTTACAATTACATAATTGTATATCCTACACAGAATCCTCCATCAATTTTTGGCTGTTTCCGTGTTGATAGAAGGAAGTTTTAATCAATAATAAGAATAATAATTTTTAGCAATGCCTTTAGTTTTTGGCTTAACTCACTAAAACTTAACGTCTTTCAGGCTGACGGTTTAGAGAAGAGAAGAAAAGGAACAAGTTGGAGCAAGAACATTCCTGAAACACAGTACGGTGCCCCTTGCTTATTTAACATTGAAGCCAAGCCTTAATGCCATATTCCTGCTTTTAAAATATAAATTTTTTTAAAGTAACCCCATTCTTAATTAGGAACAAAGGAAAATTTAAGTTCAGCAAGTAAAGGTTTAGAGAACAGCTTATTATATTAGACAGTGATGCACTAGAAGTACAGGCTGTCAAGGAGGGTTGGGTATTGTAGAAAGGGGACCCTGATCTTGGCCTAATAATGTGCCAGAGAAGATGATCCTAACAGTTATAGAAATATAGAAACCATTTCCTTGGCCTTTCATAGATCTTGGGTTTGATCAGGGCCCTTAAGGGAGAGAGAAAATGGGCTGAGACTCACATACTTCCTTCCTTGTTTTATCATCCCCAAGTCCCCATCCTGGTTAGGGAATGAGGAAAATCATTGAATTAAGTCAGTATTTTAAATATGTTGATCGTTTAAAGTTTTGATTGCAGGCTTAGCAGCCGAGGAATAATCTTTGAAAAACAACCTAATATCCCATGGTTGATGGGAAAGGCAGTATTAGGTACTAGAACTCTTGTTACACACCACTGGAGGAATGTGCAGTGTTGTTAACGTGTTAATTTCTTCTTCAATCTCTCCTTAAAATCATGAAGAAATCATTAATTAACTCTAATCATTTAAGTATCTAGGCATAGCTGGAGTTTTGGCATACCCTATCTCATTTCCCACCTATTCACCTTCTTACTAGCTGATACAAGTGCATCTTACTGTATGCAACATGAGTTTTTTAAAATGAATATTGAATACTTAAAATGCTAAAATGAAATATGTAAAGAAATCTTGGGAGAAATCTTTGTAAACAACCATACTTCCTCCATTTTATAAATTTAGATGTTTATTGTAGGCCACCTCTTCTTTTCTGCAATAATGTAGTCCTCCTGTTCATGGACTTTGTCATGAAATAGATTATCACAAGGTCCCTCTGGGAGACTAATGATCCAGTAATGTAATTTGGGGTTCCATCCTCATTCAGCGATTTAAATATGATGCAAAATGTAGCAAAATTATATAGCAAGTATAAATGGCAATAATGTGAATTAGTAAAATTACGCAGAGTTCAGTAAAAGGACATAAATCTACAGTAATAATGGTTCATTTTAAAATAGTTTATAAATCACAAATTGCTAACTATAGTGAGTTAGAAAAATCACAAATGAACATTAAGTTGCGTTTTATTTTTTATTTACTTTGTTAAACATTTACCAGTTTTTACTTGGTTTACCTCCCCTTACTGCCTCCCCCCTTGCAGAACACTGATAGCAAGTTTCACACCTCTGCTTTATTGTGCTGTATATGCACAATGCCACAAAATGTAGTTGTCATATGTTTGTTTAAAAATCATGTTCAAGATTTACATACATTTAATAAATCCTGTTCCCTCCCCTTTTTAGACTGTAGAAGTCCAATTAGAGATTTGAACATCTAAGGACTCCTTACAAGGCTGTCTAGGGAAATTTGAGCTGTTGCTCTCTTTTTCTGTGCCACTCAAATAACATTCTTGAGCTCAGAATTTTCACTCTTCAAAAAGACCCTTCAGTTCATAGTTTTTTCCACTAGATGGTAGAATAGTGCAACTATATAACAGTGGTTCTCAAACTTTTTTTTTGATTATTGTTCATGGTAAAAACCGTGATGAAACTCGGCACGCTAGAAAGATTCAAGAGATTTCCTTATGCACATGTGTCTGCATATGTTAAGTTTGTTACAATTTTCAGTTTCCTTAGCTGAAATTTTGCACATATCTAAGAGAGTCACTGGTCTATCTCATAAAGACTTCAAAAACTGAAATGTAGGTCTATATTGAAGCAAAATGATTGAACTTTGCAAGAATTCTGAACCATAGGGCTCAAAGTGAGACACCCTAATATCACATTTATTCAGATACTTTAAATGGGCTGTTGAGCTGTAATCATGTAATAGTTTTATGTTAAAAAAATGTATACGTACACTTTCCCAACTGGACTTCCCTAAATATTCCCCTCTATTGTTCCCTAAATACTCCCCAATATTTTCTTCATTAACTACAAAACTGTTGTGAATTTGTTTTTGCATCTTATACATTTTGTACAATTTAATAAATTTGACTTTTCTTTCCAGAGAGAATCCTTATGACTTTGGAAATGATTCTGATACTATGAGCTCTCAAGTGGTAAGCTAACATAAAAGAACATTCTGTATTTTGGTTTGTGTTGTCAAACTCTGTGCAACTTTGAAGCCATTTTACAAGAAGAACTTACCTGTGTAGTAGCCAGCATTCACAGTTAATTGCAATCACTAAGTGTTGCCATTTCTTCAAGGCCTCTGATGTAAATTAACTGGAATATTTTAAATTTCTTCCTTCTAGTTGTTTCTTCTTATGACTCATATTATTGCATAATAATTGGGAAAGAGTCTGACCATTCATAGAATATTAGACTAAATATTTTTTAGCATTAATCTTGAGTATCAGGAAAAAATAGGAGTTAAAGTGAACATTCTCAAAATGGTCTGTTAGTGGTTTTTCTCTTCAGGATTATTCTAGCTACAAAACAACAAAAAACTAGCTAAATTCTGGTAGTACCAGGCTATTAGGAAGAATGTATTCAGATCAGTTACAGCTTATACTCTCTGTTCTTCCGCCTCCAAGATAAATTTTTGTTTGCACCTGTTTCATTGATGTAGGAAGCTCCCAGTGAGGAGCTTCCCTCTATCACTAAAGATTGGCAGCTCTTTCAGAGTTTAATAGATATGCTTGCTACACTAAGCATTTAAGCCCAGGACCAGAGAGCTGGTATGTGTCAGAGGTGTGATTTGAGCCCAGATCTTCCAGACTCCAAGGGAGGCTTTCCTTTTATTATGCCATGTTACCAGGAATAATAATTTTACCCAATTATACTCTGAGAGTGTCCACATGATTTAAAGTGCATCCTACAAAATGGAGAAGAACATATCTCCTACCTCTTGGGCCAGGAAAAAAATGACCTATTTCCCATTGCCTGAATGAAAGGTCTGAGTCCAAAAAGCTATCAGTGTGCTCAATACTACTACTATATTCTCATAAGATAATACACTTTTCAATTTCTTTTTAAGTTACTGTAGAGAATTACAATTATATGTAAGAGGATTTTGTTGCTAAACAAACATCTCTTTTGATGTATGTTAGAATTTATCACTCTCAGGGCAGCTAGGTGGCACAGGGAATAGAGCACTGGCCCTGGAGTCAGGAGGACCTGAGTTCAAATCCAGCCTCAGACACTTAACACTTACTAGCTGTGTGACCTTGGGCAAATCACTTAACCCCAACTGCCCTGCCTTCCTCACTCCAAAAAAAGCAAAAAAAAAAAAAAAAGAATTGATCACTCTCATATTTAACAGTGATTTAGGACAGTCAGGAAGAGCGATAAGACATTTCCATAAAATGTGAGAATCACATCAAATTGCTTTTGAAAACTGAACTGTGGTTTACCTTGGTTCTAGGTTGTTGAAGCCAAGCAGAGAATTCTCAGCCACAAAGAATCATCCAAGAAAAAGAGGTATGTTGTGGGCAACTCTGTTAGGCCGTACAGGATTAGAGCTACAAAGAATTTCAGAGAATTTTTTCATTTTACAGTTGAGGAAAGAGAAGTAGAGAGCGGGTAAGCTGATTTTCTGAAAGCAACCTGCTTCTTACAGTTGGAGCCAAATTAAACAACTATTTAATTTAAAAAAAAACTTGGCATTCATATGTACATATTGAATTTTGCATTATCATAGATGATAGATTACTTTAATATTTCAAATGACCCGTGATTGCTCTGGGGATTGGTACCCCCTCATCATAGATTGAACCCCCCCCCCCACCTTCCTTGAGAGTGTCCAGGGGCTTCTGTGGCAAAAACAAAATCATTCACTTGGTGATAAGCCTCTCTGAACTCTAGTTCATGGGGCACTGGGCCTCATGTCAGGAAGACCTTCAAATCCAACCCCAGATGCTTGCAAATCACTTATACCCTTATTTGTCTCAGTTTCTCCATCTGTAAACTGGGGATAATAGTACCTACCTCCTTGTTGTTAAGATCGAACAAGGCAATAATTGTAAAGTGCTTAGCACGATGCTTGGCACATAGTAAACACTATATAAATGTTAGCTGTTATTATCATTATTGTTTACAACTAGCTAGCAGCTCAGATGTTGGATGCTACTCAAAGCTGAGCATATTCTTTCTTTTAAACTTTTGTTTATTTTTAGTTTACATCATTCATTTCCATGAGCTTTTGAGTTACAAATTTTCTCCCTGTCTTTCCCCTATCCACCCCCCCCACCCCCGCAAACAGCAATCCCACTGTATACCCCCTCCCCCAGTCTGCTCTCTCTTATATCTTCCCCCATCACCTCTCTGACATTCTGTTTGGGCAAGATGGATCTCCCTACCCCAATGCCTATATATCTTATTTCCCAGTTGAATGTAAATAATAATGATAATATATATATATAAACATTTGATTTTAGAACTTTAAAT
>CM053594.1:137216181-137219089 GCA_028646575.1 Pseudocheirus occidentalis | reverse complement strand
GGTCCCAAAAGTGTCTTCAATTAAAAACCTCAATGATTATAGACCTGTTTGATATATATGCAAGAACTGCTTTGATACTTCTCTTTAAAGTTGAGGATGCCCACATGGCTATAATGGTAATTAATTTAAATTGGAAGACCCCTTTTTTTGTTATGTCAAGAAAGCAGGTACTTAGCCCTTAGTAACTAAAGGTTAAGTACCTCTGTGAAAGAAACAGAAGGTGTAAATTCTTTCTCCTGTTGCTGATATAACAGGAAGGAGTTGGCTGAGACAGGAAGCCAATGTGTGTGTGTGTGTGTGTGTGTGTGTGCATGTAAGAAGAATATGACAGAGAGGTAGTCAGAATCAAGAATTTTCCTCCTGGCAGCCCCTGGTGGAGGGAGCATCTGGCAGCTGGGTTGCTACTTGCTAGACTGAGAACTGAGTGGAGTTTTCTATGAGACCAGAATCTGGTGAAGGCTGAAGTTGCTGCCAAGCATGACTGGGATAAAACTTTGTTTGTGGCTTGGTTGATCATTGAGTTCCCTGCAACAGAAGTGGCGAAGGTTTTGAGATGTGCTGGACCCTGTGAACTTCAGTGTGTAGCAGGAACTGCCCAGAGGACTGGACAAGGACCTGGGAGATGTCTGCCTCTGAATCCAGGTGACTGTTTGGTGGATTCAGGTAGGAGCTGGGACCATGGAAGGCGATCCAGGGAATCTGAAAGACCACCCTGAGTCAAAAAAGGCCTCTCCTTGGATATTGAACGTGTGATGAAATTGAAGTTTACTAGACACCAAGGGATGGAAGGTTTGTGTAATTTTCTAATGATTGTATTTAGTGATAGTCACATAAGTGACGGATTAAGTTAACCTATGATTGCCCCATGAGTGGAAGACTGAGTTGTATTGTGAAATGATTGAATGATTAAATGAGGAGGGTTTCCCCCTTAAGGAAACCAGGTGATTATTCTGAAAACTATGTGGCCATTTTAATGTTAAGCTGTTGTAAACACTATACTGTTTATTTTCTGCGATAAGATGTAATGTTGTAAATATTATATTGTGATTTGTTGTGAATGTTTGCCTTAGTTTGATATGGAATAAATGGAGTGTTCTATATCCTGTGTAATCAGAACCTTAAAAGCTTTTCACAGTAGCATTCTTTTGGGAAGCTGCTTGTGCATGACATTACAATGGCAGGTCTGAATAAGCTAAAATCTCTCACCAAAGAAAAATTATTCAAGTAGTATGAAGGATAACATTGGAAAGGTATATGACTGAAAAAATAAGATGAGATAGCCAGTGAGGTCCACAATCCTCAGATGGACTGATGGACATTCTACATGCCCCTTTGGCAACTATGTGATGGCAAGAGATCTAGAGAGAAGCTCCCAGCATATTGTACAGAGGCCCTGTAGAGGATATACAGGAAGACATAGACAAGGGTCACACACAATGCTGCAGGAGCTTAGATCTACTTGTTCAATACTAACTGATGATCATTTAAAGGCCCATGATTGACTACAGTCCCTCACTCTCTGGATCCTTGGGAACAGGCACCTTCTTCAGAGGGAGAATTGAACTTTTTGAGGGCTCTAGACTCAGGATGCACTTTAATTTTTATTTTTCAAAACCTTCACACATTATTTTTTATGATAAATACAAAACCAGAAATACATTATATACATTTAGGGAAAATGACCCATTCATCTATTGACTTTCATAAGTAAAATTCTTGCAAAGATAGCAATGTACAAAGATATCATGGAATTATAGATTTAAAGAAGTTACTTAATGTTTTCAAGCCAAATTGGAACTAGTGGATTCTGAAGAAATTGAAATTATTATAAAAAAATAAAGCCAGAAGGGAGCTTATTGGTCATCATGTCCAACCCCTTCATTTTACAGGAGAGGAAACCAAGACCCAGAGATATAAAGGATCTTGCCTAGAATCACACAACCAATAATTCCTAATGAACTAATTTTTTTTTCAAGGATTAAGTTTACTGTAGCCAACTCTACTACACCTGCCCTAATAGGATAGATTAAATGATCTCTGTAAATTAATTTTATCCTTGAAATTCTGGTTGTATTCACCAAGGATTTGTACTGTTAATCTTGGCAATAGTTATAAAGGGCTCTTTAAAAAGCAATAGCATGGTGTTTGCTAGGGACTTAAGATATACACAAGTTGATAGAGAAGGAACTCAGGTGGTTTATGGAATGACCTCTATCCTGAAGCATACCATCCAGCTCTTTTCAGACAGTATTCCTTTTTAAATAGGACTTTTAAAACTTTGCCATTAAAAGACATAGGAAAAGGTAACTTTCTATTCTATGTAAAGACTGTCCTTGATAGAGGTAGACAAGTGGCACTTTTATGCAGTAGGGTCCTTCTGGTCCATCTCAAACTGGAGCCACAGGTGGCTGAGGATTGAGAGTGCCTCTTTCTGAAGGAGCAGATCACTATGAGTATGGTTTTGGAGACAAAGCTTTATGCAAACTTAATGTAGTGTATGCATCTCAACTGTTTGAGGCAAGATCCAGAAAAACAAAACAAAACAAAAAACTGTAATGGTATAAGTAATGGAAAAGCAAACAGCAGTATAGGAAAGGAAGAGAGACACTTCTCCTTGATGTCTATATTTCTTTGGGCAAATGCTTTTAAACCAAGTGCTACAGAAGTATAACCAGGCAGGCCCTTAGCTTATGTCCTTAGTCGTAGGGGTTCTAGTCCTTAATACATGGTACCTTTTAGGGATAAATATTCAGATAGTTATGTTCCATTTGTATGTTGACTAAAGATTTTTGTCTCTCCTTTTCATCTGAAAAAAGATGAAAAATAATTGCATTCTCTCTGTGTGTCCCCTTGATACTAAACACAGAGTGTACATTGAAAATAAGCCCCCATCTCTGTTTCTCAAAAA
>CM053594.1:137208681-137211181 GCA_028646575.1 Pseudocheirus occidentalis | reverse complement strand
TGGGAGATTCCTTTCGTATAAGTACTGGACTTAGGTCCCTTATAACTTTCTGGTTCATGATTCAGTGAATCTGAGATTCTATTCATCCAACTTTTAAAATATAACATTTTCTGATTTATTTAAACAAGCTATAGTACATGTGCATGATAGGCATACTAGAAAGTTTACCTGTATAAACATACACACGTATATGTACATATTTCCCTCAACAGGCCAAAATGGTCTCTTTCTTCCCTCAGTTTAGTTATTAGCTTTAGAAACTGAGCATTTTGAAAGTGGCTATCTAGCCACAGCAAATATCACTAAATAAGTGTTAGAAAGCAAACTTTCAATCTATTCAACATAAACTTGTATAAAATGCGCTAATGTGAACTTTCATTTCTTCTTTTGGCTGGAAGCAATAAAGAGCCTCTGATATACTGATTTAAATACCTTGCTTTTGTATGTAGTAAAAAAAACAGCAAGCTTCATTTACAATGGTAGGAAAGGAAGAATGATATTCTTGGGAAATGAAAAATAAATATGTTGCAGTTTTAAAATTACATCAAGATAAATACCTTTTAATACAACTGCACTACTGTTAGGCTTTTAGAGTTTAAAACACTAGTAACTGTTACATTTTTTCATTTGAAAATCTAAAAAGCTTTTTTCTCCCCAAAGAAAAAAATGGTGCCCCTAAAGAGCTCACTTAATAGTGTTCTGTTCAGTAAACCTAGCCAGCTGCATTTGTAGGCATTGCATACATACAAATAATCTCAAGTTATTTATCAGCTGTGGAGATGAACATATGCAATTGACCCAATGTCATCTTCTAGAAAAAGCACAAGACTTTTTCCAAGTCAGAAGACTTGGGCTCTGCTCTATGCTCCTCCATTAATTAGCCTTGTTGTTTAACTTCTTGTCATTTCAGTTTTATCATCTATAAAATATGAATAATGATACCTACTAATGATACAGAAACTTTGAGCTTATAAGTCTGTCTTCCAAGGGCCAGCCTATCTAAATTTAAAAAGGTTTGTTATCAGAACAGATGATTGGCCGTGAAATCATAAAAAAATATTTGTCACAGCAACTCATGAAGCCATCTGTTAAGGCGTGGGTTATAATCTGTGTCAGGGGAGGGAGTGTCTGCACCAATGAAATCATGGGTCACTGAATTATTGTAATCATCACTTGCACAATGTGTGGTCATGCTCTCAAAAGTGAAGTCAGTTTTGTTGAACTTCAGATTGTCCTTCAGAAGTCCTCACTCTCACATCTAAAGAGCTGATCCACTTGATCAGAATAATTGTTTCCAGGGGCCAGCCCACATCGATACATATCCCAAGTTTCTCCTCGTTCTCCCTTGGGTGGAATTGGTTCCTCAATGTATGCCAATGTGGATTTGCTCTCTTGACAGTCATCTTGAATCTTAACTTCCGGATAGATGGTCCTTGGGGTACAATCTGACATGTGACTACAGCTCTGAAGGCTTTTCACATCACATACATTGTTGCTGTATTTCACAACAGGTGACTTATAGGACTGATAGGATACTTTAGTGGTAGTGGTGATCACTGTCTGCAGAGCTGGTGAGGCTCTCCCTAGGTACCTGCAGGAATATTCGGAATTATAATAAGGGTGAGGGGTGGGGGCCGGGAACTGTCCATGGTTATTCCTATCCCCGCAGGTAGTTTTCCCAAGAGTTGCTTTTCTCCCATGATATTTACTGGAGATATCCAAGTTCTGATCATGGGTATTAAGTGAATTTACACTACAATGTGGTCCATTGAGATAAGTCCAGTCTATGTCACTGTGTTTTTTACTGGAATCTCTGCAGAGGTTGGAATATGGGTTAGAGTTTATATAATTGGGGACTGTGAATTCATAGCTACAAGTTGGCCTAGGCATATAGATCCTAGGATTTGGACATTTCTGAAAGGGTGGGATTATGTCTTCTTGAAAGCAAACTGAGTCATAAGTAGCTTTGTAAGGATCAGATTTTGGGAAAGAAGAATAAGGCTGAGCTGGAATAGGAAAGCTGGTATCTGTAAATATATTGAACCCTTCAAGGTTTTCTGAACTGGACAAAGTATTAATGAAATGACCACTGGTGTCTTGATATTGTTCAATCTGAAAAATAAAGCAAAGGCAGATGAAGAATTAGATGATTTATACATTTTTAACATACAATGATAGGAGTAAGCTATGTCAGTTTTGCCTTAGTATGTGTCTATAATTAGGAAAAACAGCAGAGGACTACAAGAATAACCTAACTGGAAGAAAAGCATTCTGAAATGAATAATGTTTCTTTCAAATAGACTGGGATGCAAAGCCTCATTATCCTCTATGTTAACAGTTTCATGGAAATGCCACTTTATTTTATATCAATAATGTTGCTGCTAGCTCCTGTAACTTGAAAGAAAAACAAAGATTTCGGAACTTTCACAGGAAGGACATTTTAAGACAGCAGCTCCAAACAGTAAGCCAGTCAGTCAACAAACATTTATTGAATATTTGT
>CM053594.1:137186231-137208581 GCA_028646575.1 Pseudocheirus occidentalis | reverse complement strand
TCTTTCTTTCTTTCTTTCTTTCTTTCTTTCTTTCTTTCTTTCTTTCTTTCTTTCTTTCTTTCTTTCTTTCTTTCTTTCTTTCTTTCTTTCTTTCTTTCTTTCTTTCTTTTTCTTTCTTGGAAGGCTATTGGGGTTAAGTGACTTACCCAGGGTCAGACAGTTAGTGTTAAGTGTTTGAGGCCGGATTTTAACTCAGGTCCTCCCGAATCCGGGGCCAGTGCTCTATTCACTGCACCACCTAGCTACCCCATTACTACATCAATATTAGCTATTATTATTATTTATAGGTTAAAGATAGCTAGGAACCATTTAAAGGCCTTCATGAAGTAACTCATCTCACCTTACTATGTGATCTTAGGTTAAGCCATTTAACCTCACTGCGCCTTACTTTCTTTAACTATAAAATGAAAGGGGTTAGATTAGATGATTTTTAAGGTCTTTTCCACCATTGAGATCTATATAACCTTATTTAATCTCATTTCCTATCTGCTATTTAATATGCATTATCAAGTCCCCACTTCTCACTCACATACCAGTCAGGTCAATCTCATTGTCTCACACATACACACACACACACACACACACACACACACACACACACACACGAGAATGGGTTAATGGGTTAATTGTCTTTCCTTACTCAGGCTACTCCAGTCCACACTAAACATACTCTTTCCCCAACTTCTGTTTTATTGATCACTAGAACTGCAGAGTTTAGTACTTAATTGTTTACTGATTGTGTGGTGTACTTTATAGTTTGTCTACTCAATTAAGGAGGCAAACTATAAAAAATTAAGGAAAAGAAAAAGGCCCTATATTTTTGTGTCCTCTCTCCAGTGCATAGCACAGCAGTGAGCACAAAGCAAGCTGATTATCTAATTCTGAATTAAACCAGGGGGAAATAACTCCTTTGCAGACCTCTATGACTAGCTAATCAAAAATAACTAACTTCCATTTCCATTGGTTCTATGTGGTTTTTATCTAGTCCTTAGGTTAACGTTGAGACTTAATACACATGTGTGAAAGGAGGTAATTTCCCTCATATGATAGTAGAAGTATGTGGGGAGAGCAGAGAAGAAATTGATTATAGAGGGCAAAGTTGGATAGGAGATTGATTGCATTTATCCGAGGGAGGAATAACAATATCCATCCTAGGGGGACTCTGAGGAGCTAAGATGGGTAATCTGGTTCTCCCTACTATTATAATTACTTCAGGTCACCTGGGATGAGTATGTTTCTTAGATGCATCATTTAAAGGGCAGCTCTCTAAATTACCCTGTAACCCTGACCCTCCATGGATTATGGTGGAGAGTAGTACCAGTTGGAGGAACCAACCCTTAGGTTAATAAATTAATATTCCTGGCATGTAGGGTATTATACTAACCACAAAAAAGAAAAGAAAGCCACCAGTTAAATGGCTTGAAGGTAAGTGTGACCACTAAGAAGAATATGGAGCAATAGCAGGCAACTCAGTGTGGCTGAGTGGGGGGAGTGGTTTATGTCTCTTTTTCAGTATTATCCCTGTGGCTTCTGGGCTTACTGCACTTATTTAGTTCAGAGGATCATAGATTAGGGCTGGAAGAGAGCTAATCAGACATGCAGTCCAATTCCCTCATTTTACACACGAGGAGACTGAATACCAGTGACTTGTCTAAAGTCACGGAAATAATGAGTGAGAGAGGCAGGATTTGAACACAGATTTTACAGATAAGGAAACTGAGACCCAGAGACTGAGTGATTTTCAAAAGGCCATGAAGCAGAACAAGGATTTAAACCCAGGCCCCTTGACTCCCAATCCAACATAATGCTTGTGCCATTGTTCATAACAACATTGGGCATACCATGAAACTGTACTTGGAAAACAGGTTTCCTGGACTGAATTGCCAAAAAAAAAAAAAAAGTCTACTCCTTAAGTCAATAACTTAAAAGAATCCCTCAAGCATGTAATATTCAGTTTATTTTTGTGTTAACATTTAAAAGAGAGAGAGTACTCTCAAATTCTTTCTCTTCCCCTTATTTTTCATTGTCTCAATCAAGCATTAATTTAGCAACCAGGTATAGTTCCAGGTACTATAAAATATGCTGAGAATTGAAAGGCCAGAGTGGAAGTATCTGCTCTGAAAGAGTTTACAGTCTATAGGGGGAAACGCCATGCATATAAATAAGTAATGGAACCTTACCAACCTCTTAGGGTTCTAATGAGTATGAAATGGAAAGAAAAACATAGGAGCTCATTAAGGGCTAGAACAAGAATCTATTTTTTTCTCCAGGATGTTCCCATATAATAAGTTATTAATATGTTTTCTCAATGAATAAATAAGCCAATTAAATTCTAAAGCATCATACAAATATAAGACAATACCTGTGACTCCATGTTTCTCTTCTTCTGAGCCTGGTGAGATGATATTTGTCTCTTAATAGCACTTCTTCTTGCTTCTGTCTCTGATTTACTTTCTGGTCTTGGATGATCATGAACTCCCTTGGCCTGCATCAGTTCAAAACATTAGTCATGCATGTGTTTACCTAAGTATAGACAGGATGCTGAACAATTCCAAGAATCCTAACTTTTTAAGAACAACCGTTTGGTATAATAGTTTATGAATTACCATGTACAAAAGCTTTCTGTTTGCCAGAAAGTACTGTCATCGTACAGCTACGTTGAACAGGATTCTTCACATAAACTATGTAATATGTATTTAGATGAACATTTAGGGCTATTCAGGCATGACATAAAGAAGAGGGAAAAAAAGGGCATAAGCATTTATGTAGCTCCTTCATTGTACCAGGCACTTTACAGATATGATTTCATTTGATTCTCACAATAACCCAGCAAGAAAGGTGTTGCTGGGGGTGGTTAGGTGGCGCAGTGAATAGAGCATTGGCCCTGGAGTCAGGAGGACATGAGTTAAAATGTGACCTCAGACCCTTAACACTTACTAGCTGTGTGACCTTGGGCAAGTCACTTAATCCCTATTACCCTACCTTCCCCCTCCAAAAAGATAAACAAAAAAAAAAAGAGAGAGAACACTTCCCACTCTGGACCTGCAGTCCTATATAGAATTGTTCTAAATCCTGATCAGAAAGCATAGAATTATCTTACCTGGAAAAATATTGCCTTGCCATCGAGCCTCCAGAAGTTGGTAACAGGGTAGCCACTGTGACCTCGGCAAGGTATCAACTCTAAAGCTGAATTACAATTAGGACACGCTTTTTCTGCAAAACCAAGGGAAGATATTAGTGGGTCTCTCTTCATTCAAAATACTACCACCACAAACCCTTCCAACTGAAGGAAAAATACTAGTTATGCTTCAAAATCCCGTTTTTTGTCTTAGATCACGTGGCCAGTGACCACACTAATGCACTCCGTCTTAACAAATCAGCACACAGAGTACCTTACCACACATTTTTTTGGTAGCTCAGCGGCCACAAATTCCCATGCTTCTTTAAAGAGTCTCCACATAATTAGCTAAGACACAAGCATAGGAAAAGAAGCAGAGAATCTGGGCTCAGTCAAGTTACATTTCAATTTGTGAAGCTGTTTTTTTTTTCCTCTGTCCTGTCCATTCCTCCCATCTTTTCACTCTGTGTAGCCTTTACACAGATTTTACCAGCATCTTCACAACTTTCCATCTTTGTTTCCTGGGGAAACCTGAAGCTAAGGTACGAAATGATAGAACTATTTAAACAAAGGACAGGACATCCTTCATGGCTTCTGGAAATCTGTCTTTCTAGTCACTTACACAGTGTAATTTGAGTACTGCTCCTTTCCTCCTCACCTCATAACACCCTTTTCATCTGCCTGTCACAACTGGCGACGCTTTTCTTTGGGGTAAGGCATTGGGATTGTATCTCTAGGAGTGCCTTGTTAAAATATAAACAGTGGGGGTGATGCACTCATGGAGGTAGCCCACTGTAGGGAGAAGAAGATGTGGCTTCCAGTCCTGGTCCTATCATTGCTGTGTGACACTGAACAAGTCCCTTAGGTCTCTGGGTTCTGCTTCCCTCGTCTATAAAATGAGAATATTGGACTAGATAATCTCTGAGCTCTAAAGTTCCACAGCTTTGATACCTCTAGTCTTTAACCTTAGCTGTAATGCTGATGTAAAGCCCATGTTTGGGCTATAGTAGGGTATGTGGCATTGATTACAATAACCACCCAACTTCTAATCCCATTCCACTTTCTTGTGAACAGAATTACCACTTTTTGGAAGAAAGGAGTCAAAAGGAGACCTGAGTGCACTGGAGTTACATCAGTAAGAAAAAGAGGAGTAGAAAAGAAACCTTGTTGTAAAAGGAGTATTATTCTGATAATTAGGTTTTTTGCTTTTTGGGGGGCAATTGGGGTTAAGTGACTTGCCCTATGTCACATGGCTAGTGTGTCAAGTGTCTGAGGCTGGATTTGAACTAAGGTTCTCCTGACTTCAGGGTCAGTGCTCTATTCACTGTACCACCTAACCACCCGAAGAGTATTATTCTGAAATCAGTATTTCTCCATGGTGGTTAGAAGGAAAGTTGGGTGATATTTTTAGCCCGGGGATAAAGGATCACTTATTATTTTATGAAATTATGAACATGGGCAAATATGGCTGGTATTGAGCAAAACCACGGAGCAGATCAAGCTTGCCTTGGGAGTCTTCTAATGCAAGAGAGAATCTCTCTCCTTTTGGTCCCCTTGGATCTTGTAAGGAGACATTCCCACAGGGAGAGAGCTACCCTCTTATGTCAGAAGATACCCGTGGCAAACTTCATCTGCTCCACAACTTTGCCTAAGACTAGGTGTGTCTGCCTGTTTTCACATTTTCATAAAATAGTAAGTGACCCTTTATCTGAGGGCTTAAAAATCTTACACTGTCACTCCACTTCCTTCTCACCACCATGTAAAAATACTGATTTCAGAATAATACTCCTTTTATAATGAAGTCCTACTTGTAGGGCTCCTGTGGGACCTTAACTTAAGTAAGTCACTTAACTCCTCTGAGTCTCAGTTTTCTCATCTGTGAAATGACACCCTTTCAAGATCTCATATTATGTGATTGAGAGTCGCTGCTCCCCCTACTGCCACTCCTCATTCCCATCTTACTTTGCTGCTTTTGCCGGGCCTTGTCACAGATGGCAGGCCGAAGTTGCAGCCTTGAGCCGTCTGGTAGGTAACAGCTACGTGTACACACCACCACACCAAGGCAAGACTTCTTGAGGATTAGGCAATTGTGATTGTTGGTGTTCCGCATGGCCCAGCCACTGAGATGCCGCTGAGCGTTCTTCTCGTCTCCTCGGTAGATGAAGCGCACGTAGCCATCTGGCCATTCTCTGAAGTGATCAAAGTGTTTGAGTTCCTGAAAGAGATGGGGGATGGAGTATGGGAATTTGGGAATGGAGAAGGGAATGGGATAGGGAAGAATAGAGAACGGAGAAAGAGACTGAAAAAGGGAATGTACTAAATAAAAGCAAACTAGTATAGAAAAAAACTAGATGTTCAGCCCTCCATCTACTACATTAAAATAAAAGTCAAAATTTACCTCAGTGAGAAGTGATTCTTTTGAAAGTAAAAGAAAAAAAAAAGGACTTGGAAAGATTTATGTGAATTTGTGCAAAGAAAAGTGAGCAGAACCAGAACACTGCACAAAGTAACAGCAATATTGTATGATAATCAACTGTGAATGACTTAGCCATCCCCAGCAACATTATGATCCAAGACAATTCCAAAAGACTCACGATGAAAAATTTTACCCACCTCCATAGGAAGAATAGAACATATTGTTTTCACTTTTTTTCCCTGTGGTGTGGTGTTTTTTTTCTGTCTGTGGTTTTTTTTTCATAACATGACTATCATGGAAACACATTTTGCATGATTGCACATCTATAAGCTATATCAAATTGCTTACTGTCTCAGGGAGGGGGGCGAGGGAGGTAAGGAAAGAATTTAGGACTCAGATTTTTAAAAAATGAATGTTAAAATTGTTTTTACATGTAATTGGGAAAATATTCTAAATTAAAAAAATTAGAGCCAAAAAAGAAGATTATTTTGATACAGAATAGAGCACAGTCATCTTATTTATGGATCAGGTAAATTGCAGTCTGATAATAATCTCTTGATGATGAAATGGGATATTGACAAGAGCACTGGGCTCATATTCAAAGGAACCAAACTCAAGTCTCTTCTCAGACACTTATTAGTTATGTGAACATGGGGAAATAATTTCATTTCTATGACACTAATTTCTCTCATCTGTAAAATCCTTTCCACTTTAAAATTCTCCAAAGTTCCTTGCAGTTCTCAAATTCTGTGATTCCATGAATTTATTTCCAAATTCACTTGGAGTTGGGAAGAACTGCATTCAAATCCTGCCTCAGGCCTGCACTAGCTGTGTGACCCAGGGCAAGTCACTTAACTTATCTCAGCCTCAGTTTCCTTATCTCTAAAATGGAATACCTACCTCACCGGATTGTTGTGAGGACTGCATAACATATGAACAATATTTTATAAACTTTAAAGTCATATTACTATATATCAATTGACAGAATTCCAATTCAAGCTGATTTGGATATTCTATTTTCTTTCCATTGAAATAGAATTTAACCTGTAAGCATTTTCACCTATCTACAGTGTTCTTCTCCCAGAGTATAAGACCCGCTGGTGAACCAAATCTAGTCCTAATAGCACTTTTATAAGGTAAATACATAATACAAAACATTGACTTCCCCCAACTCTCTCTCCTGCTATTCCTTCCTCACTCCACAGTCATACATCCCTCAAAGTAAAAAAGGGATGCCTTAGACAAGTGATAGGGAATCACCTTACATTAGTGTAACATTAAATGAAGAGAAATGGGAGGCAGCAGAGTGTGTGGAAAAAATACTGCATTTCATGTCCAGAGATCTGAGTTTGAATCCTGACTGTCCCTTTTTAGCTGAATGGTTCCATGTAAGTTTTTTAGTATCTCTAAAGCTAAGTTTACTCATCTATAAAATAAGGGGTTAGGCTAGATGGTCATGAATGCACATTCTAGTTCTAAATCTATATCCAGTGATTCTACCGTGCATGCCTGTCAAATACACTGCAGCATTGGCATATGCTGGAGAAAAATATGGGTGACCAAGAGAGTCCAGATGGGAAGTTTACACAAAATGTCTAAACAGCATCTTAGAAGAGGGGCCTCCAAAGTGCAATGTGCATGTCCTAGGATGTGTGCAAGGCAATCCAATGGGCTGTGTGAAGGAATTATTAAAACCGAAGGGAGTAGCTGAGCCATGCATCAGGCTGGCAGCCACAGCCTGTCTCTCCCTCCCTTTATCTGCACCCAACACCTTCCCAGGCTACGGGCAATCATTTCCCTCTTGTCCCCTAATCACCCCTGCCCTCTCTTCCCTGTAGCAATGGCAGACACATTATATATGCCCTTTGACTTGCCTGTACACACCATGTCTATTGGGTAATGTATTGGGGCCTGGAGAGGATAGAATTAGACACATTTTTCAGGTGGGAAGATGTAACAGGAACATACAAACTTTCTTTCCCAGAGAGCAAATACAATTTTGGGGTTCCCTTTCAAGAGAAGGTGCATGGGAAGTGTACAACACAGACAGGACAGACTGGAGGTACAGTTATAGAATCATAGGATGGGAAGAGGCCCTCCATGGGCTCAGGTGACCAGGTTTGCCATGGGTGGGGGAATGGGGTAGTGGGAAATGCTTTTAGATAATTTAAGCTTTCTGAAGGTAGGAATAGTTTTTTATTTTTGTCTTTATATTCCTAGCTCCTAAGACAGTGACTTGCATGTAGCAGGCAATTCAGAAGAGTTTACATCAGTGTGCCATGTGAATTATAAGCAGTTTTAGCTTTCCTTCCCAGTGGAATTAGATCCAATATTTGTGAAGCACTACGAAATTCTTAAATGGGTACCTAATTTTCCAATATTATGAAAGAAGGAAATAAACATTTACTGATGACCTACCATGTGCCAGGCACTGTGCTAAACACTTTATGAATATCTTATTTGAGCCTCACAACAACCCTGGAAGGTACGTGCTATTATTATCTTCATTTTACAGTTGAGGAAACTGAGTCAGAGGTAGATTGTGCCCACAATCACACAGCTAGTTAGTATCTGAAGCTGAATTTAATCTTATGTCTTCTTGACTCCAGGCCCAGAGTTCTTCTACTGTATCACCTAGTTGCCTTTATGAATGTCACAAATAATAAGTGAAATAGTGATTTAAAAAATATAAAAATATTTTGTTATTATTATTTTACCATTTGGAATCAATAAACCACCAAATTCTAGTGCTAAAAGGAATTTTTTCGTGGGAATTAGCTCTTAAGTCACACGAATATTTGCAAATCAATGCTCTCTCTCATTTGGATGAGATACATTGATTAGGAAAAATTATTTGCCTCAACTCTGAAATGGATCTTTTTTCTAAGACATATAAGGAATCAGCAAAAATATGTAAGGCCAATAGTTCAAAATGTGAATAAACAATTCTCAAAAGAATTGTAAATTATTTTTAACCATATGAAAGACTGCTCCAAATTATTAAGAGAAATAAAAATTTTTTAAATTCTCAGGTTTCACTTTATACCCAGCAAACTGGCAAAGATACCAAAGGGTGGAGATAGCCAATATAGGAGGGGCTCTGGGGAGACTGGCCCTCTATTGCACTGTTGATGGAGCACTAAAATGGTTTAACATTTCTGAAAAAACAATTTGGAATTATGCTTTTAAAAAGGCACTAAAATATCTTCATGGGGCTCAAAGATAGAAAGGTATTTATATTCTAAAATATTTATATCAGTACTTTGTATGGAAGCAGAGCCCTGGAACCCATTGGTTGGTAAGTAGGTAAATAAACTATAGTACAAGAATGTAATGGAATTCTACTATGCTATAAGAAACAGTGACTATGAAGAATTCAAAAGCATATGGAAGTCTTTGGCAGCTACGTGGTGCAGCAGAGAAAGTCCTGGACCTAGATTCAAGAAGATATAAGTTCAAATCCAACCTCAAATGCATACCAGCTGTATGACCCTGGGAATAGCATGTTTTAACCCCTGTCTGCCTCAGTTTTCTTACATGTAAAATCAGATTAATAATAGAGTCTACTTCCCAGGGCTGCTGTGAAGATAAAGTGAAACAATATGCATGTAATACTTTGCAAATTTTAGGGGACTATGTAAATGTTTATAATAATGATAACAATAGTAATGATAAATATGCAGTGAAATAAACAGAACCAGGAAAATAACAACAAAGTAAACAGAAAGAACAATAAAATAAAACTGAATTCTTTGATATCATAATGATGAAGTTTGATTTCCACCCCAATAGATGAGAAAATGTACTTTTCTCCCTTCTTCCCTCTCTCCCTATCTCTGGTGGAGGACTATGAAAGTGGAGTGGGCGATGGGCTGGTTGGTTTTGGTGAATTGTTTTTTTTTTGTTTACTTGTTAGTTTTCGAATCTTTGTTTCAAGGGAAAGTTGTTTTGTTTTGTTTTGTTTTTTTGTGTGTAGTGGGAAGAGAAGGGGCACATTGGGAAATGAATGTGATGTTTAAAAGAATCAATAAAACATTTAAAAAATTTAATGCTGTCACCAAGGAAAATTAAACCAGAAAGATATACTGGAAACTTTGATTATAAGCCTTCTATCTTATAATGCATTAGTCATTGAGTAATGTCTGGATTATTAGGAAACATGTGGTAGCAGTCCTTTACCAAAATCGTTTTCAATATATAAATATCTTTACTTATGTCCATTGTATATACTCTTTTCACCATCTACCATCCCTTTCTCACCCCAAAGTCAGTCTGACTTCCTTTACTAAAGCTGTATTTTAACCACCCCATAGTAAACTGAGTCAGCCCCTTTATTTTACAAATGAGAAAAGTGTAGTTTACAGAGATTTCAGTGCTTTGTCCATGGTTACACAGTTATTAAGTGGCAGAGATCAGAGTCAGACTCAGTCTTTCTTATTCCAAATCTTGTACCCTTTCCACATATCAACTTAATAATGACCACAATGGCAGACACCTAGATTTTTAAAAATTGTAGATAAAGTCCCAAACGAAATACAACTAACGTGTATTATTTTAATTATGAAGCAATTGCAATAGTCTAAAAAGAACCATGATAGGCTTAATTTAAAATGCTTTCTTATTTGAGAAAAGAAATTGCAATTTTCATTTCCTTCTCTTTAAGATCCATCTAAAGAGAACCAACACTCTGGGGCAGCTAGGTGGTGCAGTGAATAGAGCACTAGCCCTGGAGTCAGGAGGATCTGAGTACAAATGCAGCCTCAGACACTTAACACAAAAACTAGCTGTGGGTCCTTAGGCAAGTCACTTAACCCCAACTGCCCTACCTTCCCACCCTCCAAAAAGCAGGGGAAAAAAAAGGAGAGAACCAACACTACATTTGAAAATCATATAGGAAAGAGAGAAGCTATTGTGATCAGTGAATCTCTAATTTCTTAGGGGAAGAAAAGGGTTATATTTAGCATTTTTTTCTTTTTTCATTTCTTTTTTTCTTCCTTGAAGGGATTGCAGTATCTTTACTAATAATAGATAAAAGAATATGCCTTTTTTATTTGCATGTGTCAGTTGTAATGGTCAGCTAGGAGGTAGAGTGAATAGAGTGCCAGGCCTGGAGTTAGGAATAGCTGAGTTCAAATCTGACCTCAGACACCTACTGGCTGTGAGACCCTGGATGAGTCACTTAACCGGTTTGCCTCAGATTCCTCATACACAAAATGGGGATACCAGAATCTGCCTTCCAGGGTTGTTGTGAGGATCAGATGAGATGATAATTATAAAACACTTATCATTGTACCCACTACATAAATGCTAGCTATTTTTATAGGCAACTGTGGTACCCTGAGAACAACTCTGGACCTGGAGTCAGCCGATGTGAGTTTGATCCCAGAATCACTAATTGGTGGTTGCATGATCCTGGATAAGTCAACTCTGAGTCTTGGTTTCCTAATTTGTCAGATGGAGGAAATATTATTTCTATTACTTATTTTATAAAGACATAAAAATGAAGATTCAATATGATGATTTGTGAAAAGGCCTTTAAACATTAAGGTTTTATATGAATTTCAGTTATTGATTATTGATTTTAAAAAGTTATATATATATATATATATTGGTGAAGAACTCTAATTTACTGATTAGTTATTGGTTAGTCTACCCAAACAGGTAGACAAGACTTAGGCCAATCAACCCTTTCCCCCACCAGGTTGGGAGGGGTGAAGAAAGGATGAAGGAGGGGGTCGAAAGTCAGGCAGTGGTGTATAGCAGATCTACTCTAACGTGACTTTACCAGCTTTTTTTTTTGTTCTGTTTTTTTTTTCTGCGTGGGAAGGCAGGGCAATTGGGGTTAAGTGACTTGATCAAGGTTACATGGCTAGTAAGTGTTAAGTGTCTGAGTCTGGATTTGAACTCAGGTCCTGCTCACTCCAGAGCTGGTACTCTATTTACTTTGCCACTTAGCCGCCCGTGACTTTACCATCTTAAAAGCTGCACTTTGTTTAACTGTATCTTAGTCTTTCCCTCACTCCAAGAGAACACAAGCTCTCCAAAGGCAGAGACTTTTTCCACTTTTGCTTTTGTATTGCCAGCACCTTGTAAATATTAAGTATTTATCATAAATTCACAGATCTAGAACTAAAAGGGATCTCAAAGGTCACCTTGTACAACCCTCTCATTTTACAGATAAAGAATATGAGGTCAAGGGGGGAGGGTTTGAAGAACTTGTCCCAAGTCACAGAGGCAGGACTTGAATTCAGGTCTTCTGACTGCAGAGCCTGTGTTCTTTCCACTATACTATGATCCTACCAATAATAAATGTTTCTTTAACTGAATTTCCTAGTAAAGTTTTTGAACCTAGACCATGCACTGGTTTAATTGAAGGAAAAAGTGCACAATATACCCTAGTCAGGGAGGGAGCAGTCAGTTTTCCTTGAGGCTGAGAGTTAGCTTGATGGGAATAAGCTAGACAGAAGAGGACCCTTTGTGTGTGGCAGCTTTGGGGTTTGGTGGAAGAAAACTAATCTTGCCCTTCCAGGGATACTTCTTCACACAAACAAATAGATAATATGGTCAAAGTCCAAAACTGCAAAAGGATTCCAGAAGTAGTATTTGTTTTCTATATACTGAATTTTCACTTTAAAAATCCAGATCCCCTCATAACAACTTAGTGACATTTTTGTATCTCTGGAAATATTACATCTTTTCTCTACCTAGGAAATAGAAAGAAAGGAACAAAGAAAGAAAAAGAAGACTAATATTTATATTGTGTTTATTATGTTCCAGGTACTGTGCTAATTGTTTTATGATTTTTATTTCATTTGTCCACAGGAACTCTCCCTTTCACCCAAAGAAAGAACTAGTTATTCATAGAACTTATTCATATAAGAACTCAGTCTATTTTTGACGGCTATCAAAATTAAACCCTTTCATAGGATTTAGAGTTGGAAGAGATTTTAGAGATCATCTACTCCAATCCCTTAAATTCATAAATGATGAAACTGAAGACCAGAGAGTTCCTAGAATCACACAGATAGTAAATAGCAGAGCTGGGATTTGGAGCTGAATCTTTTGACCCAAGTTCTATATACTTTACAGCACACCATGGACTTAGTACAATAAAGAAGTCAATATTTTAGGATTATAGTTACACATCAATGTAGTGAAAGAGCCGGGGCTTTTACATCTCATCTCCCAAGTCAATGTTCTTTCCCCTGTCCCACATCTTTTTTTGCTTTTGGTAGGGGGGGAAGGTAGGGAAATTGGGGTTCAGTGACTTGCCCAAAGTCACATGGCTAATTTTTTTGTGTTAAGTGTCTGAGATCAGATTTGAACTCAGATCCTCCTGACTCCAGGGCTGGTGTTCTATTCACTTTGCCACCTAGCTACCCAAGTCCCACATTTTCTATGAAGTGGTGAGTTAGGGTTCTCTAGTCATCAGCTGCCTTACCTCATTAAATGAAATCATTAGAATAACTAATTCCTAAGGTCTAATTGACTCTAAACTCTTTTTGTCTTATGATCTCCTATAAACTCTAGGTCTTGACAACAAGTATATGACTCAACTAAACAAAGCTGATTCTCACTCTCCTAAGAAATAGTTATTTTCTAAATATATAGAATTAGGTTCCATTTAGTCCATTGTCTTTATTTTATAGATTGGAAATATCTTTACAGACTTTTAAAGGATTACATAAAGTAGTCAGTTAATCTGCTTTCTAATTATACCTATTTTTTATACCAAAAATGGAATTGCTCAGTCTAATTATCTACCTTATTCACTAGTTTTGAATTTTGCTGACTTTTGGCTGATTCAAAAATGAATCAATCAATTAATCAGTAAGCACTTATTAAGTGCCTAATACTATCCTAATACTAGGGATATAGAAAAAAAAACCCCTAGAAACCTAGTCCCTGCCTTCAAGGAATTTAGTTGAGGGGGAAAAGCATAGTTTCTTCCAAAATTCAAATCCACCCTCAAAGAAGGCAGATCTCCATATACATGGCTGTGTATATTAAAGAGAATAATATTTAGGCTTGGATGGCAGTAAGAAAAGCAGAGCAACAGAAATGATTTTAGCCTTGCCAGCATTACTGGGAGAGGCTTCTTTTTCTGACTCTTTTGCAAAGGATGACTTTCAGTCTGATGTGGAAACTGGCAAATCTGAGTAAAAATTAGTCACATTTCATAGTCACACCTCATGTTTTTTATTTAGAAGCAATAACATGTAAATCATATGAAACAGGCTTTAAAATCTTTCCTGTATGTCTCAAGAAAGGCACAAGCTTTCTTTTTCTAAGAGTAACCTTATAAAATTAAAATTACAGCCCAAATTTCAGGGAGAAGATTTTGGGAGAATCAGAATGTATAGCTCAGAAATACATTTCTGTTCTCTCTCTTGCTGTATTTCAATCTTATCCCTTCAAAATTGCTTGAAAAAGTCAAATTTCTGAAAGCTAACTTGTTGACAGTATGGGCACAGTCTCTATCCCCTTCTACCACAAGAGAGTGAGAGGCTTATTTATGAAAAACAGGAAGCTGGACCTAAATTTGGGGCCATTATTCTGATAAAGTGTTTCACTGGTATCTACACAAAGAAAAACTAAATAGTTGGGAGGGGGTGAGGGGGAGGGAGAGAGAGAGAGAGACAGAGAGACAGACAGACAGACAGACAGAAATACATTTCTACCTTTCTTTTGAAGGAAAACCTTGGTGAGCTCAATAGATCTAGTTCCTCCAGTTCTCACTTACTTGAGGCATTTTGGGATCATTGATGTCCCAGTTGAGTTTCATCCCGTAGGAGCACGTGCAGTCGACCTCCTCAAAGGCATCTGTTGCCATTTTCAAATGTCTCTCTGCTTTCTTTACTCTTTCTTGCCCCAAAGGGGTTGCAGAAACACCTCCACCTAAACTTGTGAATCTGAGGTTTAAAAAAAATACATAATAGTTTTGGAACTGAGAAGGAAGTTAGGAAATTTTTTCCCTATTAAAACAAAAAGATTTAAGTTATAGAAATTAAGGAGGTCACTTCTGGAGAGAAGGAAAAGCATCTCCCATGGAGAAGAACAGCCCTGGGAGACTATGAGCTGTGTCCCAGTCCAGGACTTTGGTGCTGAAGAGGACGGGCTGCTTGGATCAATGCCCTAGCACTTCACCACCAGCCAGTGGAGGCTCCTCCTTGCTTTATGTAGACTGAGAAGGGAGGGTAGTTTCTTCTCCCCGCCCTTCCTGTGCCCAAAGTCCTGTCACACCTGAACAGTTGATCTGATCAGTGGACAGACCCCTGAATCCTGAAAACCTCTAAGTGACTAGAGGAAGCCTGAGTCAAGCACTCCCACCCAGGAGAGGGGAACTGGCCAGAGCTAGCACTTCTAGTTCGCAAGTGGCAGCAGCAAGTTTCCTACACTAGGTAAGGTTCCCAGCCAAGTTCTGCCCCTGAGGTCCAGGAAGGTAGAGAGTTCCTGCCCCTAAATCTACTTTCCACAGAAAAGCTATTGAAGTAACAGCTCTGGAAATTGTATTTGAGTGACCAATCCTAGCCCCAGAGAAGACATAGCAAGGCACCATCCTCCCTTCTTTGTAGAAGTGGGGACTATGGACACAGAACTCTGCATATAATGTTAGACTTGGGTGAGATGTTTGTTAGTTTTGCTGAACTGCTTCCTCCTATCTTTCTTTTTAATACTTTGTTTTAAAGGATAGCTAAGAGAGAAAAAGAGGAAGGATATACACTTGAGGAATGTAAATGATGTAAAAACAAAATATTTCAGTAAAAATATTTTTAAAAATTGTAGTGAGATCCAAACGAACCTTATCTATTAAAGTGAACATTCTGGTCTGCCTTATAGAATCAGAGAATTAAAAGGTAACTTTGCAATAATATTCCGACTCACTCTCCTACAAAGAGGAAGCAAGCCGGAGTTGAGTGACCTGGTCCCAGTCACATAGCTACTAAGTGGCAGAGACTAGTATTAAACACAAGCCAGCTGGCAGCCAACTCCGAGGTGCTTTCTAGTGCAAGACCTTGAGTATCTGTGCTGCCATCATCTAATTTTATTAGCTTGTATTTTCTGTCTGCCAGAGGTTTTTACAGGCACTTCTAGGGCCTCACTTTCTTTTGCAGCATGACAGCGAGAAGCAGTGATAGCTCCTGCTATCTCACCTGTCCACAAACTCTCTAATAGAACGCATGCTGGTTCTTATTTCCATAGAAGAGACTGTCCTATATAGCACAGTGGTCTCCATTTTCCTTCTCCATGGTAGTGGTTGTGAGCGAGTGCAAAGCAGCCTCTTCCTACAAGATGAGAATTCCTTTGCGCCCATCATTTTCAGGTCCTGTTAAATCTCCAGTGTATCTCAACTCAACTTCACCTGGCCACAGCCATTACTAACCTGGGATTTTTTGAAATGGATAAATTATTTCAATCAAAGCATTCCCCCTGCAATCTGGGGTGCTTGTGGTAGTGGTGCTACGGATGGGTGGGCATGTAGGGGGTTCTATATTCCTACTGACATACACAAATGAAGTGAAGGGAGACAGTTCCTAGAGAGATTTGATTGGTCTTAACTGACTTTCCTCTCCACCTTCCCTATTTTCCAACTCAGGATCGAGAGTGCCCTTTTCTATTCCCCACGCAGGATCCTGAATCTGGAACAGGCTGTTTAGTGGAAGGAGGTGGTACGATCAGGGTTATGAAACTGAATTGGCCGGGCAGTGAGGAATGTGGAAGGATGAGCCTTCAGAAGTCTGGCTGAGTGGTTGGAGTTGTGCGACTGGGGATCAACCCTTGTGGATTAAGTGGGAAATCACAAGTGAAGGTATTCAAGTCCAATTAAGACTTTAAGTTATTAAGTTATTATTAAGTCCAATTAAGTTTCATGGTCCCATGAAACCACGAACTTCTGGAAAACTAGAGTGGAATGTAAATTCCTTGAGGTTGGAATTCCTTGGACTGTTTAATTTTTACCTTTGTAATCCCAAAGCCGAACGCTTTTTTTTTTTTTTTTTGCACAAAGTAGGTGTTTAATTGCTAATCTGCATGAACCTCTTAGAACTGAAATACTTAGAGGTGATGAGGGTTAAGAATCAGGGGAAACATTAGATCACTTCTGAAGTCCTCTAAGGCTCGGTCTGACTTCTATGTTCTGTGATAAACAAGATCTTTCCAAAGCGCAGTCTGCTATAGACAATGGAACGCACACATCGGCTCTTATTATAACCTTGTAGTAAATGCTCTTTGCCACCGGTACGGCAGAACCGACCTCTGCTCTACGGACGCTTTTTCTCTGCGGTAATAATGCTAAATACTTGCACCTTCCGCCTCTTTCATGTGCTTTCTCAAGGTTCCAGTTGGCGAGGTAGATAGGTAGGTCAAGACTTAGAAATCTTCTGTTGTCCTAATGCAAAAAAAGTCTTTCACACAAAATTTGTTCAAAACTTTCCTCATATAAGTTTGTGCTGGGGGAGCCTTCGGGAATCTAAAAGTCATTGCCTACCTGCGTCTAGGGTCTGTGGTAGCGGAACGAGGAGGGAAGGGGGAGGAACAGAGGCTTGGCTGGGGAGTCTCCTGGCCCACCGGCTCCTTAGTGCCAACCACGCGGCCCACGGTGAGCGAGCCCCGTGGCTCGGCATCCCAGTGGGAGGGCTAATCGGCCGCCCTGGAGCAGCTGTCTTATTAGCGTAGCGCTGATAGCCTTCTGAGGGGTCAGTAGTGTTCCTCTGTTACCCGAGCTGTAGGATGGAGGTGAGTGGTATCGAGAGGGTGCTAGTGTAGAATCCGAAACTCGGCCTTAGCCCCAGTATGCGGAGAGACTGCAGAGAACCAGGGTCCCCTACTTTCTACTTTGGGCGAGTTAAACTGGAGCAGAAAGGGAACTTTTTTTCAGCCTGGAGAGGGGACGTTACTGTAGTTTTAGGTTTACCGTGAGGCAAATTCCAGCCATTAAATTGCATAGTAGTACTGCATGTATGAGGTCCTGGGTTCAAATTCCAATGGGTCACTTAACTTTGAGTTTCGATTTCTTCATCGGTAACACGAAGAGGTTTAAATGCCTTCTGTGCTCTTCTTTGTTCTATGAGTCGAGTGAATAGTAAAACTTTGTTTTTAGAGAAACTTCGTTTTGTCTTGCTTATTTAAAAGTTTTAAAAGCTCAGATATATAAAAAAAAATACCCAACCAAAATTCTGCTTTAAAAAAAAGCGTGTGATAAAGAGTGTGATAATGTCCAGGGGTTTCTAACCTGGTGTCTGTGAATTTTTTAATATAATATTTTGATAACTCTATTTCAATATTGTTTTCTTTATAATTCTGTGGTTTATGTATTTTAAAACATCATTCTGATAAAGGGTTCATGGACTTTACCACGTTGCCAAAAGAAAGCTGATGCAAAAGATTTTCTGTGAGATTTGAAAGTGGTGTTGACTCTTCAGACTTACAGATTTAAAGCTGGACAGGTACCTTAAAAAGCCATCATTTCCAGCCCCATTTTTTTTAATAGCTGAGGAAACTGCCCTTGAAAAGTTTAAGGGACTTGTCCCACATCACATATCTAGTAAATGTCTGAGGTGGTTTTTGAACCTAGGTCTTCTGGATTCCAAATTTAGTGCCCTCTTCATTTCCTGACCCTCTGTATTTCCCTACCCTCTTTCTTGTTCTTGTAATTGGATAGGGTGGTGGCTTCCTTTCTCCTTCTCTCTCGCTTCTTCCCTCTTCTCCCTCTGTCCACATAGGAAATGATACTGTTATCTGTAAGTGCTCTGCCCAAAGGAGTATAAATTTTGATTGCTGAAAGCTGGAAGCATATCATGGGGTTTCAGGACTAGATTTCTTTTCTTCAAGGACCATGCCTTAAACCTAAACCACTTCGACTCTTCTTGATTGGCCAACAGTAGGTCCTAGCCCAAGCCTCATTTGGTCATTGGGTTTTGATGACTCAGAGAGAAAGAGTAAATAGAAATTATTTCTGTTTTGGCCAGAAACCCTGAGGGTCTTCCCCTCCCAGAATGAATTTTTTTTAACTGGATAAAAGAGACTCTTTTCTGCTTCATTTTTACCTAGCTTTAATCACTGAATGGGCATTGCCTCAGACAAACTGAGACCTGGGAAAGACTTAAAAAGACCAAGGTTTCTCACTGCATCCGAGGCCATCTCCAGTCATCCTTATCTATATCTTGCCATTGGACCCAGATGGCTCCAGAGGAGAAAGTGAGGCTGGTAACTTTGCACAGTCCTACCTCATTTAAATCCAGTTCACATATCATGATGTCCCCCTTCCTGATGTCACAGTCCTCTTTGAGAATGAAGGACAAATAACAATTTTGCTCCAGGTAATCATTGGACAACTGTTACCTCTTTGCATTTGTAAAAGGAATTTCCTCACAATCCAGCTCCCTATACTCATGAAATCATTGATCTATAGCAAAAAATAAAAGAATATTTAAAATTATAAATGGACCTGCAAGCAACATTATTTTTAAAAATTAACTTATTCTGATTTTGAAATTGGTTTTTCATGGAATCGTTTTAACTTTCCTGATGAATGATAAATTGTTTTTTAATCCTCAGTTTTAACTTTTTATTTGTAGAATCACATTACAAATGAAATTTTGACCTCCTATTCCTGCTATTTTAATTTATTCTCACAGACGCTGATTTTTAAAAACTAGATTGTGGAGTATTTTTTTTCCTTTGTGAATGGCTACGTAAAAGTTTTAAGCTAACATGCTTCTTATTCATATTAAAACTACAAACCTTTTGTTATCATGAATTATTTTAAAATAATGATAATGAATTCTTTTCCTACTTGTAAACTTATAGGAATAAAAACTTTTAAAAAGTTCTTTTTACCATGTACAGATAAAGAATGAGAAAGTTCCTTTATACAACACTGCTGAAGATGATGAGAGCGTGTCTGCTGAGTTCTTGGTAAAGATAAACTATTTTGTATTCTCTTAACTACTTTACACAGCAAGTATTGATGCATTTTCATATAGGCATTGTTGAATTGACTCTCATTTGACTTTTTACGTGATAGTAGTAAAACTAAAAGTTTTAATTAAATAAATTAAAAGTAATTGTAGTTTATAATGTATTTATGTAATTTTATTTTAGATATAGGTTATTAGGTGTTGGATATTATTGGAAACTTCAAGTTTGCTAAATTTTTGCTAAAACAAATGGGGTTTTAGGATGCAGACGGGGAAATATCTAAGTTGTCATATTCACATGACAATCTTTTCATGTAATTTGGGCATGTGAAAGGTATGACATATTCAGATTTTTAAAAGAACTGAATGATTGGAGTGTGTATCTTGTGAGAAAAAGAGACGTGAAGACAGACCCTAACTTAGCAAAAGACAAGGTGTAAGCTAATGTATAAGTAGAAAACGATCGTTCACATATTCCTTATAAAGATGCTATTTACTAAACACGTAATATTTTCTAACCATGTTGCTTTTGTACTACCTTTCCTTCATTACAATCATTAATGGCTCTAGGGGAATAAGTGTATTTGTATTTGAGAACTTTGACTTTTCTAAAGACCTAAAGACTAGATCTTTTTTCCCCTCCAAACTACAGTCTTAATTAGCATAATTATTGGTTGTTGTGCTTGATAAAATTCTATTTCACTTCTATCTTATCTTTAGCCCAAATTATCTCCATACTGAATTTTTAGTCATAATGGTATTTCTGTGAAACTTAAAGTATGCATAAACGATCTTTGTTGAAAAGGTGATTTTCAAACTTTTGTCTTTTCCAGCTGCAAAAACTTATAGCTGATGCATTTCATGGTCATGGATTTGAAAAAATAGAAGAATATTTACATCAAAAAGAGAACTCTCTTTGTCAAAAATACAACCAACTGCTATTAATCCATCTTGACAGATTGATAAATAAGGCAAGTCAAGTTTTTGAAGATAGAATGCCAGTATGTAATTTGATCTGAGCTTCATTAACATTATTGTGGCATGAAAATACAGGAGTTGGGCAAGAATGAATTCCAGAGAGTTTCATTGTTGCTGAAATGTATTCAGAGGTTCTTCATAGATGATACCAAAGAAGATGAGCAACTGTTAAGTCAACAAGGATTGATTCCCAAGATAAGTGTCTTAATTAAACAGAGCACGGGTGGTAGCTTTTTATTTTAATCTTACGCTTTTTGTCTTATATCACAATCATTTCTAGATATCACTTTTCTCTCTTTACCCTACCTTCTTTTCTAGTACTTTCAACATCGTATTCAAGGAGAAATTTATAAGGATGCTCTTTACCTATGTTTCATGTAAGAAAACCATAGTGGTGAATTATGGTTAATTCGAAACTAAGAGGTTAAACTGGTCTAGCAACTAGAGAGCTGACTGTGACGTCAGGAAGACCTGGGTACTGCCTCTGACCTATGTGAGTCCAGGCAAGAAAGATACAGAAACCACCATTTTAGTCCTGCCTATCCCCTAACCCAGCACTGTCCATTCTACTTATGGGCTCGCCTTTTTGGATTGATAAATATTGCCAGGGTCCATAGCCACCACAACAAAATCCTGACGATAACCCCAGAAGTTTGTTGAAAATTGAATCTCTGAAATCAAGTCTCATTTTTTCCATTGACTTTCTGTATAGAATTGGATATATATCCTTCAATTCAGCAAATATTTAATTGTTCAACAGGAGTTTACAGTCTATTGGAGGGATAGTTAAGAGACAGACGAGTATAATAAAAGAAGATAATTTTAGCTCAAGGAGAGATCCAGACAAATTGCTCTAGGAAAATTTGAAGTTGGAAGGAGTTTTTGGCTTTGAGTAGGGAGATGGAGAGCTTAGAAGAGGTGATACCTGCACTGAACCCCAAGAAATGGATTATTTGAAAACTTTTTGCCAAGAAAAGGTTTAGACTGGAGTCGGGTTTTGTACCATGATCAGTGTTTAGAATTCTGGAAGTTTTCTTTCCTGTAGCACTATCTCAAATCTGGATTTCTCCTCTTTCACTTAAGCCTTGGAGATCCATTTTCAGTACCTCTTAAACTGTGGGTCAAGATCCCAAGAGGGTTGTGAAAAATTTGGCGAGTGTAAAAGGTTTCTGAGTGTGCAATGACCAAAAATTAATTCTAAATCAAATGTACAATGAATTTGAGGTATTTCTGGCAGCACTTGCCTGTTTTGTATTTTGAAACTTCATTTCAGTCTGGTTTCTGAATACAAAGCATATGTACTTTGCACTGCATATGCCCCCAGCTGCACAAGACCAATAAAGGTTGCCAAAACTTTAAAAGGGGTCATGGGTGGAAAAAGTTTAAGAAGCTCTGTATTACATGACTATTTAGAGCTCTTGCAATTTCTACCTAATTCTTATATCTGAGTGGATTTTTTTTTTCCGTCCAGACCTGTGATTTCATATTTTAGGCAATTCCAGGTTTGGAAGATTCCTTCATAGAAGTAGATTGACAACTGTCTATAGAGAGTATTTGAATCACTAAAGGTAAATCTAAGAGTGTGTTGGTTTTGGAGCCCATTGTTAAATGTGTGAACATTTACACCTCATAAATTGGCAACTGCTACAAATCAGGACTTTATCACTGATTATATAAACTTAAAGTGTTAATAATGCATCTTAAACTTAAAAATATATATGCATACATCTTCCTCTTATTAAATATTTAACAGTACACCTTTGAGTAAATAAGTTCCTTGCCTGTGGTCACACAATTAGTGTATGTCAGAGACAGGACCTGAACCCAGGTTTTTTGACTTCAAAGCTGGTCCTCTACCCACCATACCATGCTACCTATTTGTATCTATATCTACCAAAATGACCTGAACTCTCTCTCTC
>CM053594.1:137119654-137185731 GCA_028646575.1 Pseudocheirus occidentalis | reverse complement strand
CCTACCCACCCCCCCAAAACAGCAATCCCACTGTAAAGCCCCTCCCCCAATCTGTTCTCTGCTATGTCCTCCTCCATTGCCCCTCTAACTTTCTGGTAGGGCAAGATGGGTCTCCCTACCCCAGTGCCTGTATATCTTAATTCCCAGTTGCATGTAGTTAATAATAAAAATAATAAATATATATTTTTCCTCTTTTTCCCCAGAATGTACATCATTGGCTTTGAGGACTATGGATAATTTTTCTCCTTAATGTAGAAGTGGGAGAAGATAGGCATATTGGTTCAGAAAGCTCCTTCTGTGGTTGCCTTCTTTACTATTAATTTGTGCATAACTGTGTGTGTGTGAGAGAGAGAGAGAGTATGTGTGAGTGTGTGTGAGTGTGTGTGTGGGGGCGAGAGAGAGAGGGAGAGATTGGGAGGAGAATTGGATCTCTCCTCAGCACAAATATGTCAACCCTCTGAATGGCAGAAGTTAGTGACTTAAGCGTAGTTAAGTGATTATGGCTGCGCAGCTAGGTGGTGAAGTGAAGAGAGTACCAGCGCTAGAGTCAGGAAGACTCATCTTTGTGATGTTAAATCCAGCCTCAGATACTATTTTTGTGACTCTGGGCAAGTCACTTAACCCTGTTTACCTCAGTTTCTTCATCTGTAAAATGAGCTGGAAAACAAAATGACAAACTACTCTTTGCCAAGAAAATCCTAAATAGAGTCACAAAAAGTCAGACGTGACTGAAACAACTGAACAACAACAAACAATTTTTTTGACTATAGGTATAAGGTTCTTTTGTGATGGTTTCTGTAAGGTTATATTTGGTGCCACAAGAAGAGCAAACAAAGGTTGTCTTTTTCCTTCAAAGTACTTGTCCTGCAATTAGAATGTATGTATTCTCACATGATTAATGTCACGGTCAGAACATCTAGGGTGGGAGAGAGAGGTGCTCAGGCCAGGAGAGAAAGAGGATTGGTGTAAGGAAATTCTGTCATGGTACTGAGCCTCCCTGCATGTGTACCGTGGAAATTTCCTGTAGCTGTCTGGGGGGCAAAGGCACAAATCACAGCATTGTATGTTCTTGTGAGAGGGGATTTCCTGACACAGCTGGATACCGACAGGTGCCAGCAGTGGTCCACCCCAGACTGGAAATTCATCCCATGATGATCTTGGGGCCAGCATTCTAGGAAGGATAGTACAACCAACCAGCCCAGCATGGAAGCCTAGAGAAACCTGGGTGCCTGAGACTTGGGAGTCTTTGAACTCGGAACTTTGGATTGTGTGCTTTAAAGGACTGAGCTAAGATCTGAACCAAATCGATCCTCTGCCCCTGCCCCAGGGACTGAGGTGTTGGCAGGGGGCAGAGGGGATATTAAATCTCATGTGTTGGGGAATAAATTTATACATTTGTGAGTATGCCTTCCAAAGTGTAAATATTCCTTTGCAAAAGCTAAAAAAATAACAAAAAAAAACTAGATTTCCCACAGGAGGTTGGTTAACTGAGTCAAGAATAATTACTTTTCCCTTGCTAAATTATTCTTTTTTTCAAAATGTGAATCTTCATTGAAACCTAGACTAAATGTTAGCTTCTTGTTGTAACTATGAACAATACATGATTTAAAACCTAATACGAAGAATCACACATTGATTATGTCATTAGTTTTTAATAGTTCTTAGAGGTGACTTCTTGCTGAAGACAAACTCTTTATTGGTACCCTTTATATGATCTCCTCCCATTTCTTTCCACAAGATTGTCCCCATTATCATCCCTTCCTCTTAAAATTTAGTTTCTTCCTATGTACTAACTTCTTTCCAAGTTTCTTCCATCCTTAAAAGACCCTACATCCTGACAGCTGTTGTCCTACCTCTTTCTTCCCTTTCTCAGCTAAACTTCTTTAAAAATACTGTCTACGCTTGGTGCCTCTATTTCCCCTCTTCTCATTTTTGATGAACCCTCTGTGTTCTAGAATCTGGGCTCATCAACTGAAATTGTCCTCTTGAAAGTTACTAATGATCTCTTAATTGCCAAATTAAGAGAGTTTTTTCCCTCTCAGTCCTCATCCTTCTTTACCTCTCTGAAGCATTTTACATCATCGTTCTTCTTCTTCTTCTGGTTTTGTGGGTTTTCAGGGACATTGCTATCTCTTAGTTCTCTTCCAACCTGTATGACTGTTCGTTCTTAATGTCCTTTGGTTCTTCATCCATATTGTGCCCACTAAATGTGTTTATATCCAAAAGCTCTGTTCTAGCCTCTTTTCTCTCTCTATAGTCCTTCACTTGGTGATCTGATTGGTTTCCATGGATCCAATTACCACCTCTATATGGATGACTCATAGATCTACAGATCAAGCCCTTGTCTCTTTTCTGAGTTCCAGTACTGAAGCATGAACTGCCAATTGGACATTCCCAGCTGGATAGGCAAGAGTGTGGTGGAGTCAGGCTATACAGGACTGTGAGAACTGATTGTTAAATTTTCAGTGTGACAATTTATACCTTTGAAATGGGCAAACAGTGCAAATTAGGGCTTTTTGTTGCTTGTCTAGATTTAAGAAATCTAGTTCTAAATGCTAATAATTCAGATTAAACTTAAGTATGTCATACTTATTTTTCATTGGTTATTAGTCATTTATCAGGACAACACTCATGCTTGTAGGCATTTGAAACCTAATATGTCCAAAGCAGAACTCTCTATCTTTTAGACATTAGTTAATATTTAAATATTAGAATAAAAGCTCCTCAAAGACAGGGACTGTTTCTTTTTCCTTCTTCTTTGTATCCCCAGCATTTAACATAAAGCCTGATACATGGCTTAATAAATGTTTCTTAAGCGATTTGTCAGTACTTAATTTCACCTTGCCATGAAGAGCTAACATCTTGCATCTATTGCTAGCACATAACTTTCAAGATCCTTCTAAATAGAACAGAGAGCTTTTTCTCTTTCTATCAAACTACAGACTATATCTTCCTTCTAGAAATTATTTTTAAACTTTGGATTTCTTTTTGTTGGTAAAAGGCAGAATTTTGAACTCAAGACTCTATTCATACAGTCTTTTGAGGAAGGAGAACATAGCAATTACATTCAGGTTGCAAGTGTTTAACTAAAATCTCATTGTATAGTCATATTTGTAGTAATAATCATCTGGTTAACACATTTTTTTTTATCAGGGTAGCTCCCTCGACCCTCCCTTCTGCCCTGCCTCTCCCCCCATTGCCTTAAACGAGCACATCACCAAACAGAGAATCCAGACATCAGGAACACATCAATGCCCTCAGTTTGAGGGTGGCGGTGTGTATTAGTAGTGCATAGGTTTTAGCGATAATTTCCTGAGATTACAGATTGAACTTCTCTGTTTGTGAGTTTGATGATCTTAGAAAGCACCGGTCTTCTGAAAGTGATTATGAAACCAGAAGTGATGTGAGTAGAAGCTCTTGGAACAAAAGCCAAAAGGAAAAAAACTTAAAAACATATTCGAAGCAGAAAAAGCCAAGAGTCAGAAGCAAATTAAGAGGTAAATTTAATATTTTACTTGCCTCATAAACTCCCTGTAAACCAGTCAATAACAAATATTTCTCTGGTGTCTGCTTTGTGTTCAGTACTGGGAGGGGATATAGATGCCTGTAGTGAGGTCCCTGCTCTCCACCTTCTCTCACTGTTTATGCATGATCAACACAAACCACAATAACAACATGATATAATTACCTTGTAACACCAAACTCAGAAGTTGAAATAACGTAGTAGCCTGCATGTTCTCTGTAATCTCCTTGATTGTCCTTGAGGACGGGGACTGGTTTTGCCATAAGCACATAGTAGGTGCTTAATCAATGCTTGTCGATTAACTTGACTAGAGTCATTAAAAAGAGGAGAGAAACATCAGTTAAGGCTATAGTACTAAAGAAAGGATTTGATGAAGAGATGGGAATTCAGTCACCCCTAAAGAATGGAAAGGTTTTAGATAAGTGCTGGATTTTCTAGAGGAGGAGAAAAGGACATGAGACAAGGCACAGTTACAAGAACATGTGGAACAAGTACTTATTTACAATTAGGTACGGGTTGAATAGAATGGACCGTATTGTGTTGGGAAGATAGGTTTAGATATGGGGGGCTTTAACTGGAAGCAAGAGTAGTTTGGAGTGAATGTGCTAAGGAGGAGATATGTAATAATGGGAATTAAAGTTTGTTACTTGGGAAATAAAACTGTGTGCTAGAGACCTGTTTTTCTTTTCAGTTTTGCCGTTGTCACCCACAAGTGGTAGTGATTACCAACAGGACAAAGTAAGTACCTGTGTTTCAATTTAACAGAAATGAATCAGTTATTAAATTCTCCACTCAATTCTGAGCACTGAGGATATAAACCGAAGCAGAATAATCCACGCTCTCACGTTCTAAGTGGGGAAGGCTCCACAGAGGAGAGGGTGCAGCTGCAGGGTGGAACGAGTGTAAGATTTCATTCAGATGAATCTAGTACAAAATGGGAAAATCCATGGTCTTGTGTTCAGGTGAAATAACTGTGCAAATGAAGCCATTGAATGTGAATTTTTAGAATAGCCTGTTTTTTTAATGTGAAAAAATATGAAAAATTCAGCCATGTGTCTATGCACAATCAGTGCCTGCCCTGTTCAGAAACTGCAATTAATTCATAACAAATACATTTAGAATGGATTTTGAATGTGTTAGAAATTCTGAGAATTGAATAGCCCCAGGGACTTCCGATGTAGCAGAAAGGTTATTAAAAATATGAGTCATTTTCAGATGTTTACACAACCTACCTTAATGTTTTTTTAAAGCAAACATGATTATTTAATTATTCTTCATTATTTAATATTTAATTATTTAATTTCTAATTTAATTATTATTTATTTAAATTTAATTTAATTATTTAATTAATTATTTAAGATAATTATTAGACTTCAGTGACACAAGTAAAATTGATATGAATTGCAAAAGCTATTTTAAAATCTTTTTTTTTTCAGATTGGGCCAAATATCTTCAACCTTAGACATATGTTGACTAACCTTCTGAATTTCTTTGGTGCTCCTCTCACATACTAGTGTTAGGGTGATTGTGTATTTGGGGGCAATGGGTGACAGTGGCCAGCAGAAATACAATATTCCTTTAGATATTCCCCTTCCCTAAAACATTGTTTTTAGATTTGCAGATTCTTGCTATCCTTCAAGGCTATTTTATGCCTTAATATGATGAATGCTGCATAAATCTCACACAAAGATACTCTGTTTTACATGTAATAATGCTATGTGAAAGAAAAGGTAGAGAACAATTCTTACTACATGGAGATGTGCTTGAGGTTGAAATTGAGAAACACCCAAACTGTGCCACTGGGGAAAATCTTTTTACCATTTCAGTGCCTTAAAAATCTGTGCATTGTTAATTTCCCTCTGAGTTTTAGTGTTCAGAATCACTTCACCACCTGTAATGACTGAGTGACTAAGTCATTTTGGCTGTTATAAATACACAAATTAAAAATAAGGAGCATGTGAAGAAAGACACTGGATACATCCAGAGAAAGAACTGATAAATAGAAGTATAGTAGAATCATTTTATACATATGCACGTATATGTATTGTATTGGGTACACACATACACCCCTATTTGTGTCTGATGATAGCCATCTCTGGGTGGGGGAGAGGAGACAGGGAAGAAAAAAAGGGGAAAAAGAAATTTACATAATAATTTTGTTGTATATTTGAAAGAAATAGCAAATTGTACATGGTGAATTTGCAGTTTCGTGTGCAATCATCTTTTTTATTTTACTCTTTTATGGAAATTCTTGTTTCATTCCATGAATTGAAAATAAAATACCTTTTAAAAAAAGTTAGTGGAGGATTGTAATTTAGAGGTTTCATTGCATATGTACTTAGAGATTTATTTTTATTTTTTGAATTAGATATAATTTGAGATAACATTCAGCCATGAGATATATGTGTCATTGGTGTGTATTTTGGAATTTATTTTATTTGAAAAAAGCATTGTATGAACCTATAAACCTTTTCTAAGGGACTTTGAAGGATACTGTAATATTCAAGTGGCTTCTTATTGTTATTTCTGTAGTTCATGAAAAAAAAAGTATCAAGGTGCTATTTTTAAAGATTCAATCAACTATGTTTTAGGTCACACCAGTAGGAAAGAGGATCTCAAGGCAAGACAATGAAAAAACCTCAGAGTTCCCGGTGGTAAAGTTCCAAGGTAGCACAGTCTTCCTAACACCTGAAGATTCTGCAAAGAAGAAACCCTGTATGTATCCAACTTTGTTCTTCTACCTATTTGTTATACTTAATTGGATCGCTGGTGGATGTGTTAGTGTGGGGAGGGGAAGGTTTTTTTCCCCACTTTTATATTATTTTCTGATTATTTTAGGAAAATGAAAGGATGAAATTCAGTTTTGCTTTAAGATAATACCATTATCCTCAGCAGAGATAAGGGCACTCAGTTTTCATTCTAACCTCTGAGATCAGTTTGGGTGGAAGGAAGTGAAAATGAGTTTTTCTCCTGTTCTCTCATCATTAAAGCTTCATAGCTTTTACTTGTCTTGAGCCACAGGTGCCATTTGCAGGTTTGAGACATAAGCAAAGAAGAAAGGGAATGGGGAAAAGGAAGTTAAGAAAAGAATGAGGTGGGTGGAAGGAAAAAAGGGAAGGAGGAGAATGTGATTCACATTGATGCGAAGCCAGTAGTAAAATGTTTCCCACTATTAGCTCAGGTGGCACTTGGTGGCCCCAGTTCTATAGTCTATCTAATTCTGACCCATGGTGACTCAATACCCTCGGTTTCTGTAACAATGGTATGCCAGCAATTCCTTAAAGATAGGAAAAAGTGATTTTTCTCTGTATAAAATGCAAGTTAATATATGAAAATTTTCCATCTATTAACTGCCTAAAATCATTACCTAATGTGTTTGCTTATCCTTTCTCTTTCTTGGCTCTAACTCCAAAGTCCAAAGTGTATCCCCATTTAGTGATGTGTCTTCCCCAGAGTACTCAGATGTCACAGAGGATTTATTAGTGGTATGATTTAATTGTTATTGATTTATCTCAATAAAGTATTTTGAATACACTCATGTGCTTAACTTTAGGGGAAAACATGGTGGAGGGTTTTTTGGGGGTATTCTTAATACAAAAGAGGCTAATTCATAGCTTCTGATTTATTATTATTATTATTATTTTGTTTTTAGGCTGTAGCTTCCAAATCCTCAATGGAAACTGCCATGCTCAAGCGAAAACCACAGAATGTGGGAGTATCAGGTAAAATCAATGAGATATAATTCTGAAGGATTGTTTTTAATGTACAATGCTTCTCTTAACCTGTAATAAGTTGCTTTATCTACTATCACTCACATACAATTGTTCTTGGGCTCTGGAAGCGTCAAATTGCTTATTTTCTTACTGCAACCTACTGAAATGCAATTAATGAGATGAATTTGCCTTTATTTCCTCAGGCAGTGTTTAACGGACTGAACTTGCCAGGTCCACTTCCTCTCTAGGCCCTTGGGAGCTGGTATATCATGAACAAGGATTCTATACCCCAAGGTACATGGAGCCTCTGTGATCTGCTCTAGTTTTACTGTGCTGGTGGCAGAGGATCCATGGCATATGAATCAGTTCTGGGGCTACTTTAGGAACTTAGAACAAGAAAGACCACAGTGTAACCTGTAGTCAGACTAGATGTACAGGTAAAATTTAGGTTCCTGGGAATCTTTTGGGTTTTGAATGGGAGTTGACTGTGATGGGAAAGCCAAATAATGCTTAACAATGGGCATCCCTCTTGTTATAGATTGTCTCTGACATTCAGGGTCATGCTGGGCAATCTCAGCTTGTTTTTTTAGCACTGTAATCTTGGATTTCCACATCCTTTTTTTCTATACCCACGTACTGTTCTCTGTGTTTATACCCTAATGCAATATTTCTAAGCTGATAGAAGGGGGAAAATTACATAATGGCACACAGTTAAAATGTAAAAATAATTTTAAAAAATCATGCAAGTTTAGACTTGAACCCACTGGGTATCTTTTTGGCATCTCATTTGATTATCTTTTGAATATTTAATGCGAGATAGAAAAAGACATTTGTTTGTCATGAAAAAGGGTAAATTAGCTACTTCTGATCCAATTAGTATTTCTTCATTCGGGAAGCTGCAATGGAAAGAATCTTGGATTTGGAGTCCAGAATCATTTTTAAATTCTAGTGCCGCCACTTACTGGGTATGTGACCATGTTCAAGTTATTAACATTATGAAGTCTGAGTTTCCTCATTTGTAAAATTGGGGTTGAAAATAACTATCATGAGGTTCACATGACATGACATACTGTATTATTTAAAAATCAATCAGTAATCCTAGACTCCTAGAAAGTTAGATTTGAAAAGGCCTTTGAGATAATTTAGCCTCAAAATTCCAGAGTTGGAAGGGACCTCAGTGACCATAGAGTATAATTCATCCCCTAAAAAGAATCCTTTTTATACTATGTCTCCTGAGTATTCATCAGCATTTTTGATTGCTATGGCACACTGCTGACTTACTAAGTTGGCAGTGGGGATGTGGGGAAAGATGAAAAGCTAAAATATATCTGGGCCCTTTCTTTGAGGATCTTAGTCAAGGATATGAGGAAACCACTGTGTAACTTCTCTGTATATTCAAATGGAATTTATAGAAAATATTTGACTTATTAGGAAATATATTGTATTGAACAGGTTGCAAAACTGTGGAGTTTATTGAGGAAACTGATAATAATTGAAGAAGGGAGGAAGGAGTAAGTTAATTGAGTGAATTAGTATCTTGGCTGCTAAAGTTCTTGTTTTCTAATTAGAAGAGAATCACTATAGGATTGCATTCAGTGCCAGAGAGGAGAGACTATTCAGGAGGCTATTGCAATAGTATATGTAAGAGACGACATGTGGCAGCAGTGGGAATAGAGAGAAAGAAAGAGATACAAGAGCCATTTGGAAGAAAAATATGAAGGGGAAATTAAAGGTAGATCAAGAAAAGAGAAGACTGGGTCCTTGGCCAAATAGTAGTAATATTGACAAGAATAAGCAAATTAAGAGCAAAGTTTTGTTGGGAGAGGGGTAGCATGTAGGGATGGAAATGGCGATGCCTAATTTTGACCAAGATGGCTATAAGGCGATGGTAGGAAATGAAAACAGAAATGCTTAGCTCGAGTTGTAAGGTTTGATCTCAACCAAGAGCTGGATTTAACTCATGAAGAATCATGTGGTCAAAAAGACTCTCAGAGGCCATTGAGTTGAACCTGGTCCAGAATCCTCTGTATGACTTGCCTGACAGGTGTCATCTCATTGCCACCTGAAGACCTCCATTCAGGGGGAATCTAATACCTCCTAAAGTAGCCAGTTGTGCTTCTGGATAGTTCTAGGTATTGAGAAACTATCATGGGACAGCCTTTAAAAACTGTTCTATATACTCAAATGAAACAGACCTGAATTTCCTCAGGTAAAGTCTTCATTTGCTTCTCTGCAATGTTCTGTCCCTTGTTTAGTCCACACCTAATCTGTCTTCCATGGCATAGCTCTTTCTAATGGCGACAGATGGGAGTAGTGGGGGGAAAGTGCCAGATATAGAAACAGAAAACCTGTGCTCAGATCTTGGCTCCTTCATTTATTATCTATTTGACCTTTGGTTTCATTAGACTAAATTCTGTTGTTTGAATTAGGTGTCTTCTGAGGTCCTTCCCAGGTCTAAATCTAAGAAACTCTACCAGGAAGTGATTAAAGCTCATGTTCATATAGCACTTTCTTTATAATGGTCCTTTGAAAAATAGTCCTATTGTTATTTTCTATGTTCCCGTGATCCTAGAAGCCAAGTTTATCCCATATAATAATCCAAGGATGTTTCATTTGTGAAGAGCAAAGAGGACTGTGTTATTACAGTATGGTTTCACTTCTATGTGTGTGGTGGAGGGGATCCCATTTATTGACTATAGGGGCAGCATCAAACTGAAGTTTCAGTGTATTTGTACTAGAACAGTGGTTCTCAACCTGTGGGTTGTGACTCCTTTGGGGGTCGAACGACCCTTTCACAGGGGTTGCCTAAGACCGTCAGAAAACACATATTTCCGATGGCCTTAGGAACCAAGACACGGCTCCTCCATCCATCTCCAGGCGGGTCTGCCCACATGCAGATACGCCCACATACAAGTATTAAAGGGTGGTGGCATTAGGCATGTTGAGAACCGCTGTACTAGAATAAGGGACTTTGTAGGGCTGGCTCTGCCAATAATAGCTAACATTTATAGAGCCCCCACCATATGTCAATCTCTGTACTAATTGCTTTACAAATCTTACTTGATCCTCATAATAACCTTGGGAGGTAGGTGCTATTATCCTCATTTCTCAGATGAGGAAACTGAGGCAAATGGATGTTGAGTGACTTGCCTGGGGTCACACAGCTAGGAAGTGTCTGAGGTTGGATTTGAACCCAGGTCTTCCTGACTCCAGGACCAGTGCTCCATCAATCCTAACACCTAGCTGTCCCTGATAGTAAGCAGTAGGTAACAGGGTGTCCCTTTGTGGAACTCTCTATGTTGCCAAACATTTTCTGTCCTGTTACAGTGCTGGAGGTTCCACGTTACATTCCTTTTGGGTTAAAACATTATTTCTCAAAAAGTTAGTTTTGAAATGAAGGTTTTATCTGGGAGGGTATAACAATAATAAACATTTTTGTCATGGAATTATAAAAACACCTAAAATTTTAGCCCTAATGTACCATTTAGCTGAACTTTAGTAAATGGTAATTTATTCATAGTCACAGACCTCATCAGTGATAGAGCTAGAATTAGAACCTGATACCCTGGTCCACGATTCAAAATACAGCATAGGTTATTTTCCATTAGAACCAGTATGTAGTATACTTGATAAAGAGCTGGCCTGAATTCAAGCCCCATCTCTGAAATTTACTTGCTGTTTGATTTTGGGAAAGTCACTTTACCTCTCCTTTCTTTTTTTTCTTTTTGAGGGAAGAAGGCAGGGCTATTGGGATTAAGTGACTTGTTCAAGATCACACGTTTAGTAAGTGTTAAAGTGTCTGAGGCTGGATTTGAACTCGGGTCCTCCTGACTCCAGGGCTGGTGCTCTATTCACTGCACTGCCTAGCCACCCTATCACTTTACCTCTCAATGCTCTAGGCAAATCTTTAAAACTATAGATCACAGAGAAGGTGCTATTCTATGTGGGAAGGGGGAGTTCCTCACTGGGAACTCCCTACTTTGAGCAAATCCTGAGTGTAAACTGTGAGGTCTGGCCAGTGAATCTCTATCCTTTGGAGGTTCCAGTTTAACAGGTTCCATTTAGCAAAGGGGATGGGGTGGGGGAGATGGAGCATGTGTCAGGTTTTAAATGGGAGAAGATATTCAGAGCATGGGGTATAGCCTGGGAGGGTACTTGGGTAGGTCACTGCAGTAAAAGGGTGGAGGTAGACTCCTAGGGGGAGAGAAAGAGATAACTGGGGAGAGAGAAAAAAGAGATGGAGAAACAGAAAGGAAAAAATGAAAGGGTACTAAGAACTATTTACTTTGATTTAGCCCAAGACTGGTCCTAAAAAGATTCTTTTAAAAACATTTTTGGTTACTAAAAAATCACTTATTATTCAGAGACTGCTTTGATTGCTGGAGATACAAATATAAGCAAACAGGAAGATAACCCCTGCTTGCAAAGAGCTTGCATTCTAATGGGGAAAGACAGCACATAAAAGAATCCGAAAAGCTGGAAGGTGTACTGATTTAATGGAATAGTGGCAAAAGCTATAGAGTCAGAAGAACTGAGAGAAGAATGAAGAACCGATGGCCTGGGACTCTTCCCCAAAATGAGGGAAGGGAGATGCAGGGTGGAAGGGATGGATGATCCAGGGTGAGGACACAGATGTTCCCAGCTCTGTCAGTCTTCACCTTTGCTAAGCAGAATGTTTCTTATTTCTGGGGAGAAATCATTTCTTTATTTCTGTTCTTTCTTGGGATCACCGAAATGTTTTTTTACTTCCCTTGGTCACTTTAAATGAGTAGACATGGCATAGAAACTTAGTGGAATGAGCAGTGCTCAACACTTGCTCTTACGGTTGGTCGGTTTGTTATTAAGTTTCAGCAAGGAGAAAACTCGAACTTGGGGTAATGTGATGTTTATGGAGCTTTCTTTGCCTTTAGATTTATCAGACAATGCTTTGATAAAGCTGAAACAGCGAAAATTAGAAGAGGACCACACACCATTTTCCCCTGTTCCCTTAATGCCAGGAGAAAACCCAGTTCCTGCAGGTAACATTGTACATATAGCAAAGTTAAAGGCAAAATTCTAGTTATGTGTTTAGAAAGGCTGACTTGTTTTTTTATTTAATTTTTCAATGAACAAAAATTAAGCTTTTCTCTTTTCCACCTCTAACACTAAAACAACAACAACAAAAACTTTTGTAAAAATACAGTCAATCCAAAAATATAGGACATGTCCAAAAACTATGTCCATTCCACATCTTGCATCCATAGGCTCTGTCAGGAGGTAGGTAGTAAGCTTCATCTCCAGTGCTGTGGAATCTTCTTTAGTCACTGGATTTATCAGTCATAATTTGTGTTTGGGGAGTATATTATGTAATAATAGCCACATGGTAGATGTTCAGCAAATGTTTGATTGTTTTTAATGCAAATTTTTTTTTGCTGGGTCTTTCAACTTATTCTAAGAAACACTTAGCCTTACAGGTCATACCAGACAATCTAGGAGAGTCTGCTGTCATCTCTACTTTTGAAAACTTTACTAATGAATTGAAGAAAAAGTTTGAGGTAATATGACTGACACTTTGGTGAATTCAGTAGGATCTAGATTTCCCTTCACTGATGTAACTCTCAGTCCTTTCTAATTGTTTATGGACTGTCCCAGCCAACTAACCCATGACTTTCTGGCTATTCTAGTGTTGAGCCCCTCTGCCCTAAGATGACCATTGGTAGACAGCACATTTTCTCACTAGGCCAGCACTGTAAACCTGTCCCACATATCAGGACAACCAAAAATTATGTTCCATTGATATGGCCTTTGAGAACTCAGGGTCACCTTTATATCGTGATGAAATACTCCAGTAAGACTTTAGTGAAGGTTTACATAGTCATGCATTATAATAGTAAAAGAATAGATTGCAGTGACTTAACAATGACCAATTGCAATTTATTTGGTGATGCCTAATTCTCTGTACTTGATGCACATCTGGGGAATAGTTACTTGAGTTTGAGGGGGAGGAAGAGTAGACTTCCTCTGATCCGTACACATAATCACCCAGCTCCCTTTCTGATCAATGTCATCCGTTTTTAGGAGGACTATAGAAAGAAGCTAACTAGAACCATACGAGTGAACTAACTTCCACGTCCTTACTATCACTGTAGTCATACTGACTAAGTTAATAAGGATGGATGATTGTTGTGTGCTGGCAAGAAAAAGGGATTAGCAAATGTAAAAATGGTATTCAGGAGGAGACTTGATACAGTAGAACATGAAGAGAGGTGATTAGGAAGAATGTTTAAAGACATTGAGAAGTAGAACACCTTGGAACCAAGAATAAAAACAACTTGAATCTTTGTAAAAAATTGCTTACATGGGAATTTCATATTCTGTTTGCAGTATGAATAGCTACAATTTCCTGCAGGTTCTTTTAGAATCAATCAAGCAACAAGTGTTTATTAGGCACTTGTGTGGTTTAGACATTCTTTCTGGGCTCAAGTTGGAAAAAAAAGTCCCTATCCTCAAGGAGCTTACATTCTAGCAGGGTGACAACAGATATACAAATAAGTATACACAAAATAGATCCAACATTTTAAAAAAAATCCGTTTTAGAAAGGAGAGTTGGAGTAGCAGCCGGGGTGATCAAGAAAGGTTAAATAGAGAAGGTTTAATGTTATCTAACTAGTGTTGGACAGGAGTCTTTGATATTTCATTGCCTCTTAAAGGGTTTGTCCGCAGCAATAGTTAAGGTAATTTTCTGGCCTCATGCTACATATGGCCATTATATTAGTCAGCAATTCCAACAATCTTTGAAAACCTTGGCCATTTTTCTTTACAACAACTCAAATATTGCTGGCGTTTTAGCTAAATGTACTGGAAATGTTTTCAAAGGTCCCTTTCAATGTTAAAATGCTTTCACTCTAAGAATATTATGAAAATGAAGACAGAGCATATTCTTTGACAGCATGTGCTGATAAAGTGAATGTGAGTCTTCTATTGCCATATGTTGTTCTTGTCCTCACTAATCAATAGTGTTATCAGTTCCGGTATCATCCCTTTAAATGAAAATATCATGTTTTTAGTCATATCTTGCTTAGCTTTTTTTTTTACATTTTTATTATTCAGTTTCCACATTAATTCTTCTACCTTCCCCCATCCCAGAATCCTCCTTTTCAATGAAAAAAATTATAACATAAATCTAATTAACCTTTTGGTTTATTATTCAGTCTAGGAACAAGAAAAACGATACTTCTTTCCGAAAAGCTATGGAAGCATCTGAGAAGTTAGCCATGCTTTTAAACCAGATACATCAATGTAGGTAAATACTCATTAAACTGAACAAGCTCATTGTGAGGGCAGTGGCCACTCAATTAAATGGTGTAGAGACTGAAAGCATATTGAAGAAATCTGTGACCTTAAGAAACTTACCATCTCTACCGCATGGTAATAGTGATTTATCTTTCTTCCCTCCTTTTCTCAGTCTTCCCTCCCCCATTTTTTGTTTTGCTACCCCCTCTTTTTCTTATTTCCCTCCTTTTTCTTTGATGCCCGGACTTTAACATACCCTGGCTGTGTGACCCTGGGCATGTTTTTGAACTTCTGAGTGTTTTAAGTAACTCTTTCAAGAACTACACATTGCAGAGGGGGAGCCAACCTGCATTGGCAAGGGGAATTTCTTCATCCAGGAATTCCCTATATCAATGAAATCACAGGTTCTATTGCTATCCTTACAAATGATGACTTTCTAGGATTGGAAGTAGGGAGGATTATGTTGGGAAAGTAGGTGATATAAAAAAATCAATAAAATTTATTTGAAAAAATTACCATCTTTACTGAATTAAAAAGAAATTGTTTCCGGACTGGAGATGGATAAGAGCTGGACAGGATTGTGGTCTGCACTACTGACATCCCAGCTCCATCAGAGCCCTTACGTGTTTTTCTGGAGATGACCTAAAAAAAAGAAAGACAAAGCAACAGATATTGTCTATTGAGGTGAGCCTTAGGGAGGCCAGTCTTCAAGGAGGAGAAAGGCACATAATGGCATAAGACAAAAAGAGTAATAGGGAGGTTTCCTTTCTAAGTATAGAGTTTGGTAGTATATGAATAATGCTTTTAGTACTTTTACTTAGCTTTCATGTTTTTTCACTTTAATAAAAATCATACAAAGCATATAGAGCAAGGATGATAGTCTCCATTTTACTTTTGGGGAAACTGAGGCATCAAAGTTACTGGGTTGCCCAGCATCCCCAAAACTGATTAATGTGCTACTAGAATACAGGTTTCCTGATGTCTAGTATAGGGCTACTAGACAAGATTTTATGGCCTTTTCCAAATCATGTCACCCACCTTCTAGCCACTGTCCTTCTCCCACCCCTAATCAGACCGTCCTCCCATGAACCTGGACTCTGACAGGTGATATTTTACTTGTGTGGAACTTGATCACCATGGTATTGCATTTCTAAACTTTGTCCTTCCTCTATCCTGAACTCTAACCCCCCTGTATATAGCCTTCCCCATTAAAATGAATATGGTTATTTGAATTAGTATTCCCTAGTGCTTACCACATAGTAGATATTAAATACGTTTTCATTCATTCATTCATTTATTCTTCTAGAGGAAGGTCTCAATGTTTTAACATAAAAAGCCATCAGAAGCCAATAAAGGATTAGGAAAAGAAGGCTTTTAGGGGCAGCTAGGTGGCATAGTGAATAGAGGATTGGCCCTGGAGTCAGGAGGACCTGAGTTCAAATCCGGCATCAGACACTTAACACTAGCCATGTGACATTGGGCAAGTCACTTCTCAAGCTTTGATACTGAGATAAGGCAAAAACTAAACAATTAACAATCAGGGACAATTTAGGAGAACAAGTTACTCTGAATAAAGTCAGATTATCTGCTAACATTTACTAATTCTCCATTATGGGCCAGGCCCTGTGCAAAGTGCTCAGGATACAGAGAAAGGCAAAAACCTTTCCTTGCTTTCAAAGTTCCCCATAGTCTAATGGGGGAGACAACCTAAAAATAGCTATGTGAAGGACCCTGTATGGACAGGATAAGGAGGTAAACTCAGAGGGCAAGCACTAGCATTGAGGAGGACTGGGGAAGAAGATGGGATTGTAGCTGAGGTTTGAAGAAAGCTAGGGAAGTTGAAAGGTCTAAATGAGAAGAGAGAGTTCCCAGCATGGGGGCCAGTCAGGAGATGGAGCTTCTTGCATAAGGGGCAGCAAGGAGATCGCTATCACTGGATCACAGAATACAGGAAGAAAAGAAATGTGCAAGACAGTTAGCAAGTGAGCAGGGTCCCAAAGGGAGGTCCTTATGATTGAAGCCAAAACTGACTTTTTTTTTTGCATAGGGGATAATAGGGTCAGATGGGCACTTTAGGAAGATCAGTTTGGGTGTTAAATGCATCTAGGAGAGACCTGTGGCAGGTGGAGCCTCCGTTAGGCTGTTGCAATAGGCCAGGTGTGAGATGGTGAGGCCTTTCACTAGAGTGGTACCAGCGTCAGGAGAGGAGAAGACATATGGGAGAGATGTTGCAAAGGTACAGAGGGACAAGATAACATACTTATTAGCCATATGTTAACAGATATTATTTAGTAGAGAGGCTTTTTTTTAAAGTTTGAAACTACTTCCATTTCCCTTTCTCTTAAGTATTTTACATGGATCTGCCATCAATTTGGGAGTGCCAGCGATGCAGATTTCGATCTATCCATTCTTACCAATCCTACCCTACTCTCAGCCAGTTGGGATCCATCCAGTTTGCTAGAAGCTTTCTTTGTAGCATTTCAAGGGTAACTTCCATGTACTTTAGTTGTCCACCTGTGATGCCTTGATCTTGCCATGTGCCAAGATCATCATCTTTTTAGTTCCTACAATTCCCTTTCTAGGGGGATAAATAAGGTTAAAAAAGGGGGTGAAGCAGGGGAGGAGAGGATAACTACTAATAGAGATCTGATGATGGAGAACTGGGAATATTCAATACCCAAACACACCTAGTAACATCCTGAAATTTGGGAACAGTGAGGTCAGAGAAGGGTATAAACAAAGAAATAATGTGGGAGTGGAGCTGCCAGCCTGAGCACTATCACTGTTCCAGGTGCATCAATAGCATTATTCTCTTGTAGAGTTCAGCTGTTGTTAACCACTCCCCCCACCCCCGCCACTGACTTTCCTCAATCAGATGAATTTGAAATATCTATTTCTTTTGAATTTACAAATATCCCTTCATGAAAAATTGAGCCTCTGAAAATGATTGGCCCAATGTCAAAATGCTCTATTTATAGATAAACAACTTTTAGAGTATATAAGGCAGGTAGGAAAACTCATATGACATTTAAGGCAAACTAAAAAACGTCTAACACACGGGTAGGGAACCTGCTGCATTTGAACTATCTCTTATGGCAGGAAGAGTAGGTTATATTCTCATGGTGTATCTGTATCCTCAGATAACTAATTTTGTGATTTTTTTTCACACAATCAGGCTAGATAAGATAGAACAATTCCATAAGAGCATTCTTCAAGAGCTGGACAACTTTAAGAGGGATGTGCAAGCTCTGAAAGATCTTGAGAAGGAAATCCTTGTAAGTTCTGGCATGTCTTCTTCTTCTCTGGGGTCTGTCTGCTTATATTGTAGGGCAAAGTAATAATAAGTAGCGACTTTTTCTTCTCTGCATCAATTTTAGGACGTTTGGAAGGAACAGTCCACCAAACTAAATTCATTCTGTGACCTGCAAATGCAGAGGTACTTATTTCTCTTTAAAGCATTATTTTGGGGCCAGTGATCCTAGTCATAGCATCATAGATCTAGAGCTTGAAGGGACCTTAGTGGCTATCAAATCCATCCACCTCATTTTACAGATAAGGAAACTGAGACATAGAGAGCAGAAGGACAAAGCTACCAAAGCAGTTAGATGGTATTGTGCGTAGAATGCTGGTTCTGCAACACATTCTTGAGTTTGAATCTGAAGTCAGGCCAGGAGATAGGAAGACCAGAGTTCAGATCTGGTCTCAGACATTAGCTCTTCGACCCTGGCCAAGTCACAACCTCTCGCTCTCTCTCGGCTTCCTCAATTGTGAAATGGGGGTAATGATAGCACCTAACTCTCTGGATCATTTTGAGTATAAAATGAGAATATTTGTAAAATGTTTGGCAAACCTGAAAAGCATTATTTATCATCACTAAGTAATTTGCCCAGGGTTAAAGGACTAGTAAGTGTCTTAGGGTAGGAGTTGAACCTAGCTCTTCCTAAGTCCAAGTCCAGTGCCATACACCAGTGATGTCGAATTCAAACAGAAAACCTCTCTACAAGTAGCCTATCAACAAAGAAAACACAAATTAATATTGTATTTTTACTTATTTTGTTAAATAAATATTCCAATTGCATTTTAATCTGGTTCAGGCCAGGCTGCGAGTATGATATGTTGGCTCTAGTCACTAGACTATGTTGCCTCACCAGAGGATTATAGCTTATTCAAATTAACCACCCCTGCATCACCTGTTCTTTCTATTCTGGTTCATTGTCCCTCCCCAAGGAGGGAAGAAATACTAAGCTCAACTTGCCAAATGTCAAAACAGAATATGAATTTAGCTTGCCAGTCTGAAAACCTTAAAATTAAAGCTTAAAATTATTCAGCTAACATGTTCAGATTTTTGGTCTTTGAGAACACAGTTGATTTTTAGTTCCGTGTTTTTGGACGTTCTCTACTATACATTTGTTAAGTTTACAAAGGTTTTCCTTTTCTCACCAGAATGTTTCTTTCCCTCCTTTCCTTTCTGTCAGTGTGTTTTTAGGAAAGGCAAATGTGTGTTTTTCCACATCAAGTCCTGCCACCCCTGCATTCCCAGCTTCTATCTCAAGGGGTTAGTATAGGGAAGAGCTGCAAACTCTGAGTTGAAGAGGGAACTCAAAAGCCACTGGGCTCAGGCATGGGGTGGATGAGAATCCCTTCTGCAATATAACTGACAAGTAGTTGTCTGGCCTTTGCTTTGAAGACCTCCAGTAAGGACCTCCATTAACTCCTGAAATAGTCCATATATATGTTTAGACAGAGCTCAGAGTGCCGGGCCTGGAGTCAAGAAGACTCATCTCTGAATTCAAATGTAGCCTCAGATACTAGCTGTGTGATCCTGGGCAAGTCACTTAACCCTGTTTGCCTTAGTCTCCTTTTTCTGTAAAATGAACTGGAGAAGGAAATGGGAAAACCACTCCGGTATCTTTGGCAAGAAAACCCCAAATGAGGTCACAAAGGGTTGGACACAACTGAACAACTCTAAATTGTGCTGTTGCCATGTAAAACTCCTAATTTTCTTTTGCAGAGGTGGGAGACTATGGGTGTGGAATATTGCATGTGCTGTCAGACACAGGTGATGGTTTTGCTGAACTACTTTCCCCTACCTCCATCTTTTTTTTTATTCTTTGTTACAAGGAATGACTCTTCCAGTACAAGAGACAGGGAAGAGAAAGTAATGGGAAATAAAGATCAGTAAAACCAAAAGATATCAGTACAAATAATATAAACAAAATACAGCTAAACACAAAACCCTTCCTATGAAAACTGCTATTCCCCCTGGGAGATTTCTAATGTCTCAGGAGGAATTAAGTTCCCAATCCTTGGAACTCTTGGAACAAAGGCTAGTAAACAGCATGCCCATTATGTTGTAGAGAGAAATCTTGTTGAGTATGGATTGGGCTGGATAACCTCTGAGGCTCCTTCCATCCCTGAGATTCTAGGACTCTGTCCTTCCACAGCACTTCTCCTTTCTTTTAGCAAAAGTAAAGCAAGACAAAACAAAACAAAAAAACCCCTGAAATTTAATGATATGCACTAGTGAAGTGAATACAAGCCTTCTAATTCTGTGTCCTTGCCCCAAACTCTGTCCTATTATAGCTGAGTGTTCTTGTCATCTTTTTCATTAAAGAAAAAAAGAAAAACTCTTAGCATAGATAGCACTTTACAGTTTCTTGAAGTGTTTCCAAATAGGTTTATTCATAGTTGCCATATATTTTTTAAAAATTATAAGTAGGTCTCAGTGCCAATAGTTTTCTGTGAGTTATAATACAAAGAACGCTTCTTTGATGTGTCTTGAGAGATGCCGTCTTCAGGCAGCAAAACGGATAGAACTCTGACCTTGGAGTCAAGAAAACTTGGAGTCGAGAGAACTTGAGGTGAAGCCCTGCCAAGCCCTGCCTTTGACACTTGTCAATATGATCCTGGGCAAGTTACTTCTCCCAGCCTAATTTCCCCCTTTCATAAAATGGGGCTATCATAGTACTTTTCTCACAGAATTGTTGTGAGGTTCCAGTTATAGAATGTATCTATCTATGGCTTTATTTCATCTATATTGATATCTATATCTATAGCTATATATATATATCAATATCAATATTTCTCTTATCTCTATATTTTATCTACATTGACATCTCTCTATATTTTATCTATATCAATATCTATATCTTATCTGTATTAATATCTAACCTTCTATAGTCATGGTTTATCTATGTTGATATCTATATGTATTATATAGATATCTCTGTATATCTGCCTATCTCTATAGTTTATCTATATTGATATCTATCTTTATCTTTCTATATCTCTCTCTTTGTAAGCTCAAAAGGCCAAATAAATGCTAGCTTACAAGCACTAGCTTTTTAGTCTTGAGAAACTTGGAACTACTTTATTTTGATAATGAACTCCAGTCCGTTATCTGTTAAATCCATCTAATGATGAACATTTTTTCTTCCCTTCTCATTCCTCACCTCGCTCAGGTCCCCTGTGGGGTTTCAGAACACCTCAAGTGCTAGAGGAGACATTCTCCCACTAATACCACTCTGTCTCAACTTGTAGTCCTTGGTACTTACTCCTTGTTCAATGCTCCAAGAAGAATTTAGCTTTGGCTCTCGTAGTGTGTGACATATGTAGCCTGTTTTCCATCATTTTCGTAGCAGGTTAGTAGGAGAGTAGGATCAGACATGTCGAACTTGATGAGTTCAGGCCCTAGCACAGATAAATGTATCCAGTGGAAACAAATGAATGCAAAACTTTTTGTTGTCGTTGAATATTGATGCCAAAAACTTTAACAAAATACCAGTAAGGATATTACAGTAACACATCAAAATATCCTATACCCTGCCCAGGTGAGATCTGCACCAGGAGTGGAGGGCTGATTGAAAATGAGGAAAGCTGTGAGCATAATGGGCCATAATAATAACAAAAACAACAAAAGTCATGTGACTATATCAATAGATGCAGGGCAAAAACCCTGAAAAATATAATACTCATTCCTTTTTAAGGTTATAAATGTACAATCATAGTAAATATATTTACACATTAGTCCTGTTGTGAGAGAAGAATCAGAATAAAAGGGAAAAGCCATGAAAGAAAAAAAAAACCAAAAAAGTGAAAATAGAATCCTTTGATCTGCATTCAGTGTCCACTGTCCTTTCTATGTATATGGATAGAAATGCACAAGCTTTTATTGAAATGTCCAGCTTTCCTCAAATTAAGACAGGAAAATGCTATCTTGAGATACTGTGTAGTCGACCTTTCTAAGAATTATTTTAATGAAGATTCAGAAATTCTCCCTTCTGGAGACACTCTGATCCTTAGGATAGATTCAAGTTTTGAAAAGCTGACAATATTAGAGTTCTGACTACTAAAGTGGTTATTTGTAGACAAGATACTTTTAAAAATCCCTTGAAACTATACTTATCCTGAGGTTTTTACTCGATCTCAACTAGCTATAATATTCCATCAAAACTTTTGTTCTAGTGGTTGGTATCAATTTAATTACTGACTGTGAGTCCAGAAAATGAGAGTGCCAAATTTTTTTCCTGAATTTACTTCATTCAGCCATGATAAGAAAAACCAAGACCAATTTTATGCTATAGCTCCAGGACAGGGACGTAAATTGCTTTGTTTGGGTTTTGAATTCTTCCTCCCCCCCCCCACCCGAAGAGTGAAGTTGTAAAATGCAAAGCAATTCAACCCATAGCCTAGCAATGGGGGAAACTTCATCTGAAGCCCCTTTTCATGTTCTTATTTCTTTCCGTGGCAATTCCTAGGAATCATAGCCTGTGCTTCAGACATTGAAGGCACTGAATACTGGCTTATATATTCTCTATTTAACATTCTACTTTACTATTATAAGTAGTGGGACTTTCCCATTCTACCTGCTTTAAGACTGTAAGTTCTTAAAGGGCATGAATTAGGTAGGTATTTTATTCCTTTTCTGTTTGGGAAGCAGTGTGGCACAACAGTGAAGACATTGGATTTGGAGTCAGAAAACTTATGTTCAAATCCTACCGTAGTCATTTATCAACTATCTTCGACCCTGGGTAAATCATCCAACTTCTGCTGGCCTCAGTTTCCTCACCTGTAAAATGAGGGGGCCAGTTTTGATGACCTGTAAGGTCCCTTCCAGCTTGGAATCCATGATCCGTGGTTGGCACTCCAGTGTTTCTGCTTACCTTTCTGACCTTGAGCATTTAATCTGATGATGCCTCATTTTATACCATACTTATACAATGGTTAGATGAAATGACCTCTAAGGTTCCTTTAGCTCTAAGTGGATGTCCCTGTGACCTAGGATTTTCTGTATCCTCTAGTACCAGCAGCCAGAATGCTCCGATATACACCTCTTCACTTGATATTTCTGTAGCATCTTAAAGTTATACAAAGTGCCTTCCTCACCCTAGCTCTGCAAGGGAGGTAGTCCAAGTATTTTTATTTCCAATTTTTTAGACAAGGAAACTGAGACTCTGGTGAAGGGGCAACCCATGATCACACAGTAGGTGACCTTTGAGCCAGGAATAAAGCTTGGGCCCCTTGATTTCAAAACTCATCATCTTTTCCACAACACCTATTGTCTTGCAACATACTCCTTGATTTTAACACATACTTAGCTAAATTCTACAGTCAATATTTATTAAGTGCCTACTGTATTCCAGGCACTAGGCTAAGCAGTGAAAGACTATCCCTGCTCTCAAGGAACTCACAAGTTAAAAAGGGGAGACAGTGTGCAAACAACTGTATATTCAAACAAGCTACAGTTATCCCTTCCATATAAAGGGGGCTGGGGGAGTGTTGTCACCTTGATCTAGAAAATTCACAGAAAATATTTTGGTCCCTCCCCCCCCCCCATCATGCCAGAAAAGAAATCTGACTTTTTTCTTTTTGTTTTATGGGGTTTTTACCTTATCATAAAATTTTGGTTAAGTATTTGGTCCTAGACTCTGTGTCATCTGCTGGCCTTCTCATGTCATCTGTGGCTTCTGCAAAATGCCCTCAAAATTCCCATTTATTACTTTTTTATGTCAACCCTTGATAAATTAAAACCACAATGGGGGAAGTCAAAATGCAGAAGGGATGATCATATATGCAAGATAAATTGTAAAAGGAGTAGAATTAAGGAAGATAAGTAAAGGTTTCCTTTCCAATTGGAAGACAGACTTTTAGATTTGGGAATAATAGAACTTGATCATTTACTCTATTGGAGGAACCCAATGCTATTTGTCTTCAAAAAGTTTGTGGCAATTCCCATAAGAGGACCTCTGTAACTATATCTGTTGGAGATTTTTTAAATGGGTAAATGTAATGTGTAAGTTTAAACTGAATATTTAACTAGCGCCACTCAGAAGGAAAGGGAAAAGACCACATTTGTTTGGTCTACAATGATAGAAATTGCCACTCCATGACTGGTCAGTAGCTTCTCAGTGACCTTGTGGTGCATCTTAGGATAGGGGATGTCATTCTTATGGAGAATTGGAGGGATATGGCTTAAGGTCAGACTTCACTGATTGCATCTGTATTTTCTCTCCTATCCCAGTCTAAACCACCTGAGGAAAAGATGAATGAAGATGGCCTCCTCGCTCTTTTGTCTTTGACTAAATAAGTGATGTACTGGCATCGCAGCTGTTGTTGACACTATTCTGTTCTATTTCTATCATTGAGTTATTTGAATTGGAACTGAACATAAAATATTGCATTGACTTGAAACTGAATATTTTTAGCTACTTGTCTGCAAAAGCCCTGCTTTGGGGTTAAGGTTTGGTCAGAAGAAAGAATGTTCAGATAGTCAGCAACTTTAAGAACTCTTTAAAATTTCAATTGAAGTGATGAGCAATTAAAAAAAGTTCTTTAACTCCCCTCTTTGCCAAAGTTATTTTTTCCTTTACCAATTGCTCTTAATTTCATCCATCTCCCCTTAAAATTTGTTTTGGAGGTAAAATTAAAGCTTTTAATTTTTGGAAAATATGAAGGAAAAATAAGATGGAAAAGATGAGGTGCTAGATTTCAGAAAGGTTCTCATTTAGATTGGAATAATTTTCCTTTCCTCAGCAGGTGTGTGTTTTGACTCTTAAAAACAGACATCATGAAACCAAGTAATCTTCAGAAGAGAAAAAAAAAAGATTAAAAGTTTCTATGAAGATTGAACACATGAAATCATGTACATACTTGATTATTTGAATTTTCATAATGGAAAAACATTAATTCAAATACCTACCTTCAGTAGTGACTTTGTTGATACTTTTTAAAATATTTGTTAATCAATTTAAACCATTGAAAATGGATTAAGGTTAGTTAGAGCTATAAAGGATATTGGAAAGCATTTAATCCAGCCCCTTTGGGCTGTGTATGAGGAAATGGAATTCCAGGGAGATCATCATCCAAGCAGTAATTGGTAGCACCACAATGTTAGTCAATAAGCATTTACTGAACTCCTACCAGTTCAAATCTGGTCTTGGACACTAGCAGTGTGACCTTGGGAAAGTCACATAAATCTATTTGCCTTAGCTTCCTCATATGTAAAATGAACTGGAGAAGGAAATGGCAAACTTCTCTAGTATCTTTGCGCCAAGAAAACCCCAAATGGACACACTGCTGAAAAATGACTGAATACAACAGAATTCCTACTACAGTGCCAAGCACTGTGCTCATAGTCCCCCACTTTCCAGAAGCTCACAGAATGAGAACTAAAACTCTGACTCCAAATCTCTCTTTTTAAAATTTAATATTTTATTTCCCCCAGTTACATGTAAAAATAATTTTTAGCATTCATTTCTAATTGTTTTGAATTTCAAATTCTTTCCTTCACACCCTCCCTCCCCTCCTCAATAAAAAGCAAACCATTTGATATATGTTATATACATGCAGTTATGAAAAACATTTCTATATTATGTTAAAGAAAGTAGACCCCCTCAAAGAAACCTAAAACTTGAGAAAGTAAAGAAAAATATTTGTTGATCTGCATTCAGACTCCATCAGTTTTTCTTCTCTAGAGATGGATAGTATTTTTCATCATAAGTTCTTCAGAATCGTCTTGGATCACTATATTGCTGAGAATTGGTAAGTCATTCATAGTTGATCATCATACAATATTTCTTTTACTGTATACAGTGTTTTCCTCATTTCATCTTGTATCACTTCAGGTAAGTCCAGGTTTTTCTGAGAGCAATTCCTGCTCATCACTTCATATACCACAATGGTATTCTACCACAATCATATACAATAACTTGTTCAGCCATTCCCATTTGATGGACATTCCCTCACCAATTCTTTGCCACCATAAAGAGAGTTGTTTTTGTACAGCGATGTCCTTTTCCTTTTTTTTTTTTTAATCTCTTTAGGATATAGACCTAAGAGAGGTTTTGCTTGGTCAAAAGGTATGCGTGGTTTTATAGTCCTTTGGGCATAGTTTCAAATTGCTCTACAGAATGGTTGAATCAATATATAACTTCAACAGTGCATTAGTGTCTCAATTTTCCCACATCCCCTCCAACATTTATCATTTTCTTTTTCTGTCTTATTAGTCAATCTGATAGGGGTGGGGTGGAATGGAACTCAGAGTCGTTTTAATCTGTTTCTCTAAGCAAACTATAAATAGTTTGCTTCATCTGAGAACTACTTGTTCATATCTACTTTGAGCATTTTTCAATTGAGGAATGGTTCTTATTTTATAAATTTGATTCAGTTCTCCATATATTTAGGAAATGAGGTCTTTAAGAGAGGAATTTTCTGTAAAAATTTTTTCAGTTATGATTACTATGTATTTCCCTCTATCCTGTTTCCCCCTTCCCTCGTTCATCCTTCTTTCTTTCTCTCCTTTCACCCTGTCTATTCTCAGAAGTGTTTTGCTTCTGACTTTTACCTCCCCCAATCTGACCTCCTTCGTGTCAGCATCCCATCCTATTCTTTTCCTCTTCCTCTTCTTTCCTGTAGGGCAATATAAATTGCTATACCCTGGTGTGTGTTATTCCCTCTTTGAGCCCGTTTTTGCGAGAATAGGGTCCACATACTCCCTGTCTTCCTCTCCACTGTAAAAGCTCCTTTATGAGAAATAATTTACCCCATTCTACCTATCCCTTGCCCTCTTTCCCAGTGAATTCTTCATCACCCCTAATTTTAATTTTTTAATCATTCCGTCATATTCAACTCACTCCTATGCCCAACTGTTTGTATAAATATTCCTTCTAACTGCCTTAATAATGAGAAAGTTTTTAGGAATTACAAATATTCTCCCATGAAGGAATGTAAACTGTGTAACCTTATTCAATCCCTTATGGTTTCTCTTTCCTATTTACCTTTTTAGTGTTTCTTTGGAGTCTTGTATTTGAAAGTCAAATTTTTCTGAATCTTTGTAATAAACAACATTGCCTCCACCCACTGCTTACAATACCACATTATAATCTGTGGTTTGATCTTTATAGTATCAATATGTTTAATATTACTCTGAATAATTTGTTAGTAGCTGAGATAGTTAAAACTAAGATAGTTAAAAAACATGTTTATAGATTATCCTTTGTAATCTGTAACTAATCAGCATTTTAATTAAACATTATTGAGGTGAAAATATTGTTTTTACTTATTTCACTCAAGACTTTTTTTAAAAGCTTGGATAAATGAGCAAAACAAAATCTATTTAGATTTAATTATTCTCCTTACCTTCTGCAATCTAGTTCTGTAGATCAGTAGTTGGCTGTGGTAGACTGTACTTTGACAAGTTATTCAGACCAACTTGGGGTCCTTACAGAATAGATCTTCCTATATTAGAAAGATTCAAGCTTTGCCACAAATACTTAAAGTAGCAATCACCAGCTCTCTAGGTGCATTTCCAACAGAATGGTGAATGCACAGCTTCTTTTCTATGTCAAGTTGGACAGGAAGCAAGAAAAATGTGTCTATATAGGATCCTATAATGTGTCTATATAGTATCCTATAAGAGCTGTTCATTAGGAAGAATAATCTTGCCTATGTGAAAAGGGGGCTTTAGAAGCCTGTAGCAATCAACATGTCCCTATACCTCAATTTGCGGTTATGGGCCATGGAGGTTGAATCTTCCCTTCCATCACTAATGTGTCCATATTGGGTGACTTGAAGGCTGTTGAGTTCTCTGCAATTCGGGTTGTCTGGACTCACAAAAATTCTATTGATAAGGGCTTCTGAGTACCTCTGTAGACTAGAAACTCAAACCCAGATTGCATTTCAGCAGGATTCTTGGTCCCAAAAGGCTCCATTTTTTTTAGATGAGGTTCTGATTCTATCTCCACTTCCAGAATCCACACTGCTAATGTCTGAGTTAGGTAAGAAGTAAACTATTGTTAAGTAAACCCACCTCTGAGCCTTTTCTTGGAAAAAGAGTGTGATGTGCTATTTGGAGTGGATTGGTCTACAGTAGTTAGTCTCTCTTTTTTTAATCTCCATTTTGTAACTTTGATTTTTGAACTACCTCTGCTGATTGACAGTACTTGGTTTCTTCTGTGGTGAAGACTTTATGAGGAACACATCCAGCATCTTTCAGACCTGTCTGCTACCCTCTTATGTCTGTTTTGTAATAGGAGAGTTTGCAATGATTCCCTTAGCCTTGACCCTCACTACTGGCACCTTGTTCCCATGGTCATTGGAAGCTGGGGGATTATAGTTGGAGAATACAAATTAGTTTCTCCTTCCTCAGCCTTGGAAAGTTGCTGGTATTTCCAATTTTGGATGAGTGTCTTTTTCCATAGGACCTTACATCACATTTCAAATGGAGGAGGGATCATTGCTGTGGGATCTTCTAGGCAGGAGTAGGGAACCTGCAACCTTGAGGCCACATGTGACCCTCTAGGTTCTCAAGTGCAGCTGTTTGACTTAATCCAGACTTCACAGAATAAATCTCCTTAATAAAAGGATTTCTTCTGCAAAACATGGATTCAGTCAAAAGGCTGCCCCCAAAGACTTAGAAGACATGTGGCCTCAAGACCGCAGGTTCCTCACCCCTGTCTAGGGTATCATCATAAGTGAATGCTGTGGTGCAATCCAAGTGGCAGGGATAGCTTGCCTAGAAGCACGCCTGTGCTGTGATCAGTAGCAGGCATGTCGAGCTCTCTGGATGCCAATAAAAGATTGTGATCCAGGAGTTTCTCTGATACCTATGGTGAAAGTCAATGTAAGTTTTACATATGTGACAAAGACATCAAAAAGAAACATTCTGCATCTGGGTGATGAACGGTAAAGTCCCAAGCAGAGCCCATGCAGAGGCTTCCTGAATTCTGGGCCTATGTGGGGGAAAGGGGAATAGAAAAGGAATGGGATATAGGGATCATCCATAGGCACCAACGTGGACAAGAAAGGTTCTAGGCCCTGTTCCCTCTCTAAGCACCAAGCCGTGGAAGAATCAGATCTGATGCAAATGGTGCCAAAACCCAAGAGGACCTTGGGGGTTATGTGGGGGGTGGGGGAGGATAAAGTTTTCCTCAAGACTTCTCAGAAATTTACAGTTCAGAAGTTTTCAGTGGTCACAGGGATCTAACCAGTATCTCCAGACAGACCATACACTTATTTCCCCTCATGCACTCTTATGTTCCAGCCTGACCAGCTTACTTTGTACTCTGTACATGATATTCCTTCTCCTGTCTTTGTGCCTTTGAATAGGCTGTCCTCCATGCCTACCATGCCCTCCCTTTGCACTTCTTCCTTGTAAAATCTATGGTGTTTTTTCAGTTATTTCAGCTGTCTCTGACTCTTCATGACCACATTTGGAGCTTTCTTGGCAAAGATACTGGAGTGATGCACCATTTCCTTCTCCAGCTCCCTTTAAAGATGGGCATCTGAGGAAAACAGGGTTAAATGACTAACAGCGATCACATAGCCAGCAGGTGTCTTGAGGTCTTCCCCAATTCAAAGCACAGAGCGTGTCATCATCTATAAGAGGCCTTTCCGAATCCCTCAATCGTTGTGTTCTTTTCCGTGTTCCCCACCCCACTGAAATACTCTGTATATTCTTTGTATTTGTAGATTTGTAAACATCAATTTTTGCTTTCCTTTCAGTGAAATGTAGTCATTTGAGGAAGGACCATCTCCTTTGCCCCTAGGACAGTGCCAGACACCCAGAATTTATGGAACTGAATTATACTCAAATAGATTCTAAGGACAAATGAATATTTAATGGATCTTGTGGAAGGATTGAAGAACCATTTGATATTTCTATAGAGAGCAGGGGCTCTTAACTTTTTCGTGAACCTCTTTGGCAGGCTGGCAAAACCAATGGACCCATTTCTCAGAATAATGTTTTCAAATATATATGATAAAATGTATAGGTTTCAAAAGAAACCAATTATATAGAAATGCAGTTACCAAAATTTTTTTTAAGTTCATGGGCCCTTGGTTAAGAACTCAAGGACTAGAAGAACTATTCCATACCTGCTCTGTGCAAAACACTATGCAGAGCACGGATAAGGAGTGCTGTAGAAATTCACGAGAGAGATAATGCCTTGCTTATGAGCAATCTCGAAGGAAGTGGCATTTGAGCCTAGGAAAAGGCTAGATTTTCAATGTCAGAGGCTTTTCAGGGAAAGAGACTGGTATGAGGTGAGAAGATTAAAATTTGATCCTGTATCATTTTCTTATTGATCCTGTTTACAGGTAATTGATTTTGTCCTGCAGCCATCATGGTTTTGTTTTTTTATTTTGTCTCTGAGCTTAGTTCAGAATTCAGCTGGGTTGTCATGAGTTAAACTGAAAAATATAACTCTCCAAAAAAAAATGACTCTTCTGCCTCGAGGAATTTTGGTAATGGGAACTAGCAATGATGCCCTCCTCTTAGGAGACTAAGAAGTGCTCATTATCTGAGTGCAGGTGCAAGATAATAGCCCAGACTTTTGGACAGCAAAGCAGATATCCTTGAAGGACAGCTTGGTGGAGTAAAGATATCAGGCCTAAACTCCCTTTGTGTTTAAGTGACCTTGGAGAATGTTTGTGAATGCAAAGGGGAGCTCAGGAACATTTCTTCTAGTTAGAAGGTTACTGAGCTGGCTGGAACCTGCCCCATGGGATGTGAAAATGTACTTAAGGCCTCAACCATTTCTCAGATAAGGAGCCAAAAAGAGAACAGAGGCTTCCCAAATAATTTGACTTGAGGAAGGCTTCATCTGACTCTGACTCAGTAGGTACACTGTGTACATCTCCTCTTTCAGCCCATTGTGGATCTTCTAAACATAGTTTGATCTGTGACCTGATTTGGTTTACCTATAGAGTGTGTTTAACTAGGTTTGTTTCTTTAGTAAATATATGAGATTATGATTCTGTTTAAGTAAGTTTATTCAACTTTTATGATTTTGAAGGAAGCATAGGATGAATCTGTCTTTAAAAAAACCAAACTTTTATAGCCTAAAAGAACGTATGAAATTGTAGTATGCAATATAATTTAGTTATTTATCTATTGTAATTTTCTATATAAAAGCTTTTCAGAAAGTGCATTTGGAGTTCAGGACTATTTTTTTGTCTCCCCAAACCGTGCTTAAGCATAATAAAATCTCTGTAATTTTTGTTTCCATGATTTCTGTGGTTGTGCAAAACTATTTCGGAGCAGATACCTACCACATGAACTCAAAAAGGAGATATTTCTTTCCTAACAATGATATCTAATTTCAATTTATCATTGTTATTCTTTATTAAAATCCTATGTGATTGTATTATGATAATTTCAGGCTTAAGATTCTCTTGGCCTCTTGAACCAACTTAACTTTTAGAGTCTTAGTTTATGGGATCCTATTTGTCTTTTTAAGCTTTTTGAAATGCATTATTTCCATCCTTAGTATGGTGTAGATGATAGAGAGCTTGCCAGGAAAACTTAGGTTTAAGTGTTGCCTCTGATGCCTGCTGACTTCATGACGCTGGGCAAATTACATAACATCTCAGTGCTCCAGGTCAGTAGTATCAAATGCAAATAAGAAACAGGGCCACTAATCCATACATAAGGATTCCTTTTTGTTGTTTTTCAATCATGTCTGAGTCTTCATGATCCCATTTGGAATTTTCTTGGCAAATATATTGGAGTTTTTTCATTTCCTTCTCCAGTTCATTTTACAGCTGAGGGAATGGAGGCAAACAGGTTATGTGCTTAGGATAGCAAGGCTAGGAAGTGTCTGAAGTCAGATGGAATTTAGGAACACAAGTCTTTCTGGATGCAGGCCCAGCACTCTATCCATAGTGCCACCTAGCTGCCCAATAAGGATGCATATTGACTTAGTTTTATAATGTAATATTATCTATGTTGTATTTTTATTTATTTTATTAAACATTTCCTAGTTACATTTTAATTCAGTGCTGGCACTGGGCCCTAGCTACAACAAAAACACCTGAGTACCTCCTGGACCAGATTATGACATATTTAGGAAATGCTTAACAAAATAAACAAAAGTACAATACAATACAGAAAATGTTAATTTGTAGTTTTCTAAATCAATCTGCAACCCTCAGGAATTCCTTTTGGTTTGAGTTTAACACTGCTCTAGGCAACTCTCTAAGATACCCCATTTCAGAGAAGGTACCAATCTATTTTGGTAGCATTTCTTTCCTCCCCAGGCAATTCCCTATTCCAATGACATCATAGGTCCAGTCATCATCCCTATCCATCAAAAACTCTTAAGATGATGGTTATTTTTTTCTGTCATTTCTACTTTGTCATCCAACTCTTCCTGGTTCTGAGTCAGAAACAGACACAGGTCAACACTCCGTGAGCTGCTTACTCTACTTTTTCAAAGCTAAAGTTATTAGCAAGATAAATCATGCAATTATCAGAGGCTCTGCTTTTAGCATATGTTCTTATCCCTCTAATTAAGATGTGAGCTCCTTGCACATAGGAATCATACCTAGTTTCATTTTTGGTGTCTCCTTAGCCATCTTGATCATGATGCTTAAACTCTTGTCTTCCTTCTTCTTCACCCACAGGAAACTTGGACTCCATCCCTGGGATGCTGGGGTCACATATGTGAGTTTTAGTCTTACTTTGCTTGGAACCAGATTTCTATGTCACTTCTGAGCCATCTCCACATCATACCAGCCCACACCTATCCCACTTCCCCACCTCCTCTTTATGCATTTTCTGCCTTCCTCCATCACAATGTAAACTATGTGCAAGGAGCTCACATCTTAATTAGAGGGATAAGAACATATGCCAATAGCTGATAGTAGGTAGAACGTTTAAATGTCTAGAAGAGGTTTTAGGGTGGGGGACGGATTCAGGAATAGAAGATACTTTCAAGTGGGGAAACTGACAATTTTTAAATGAATTTTAAGTGTTTGGTCTTCATAGTAGAGAAATAAAGATTGCCACACATGAAATTTTTTTATTACTCTAGCATTTACAGTGTGGATGCAAAAAACTAGATCATTTTATGCCTTATTATCTATGACATGTGGATGAAATTGGTTATTCTTGTTTTCACAACTATGTAAAGAAAGGAAGTTCATTAAGTGTCCTGTTTGGCCAAGATCTAAGTGCATCCATAGCATATATAACTCCTCACTATTTCCTCAGGAGATTATATCAATGCACTCAACCCTGTGGCTGCTCGTTTCAAACTGGCCAAGGTTAAGTCCATTATATGCTACAAATAGAAGTTTAATTGTGAGTTCTCTTTTAGGGATGTGTTACATTAAGGAAGAGCCCATTTTAAAACTAAATCTTGGGCAAGAAAGAAAAAAAATCACTTACTATTCACAGTTCAAAAAAACCCCAAGTAAAATATTTGTGGTTTTTAAACCCACAAAATAGTTTAAAAGGTGAGTCCCAATTTTGAGAAGCAGCATTCCTCATCCAAATAATATCTTTTCAGGTTTTTTTTCTTTCCAAGGTACTGTGACATACACTACTGCAATCTCTGAAAATAGATAGTCCTGGGTTTAAATCTTACCTCCAAAAAGCAGATTAGTTACATTAACGTCTGTGTTTATCTTTTTTATTGTATAAGATAAGTAGTTCTTCCTTCTAGATGGATTAAACCTTGCCTTATAAAGAGGTTATATTATGAGTGGATCTTTCACCATTTTTTTCTTTTCTGGATTCTCAACAACTTAAGACTTTTAAAATGCCATTAGATATTTCAAATGGAGTAACACTGATCTTCATGAAACCTGCCAGCTGATTCCTGCATATCTCAATATCAGCAGTAGTGCTCTATTTCTCCTAAACACAATGAAAAGGCAGTTACCAAGGTTTGTTGGTTTTACCTTCATAACATCTCTCATATATATTGCCTTCTTTCCTCTGATAAGTAACAGAGGAGAGACACTAGAATTAAGAGAGATTGAGAGAAGCTTCCTGTAAAAAGTAAGATTTTAGCTGGAACTTGAAAGGCATCAGGAAAGCCATTCTGGCGGGGTCTTCAGCCTCTCATTTTTAGGCTATTACAATAGCCAACTAGTTGCTCTTCCTGCCTCATTTCTCCCATTTCAGTCCACCCTCCCTCCATTCAATTGAAGCAATCTTCCTGAAGTGCACATCAATCCCCTCCCCTTTGCCCCCCATTCACTAAACACCAGTGACTCCCTACCACCTCTAGGATCAAACATAAAAGTCTCTGCTTGGTGTTCAAAGCCTTTCATGACCACTCTTTTCTCCTCCTCTCCCTCATACCTTTTTTTGTTTGTTTTTGGAGGGCAATTGGAGTTGTGAATTGCCCAAGGTCACACGGCTAGTTTTGTGTGTGTGTGTGTGTGTGTGTGTGTGTGTGTGTGTGTGCGGCACTAAGTGTCTGAGGCCAGATTTGAACTCAAGTCCTCCTGACTCCAGGGCCCGTGCTCTATTCACTGCACCACCCAGCTGCCCCCTCATACCTTTTTTTTCTTATAGCTATTTCTCTCTACCCCTTTAATCTGTGATCCAGTGACACTGGCCTCCTTGCTGCTCCTCAAGTATGACAGTCCAACCAGGCATTTTCATTGGCTGTTGCCCATTCCTGGAATGTTTCCCTTCCTCATCTCTATTTCCTGACTTTCCCGACTTTTTTCAGGTCCCACATAAAATCTCACCTTTTGTAGGAAGGCTTTCCTGATCCCTCTTAATTCTATAATGATTCTAATAATCCCTTTGATGATTATTTCCAATTTATTCTGTATATAGTTTTCTGCATGTTTTCTCCCCCATTAGACTGTGAGCTGCTTGAGAGCCAAGACTGTCTTTTGCTTTTCTTTGTATTTCCAGGGTTTAACACAGTGCCTGACACATAACAGGTACTTAGTATTTACTGACTGGCTTAGAAAAGAGCATTCTTGTGATAGAGCCTTTTTTTTTTTTACCATTATAACTGAATGGGAAGAGTAAAAAATCAGATACTGTTTGGACATATCATGTAGGGAAAATAAGTCAAGAGGGAAGTGCATTAAAATGGTATATTAATTTTTTCTTTTAAAAACTGTGATTTAATCCATGTGGAAAAACGTAAAAAAATTACATCTTAATATAATACTCCTCAATATTGTGGAAAAAAATCCAACAGTCCTGAGCCATTCTATGTTAATAACTGTTTGACTATGATTCGGCTGAAAGGGACCTTCCCTCTTTTCTTTTCCATATTAATTAGCCTGAAAAGATGACTGCCTAATGCAGTACTCAGCAATGGACACTTAGTGGGGACTTTTAGTGCCTGTTTAATAACTAAATCTGACTAGAATGGTGAATAGGACTCTTTAATCAGAACTTAAACCCTGATTTTTCTGGCTAAAAGGTCAACCCCCAATCCAATGTACCACACTTTCTATATAAAAGTAAAGTTTAGGGTCCCTATTTCCGTCAAAACTTGACTTAAATACCACCTTCTACTTCATATTCACTGATGTTGGTGCTCATTTTACAGGGAAGTAAACTGAGACTGAGGGATGTTAAATGATTTGGCCCAGGCAGTCAGGCAGGAAATGGTGGAGCTAAGTTTCTGACTCACGTCCTCTGACTCCAAATCCAGGGCTCCTTCCACTGTTTCACACTGTCCTCCAGAACTAAGAGCTCATCAGATCAAATGAGGAGCTGAGCATCTAAAAACCTTCCCAGTTATAAGTTTCCTTCTGGGTGACAAGTCATTTAGATCTGCAAACAGACACACACTTAGGAAAAACCACGACACATTATGGTTTAAGGTAAAAATAAATTTAATATACAACAATCATACTGAATGCTTTTAATACATGAAGAAAAAATGGCTTCTCCTGCCTCCCTGCCCACTCTTATCATGATGCTGTATTCTTGAAACTTAAGTCCTTTCTATATGAACACAAGAAATTGATGTCTTTATCTAGGTTTCAAACAGAAAAATACCCAGAAACATTCACAAAATAAGGAAAGTGTCTCTGACTCTTTGGAAAGAATTCAGACTGGCTTCTTACTCACTTGTTTCCCTCCAACCTACCAGCACAAATGACGTTTTCCCTTGAAAACACAACCACCACTCAGGTGAAAATAGTTTTATCCTTCAATATATATTACATGAATGATAGCACTGCATTTTAAAAGTTGAAGTTTTTCATGTTCCATTCTGTTTAGACAAACATTTTAATTTTTAATAGGAAAAGCTATCAACAGATGTACATATTCACTAAAATCTCATTTTTCCACGGTTACAGGAAAAGAACATTTCTTTCCCATCCAAAAAGCTCTGCTTGCACTTATTTCTTAAACAACATAGGATTAGACAGACATGTAAAAGTTTTATTTACAGTATTTTTATAAGAAACCATATCTTTAAAAAATTCAATGTCTTTTTTTCAAAGTTGCAGTATTTCAAAGTTGTTTTAAGACAGAAGTATTTGTAACACCCCTGATTCAAGCCCTTGAATGATTTATGATTGTATAGTATATTATAGTATATACTATAGTATAGTATAGGTCTATAAATATACATGTGTGTATATTTTAAAATCAGGCCTCATTTAACTAAAGGCCAGTTTAGAATTGGACAAAGCTCTGAGTTAACCTTGAGCCATTAATTAAATTGCTTGTGTATTCAAGGCTGTCAGCTTAAGTGCATGCTTGTCTATGGAGGTTACCTCAAAATATCAGATTTCCCTCTTGGCCTCCAACAGTCCCTGAGCCATTCTATGTTCACAACTGTTTGACTCTGATTCAGTTGAAAGGGACCTTCCCTCTTTTATTTTCCGTATTAATCAGCCTGAAAAGATGACTGCCTAGTGCAGTACTCAGCAATGGACACTTACTGGGAACTTTTAGTGCCTGATTAATAACTAAGCAATTTGACTAGAATGGTGAATGGGACTCTTTGATAGCTATCTGCAAAAAAGTGTATTTTTATTTTGATTGTACTTAAGTAACAAGATTCAGCTAGACCTGAAGAAGAAACTGATTTCTCAAATGAGCATCCTTTTCATCCTGTTTTATTCTTAGCCAAAGAGAAGCTATGACAATTGCTCTCAACTCTAACTCTAGTTTTCAAAGGCATTGTGCAAATGCTATGCTGGCTTGAAGGTGTGTCACTGGGGGTGGGGCTGGGGGGGCTATTAGAAGGCAGTAACTACTCCGGTGAATACAGGTATAGGTTAATGCAAGGTGGAAGAAGCAGTTAACTACTTAGAGCCCCAAAGGAGGCTGGATTTATTTACACTATGCCAGAAATTTAAAAAAAAAATCCTTGAGTGAGAAGGTGCCAAGATGGAACCAAAATCTGCTCTGTTGTACTCAATAGGAATGGATGTAAGTTCAAAGGGTAATGTTAAACTGAGGTAAAGAAAAAGATAAACCAGGTCATATTGCCAATTTATTGACACTAAATGCTGTACTCGGGTGATCTCTCAGAAGGTGGGCACAGCCTCTTAAGTAAGCAACGTAAATGAAAGAGAAATCAGGGATATTATAAGCTTTTATAAGAAAATAATTTAAAAGCTATTAAGGGTTGGTGGAAAAGGTGGAAAGCAGTAGGTAGAAAGTTACCAACTAAAATGCTTTTCTGTGACAACTGATGCCAACAGGATGAATTGAAAAGCATTTTAGAAGGTATAAAAATGAGAAACATCTACAGTAAGACAAAGAATGGGTGAAAGGATGAAGTTTATAAAGCTGCCCATTCTAATTCTGTAGGCTAGAAATTAATCTTTATCAAATATTCAGATAATATTCTTCTGTTTCTAATCTGAGGACAGTATCATAGTATTAAATTAAATCTCAAGATTCCCTCAGGGAAAGAGTGGAATTCTCATTAGGGTATTCATCTTCTTTTAAGGTCGGCCCCTATTAAATAGAGCAGTGCAGCACAGAGAAGTTTTCATTTGCTAAGTTGGCCTTTGCCAGTGTCTCATTACTATCCCACTATTTCCCATGGGAACTGTGTTTTTTTAACAGTACATCGTGTGGCCCACTTCTTCCTTCCTAGGCTGAAGAATGTTAAATACCTTTCAAAGGGTGGTATAAGGCAACTATTGCCATGTATCTGACTAGGTCCAAAATAAGCACCATAAAAATTCCATTTGTTTTGACTCCATTACTCAGTTAATTCTGATTTCAAAAGAACTGTCAGTGATGCATACAACCCAACAGCAGACAAGGTTGGACTCTAGTCATTGCATAGAGATAGGAAGAGTGGACAAGCAGAATCAGAGGTTGGTACTAAGCCAGCTGGCCCCTGCATCTTAACTAAACCAAGGGCTTAACCCATGAAAAGGCCTGATATGTAGACAGTATTTTTAAAGGACCAAGGACTCTATGAATTTCTGAAGTCAGATTCCTAATGAAAGCCTCTGTTGTTATGAGGATTTGGCAGTGCATGTTTTCTGTCTTAGCAAAGCTAATGTTCAAAATTTTTAAAAAAGCATATTCTATCACAAGCTCACTAAGATTCTTTTTGGAAGAAGTAATCAGAAAATATGAGACAAAGTAGATTGTGGCTTTGGAAAGAAAGACATTCTGTTTTATCCCTTTCTTTACTTATTCCACTTTCCGTTTTAAATGATTTCTAGAGATTTATGCCATATTGAGCCTGATGGATTGACTACTCTATCCATGGGTGTTTAACGCCTACTATATATAGCCTAGGAGATAATACTGTAGTCTAAACATTTTAACCTGAACAAAACCATCTTTTTTACTTAAAGGCTTGCCATGAGAATACTTAATATTCTTTGGGTTTACTTGGGAAACCATGTATAAGGCATCATAAAAAGAAATAGGGTGGGAGGGCACTTGGAAGGTGTTTACACTAATGTTGAGATCTAAAATTTCCAGCATCATCTCAGTGGTTAACCTTTGACCAAAGCATTTAGTAAATATATTAAACCTAATAGCAATGAATTAATAATACATTTTTGGTACAAATGATTTATAAACAACAGATATCAGTTTGCACTAAAACTTAAAGAACTGTTTCAACTCAGTTTTTGTTTTAAAACAAAAGAATTTCTTAGGCTCCATTGTGTGCTGCTTTCTTTCCTATTTTCACTGTGCTTTCTTGTCTCCAATTCCATTAGCTGCAGTGAAATGAACTTTGGGAAAACCATTTGTGACTTCTTTCCCTGTAAGTTTCTCTTTTGTATCTTGTCGCAGAGGCTTTTTCCGGTATGTCTGGTGGACATGCAGATCAGGAAGAAAAAAAAAGTATTTCAGTGAGAGCTTTTCTGTATTACTGTGACTTTTCACCCCAAAACACTATTTCAAACTTTTAAAAGTGCTGGATTTTCACCTCTTCACAATATGGCTGCAGCCTTTGTACATTATTCCTTTTTATTCACAAAACTTTCTATGTTAAATCGACCTAATTTCTGTTCCCTGCACACGTTTCTTTTTTCTGCCTTTATGTCTTTGCACAGAATGCTCCTCTAAGAAGAGGTTCCCCCCCCTCTCTTCACTTCCACTTTTTTAAACCCCTAGTTCCTTGAAGGCTCAGCTCGATAGCCATCTCCTGCACGAGACCTATCTTGATTCCACCACTGGTTAGTGTCCCCTCTTCTTCCGCTCAAAATTACCTTGTAGATATGCTTTAGACATATTATGTATTTATTTATCTGTGTACCTATTATTTTTCACCAACAGAATGTAAGCTTCTTGAGACCAGGGATGTTTTATTTTTGTCTCTCCCCAGCACCTAGCATGTTTAAAAACTGTTTAATATATATTGGTTTAATGCATAAATGAACACAGAATTTCTCTTTATTCAAAGCTAGAATATCTTCTGAGCTCTACTTATACATGAAAATTAGGTTGTAGTCAAAGTAGTTGTACAGTTTTCAATACAAACTTATTTATTTCACCAATTCTATACTAACTTAAGTGTCACTAATGTGACTACTACTGCAGTAATTATCTTACTAGTAAGAGTAACCAGGCTTTTGGACCCAATGAGGTCATTCCAAGCATGTTCTAAATACCTGGTTACATAAGGACATACCGTTTTACAATGAAATGCTATTGAGGCTGCATCAGGAGGAGCTGAAGTTCTGCATCAGACCTCAACTGGCCTGTGCCATTTCCCCACTATCGTGCCAAAATACATGAGCTCCACCTGAAAAGTCTGAGAAAGGAAGCTGTTTTTAAGCCAGTCAAAGGTATCACCTAGAATGGAGCATAGGCTTTGTTCACAAAAGACTCTCATTTAATTTGAGCCAGAGTGCCCAGTTCCATCCATTACTGTCATCTGCTCTTCTTTGTTCCTGGTCGTGAAGTCGGTAGCAACAGCCTATTTCATCTGCAGTCATTCCTAGATAGTCTCACAGGATACTTAAGTTTTTGTCTTACTTAGTCTTACATTCAAAAGCAAGGTTAACCCAGCCAACTTCACTAATAAAGGGTCTGAAAAGCTGTCAAATATTAGTTCCTCTGTCTATGATTTTTCTAAAACTATTATGGATTAATTTCAGCAAACACAGATAGAAAATAAGAAGGAACACTTTGTTTCTCTATAGAAATAAAAATAAACAGTCTAATATAATTTCAAAAATTATTTTGCATGTCAAATTTATCTTTTTCTGATGCTCTTTACTTTTGCTCCACTTCCACAAAAATAGATTATTTGAAAATGTCATCTACCTTAGGCCTATACTTTGTTGTTGTTTTTATCAGTTTTTAAACAAAAGAATTGTTATGAAGTTAGATGGTGAATCCATCTCCTTTTCTGGGTATAATTCATTTTTATAACCATTTGATAAGAAAAAGGCAAACATAACCTTTCCTCACTCGGTAATTTGAAAGGAATGCTTCCAAGTTAATAATAAAGCCCCAACTCTAGTTGGTAGCATAACGGCAAGATTTTTTTAAAAACTCATTTACACAATACATCTTTTCTGTTGCTATTTGTAAGATTTCCTGGACCAGGCTCAATTATATGAGACATCACTCTCAAATTTCAGATTGTGAAAGTACAAGGCAAACATGTGATGTCAGGATGTAGAAATCTATAAAACAGAAAACACATTGCTTACTCATCAGAGAACACTTATTTCAACTCACCTGAACATAAAAATTTAAGAATAAGATGACTAATGTAAGCATGTAGGAAGACTGGAAGATGAGACAGCCAAAAGGAAAGCCACAAGGTATCACAACTGCACTCAGGGTGTGTGATATTGTCAGCACAAACTGGATCTGTGAGAGTCACATAAAAATCAGAGCTATGAATGAATCAACTTCTGGGTCACATAAAATCAGTTTTGAAATCATGAGACTTATTCTTTAAGTTTTGCTGAGTATAGCAAGAGATATCAAAATAATTTCAACAGAATTATTTTATCCTAGATAGAATATTTGTTAGTATATTACTGTCCATTATATGAAATATATGTTATATAACTAAGTATATTCTATATAACTATATTTCCAGGGTTTGTAGGAAAGAATTCCAGATTTAGAATTGAAGTCTGTTTTTCAGTTGTTTTCAATTGTATCTGACTCTTTGTGACTCCATTGGGGCTTTCTTAATAAAAGATACTGGAGAATGGTTTGCCATTTTCTTCTCCAACTCATTTTACATATGAGGAAACAGAGGCAAACAGGGTTAAATGATTTGCCCAGGGTCACAAAGCTACTAAGCATTTGAATTTAGGAAGATGAGTTGAAGAGATCCCAGATTAAGATCCCAGCTCTGCCACATAAGTATCCCTGCAGCCTCCCTGGGCTTTTGTTTTCTTTAATGTAAGATGAGGGAGTAGGACTGGATGATTTCTAATGTCCTCTGCAGCTTTAAATCTATGATCCTAGGATTCTGTACAAGTCATAGTCTTTTTTATCCTACTTGTCTATGTATGTAAAGAGGAAAGAGGGCTGGTTTTAGAGTAAAAAAAAAAATAGGTTTAGTCCTGCCTTTGATTACAGGCAAGTTATATAAATCCTCAGTGCCCTCAGGCAAATGTCTAAGACTATAAATTGCAAAGAAGGTGCCAATCTTCATTGGCTGAGTCCTTTCTAAACTGGAAGCCCTTTAAACTGATGATATCAAAGTTCTGTTTCCTTCTTCCCCTCCAAAAGACTATGATTTCCTCCAGCTCTTATTGTATTGAATGAATAGAAATTCTAATTATCTAATTTAGAGAGGAGAAAAAGTTTTAATCTATAAATCAGTTTGAAAGCTTTCTGGAAAAAGCAATATGATGTAACCGAAAGAATACTGGTCCAGAAATCAGGGGATTTGGGCTCCTGCCAGTGACTAGCTATTGGACCGTGGGTTAGTCACTTCACATCTTTGGGTGTGATGTTCCCCATCTATAAAATGAGGGGAATGGCCTATGGTAGATGCTCTCCATAGTTCTTTTGAGCCTTAATATTCTAAAGTTTTATAACTTCATGTAATGAGGAACTTCTTGTCTGTTTCAAAGTGGTAGCCAATTCACCCTCCTCTGCTACCTACATGCACAAAAAATATTCAATATACAAGGCTTACTACTTTTAAAATCAGTCATCAAATCTATGAGCTTCTAACAATATAGAGATATCTTAGATATCTTCTCCCTTCTGTGAAAGTATATGGATGTTATCATGTGGTCTATAGAAGGAAAAACAAAAGTTGAAATAAGAGTTTACATACCAGTTGTGCCTGTGTGAGGTATTTCTTCCACCACAGATACTTGTGCATAGATGGAATCACTGAAAGTCCATAGTAAGAGTACATTAGAATGTGGATAAAACTGTTCAGTGTTGGTCCAAAAAAACCTGTGAAAAGTATACCATGAGAACGACTATTTTAGAAACCATGATCAAGTTCATTGAGGCCAAAATACAACTCTTGTTTGTTTTAAAAAAAGTTATTTTCTGTGTATAGTAGATAGAAATCATTAAATAATTCTGATAACAGTTTCTAATAATAATTACTTTAAAGGCTCTATACTGGCTATGCCATTACTCTAAATATTTAGGGCAAGTTTATTGTTGGAAGGGCTACATTAGTAGGTTTTTTTCCAGAAAGACTACAGTTATCATAAGAGTTCTTTGTTTATGCTTATTATATTAACGAAGACACACTCCTGGACTGCCATTAATCGGAGCATAACTAATCTGCAAACACATGTGAGCATCTACCACATAGATATGGAGACATGGAATAGGTTATCAGGTGCCATCCCATAAATAAATGTTCAATGCCTAGCTGATAATACAGGCTGTGATGTCTTTATTCCATCTGCCTTGAGGTCCTACCTATACAAAACTCAAATTGTATTCCAATGCCTCCATAAAGCCTTTCCTGGTGCCCCTCTGTCTAAAAAGGTTCATTCTCTCCTGTGAAACCTCATAGTGCTTGATTAATATCCCTTTTTGGACCCTATATTCATTTGAATAATTTTATTTTGAATAAATTTTGATTTATTTTGAATAACAGGTTTTCTTTTTTTCTTACATAACTCATTTTCCCTACTGAATTATAAGTTTCTTAAGGGCAAAGATGCATCTTATTTATCCTAGCAATTGTCCTAGGGCCTGGAATAGCGCCTTCTATGTGGTAGGCACTTAATATATGATGGACAGATGGAAGAATGTAAAATGAGAAGATTGAACTAGTTTGCTTTTGAAGTCCTTTCCAGCTCTGAGTTTATGACCCTAAGATTCTGTGGGTTAATGAACAAATCAGCAAAAGGTCCCTTCCAGTTCTGTGTTTATGACCCTAAGATCCTGTGAGTTAATGAACAAATGAAAACATTTGTGCTCTTGCTTGACAATGCCAAAGGCTCATCAAAATACCAGGGTTTTTTTTTAGTTCTGTTGGGTCATACTTTGATGATTACATGAAAGAGATGGCCACTTTTTACTTAAAGTAAAACTTTGAATATATACATTAAATCCTTGCTACAGTTTGTCCAATGTGTGTATATGCACCTGTACTAAAGCTTAGAGAAAAGTTACCTATAGCAACCATTTATGTTTTGGAGAAGGTGGTTGCATGGCTACCTTGTCATAATACAATCACCTGATTTTTAAAAACTTCCCTGATATATCAAATTATCTGCAAAGGATAATTTTAAGATAATTATTTTTTATTTTTAAATTTTATTAAAAAATTATTTTTAAGATAATTATAATAATATTGTAAGATAATTTTGAATAATATGCTAACATGACAGTGGGATGGGGGTGGGGCAGGTCTTGCTTCCCACTCTGGAATTCATGCATTTCTTTGCTGTGACTTCATTCCTCTATTGTGTTGAAGCTAAAAGCTAAAAATCTGTCCCTCCATCCCATTTGTGTGTTTATGTCAAAATAATAGTAATGACTGAATGTTATTCCTCCACAGAATTAAAAACAGTGGATAGCAATTTTGTGCAATAATTCCTAAAGCCATAGGCCTTTTACCCATTTGATAAATAGAGAAGCAGATATACAATAGTAATTGTTATGTATGTAAGTTTAAGGTTTGGAAAGTGTTTTTCATACATGATTTCACTTTACCTCCAGAATAACCTTGCAAGGTAAGTAATATAGGTATTAGTATCTCCAATTTAGAGACTAGGAAGCTGCATTTATGTGATTTGTGGCTTAACCAGGGTCCCATCTTCATGAGATCTTCCTGATGAATCTTGGTTCAATGACATATCTATTACTCCACACTGCCTCTCCTTAAAATATTGGTAAATTGAACACATCATTAGATAAACTATTTTTTGTTTCACAGAAATACAGATGGTGACTTTTATAATGGGTCATTGGGCAGCGCAGCCAAGGGAGTTTAGTTAATGGTATTTCTTACTCACCTGAGTTCCTCTGACCTTCATTAACAAAAGCAAATGAACAGCTACTAAATATCATTCTAATGATACTCAAGCCTGCCTGCAGTTTGTTATTCAGAAAATACTCTAATAACCCTAACGAGGAGTCTGTGGGTGCAGCCATTGTTCAGATTTATTTTTAAATCTGGGGAATGTGAGCACTGATGAATGAAACAGTTAAGCTTGTTCATTATCCTTTGGGTTCTCTAGTAGCCTGCCCACTTCTATCAGCAACTGAAGAAACTGAATTCAAATCTTTCTGGGAAAAATGCCAAAGAACTTTGTTTTCTGCTTCACACTGATTCCAATTTGCATTTTTGGTCATTACTGGGTGAAATCCAGCTATGTGTTCTTGGGATTTAAAGTAAGAGCATCAACAGAGTCCCAAACCTCTGATCACACAATCTGATGCAAATTTGGGCCACTCTGCTTTTTCAAATACTGGATATGTTTCTGAACCTCAGTATTAGGTTATGAAAGTAACTTCCATTTCTGAGGAATGGGAAAGAAGCAGGGCATTAGATGGAATAGCTTAATATCAACAACATCATTATCTGTGATCATGGGTATTGGTGTGTAATTATTGGAACCCTAACTACTAACTAGCTACAGTAACTAAAGTAGGAATGTGCAGGTGTGGGTATTCTCTAAAAGTTTCTGATGGTTTGCAAAGCTTAAAAAATGTTTAACTAAAAAAAATCATTCTTCATTTTGCCAATCTTGCACCCTAGAAACCAGAACTGAGTCCCTGGGGCCAAGAGATATGAAATATCCACCTCTGGTACTGCATCTGATGTGAGGCTATACCACCAAGGCCAAGGTCACATTTATGCACAAGTGAAAGAAGAACCAAATCCTTACTTTGTCCACATGGTATCCAGTTCAGAACGCACCACCAGATGTTAAACATTGAAGTATGATGGTACACATGCAGAAAAGTAATCTGACTGGTTTTCTTCCTCAGAACAAAGAAAATTGTGTCCATGAATTCTATCAGTTTGGAGAAGTAGTACCACCACAGAACTTTAGCTACCTACAAAGTGAAAAAGAAGAGTTACTTTTGTCCCAGAACAGAGCACCTGTATGCACTGTCTGCACTAGCCTAACACGTATGCTTCCCTGAAATCATTCTCTACTTGTTTCATGTGCACTGGCTTTAGCTGCCCAAATAAAGAGAAGGCTAAGCTAAATCATTTTTCCCTCTTCATCTTCCTTCTCACCAAGATTGGGGAAGGGGAGGCTCTTCAATCTTTGCTACTCCAGGCAGGGCCCTCAGTGTTTCACACTCCTAATTCCTTTGTAATCCTCAGGTTTGAAAATGCCTTTTCTAAAGTTATTACCTTTTTAACCCTTCTACTTAGATCTGAGATGCCTCCAGAGGTATTGCAAACATTGATAACCAGAACATCATGTTCTCTTTTCCGGGTAATTAATCATAAAATTATATTGTTTAACATCCATGAAAAAAATGCTTATTCTGCATACAGTTTTACACTTCCCCCTCGTTTCACTGTTTGCAAACTCCTTTACCCCAACAAAACTCCAAACCGTCAGAATAGACTTCTGACTTGATAGCATTGAAAGAATTGTATGGAAGCTCAAATCCATGATGACAAGTGTCATAATTAAAGCAAGTAGAGCTCTGAATTGGTCCAGAAATTCTAGAAAGCAGTTTACAAATGTTACTAAGCTATGCACATCTTTTGACCTGGATATTCCAAAGAAATCAAAGAAACAGAAAAAGGACTACTATATTTATAGCAGCTCTTTTCATAGCAGCAAAGAACTGGAAACTAAGGAGGGTCTCATCAATTGGGAGACGGCTGAATAAACTATGGCATATGACTGTAATGGAATCCTAGTGTGCCATAAGAAATGAAGAAAGATGGTTTCTTTTTTGTTTCAAAATTTAGTATTTTATTTTCCCAATTACATGTAAAATAATTTTTACGTTGATTTTTTAAAATTTGGTATTCCAAATTCTTTCCCTCCCTTCTAGAAGGCAAGCAATTTGATATAGATTATACATGTACAGTCATGCAAAACACATTTCCATATTAGTCATATTGTGAAAGAAAACACAGGCCAAAAACACCCCCAGAAAGATAAAGGGAAAAAAGTATGCTTTGATCTGCATGCAGACTCCATCAGTTCTTTCTCTGGATGTGGAGAGGAATTTTCATCATAAGTCCTTTGGAATTGTCTTAGATCCTTATACTGCTGAGAACAGTTAAGTTGTTCCCTATTGTTTATTGTACTACATGGCTGTAACTGTGTACAATGTTTTCCTGGTTCTGCTCACTTTGCATTAGTTCATTTAAGTCTTTCCAGGTTTAAGAAAGATTATTTCAAAGAAACCTGGAAAGATCTGCATGAAGTGAACAGAGCAAGAAGAACTTTACAAATGATAACATTGTAAAAACAAACAACTTAGGCCTAAGAATTCTAATCAGCACAGTTAACAACCACACTTCAAAGGATGATGAAGCATGCTGCCTACTTCTGACCACAGAGGTAAAGGACTCATATCACTGAATGGAACCTGCATTTTTTGACTTAGCCAATGGAAGAATTTATTTTGCATGATTATGCATATTTGTTATGAGGCTTTTGTTTCTCTTTGTGTGTGTGTGTGTGTGTCACATGTGTGTATGTGCACAGAGGAGGTGGGGGAGAGTGAGAAGTAAGAGAGAAAATAAATTTTTAAATTGAAAAATTAAATTTAGAAAATTAATGCAAGTGATAAAGAATTATATGAGAGGTGTTTCAGAACTGGAGATAGGTAAATGTCTGATTTTCAAAAATGAGGCAGATTCTTCAAAACAAATAACTAGATCAGCAGGATACTTGGATTTCAGTGAGGAATCTGACAAAGTCTTTCTTATGATATCCTCATGAAGAAAATGGGAAGATGTAACAGTTAGATGTGGACTTGGAAGTAGTTGGATAATTGTACCAGTGATGACCACTAGATTGATCTTGGCCTGGAGGGATGCCTCTAGGGGTGCAGAATTCTTTATTTCACCTTTTTCTGTTCATTTTTATCAGTAACTTGTATTTCTCACTATTATATTTGTATCTCCAGCACTTTACACATCATAGATGCTTAATAAATGCTTGTTGATTGATTGATTCAAGAAGACATAGTCAATTAAACAAATTCAACAAACATTTTTAGTCACCTATTATGAAGAGGAAGAGGGCAGCTAGGTGGTACAATGGACAGATCACTGGGCTTGGAATCAGGAAGACTCTTCTTCCCAAGTTCAAATCCAGCCTCACACACTTAGCTGTATGCCCCTGGGCAAGTCACTTAACCCTGTTTGCCTCAGTTTCCTCATCTGTAAAATGAAGTAGATAAGTAAATGGCAAACCTCTCCAGCATCTTTGCCAAGAAAACCTCAAATGGGATCACAGAGAGTCAGACACAATTAAAACAAATAGAAAGAGGAGGGTATACTGCCTTTGAGAGATTTCAAGCTAAAACAAAGGTCTATCTTGTTTTTTTTTTAATTTTTTTATTGAATTGTTTGTTTACTTTTAGGTTACAAGATTCTGTTCCATAGTCACTTCAGTTATAGATTTTTCTCCCCTTCCTCCCCATCCCCCACCCGGCCCCCCATGGTGGCATACAATCATGTATAGGATCTGCAAACTCCTTCACATAGTACAATCGTCTGGTTGTATAGGTCTATCTTGTTAATATCAACATTTTTCTAGTGTTTATGCGGTGGTAAATTATAGAATAATACAGTCTCTAAAGAACTGAAAAATGGATAATAGAGAGGCCCATGATAGGTATAATACATCAAAAACAAGGAATCATGAAGGAGAAGTGGAGTAAAGGATGACATCAAACAAATATATGAACAAAAGAAAGTGAAGGTTTATTGATGGACAATTCATCACCTGACCCAACTAGGTGGTACAGTGGATAGAGTGTTGGGCCTGGAGTAAGAAAGGCCTGAGTTCAGATATGACCTCAGATACTTAATAACTGTGTGACCCTGGGTAACTCACTTGACCTCTTTTTGTCTGTTTCCTCCTCTATAAAATGAGGATAACAGCAGCACCTGCCCTGCAAGGCTGTTAGGGAGTTCGACTAAGATAATAATCATAAAGTGCTTAGCACAGTGCCTGGCACATATTAAGCATCATATACATGTTAGCTATTATTATTTCCTCCATTAGTATCCTTGTAATCATAGGAGAAATCAAAGAGCAGGTTAGGTGGATCTTCTAAGGCAAACTTATAGGAAGGCATGGACAAGAATAACAGAGGAAGGCCAGGCACAGATGGGCAACCACCGGCATACCAGCATGACTGGAGATCTGAGATCACAGATGCATTCATATATGTGTGTGTGTGTGTGTGTATAATATATATATATATATACATAATATGTACTAGGTGCTGGAGACAAATACAAAAAGTAAAATCTACCCTCAAAGAGCTTACATCTTCCTAGATGGTATGCTTATCAGACTTAGAGAAGCCATGAAGCTTGGAGAGACTGTCAAATGATTGGATGAGAAAATCAAAATCCAAAAAGATTTCAATGGTCAACTAGCACTTACTAAACACATAGGATATGCTAGGTACTCTGCTAAGCACTCTCATGATAGCATAAATCTACTAAGATGAAGTTTAACACACACACAGAGAATCTTATATTTGACTTTACAAGAACATCAACTAGGGAAGGGAGATTGAATAGTGAAAAAGATCTTGAATAGAAACATAGTGTTCAGAATGAGAGAGGTTATAGTTGCTCAGTATTCTGTACCAAATATTTTAGGAAGAACATTGATGAAGTGTAGTGTGACCAGAAGAGGGCCACCAGGAATGCAAGGAGACTAAAAGACATGCCATCTAAAAATAGGTTGAAAGAACTGGGGATTTTAGCTAGGATAAGCAGAGATTAGTAGAAGACATTAGAGCTACCTTCAAGTATTTAAAGGATTGTTACATGTAAGAGTGATTAGACACCATTTATGTCCCCTGAGTGGGCAGAAGGAGGTAGGGCCAAAGCATGGAAGTTACAGGGAGGTAGATCATAGGGCTGTAGATGCAGAGCTTGAAAGGACTTCAAAGGTCATTGAATCTAACTCTCTTCATTTTATAGATGATCCGACTAAGGGATTAAATAACTCACACAGCTAGTAAATACTTGAAGCAGAACTTGAACCCAAGTCTTTTGAACTCTAAGTATAGTGTTCTATCCACTATTCCACACTTCCTCCTCCCCAAATTTCACCTGGATTAAAGGAAAAAAATTCCTAATAATTAGATGAATCCAAGTCAGGATGTATTTTTGAAATATAATCTGGGTGACTTCTTGTGAGGGATGCAGGTTTCTCCTCAAGTATAATGACAGTTCCCATTTACATACCATAAGCATACCAGTGCTTATTATCTTATTTAATCTTTCTAATAACCCTGAGGTCCATGATGCTATTATCTTCCTTTTGCAGATGAGAAAGTTGAGGTTGAGTGACTTGCCCAGTGTGTGTAGGAGGAGAGGATTTGAACTCAGGTCTTCTTTATTCTAGCAGCTCTATCTACAATAGGCCAAGCTGGCTCTCTATGACTTCTGAGGTTTCTTCCAACTTTGAGATTCTGTGATTACTGTGTAGAAACATAGAAACATAAAAGATGGCATAGAAAGCACTGGGCTTTCTACGCTTTGACTAGATACTGGTTCATCTGAAAAAAGATATTGGACTTTCAGCAGACTGGAATAACATACTGAAAACATGGCAGCCAAAACTGCTAATGTCATCTTAGGCTACACTGAGAGGCCTAGTGTCCAGAATGAGGGTGGAGATGGTGCTGCTGTACTCTGCCATAGTCAGACCCCATTTGGAGCACTGTGCTCAGTTCTGGGTACCACGTGTTAGGAGAGATATTAATAAGCTAGAGAACATGCCAGAGAATGCTGAAAGGGCCTTGAAATCGTTCCATAAGGATTACCAAAGGACTAGAATATTAATTTGAAGGAAACTCAGTGGGGAATAGCTAGACTATATCTTCTAACTCTAAATGTATAATTCTGTGTTTATGAAATGTTATTTATCACATAGAAAAAGGATGAGACTTGTTCTGCTTTGCTATAAAGAGAAGCAATGGGAAGAAACTGAAACAAAAACTATCTGAAAGTACAATTAGCTACCTTGGAAGGCAATGGGGTACCTCTTAATGTAAGCAAAGGCTCTATGAGCACTTGGCACATGGCCAAGTGATGTCTTTTTTTTTGAGGGGGGAAGGCAGAGCAATTGGGGTTAAGTGACTTGCCCAAGGTCACACAGCTAGTAAGTGCTAAGTGTCTAAAGACACATTTGAACTTAGGTCCTCCTGACTTCAAGGCTGGTGCTCTGTTCACTGTGCCACCTAACTGACCCTTGGGTGGACTTCTTATTCAGATATGGGGAGGACTAGAAGGCTTCAAGTTGAGGTTTGGAGTTACAAAATAAGCACTTAGGTCGGAGGTAAGGAACCTGTGGCCTCAAGGCCACATGCGGCCCTCTAGGACAAGTGCAACCTTTGACTGAATCGAAACTTCACAGAACAAATCCTCTTTAATAAAAGGGTTTGTTCTGTAAAAATTGGATTCAGCCAAAAGGCTGCACCCAAGACCCTAAAAGACCACAAGTTCCCCACCCCTGAGTTAGGTCTTGCCTTTGCCTATGTGACCTTGGGCAAGTCACTTCACTTCTTTGAAATTTAGTTTCCTTATCTGTAAAAAGGTTATACAAACAGTATTATTCCCTATCACCCAAGGTTGCTGCCAAGGTTAAATGAGCTAATTTATGTAAAGCACTTTATAAATCATGAAGTACTATACAAATATCAACAATTTTATAATTGCTTATATTACTATTGTAACTGATATCTCAAGAAGCGTTTAGAAGACGGTTATCCTGGTCACAAGGATTTCCATACAAAGAGATCATATGATTTCCATGTTAGCTTAGTGTATTCCAGGATGTCATTCTTAATGTTAGAAATTTGTTCTTGTACATCTCTGCTGTAACTTTAAATGAATATGAATTCATTGAGATGATAATTGGATTGAAATACTTCTGTGTCCTGTGAAACACTTATGACATCCATCATGGTATAATCATAACTCATGCTTGTAATGCCCTTTAGAGTAAAAAAACAACAACATCCTATTCATAAAGACACTGTGAAGTATCTTGTGGAGCATCACTACCCTCCCATTGAGATGAGCTTAAATATTTGACTATGGTCACACTGTTAATGTCTTGGATTTCAACCAAGGTTTCTTGATGCAAATTCCAGAACTTTTTTATAAGGTCCTCTGCATTTGAAATTAATTTTCTGTACAAGTATCTTACAAGTTTTTTATACTTTTCTTTTGCTTTTTGGAGGGCAATTGGGGTTAAGTGACTTGCCCAAGATCATAAGGTCAGTGTTAAGTGTCTGAAGCTGAATCTGAACTCAGGTCCTCCTGACTCCAGGACTGGTGCTCTATTCACTGTACCACCTAGCCGCCCCTATTTATACTTTTCTTAAAATTTGGTTGGTAAGTGTATAATAACCAGCTCTCTAGGGGAAAAATGTACAAACAACACATTTCTAAGTGGAATTTGCATCATTAACATTTTCCTACCACTTTCTTCAGCCTAGACAATAAACAAAACAATAAGTCAAGCCCTGATTTGTGGCCTTTGCAGATTTTCGAGGAGTAAATACTCACACTGAAAATTTAACAATTAGCTCCATAGAAGTGAGTAGAGCTGCCTTCAGTATAGCCCCAAACTGAGACTAACATGGAGCTTATATTGATCATTTTTTACCAGTTATTGGAATAATGGAGTAAAGAATAAATCAGTTAAGGTAGTTGATGTTGCCAGATTGAGGAGATGGGCCTGGTTAGGACCAAGTTTTAAAATCAGGGTTAGAATTCAAAGCAAAGCAATGTTGGAAGATCAGAAAGAACTAGGTTCAAATCTTGCCTCTGACACATGCTGGCTGTGTTAGCTACCTTAGGCAAGTTGACTAAATTCTCACTGCTCTAGGCCAGAGGTATCAAACTCTTGGTGGCAAAACTCCCAGGGACAGAACCAGATCAAAATGTTGGGAAATATTTAACAAAATAAATAAGAAGATAATATAACATACATAATGTTAATTTGTGGTTTTCTAAGTCATTCTGTGCCTGCAGGGATCTGTTTCTATATGAGTTTTATACCACTGCTTTAACTGACTCTCAGAGCAGGTATAGATCTGTGCTGCTAGAGGGTGTCTTCACACTGGAAGTTCTCAATGAAATCTCAGGTCTGATATGAGAGAACTGAGAGACAGAGATAGAGATAGAGAAGAGCTGGGTTTCTGGGACAAATGGTAAATCTCCAACCTTTTCAAAAAGTACTGATTCTATCTGCCAGGATAAACTTAAATGTAGAAATGCCTAATGGTAGATAGATCAGGGGTGGGGAACCTGTGGCCTTGAGGCCACATGTGGTCCTCTAGGTCCTCACCCGCGGCCCTTTGACTGAATCCAGATCCCAAGGATTTGTTCTGTGAAGTTTGGATTTGGTCAAAGGGCTGCACTCGAGGACCTAGAGGGCCACATATGGCCTCAAGGCTGCAGGTTCCTCACCCCTGGACTGGATAAAATTAACAATTAACATTTCTATTTGAGTAACATTTCTGATTAACCAGATAAAATGAACATGAACATTTCTGTAATCAGTGAGATGATCTCATTATCCCCATTTTTGACCTCACTATGCTTCTAATACAGTTGATTGAAGATGGAAAACTTGTTGCTTTTCATTTCAGCAACTATGAGCAAAAATGATATTCTACTCTCTCCAAAGACAGGAATCCCCCACCTGCCCAACTCCATCACAGTGGGTAAACCCAAGGAGAAAGACCCCTCTGTCTCACAGAGAGACCTATGCAGAGCTGTTGGTTTTCTATTTGGGGCTCACCCGGATATCCGCTTCTCCTGCACTGACGAGATTCTGACATTGTAAGTTGTAGCCTCCTTCCCAAGTGGCAAGAATAAGCTGGCATAGGGAAAAAAGAAAAGAAAAGATTAATAAAATAGCAGAAAGTGAGTTTAAATAGAATCACTCATTCATGTTTTCTGTTAGCATTTATTCAGGAAACTGACCAGGACTTGGGCTTGTGCCAATTCATTCTTAAATGGATACTATCAAAGGACTTGATTCTTGCTTTTGAACTGAATTCATTGATTATATTACATGCTATATCAAACTTTTAATAATCTATAACTGTTCAATAACTTATAATTTGGCTGAAATTGGGTAGAAATATATTTTTATATGTTTAGAAATTCTCCAGCACTGTTTTCATCAGTCTCTTATTCATCAGAATTATCTCTTTTATTTTATTTTATTTTTTTGGAGGGCAGTTGAGGTTAAGTGACTTGTCACACGGCTAGTTTTTGTGTTAAAGTGTCTGAGGCCGGATTTGAACTCAGGTACTCCTGACTCCAGGGCCGGTGCTCTACTCACTGCACCACCTGCCCGCCCCGCAGAATTATCTCTTGCATGAAAATTTAAGGATGCTTAACTTAAAAATCAAAGTCAACTTTTTCTGTCTTGAAAAACTAGTAAAACCTGTTTTATTTTTTCTTCTATTAACTGCAGAGGTTTAAAATATGCTTTACTAACTTATAAATTGATTGAGTATGGGTTACAGAGCAGTTATGCTTGGAATATGCTTAGCATTCTGCATTGTGAATAAGAAATAGTCTCTAGATGTGGTTTGAAAATCTGTCCAGTTTTTAAATCTGATATGCCTTTAATGAAACAATCCTTCCTTCTCTACACCCCATCCCTCCAATTTCTTGGATCTGCATCTATTTTAATTAGTTGTCCAAGACAACTAAGTGACAAAGAAAGTGATCTTTCTAGCTGGCCCCTGAAAAGAAACTACTGATTCCAGTTTCTACAGTCAGATAAGAAACTATTTTCCCCTTTTTTTGTATCTTGTTTCTATACGGTTTGTCACAGAACACATTTTATCTGCAAAACTACCCATTAGTCCCTGTACATATAACTTTTATTTTTTTCCTCAATTGCAAGTAAACAATTTTTTTTTACCAATCACTTAAATTTTTTTGAGTTAGGTATTCCTTCTCTCTGCCCCTCTTCCTCCTCTCCTTGAGAAGAAAAGCAATTGGATATAGATTATACATGTGCAGTCATGCAAAAAAAAATTCTCTATTAGTCCTGTTGCAAAAGAAAATGCGAACCAATTACCCCCCTCTCCAGAATAATAAAGAAATTTTAAAAAGGATGCTTCAATTTGCATTCAAACTCCATCAGTTTTTTTTCTCTGGAGGTAGATAGCATTTTTATTAGTCCTTCAGAATTGTCTTGTATCATTATATTGTTAAGAATGGTTAAGTCATTCACAGTTGCTCATTGTACAATATTACTCTTACTGTGTACTCATTTCATTTTGTATCAGTTCTTCCCAGTTTTTTCTGAAAATATTCTGCTTGTTATTTCTTACAACGCAATAGTATTCCATCACAATCATATATCACAAGTTGTTCTGCTGGTTCGCAATTAATGGGCATCCCCTCAATTTCCAATTTTTGTCACCACAAAAATGGCTGCTATAAATATTTTTGAACGCATAGGCTTTTTTTCCTTTTGTCTTTTTTGGGGTACAGACCTGGTGGTAGTATTGCTGGGTCAAAGGATATGCAAAGTTTGATAGAGTTTAGGCATAGTTGCAAATTCCTCTCCAGAAAGTTTAGATTAGTTCATAACTCCACCAACAGTGCATTAGTTTCCCATTCCTGCATACCCTCCTTTTCCTTTTATGTCATATTTATTGTTTAGTCATTTTTTCAGTCATGTCTCTTCATAACCCCATTTGGGGTTTTCTTGGCAAAAATACTCTAGTGGTTTGCTATTTCTTTCTCCTGTGCATTTTATAGGCAAGGAAACTGAGACAAACAAGTTAAGTGACTTGCCCAGGGTTACACAGTTATAGTAAACGTCTGAGGTGGGATTTGAACTCAGGAAGATGAGTCTTCCTGTCTCCAGGGTCAGCCCTCTATCCATTTAGCTGTCATATAAGCCAATTAGGTAGGTGTGAAGTGTTACCTGAGTTATTTTAATTTGCATTTCTCTAAACAACATTTTTTTTTTTAGAATTTAGAACTTTTTTTTTCATATGAGTCCATTAGTGTCTTGTGATCAGATACTTGACAGGTCTAAGAAAAAGAAAGGCATTTCTTCTTTGTTGTATATCTCCTGAAAATCCCCCTCTTTTCTTTGGATGGATTCCAGACTCATAAACTTTTGATTCAGAGAAATCTAGGGCAGATGGAATTTACATTTCTCCTTGGATACTGGTGGGCTTGTTTGTTGTTTTGTAAAAAGCTGCTTCTTTAAAAGATTTGTGATTTCATTGGTGAGACTGCTCCAGCTACTTGATAGAGATCATAACTACTCCTCGCTTCAGTAAATGATTCAATGAATTGCTGTGGCCCCAAACCCCCATCATCACATGATAGCTATCCTTCTGCTGATAAACTCAGCTAGTCTGGTCCTTCAGGTATAGACACATAATCTGTTGTCAGGCCTATGCTTGAAGATGATCTGGCTTGGTAGGACCTGCCAGTGCTTGTGCTCTTTGAAAACCGAAAGCAACCTCCAAGCCTTGTCCACAAAATAGAGAACTAGAGACCACCAAGATAGCTGGCGTATGGCATTGATGCCTAGAACAAGGGTCAGCAAACTGGTCTGCTAGTCAGATAGGGCCCACTCCCAGTTTATTAACAACTCTGAAGCTAACAATGGTTTTTACACTTGTAAATAAAGTTTATCATAGTTGAAAATGTAAAAATAATCTTAGGGCCATACAAAACAAACAGGCAATTGGTCAAGTGTGACTGGTAAAGGATGTGGCCAGGTAGTTAGTCTATCCTTGGTCTAAAGAATTCAACTGTAAGAAAAGTTGCACAAGCCTGAAACAGAAATAGGTCCCCAATCTCTAGTACAATGTATCCAGATGTTTTCCATTCCCAACATCAAGTGGAAGTAGATACACAGTCATCACGAGGGCTCAAGAGTCTTTGGTGGGTTTCTTTCTGGTCTCTGTAACTCATATGAGCTTTGGATAACAGAAAATATTTGCTCCTAATAATCCTTATTATAACTGTCCTGATTTCTAGCCAATCTTCATACTGCTCCTCATCTGCTTTGAATGGTAAAAACAAGATTTATGCCTCAAGTTATGGGTCCCAGATGCTCCTGAGACTGTTCCTTTCTCTTTGACCTTGGCTTGTTCCCCATTTCAGGGGAGAAAATCAGGGAGGTCATTCTTATGACACACTAAATGTACTTGGAAGGAGGCAAAAGCAATGCAATGTATATCTCTGTTCCATAAGGTCTTGTGGATATTGTCTTTTAAATGCCTTGCATTTGGGCAAAAGGAGTTTTCTTGAATTAGTCTGCCTAATGCTATACCCTCAGGCTATGTAAATTATCACCCTGAGGAGACCAAATATTGATTAATGTCCTAGGAAAACAATAGAGGGAAGTTTTTCATGGTCTCTTGGGTCTTAATAAAATTTGCACTTTTATTTAGGTGATATTTTTAGAGAAATACTTATGGGTTTAAACAGCACCTTTCCTCTCAGGACACTGGAATCCAAGGACCTCTAACTGGTTTTATAAAAGAAACTTAGTCACATCTACCATCTCAAATGGAGGTGAGCCTTCTTTCCCTTGTAAAACAAGAGAAGGCACATCAACAACTGAGATGGACATCATTTCTAAGAGAGAAAAAAAGACTGAAGTTTATTTTATTTGCATAGGTCAGGTCAGGTTGGGGCACTGGCCCATCAATGACCTTAACCTTGCATATTATATTCATGGCCCTCTTCTAGGCACAACCCTATTAAAACTTCTATAAACCAAGAAAGAAATATATGTTCAGTATCTGCTATTCAGTTGTTCTTCTTTTTCCTCTCTCTGCATTCTTTCTTCTAATTCCAGATACTCTTTTCCTCATAAGCTTCATTTCTGGTCTAGACATTAAATTCTTGAACTGTGAGTGACTTTTTTTAAAAATCAAACTCACAGAGTAGGAAACTTTCTTAACAGGTAAGAGACACTGTCTTCTTCCCTGAAAGAGAAGGAAGAGTAACAGGCAAGTGACTGTGGACCAGTAACTGCTCTGGGCCTTTGTCTTTGGGATGGGAGTGAATAGAGGCTCTATAGCTTTTACTGGTCACCTGTGTTGGTAGCTATATAGCCTCCAGGAAACTAGTTGTCTATTTAGCAATAGGGAAAAAAATGAAGGGAAAAGAAGTAAGAAATTTCTGTGAATATGGGTTGGAAAAGGAAAGAAAAATAATAAGCAAATGAGAAAAATCAATGACAGGAGGGAACAGGGTGTGCTATGAACCATAAAATTTAAAAGCAGGAATGATAAAAAGAGAACAACTCTCAAGGATGATATGTCCAGTGTGTTCCCATGCGGTCAAAGTATAGCTAATCTCTCAGGGACAAATATCAGTTTAAAACAAAAAGTAACCCTGGAGAATGTAAGAGTTAAAAATGACATTCAGTTTGAGGTAGGAGTTACATTCAATTGCTTGTGAGTTTTTTGGTTTGCTTTTCATTGCAACTATCTTTGGTTGTCTGCTCCTACTTCTCTAAATCTGACAGAAAATATCTTCGAGGCTCAATTCAATTCCCAACTGTTCCATGAAGAATCTCGTCCATAATCATAGATCATAGAATCATAGGTTTAGGTCTAAAAGGGGCTTTAGAGGTTATCTAGTCTAACTTTCTCATCTGAGAGAAGGAACCTGACGTGGGGAGAAGTTAAGTGACTTGCCAAAGCTACGTGAGTTGTGAGTGGCCAAGGTAGGGTTTGAACTCAAGTTCTCTGACTCCAAATGCTGCACTCTTCCTTGTACAATTCTCCCTTGCAAATTCCTATTGCGTTTATCTGTACCATTCACTTAGACACATATTTGAACCATTTATTTATATAATATATGTAGCATATATTATATGTCTGTCCCATATGTATGTGTAAATATTCTAGACCTACAATTTCTTTAGTGTAGGGAACTCTGAGTGAGAAAACTCTTGTAACCAGTCAATCCTACAGACAAGCATATAGAGATTGACAACTGGACATTCTGTGTTAGAAGCAGGGCTAGGACTGAAAGTTTTCCAGGCCTTGGAGGCTAGTTCTGTCTGCCATAGGATGTGCTGGGGTTTCTTTGCACTTTGTATATTATTTGGTACTATTAATTTTCATTTAATGTGTGTCTATCTTATTTTTCAAACTAGACTGTATGGTCCTTGATGTTCACAACTTTCCATTATACTTCTTATACGTAGACCTGTATCCCTTAAGGCGCCTATCACAATGTCTTGTACATAGTAGACCAACAGTAAGTATATGCCAGTGGATTGAAAATTTCCTATTTTTACTTATAAATAATAGTCAATAGTCAGTAAACATTTATTAAGGGCCTACTATGTGCCATGTACTGTGCCAATCACTGGGGATACAAAGAAGGGCAGAAGTTAGTCCCTGTCTTCCAAGAGCTCACAACCAAGAAGGAGAAGACAACACTTAGAAGGAAGCTGAAAACTGAGGTGATGAAATCCTATAGTTAGGGTGGAAAATGATGAAGTGACTGTCCTAGGGGAAGAAAAAGAGAGAGACAAATGTGAGGAGTCAATATTATACTGACTTCTTGATAGTTTAGTAAGAGAATTCTCACAGTATTCATTCCTCAACTCAAACTTACACAGCCAATCTCCATGAAAGCAAGAAACATGCTAGAAGCAGCTTTTCCTTTGCAAAACTATTCAGCAACTTTGTGGCTGGGTGGAAAAACTGCCACAGGGGGAAAAAATGGGTTTTTCCTCCTCCCTGACCTGCCCCAGGTCATTTCCTATTCTGAGGCTGCACATGGCCAGTCATATGTGCTGAACTGGGTGTTGAGGATCCTGACTTCCTAAGGAATAGTCAGGACACATAACAAACAATATAGGTTGCTAAGACAAACCCTAGGGTATTGAGGTTGGGTAAAATCATACTGTGCATATGGGGGTAAGGGCACAGCACTAGTTCATAATCTAACAGATGTTCAATAAGCCAGTTACAATGTGAAAGGAACTGGGCTAGAAGTGGGTTAGAAGAATGAGATCTAGCTTGTCCTCAGAGAATTTTTGCTCAAGTAGAGAGATGCCATGTACAAAAATACAATATGTCTTAGGTTATGTAGCTAAAAAAAACCCTAAGAGCTCTTAGAATATAGGAAGTGAATAGGACAAATTCAATATGTAAGGAATGGGTTTTGGGATGGAGGTTATAAATAGAAAGTGCTCAGAGATTCAGCAAGGCAGAAAGTGACTTCTAGTTGGGGGAATAGGAACTTTATGGAGGAGCTGATGTCTGAATTAGGTCCAAATGGAAAAGAAGGGTTTCAACAGGTAGAAAAATGGAAGGAGTGATTTTAGGCCTGTACAAATGCACTGAACTCAAAAAGGACAAGGAGGAGAATGAAAAGTGGTCAATAATCCAGTTGGGATTGAAAGTAGAATGCCTGAAAGGGAGTAAAGTGAATAAAGGCTGGAAAGAGAGTAAAGTGTAGGCAGAAGTTCTTAATCTCTGTGTGTGTGTGTGTGTGTGTGTGTGTGTGTGTGTGTGTGTGTGTGTAATGGACCCCTGTGGAAGTCTGGTGAAGTATATGGATCCCTTCTGAGAATAATGTTTTCGAATGTACATTATAAAACACATGGAATTACAAAGGAAATTAATTACATTGAGCTATAGTTATAAAAAAAATACTTTGTTAAAAAAAGTTCATGTACCCCATGTTAAAAATCCCTCATGGTGAGGGGCTAAATATCAAGGTAAAGAGTTTGTATTTTCTGTTGTAGACAATAAGACCCCACTGAAGTTCTTTGAACGGGGTGGGGAGGGGTGGCATGATCAGATTCTGATATTAGGAAGATTACTTTGGCAAGAATATTTGACATGGATTAGAGAGGCAGGAGATTGTTATTTTTTAGCAAGTAGTTTCAGTGAGAATGGAAAAGGGATGCATTTGAAAGACACTGGAGGCAGAATCCTCCTGACTTGAAAGTTGATTGAATATGGGAGGTTAGAGAAGAAGAATAAAAAATGGCAATGTCAGAGATCGGGTAGTAAGGAGGTGGGACAGGGCATGTGAAGACTACTCTATCTAGAAGTTTGGCAGTGAAATAGAAGAATGATAGCTAGGGAAGGTAGCAGAGTCAAGGGAAAAACTGAGAGGGAGTGGAAGGCATGGTCAGATGGAGCAGCAGATTTGTAGAATGAAGGGAAGGAATTAGTAGAGAAAGGAACTACTGGATTAAAGATGAGAGATACTCCAACATTAAATCAGGTTACAATCATAATCAAAGATGGGGGGGGTACTACTTACTACTTGGCAGCAAGAAGTGTCTGCATTCAGACCAGCTTTATTCATTAATTGTATTTTTTATATTGATACTGACCTCTTCCAAACAACAAGGCTAGCTTCAGTTTAAGCAGAGTTAACTATGCATGTGATCTCAGAGAGAGAACGTTATATGTTCCATAAATTACATTGTCCACTCACTGACAGATATCTGAAATTCCCGTTAGAAATTCATTCCTTTCAGTCAAGGTTTTGATCCCAATTCAAAGGTATATCACAAATGCTTGTTGAATGACTGGAAAAGTAACACTTTGAAGCCATTATGAATCATATCTTAGGATAACAATAAGTTTCTTTTAGGTACTTTCTTCAGTCAGTCCGTAAGTGTCAGGCTTGGTGAAAAGTGCTAGGAATCCAAATACAAGTAAAAAGATAATCTTTGCGTTCTAGGAGTTTATACGCTGATGAGGGAAGCCAGCATGTAAAAGGAAGCTGAAAAAGCTGGTGTGGGAGGGAAATGAAATAAGGTACTCAAGTGTTGAGACTACATAGAGGTGTCTAGATTGTAGGTTCATGGGAAAAAAGAGATGGTTGGACTAGGGCTTCCCTTTAAATGAAGACTCTGAGAGGTGCCATCCTGAGTGTACTTCTGAGGTTTGAATTCAAGGACTGAAGGCATCCCCCAAAATGAGGAGTTTTAGGGGGCATGAGGGAGGCATCCAGATTGTGACCTGAGAGAGGGTTTTAACATAAAGGTGCTAAAAGTGGCAGCAAGGAATGACAAAGACAGAAAAAGGCCGTCAATTCCACCTACATCCCAAACTGAAGCCTGAACTTCCCTGGCTCCCAGTTTTCTTGGCGCTGTTTTTAGCAGAGAAATGACATGCCCCAGGGGGTTCATTTAAGGTTTTGAGAAGAAATTCTTGGTGGTATCTGTGTAAAATAATGAATGATTCTGCTGGCAGGACAACCAGTACTTGTTTTTGCTCTTGTGAAAAGCCCAAGCCTAGTGCTCTACAAAGGAATGGGAAGTGTGGGATGTCATGGGGGGCAGCTACAAAGGAGCTGGAATGTCTTCCAGGGGTCACTCACTAGGCACAGAGATGCCATTGAGCTGGCTTCACAGAGATGCTGGGAATGCTTTTCAAGGAAACACTGGGCTGCCCTGAAAGCAAACTGAGCTAGCACTGACTCACTTATCTATACTGTGGAGAGGATGCTTGGATAAAAAGAATTTAAAGGTCACCCAGCATCCCCCCTTTTAAGACCCCTAGTTTCACTGCTCTCCTTCCCATTATCCATTTATCCAAAACAGTTAGTGGGGAGGAAATGGCAGGATACAAATCGGCATCTTTCTTCTCTCATCCTTCTTTAAAGAAGTGAGAATCAGTAGATAAACGAGCATAAAACAGAAGCAAAAAAGACAATGACAAGAATCAATGAATTCCTGTATGCAATGAACAAACTGAGCATGATATTTTTCATCCACGAACTGAGTTGATGATATATGTGGTAGTATTTTACCAGGTTTTTGTGAGAATCAAATGAAATGATTTGAAATGTGCAATGCTTTGTAAACCTTAAAGAGGTATATTTAAATGTCAGCTATTCTTATCATAATCACGAGCAGCGTTATTAATCTGTGAGAAGAAACATCACAGAATGTTAGAACTGAAAAGAACCTCAGAGACCATTTTGTACAATCCTAGCATTTTATAGGTGAGGAAACTGAAGTCCAGAAGTGTCTTGCTCAAAGTCACATGTACATATGTGTGTATGAGTGTGTTTGGTGCATATATATTCCTAAACAAACTGTACGAGCTAGGAAACAATCCTCTGAGTACAGGAAGAGTAGAAAGATTCTAAGAGTTGTGAACAAGTTTTAAAAAAGAAATAACAAAGCTAAATGAGTCTAAAACATATTGATATTCATGTGCTAATTCATTCATGGATTGATTCATTCATTCAACAGATGGTAGCATGCTAAAGTGATGTTGCCACTCCACTTGACATTATTTGGGTCTTTCTTGCTATATACTCTCATCAGTTCTTGGCTCTACATTTTAAGGAGGGATGGAGAAGTTTGAGAAGAACAACAGAAATTATTAAAGGTTTTTAAAACAGAGCCTATTGGGACAGGCTAAAAGTGTTAAGATTGCTTTATCTATAAAGAAGTCTAAATCTTTTGGTTACTAACAGCTCTGAAACTTCATAGTTGTATGACTCCGAGCAAGTTAGTTCTCTGGGCTTTAACTATATTATCTGCAAAATAAGAGTGATAAAGACTAGAGCAGTGGTATCAAATTCAAACAGAAATGGAGGTCATGAAGTGGTCCATAAGGATCTCTGCAGGCCATGTAATGACTTAGAAAACCACAAATTAACATTATTTCTGTTTTATTGCATTTTTATTTATTTTGTTAAATATTTCCCAATTATATTTTAATCTGGTTCAGGCTGCACTTGGGAGTGTTGTGGGCTGTATGTGGCTAAGGCAGAAGGTTTGTCACCTCTGAACTAAAGTATCTCTTGCATCCCTTCGAAGTCTAACATTTTATAGTTATATGAATCTATCATATCCCATAGAATCTTTAAAAGTTGAAAGGGATTTCCATATGAAATGTGACACGTGCGTGGTCATTCATAGTCTGCTTTTAGAATTCCCTCAGAGGAAACTCACTATTTCTTGAACCCATTCCACTTTTGGACAATTTCCTAATTGTTAGGAAATCATTCTTTATATCAAATATACATTTTGCGCTTTTTGCAACTTTTGCACCTTGCTCCTCACTGTCATCTAGCGTCAAACAGAGCAAGTCTAAATTACTCTTCTATGCTATAGTCCTTTAAATACTTAAAAATTGCCTTTATATTCCTTCCCAAGTCTTCTCAGTTGGTAATCTGTTTTTATGAACAAAAGAAAATGGATCTAAGTTACTGCAGGAGAAATAAAAATAGTAAGAAGAACTTCCTGAAGGAGACCTATCAAAAACCAGAAGCTGCTCAGATCTTCAAAAATATCGTATAGGGCCACCTTGGATACTACTATTGCAAATCTGTCAGAAGGCAAGGGAGCTAGATTATAAATGACCTCTAAAAATAAATCTACTCTGACATTTTCAGTAAGTTAAATATTATTTATTAAGTGCTTGCTCTATACCAGGCACTCTACTACTTAGTATTCTACTGGAATTGTAGCTTTGACTGAATGAAAACTTACCTCTACAAGCATATATAGAGACAGTAGTGTGATTCCAAGATTATAGAAAATGAGGATACCCCTGAGAGAAAGTGCAGGCCTGTTCTTCATATACTTGTTACCCAACCATATGGAAAGTAGATATATTACAGTAAGGAAAAAAGTAGGAAGGTAGGAGTCCAACATGAGCCATCCTCTGACCCGAGCATCTGAAAAGAAACACACACACACAGAGATTACTGAGTAAGAAAGCTAAGTAGGACTTGCTGAATTTGATGCTTTCTATTCCAAAGGATATAAAAATTCAGTTGGGAGAATACTTAGGTCAAAGATATAAGGAAAAGGGGCAACTAGGTGGAGCAGTGAATAGAGCACAGGCCCTGGAGTCAGGAGGACCTGAGTTTAAATCTGGCCTCAGACACTTACTTAAAACTAGCTGCGTGACCTTGGGCAAGTCACTTAACCTCAAATGCCCTGCCCTCCCCTCCAAAAAAAGCAAAAAAAAACAGACATAAGGAAAAAAGTAAATGATCTTTACATTTCAGTTTAAATGTCCCCCAAATTCCAGTTTAAGTGTTCTGAAATTATATGCCCTTCAGCGTAAGAAATAACTGAATGCCAGTCCTCTGATCATATTGTATATAATGATAAGTCCTATTTATACAGTGCTTAAGGCTTCAAAATGCTTTAGTCTTGCAACAATTGTGCAATAGGAGGTAGTGCAAGTCTCATTACTCCCATTTTAGAAAGAAGGAAATTGAGACTTTAAGAGGTTAGTGACTTCTCCATAGAGCCAGTATTCAAACTCAGATCTCTGGATTCCAAGTCTTCCACTCTTACCTCACTAGGTAAGGTAAACAATTATTTTTATAATTAAAAGTCAGTATGTGCTAAGTACTAAAAGCTGATGACAGCACAGTAGAGAAGGAGAGTTAAATATTTCATTTTTGATGAAAAGGATTCAAGGTGACTAAAACCCCATAAATTAACCCTGTCTCCCAAAAGGAGTATCATTTAATATGGCAATCTGTATTGAAAGCATTCTTGTCTAACATTTAAATAATAAGACCATAGTTGATAGGAGAGAAAGTAAACTTCCTACATGCTGAAATTTTGTTTTTATAAGAAGAAAAATTGTAGTTATTTATGTGCATAAACCATTTAAATGAGTAAAAAGGCAAAAGAAGTGAGAAATCCATATTTTAAGGAAATCTAATGAAATAGTTAATGAAACTGATAATATATATTCTATTGAAAAGGCATTATGTGCCAAATATTATTTTTTCTATGATAATTTCTTATGTTTCTTCTATATTCATTCAACAAAGTACTCATTAAATACCACTTTGTTAAGTAGTCCCTAACTTCATGATGCTTACACAAGGTTAGTAAGGAAATAAGATGCAAACATATAACTATAACATAACACTTACAATTGTAAGAAGGCTAATAAAAGCACAGTGTGTGTGTCTAGGATCAGAAGCCAGTTTTGCTGAAGAATAGAATGCATGAAAGGTAGTAATATGAACTAGACTAGAAAGGTAGTATGGAGTCACACTGGGAAAACCTTTGAATGCCAGACTAAGGAGTTTGAATTTCGATTGGGACACATTAAAGAGCCATTGAAGGCTTTTGAGCAGGGGGCATTCTTATCAGATCTATGTAGAAGAAAAATGATGCCTGAAGCAGTTTGCGGGATGGATGAGAGTGAAGAAAGAATTGGGGAATGATTTATTCATTCTCATAAATTTGAATGTACTCTCTACATATTTTGGCAATGGGACCTTTATTAGAGAAAT
>CM053594.1:137076852-137119154 GCA_028646575.1 Pseudocheirus occidentalis | reverse complement strand
GATGATCACTGTCATAATCTGTCCACTATGAAGATGTCCTGTATAATCACACATCCATAGCCTGTATTGAACTGAGTGTCCTTCTAGTAGGGGTGGGTGACAAGGGAGGAATAGACAGAATCTAGAATTTAAAGTTCTGCAATACCTGCAACTAGGAATTAAGATATACAGGGGCTGGGATAGGGAGAGCCCTCCTACCCTACCAGAAAATAGGAGAGCAGAGCAGGGGAGAGGCTTTACAGTAGGATCGCTGTTATGGGGTTGGGGCAGGAGCAAGACGGGGAGAAAATGTGTAATTCAAAAAATGTAATGAAAATGAATAATGTAAACAAGAAAACAAATAAAAACTAAATTTAAAAAAAAAGAGAAAAAAAATTAGTCATTTTATCTTCTGTAATCCTCTCTATCCCTTGTTTGATCATGAACTTTTATTCAATCCATACATCTGATAGGCACTTTTGTCCATGTTTCACTAATTTGTTTATGATATAACCTCTAATAGCTGGTTCATGTAACTATTTGGAATTTACTTGGTATAAGGTATGAAGTATTGGTCTAAATAGAAATTCTTTCATGTTGCTGTCCAATTTTCCCAATAGTTTCTATTAAACAGTGAATCCTTATGCCAGAAGCTGTTTCAAATATATAAGAATAAAAGCAATTCCCCAAATGATAAATAGTCTAAGGACATAAATAGCTTTCAAAAGGGGAAAGCCAAGTTAATCACTAATTTGGTTAATCACCAAATCACCAATAATTCTAAGACAACAAATTAAAGGAATTAATGATTTCTACCTCACACCCATCTGTTTGGCAAAGAAGACCAAAAAAAAAAAAAAAAAGGAAACAATGAGTGTTGGGAGGACTGGGGAAAATAACTGAGCTATACAATTTCTAACTCTAAGCCAAACATATTTGCCACAACTTTTTCTTTCCACAATCTGGAAACTAAAGAGATTCCCATCAACTGGGGAATGGCTGAACAAACTGTAAGATATTAATGTGATAGAGTACTTTTTGGCTATAAGAATTGAGGAAATAGATAATTTCAGAGACATAGAAAGTATGAATTGATGGAGAGCAGGGTAAGCAGAACAAGAACAACAAGAAGAACAATTTATACTATAACAATGTTATAAAACAAGTTATTTTGAAGACTTTTATATTTTTCTGATGAAGAATGAAATGAGTAGAACCAAAAGAACAATTTATATAATAACAACAATACTGTAAAGATAAACAACTTTGAAAATTTAAGAACCATGATCAATACAATGACTGACCATCCATGATTCCAGATGATGATGAAATGTGCTATCTTCTGACAGAAGATTTAGGGGACAGAATAAGATGTATAGGGCAGCTAGTTGGCACAGTGGATAGAGCATTAGGCTTGGAGTCAGATAGACATGAATTCAAATTGAGCCTAAGACACTTACTACCTGAGTGACTGTGGGCAAGTCATTAACCCTGTTTGACTCAATTTCCTCATCTGTAAAATGAGCTGGAGAAGGAAACAGCAAACCATTCTAGTTGGTTGAGCCAAGGTATAATGTGTCTGGCTGTGACTGATCAGACCAATAAGAGCTCAAAAGACTCTACTACAGATTGAACACAAATGGTCCACATGAACATTTGGAGCAGAGATGTCTCTAAATTTGTGCATCTCATGGTTCTTTTGAGCTACTGTGATTCTGCTTTGCTTACGGAGCACAGTGCCCTCTTTCATGTGAGCACACCATGCTGGGCAGTCTTTTGCCAGTATCTCCTATGTCATGCAGTTGATTCCAAAGTTCTTTAGAGAGACCCTGAGAGTGTCCTTGTATCACTTCTGATTTCTGTGTGAATGTTTGTCTTGTGTGAATTCTCCATGATATAGTATTTTAGGCAAATCTACATTTGGTATTTGAGAAATATGGCCAGCCTATCAGACTTGTGCTCTCTGTAGTAGAGTTCGAGTGGATGGCAGTTTGGTTTGAGAAGGAACCTTAGAGTCTAATACTTTATCTTGCCAACTGACCTTGACATATTCCTGAGACATATTTTCTGGCATGATATGGGGAGACTGTCTAGGTTTCACAGGCATATAACAATGGAGTCAACAAAATGACCTTCAGTTGGGTAGGCAATCTAATACCTTATCTCACCCACACTTTCCTTTGGAGCCTCCCAAACACTGAGCTAGCTCTGGTAATGGGTATATCAACCTCATCGTCTATGTATACAACCCTGGAAAGTATACTACCAAGTATAATGGCAAGCAAAGAAGTACTTAGCACCTTGTTTCAACTATTTCATTATTTAGCATGTTGTTTCAGTTCAAGTTTCTTTTAAGCCTTGCCCATTATTATATCAAATCTTTGTTAAGAAAGAGAACTTGTGAACCCCACAACTTGTGAACCCCTATTGCTGACGCAACAGGAATGGGTAGAACAGGGAGGAGTTAATGATTATATATATATATGGAGAAGCCCAAGCTGGGAGAGAGCAGAACTGAGAAGAGAGCACTTGTGGTGGTAGAATTGAGAAGGGGAACTTTGTGGTGGTAAGGCCCTCTGTTTGTTCTGTCTGTAATTTTTGTTTGTGATACTTTGTACGGAAGCCCGGGGACCTTACTAGAACCCCTGAAAGAGTATTTTCTTGTTTTCTGTTTACAGAAGTCCTGGAGGAGGATTTTGAAGGTCATGGGACTTTACTGATGATTTGTGTTGACTTGTTGGACCTTGTTTGTGGGTCTCTGTTGATTTCATAGGCAGATAGTGAACTGATGATGGTGCCAGTAATGTGTATGAATGTTTTTTTTCCTCTGTTAACCTTTGTCTTCCCAGAAACAGAAACTGTGAAGGATTTGAGGTGGATTGGACACTGTGAGCTTCAATATGGAACCAGAGATGGATGAGGAGCTGGAAAAGGAACTGGATGAGGAGCTGAGAGCTGCCTACCTTTGAATCCAGGTCACAGTTGGGTAGATTCAGGCAGGAGCTGGGATTGTAGAAAAGGAACCATGGAATCTGAGAGCCAGCCTAAAGTCAAGATGAAAAGAACTCTCCTTGGGCACTTAGTGCTGACTGAGAAGATCATGATTTACTGTGGCCTAGGGGGTGGGAGAACTTTGTACTCTATAACTTATACCTCTTAAGGATGATTGGAAACTAATCTACAATTAAGAAGAAAGAAGACTTTTTGACTGAGAGATTAAGACAATGTGACCTAGGGGTTGGGACCTTTGACCTTTATACTTTGTGTCAATAAGGGGGCTTGCTCCTTAAGGATGCCTGACTTAAGGGCTTAGTGAATGATATCTTTTGTTTAAAAACTATGTGACCACTTTGGTGAAAACTATGTGGCCATTTTAGTGATAACTTGTTATAACATTGTGAATGCTGTACTTTGATTTCTGTGAATGTTTTGCTTTAATTTACTGCTGAATAAATAGAGAATCCACTATACTATGTAATCATAACCTTAAAGCTGTTCACAGCAGCAGTCCTCTGGAAAGCTCCTCATTTTGGGCTTTACACCAAGGTAAGTGAACTTATCCACAGCATTCAAAATTTCTACATTTGCTATAACCAATGGTTCTATGAATGGATGGTGTGGTACTGGGCTGGTGGAGAACCTGTTCTTTCTTGGTATTAAGTGTTAGGCCCAAATTAGTATGAGCAGCCCAGAGTCAATTCATACATCTTTGTATCTCAATCTGAGGCTGGTATCATGTACCCAATCATCTGAGAACAAGAAATCATGAACCAATTGTCTCTCTGTTTTAGTCTTGGCTTGTAGCCTTTTCAAGTTAAATTATTTACCTATCAGTGCAGTAGCTGACCTTGATGCCATTTTAACCCCATATGGAGTCATGAAGAGTCAGACATGATGGAACAACAACAACAACTTGAGATATATATTTTTAGATATATATATATATATATATATATTTAGAACATAGTCAATGAAGGAATATGTTTTACTTTACTATGCATATTTATCACAAGGAATTTATTTTTCTTTTTATTTCTGTTTGGACTGGGAGGGGGAATAATAGATTTCTGTTAAATTTTTTTAAAGAGTAGTAGGCTCTTTAAGAGCATATTACAATAGAAAAGAAGGATGTTAATAAAGAGTTATATTAGGGTAGTGGTAATGAAAATTCTCTTTTCAAAAAGGACGGTGATAGCTGCAAGATATTTTTCAATAGAACTTACAGAACTTGGAAACTGGTTATATAAGAGAGATGGGGAGAACTAAGAGTCAAAAATAACTTCACAGTTTTGGACAGAAAAGAGTCAGTTGTGCCATACATAGCAAAAGTTAAATCATAAGGAGTAGGTTTATGCGGAAATATAACAAATTTGACTTTAGGCACTGAGTTTGAGGTGGCTATAGAGGATCCTGAAAACAATTAAGCAATTTGATTCTGTTAGTTACAAATAGAAGTGAGGTTATCTGTATAGGAAAGGCATTTGAAGCCACTTCATGAATAAGACTGCCAAAGGACAGAATGTTTAGGGAGAAAAGAAAAAGGCCAAAGATGGTCCCTCAAGGAATATATTTAATGAGGAGTTGGGATCAGGATGTGCTATCAGCCAAGGGGGTAGAAATGTTCAAATGTCACTTCAGATAGTAACTATATAACCTTAGAGGAAAAAAGAGCCAGAAAAAAGAGGAGAAAGGGGAGAAAAACCAATATAGTGAAGGATCTCTAAGCTGGAGCAGGAGAAAAAGATTCATTAGAAGACAGTGATCAACCATGCTGAATAGACACCAAAACAGGCCACTGAATTCGACCTCTGAGAAAAACAAAAAAACAAGTTTTAATAGAGGGCTTTAGGTCCTAACCTAGTGTTGATGACATAGCAGGACATCAACAAAGAAAAAATCTGGCTACCAGGCAAAAAAACCACTTCATTTACTCACGTAGGGCTCTTCTATGACTACATTGAAATGAGTATAGCTATACCTTTTTGCCACCAGATAGGGCTATAAAAGCTGGCTGTCTCTCCTTCAGAAGTCTCCATTTATTCTGAAGAAGCTATGTTGCCCCCTTTGTCATACCACTTGAACTAAGAAGTCATAGAATTTTATAGACATTAGAGATTGTGGGTTCTATTACTCATATTTCTAAGCCAGTGCCTCCTCCACTTTTCTCAGAACAATCAGATTAGGGTAGCTTCCTCCTCATTTCCAGGTATGCAGGGAATCTCCTGTGTGGTCTAATATTTAGCTCACAATTTTTTCATTTTTTAGAAATAAATGAAGAAATTTTGAGAAGAAATGATAGTGACCAAGACCCTAGAAACCCTTTGGAGTAATATGAGATTTCACCCAGCCTGTTTTGTGAAGGTCATCTGATTCTGGCTGTCAATTTTATGATTCTCTGGCTACAAAAGGAAATCCTATAAAAAAAGACCAAAGCCTAGTAAAGTAGTTATATCTCTAACCTTAACTGATTTCATATCACCACAAATTTCCAGATCCCAGGAGATGGGCCAAGTTAAATTTGAGTTATGTCCTAAGACATTAGTGTTTAAGGTAAGTTTCAAATGAAAACTACAGCATCATCAAGAAATTCTAAATCTACTTACTTTTCAGATGTAAATGAGAAATTTGGGGCTTTGGTGATTATGTTAAAGGAATACAGTAACCACCTATTGTATTCTATATAGCAACCTGGAATGGTTTAGATTAGACTGCTATTGAAGGGGAGGGGGGTACAATAAAGGTCCTGGATAGCTCCTTCAGTTCTAAGATTCTGAAGAGTGGGAGAAAATCCATGCTAATATACTAGACAGGCAGGTGGTATGATGGCTAAGAATACTGAACTGGAAGTCAGGAAGATCTATCTATGTTCAAATGTCACTTCAGATAGTAGCTATATAACCTTAGGCAAGTCCTTCAGTTTCATCATCTATAAAATGGGGAGAATAGTTGAACTTCCCATAAAGGATTGTTGTGAGGATCTTATGAGCTTACATGTATAGTGCTTTGCAAACCTTAAAGTACTATATAAATGCTAGCTATTATTATTTTTTTCACATTGAATGAATAAAGCATTTACTACTTACAAAGCACTATACTAAGCCCTGATGATACAGAAAAAAGGTGAGATAGCCCCTGCTTTCAAGGAGTTCACATTCTAAAGGAAGAGACAAGGCACGGATGGTTTCAGCTATGAGTCAGAAGGAAAAGTCTTTAGGGTGAAGTGGCAAAGCAGATGGTGATGCCTCTTCTTTAACGTCACTCACTGTTAAAACCATATCTGTTTCTGATATCAAACCATTTGACAGTGCCAAGGACTTGGGGTTACAAAGACCTTTCCTTTTTGGGTCTTCAGGAACTGGCTACAGCACCTGGAGGAGCAGCTGCATCTTCACAGGGGTTGCTTTCCAGGATGATGGCTGAGGATGCTGGCCTAGAAGTGTAGCTGATATTTTGCCCTAGGCTCTTGGGTCCTATGCGGCTCCATCAGGATCTGAGGAGAGATGAGGGTTCAAGGGACGGTGGTGGTGGTCTAACCTGGCTGGCACATGATACCCACCTCTTCTCCCTCATGAGGCCTTGCTGCTTTGGTGAGGCTGGTTTTCCTGCTCTGCCTGTGGCAGTGTCAGGGAGAAGGGTGGTGGGAGGGGGGAGGCTGGCTTCTGCTCCAAGGAATCACTTTCCCAGATGATAGCTATGAGGAATGGGATGGAAGCAGAGCTGGTGGTCTGGAAATTGCTGCCATTCCCAGGACTCTTGTGCTTTTCTGTTTGTAAGAGTTGGTCAATAGCTCTTGCTGGTGGTGATGAAGAAGGTAGACCCTTTCTCTATAAAAAATTCCTGCCTCAGTGATGGTTATGGGTCTGGGATAGAGGCAGGCATCATGGTATGGATGAAACTACTAATCTTAATGGTCTTAGGTACAGGGTCCTGGGCTGTCTCCATCAGGATCTGGGGGAAAATGATTGTCAAGGCAGTGGTGATAATTCGACCTGCCTGCCACCTGCTGCCTCTTGACTCTCCCTCAGGATGCCTTGCTGCTTCAGCAAAGCTGGTTTGCTTTTCCTGTGTGTATTAGGTGCAGACAAGGCACTGCATTGGGGAAATGACCTCTAAAACACCAGTTTCTCAGTCTTTTGAAATCTCACACACTAAAACTATAAAAGGTTTTGAATTATTAAGTCCCCAAAGTCCTATTGTTCTACATGATCACAGGAAGAAAGGAATATAGATAGATTTAATGGAATGGTATTGGTCAATATTCCTTCTACACTCATACCTAAGTTCTAATCTACATAAGCCAAATCACAAATGCACTGCCAGTGCTGATGTCAAGCAATGTGCAGAGTACAGATTTTATGCAAGATGCAGGACAGGAAATATCTGTTGGAGGCAAGCAGATAGTAGCATATGGAGTTGGCATCTGGAAATCAATCTGATTCTATGTCAGAGATATGGAAATCAACAAATATTCAAGCAGCATTTACTAGATGCTAAGCTCTGTAGAGGATGCAATGAAACATGACATATCATTTCTCACTACAAGCAGTTTACTATCTAGTATTAGAAATGAAACAAAGTTAATCAACAACACAAGCATTAAATAGAAATACAATACACAAGGCATATCATATGGCAGTATATAATTAGTTACCAAATAAATAAATGCTGTAAGTTCAGAGAAAAGAGAGATCATTGTGCATTGGAGTAGTTGAGAAGACTTCCTGAAGGAGGCAATCCTTGTACTAGTCCTTGAAAAAGAAGTAGGATTTTATATTAGGGGAGAGAAAGGGTAAGGGCATTGTAGGCAGTGTTGGGTACAGAGGGAAAAAGGAAGGAAATAACAAAGTAAATTCAGGAGAAAGTGAATAGACTTGTTTGGATGCAATGGAGGATTTATATCAGTGATCCTGGAAAAAAAGACTAGAGAGGTCAAATGGGGACAGGCTATGGAAAGCTCAGAATGCCAGATTACATAGTATGAACTTTATCCCCTAGGCCAGGTAGGGAACCTGGTGGTCTTGTAGGTTCTCAAGTGCAGCCTTCTGACTGAATCCAAACTTCACCAGACAAGTCCTTTTGTTCTGTAAAACTTGGACTCAGTCAAAAGACACATCCAAGGACCCAGAAGGCCATATGTGATCTTGAGGTCATAGGTTCTCTTTAGGAACCCACTGAAATATTTTTTTAAAAACCACCTAAAAACACCCCCTCCACCAATCCTCTGGGTTATTGAAAAGAAGTATTTTCAAGTTAATTTGGACAGATTTGAGTATGTGTGTGTCTGTGTGTTTGTGTGTGTGTGTGTGTGTGTTGGGGGTGGGGATTAAGAGGCAGAGAGACCAAATAAGAAGCTGTTATTGTAATTCAGATCTGAACTAATGAAGGTCTAGACTACAATGGAATAAAAGGAAGGAATGAACATGAAAGATAAAGCAAGGAAGAATTGATATTTTTGGTGAATGATGGGGGGCCAGAAAGGTCAAAGATGATGACAAAAGACTCAACCTGGATTATTAACGAAATGGTGCCATTAAAAGAAATTTGGATATTTTTAGGGGAACACAAAATGTTTGGTTTTAAAACATGAGACAGATAAGAGGAAACTGAGTTCTGAGAGGACAGGGATGGCTATAGCTTTGGGAGTCATTTGGTAGTTGAAGTTGTGGATAAGAATGAGTGAGTGGGTATATAGAAAGAAGAGCAGAAAACCAGTGACTGAACTGTGAGAAATAGAAGATGGGAAAAGAAAGATAATCCAGCAAAGAAAACAAGGAATAAGCAGTTACAGGGGGGAGAACTGTGTGACTGAAAGTTGGTAAGGATACCTTGATCAATTGATTCTTACCCCCTACACGTAACAGAGAGAACTAGACATCAGTGTATTAAATGAAGTACAAAGAAGTGTCTATACTCTGTTACGTTTACAAAATGTGAAGACTTTTTCTTTGATGGAATTAGAAGAGTAGTTTGCCAAGGACTGGCTGAATATTGACTTTAAAGTGGTCTTTAAAGAACTAGTTGGCCAACTTGCCAACTCTTGACACAATGGAAGCTAGAGAACTTTGTGGAATACTACCCCTGGAAAGCTAGAGGACAGCAAGCCATGTAGGAAAAACAAAAAAACAAACAAACAGCTATGAGAGAAAACTGCTCTGTCTTTCCCCTTATGTCTTCACCAGAGGGCAGTATCAGAGAAGAGGATTTCTATTCCCCCAACCATATCAACTATGGCACTCTACATCAGAAGTACTTGCCAATGAGGAGACATCAAACCCAGCAAGGAGTAAGCCAAAGAGTCAGAGGTTCCAAAGAATGTGAACCCTGGCATCAGAGGAGGCAGTCAGCTATGAATTCTAGTAAGAATTACACTTGGAAGTCATGAGGCAAGCTGCAAAGAGGAATAGAATCAGGGAGCCCAATTAAGCAACCTGCTCAGCAAGGATCCTGAATCTAGGAGAGAGCAGCATGAGGGTATTATAAGAAGAGAAAAGATGTGAATTATCTTGCCTATAGGCGTCCCTGCTATGCATATATCTATCCATTCTTTTGGCTGTATGGGAGAGTGCCTCAAATTGATAAGAATATTTTATTGCTACTCTTCTTAAAATGCCATCTTAATAAATACCTTTGCTTTCAGCTACTTGTGTCTACTGTCTATTCAATGGAAGCTCTCTGGTAGGAGCTCATGAGCTATATTTTTATAACTATGGATACACAAAGTACCTTGAATTCAGGTAACCACCCACCTCTACCTACCACCTCCAGATTCAACCAGCAGCTTGTGCTGAGAGAATGTACAACATAAAACAAAACAAAAAATACAGTTTTGGTGTGTTCTGGCTGAAACCACCATGATTCCAGGTTAAGGAACTAGGCAAAGTAGAGGGAATTTTCAGTCTCTAGAGAATGCAATTATACAAGCCAATACAGAGCTGTTAAATGGCCTCAAGTCAGAAACTCAGGCTCTAAGATTCATTTCAGGAACTAACTTGTCATGTGACCTTGGAGAGCCACTAAATCTTTCTCTGTCTGGGTTTCCTTATCTAGGAAATGAAATGGTTAGATCATAATGTCTTCCAATTCTAAAATGATATGGTTTTAGGTAACAGTACCTGGCAGACTTAAAATGAAAAGGAGAAAAGCAAATGGGAAAGATGGTGAAAGGGAAGGATGAGGGAAATGGAATCAGGGAAACTTAATACCAGAAACTATAAGAAATGCTTCTCCAGCAAAAAGCTTTCTACTGATACATATTCATGACTAGGATCCTGCAATATATAAGGTTAGCTTCATCTTACAGCCTTGGCTCTGTATCCAACTCTGGCCCTGCCTTGGGAAGGCGGGTAGGTGAGTAGAGGAGAGTCTCTCAAGGAGTAAGCAAGTTCTACAGTTATCAGGCTTTACATTTGATCTAGGGTGGACCAAAGACATCTTTCTAGAAGCACAGAACCTCTGGGGTTACCCTGGGCCTTCTCTAAAACTCCCTTAAATTCTAGAGTGGTTCTAGAACTGGGTTAGCCTTATCCAATAATATCTAGGCTAGGGTTTCAGGAATGAAGGACCTGAGAAAGTAAAAATCTTCAACTGGCAGAGCTATGATTCAAATTCAAGTGTTCTAGTTCCAAGTCCGGTGTTCTTTCCTCAATATCCTGCTACCTGTTCTATGGCAACGACACCTTTAATTCAGAGAGGCTGATCTTAAGAGGAGAATCTCAGAAGTTTTTACTGCTTCTATGTGTCTATCAAGGGTGAGGAAATTTAGGCTCATTATTTGTAAATCCTGCCAAGAGGCAAGACAGGATAGTGAGAAGAGCACAGGTCCAGTAGCCAAAAGATCTCTCAGTTCCACTAGCAAATTGTATACTCTGAGCCTTTTAAATCCCAATTGTAAAATCGAAATAAAACTTTCTGGAGCTTGCAATTTAAAAATCATCTACATAGTTACCAGTCATAGAGCTAGAACATTGAATGAAACAACAAACAACACAGAGGGGAAAGTTCCTGACTCCATCCTCTAGAATCTACCTCTATCTCTGTGTTTTATCTTTAACATAGAGGAAAGAGTAAGAAGGTAAAGAGAAGCAAATAAAGTCTTAAATCTCTGGCAGGAACACTTTTCTCTTTCAGTTAGTTAACACAATTTTTAAAACACATTTTTATTCTGAACTTAACAAACAGCAATTAAAATAGGCATTTCCATATATACAATAGAAAAGAAAAAGAGGATTGTTCATGAAACTGTGATCTCTTTATGTTTAACTTGCTTTTCTTTTAAAGTATATAATAAATTCAACCTGTTGCTTTTTTAAAAATTGGAGTAATAATACTATTTCACAGGTTTTCTGTGAGGATATGAGATAATGGATGTGTCAGTCCTGTGAAAACTATAAGTTACTATATAAATTGTTTTATGTTTTATTTAATACTTTATTTTTTAATTATTTAATGATTTTCAAATTTTATCACTTATTACATACATTGTTACATAAATGAAAGGAATTTTATTATCTTCACTGGGTAACTCCTTTAACTGAACGAGACTTTTCCCCTCTAAAAGGCAATTTGTAGTTCCCCAAATAACTCACTCACCTCGAGGTCCAAACATATTGTCCAAAAAAGCATTGACTTCATTATCAAAGGCTATTAGCTGCTCCTGAAAAGATAAATGATAGGAACTTTAAGTTTCTTTTTGAGGAGTATAGAAACCCAAGGGCACTGGACAGCTAAATCTCACAAGATCTTAACTCTGGGATCTTTAATTTGAAAGAGATGAAAAAAGAAGGGTAGAAAGGGTTAAAAATGTCTCTACACCCATAGTCAGGTTTTGGGGATTGGAAGGGAAAGGATACTTCTTTAATCATCTTAGGCTTTTTATCATGCAAGTCACGGTAAACAGGCTCTTTGAGTCCAATTCATTTCTTGCATATTAATGTCCCAGGTTTACTGACCCAAATTCCATTGACTTCCCCTGCTCCAAATCTTTTGAAAGGCCCAGAGGGCACAAATACAATTCTGAAATGAAAATTTCACTCAGATCAATTGCCTGAATGTGAATATGAAACTTCAGAGAGGAAGGTCTTTTCAAATATTACACACTGTGACAACTATCTTTTTTTCATTACCTTTCCACATAATTTTTCTCAATATCTTCTCTTGTATCTCAGTACACTTCTGAAACTCCACTAAAGAGTAATAATATTACCAAAATAAAGTCAAAATGGGTACATGATTTAAATATAAAGGCTGATACTATAAGCAAATTGGGAGAGCAAGGAATGATTTACCTGTCAGATTTATGGACAATGGAAATATTTATGACCAAACAAGAGATGGAGAATATTATGAAATGCAAAATGGATAATTTTGATTACATTAAATTGAAAAGTTTCTGTACAAAGTCAAAGCAACCAAAATTAGGAAAGAAGCAGAAAACTGGAAAAGATTTTTTTACAACCAGTGTCTCTGATAAAGGCCTCATTTCTAAAATATGTAGAGAACTGAGTCAAATTTATATGAATACAAGTCATTCCCCAATTGATAAATGGTCAAAGGATACGAACAGGCAGTTTTCAGAGGAAGAAATTAAAAATATGAAGTCATATGAAAAAATGCTCTAAATCACTATTGATAAGAGAAATGCAAGTCAAAGCAACTCTTAGGTACCACATCACACCTGTCAGATTGACCAACAAAACAGGAAAATTATAAATGTTGTAGAAGATATGGGAAAGTTGGAATATTAATTCATTGTTGGTGGAGCTGTGAGCTGATCTAACCATTCTGGAGAGCAATTTGGAACTATGCCCAAAGGGCTATAAAAATATGCATACCCTTTGAATCAGTGATACCCTTTCTAGGGCTGTATCGCAAAGAAGTCATAAAAATGGGAAAAGGAGCCTTATGTACAAAATATTTATAGCAGCTCTCTTTGCGGTGACCAAGAACTGGAAATTGAGGGTATGCCCATCAACTGGGAAATGGCTGAACAAGTTGTAATATATGAATGTAATGGGATACTATTGTGCTATAAGAAATGATGAATGGGTAGACTTCAGAAAAGCCTAGAAAGATTTATATGAACTGATTCTGAGTGAGAGGAGCAGAACCAGAACATTGTTCACAGTGACAGCCACAGTTTGAGACGACTGATTTTGATAAACTCAGCCTTTCTCAGCAATGCAAGAACCTAAAACAATTCCAAAGGACTCATGATGGAAAATGCCATCCACATTCAGAAAAAGAACCATAGAGTCTGAATGCAGAGAAAAGTTGAACATTTTCTTTTTTTTGCTTTGTTTTTTTCTTTCTCATGGTTTCTCGCATCCATTATAATTCTTTTATACAACATGACTAATGTGAAAATATGTTTAATAGAAATGTACATGCAGAGCCTATATCAGATTTCAGGCCATCTTGAGGAAGGAGAGGGAAAATTTTAAAATTTATGAAAGTAAATGTTCAAAACTAAAACTAAAAAAAGAAATGATGAGCAGGCAGACTGCAGAACAACCTGGAAATACTTATATGAACTGATGTTGAGTGAGGGGAGCAGAACCAGGAGAACATTGTACACAGTTACAGCCACAACTTAGATAGATTTGGCTCTTCTCAACAATGCAAGGTTCTAAGACAACTCCAAAAGGCTCATGATGGAAAATGCTATCCACATCCAGAGAAAGAATCACAGTTTGAATGCAGATGGAAGTATACTATTTGCTCTCTCTTTTTTGTTTTATTTTTGCTGTTCTTTCTCATAGTTCATTCCATTGGTTATAATTCTTCTTTACAACATGACTAATGTGAAAAATATGTTTAATATGAATATATAGAGAGAGTCTCTATCAAATTGCATGCCATTTTGGGGAGGAGGCAGGGAAGGGAGAGGGAGAAAATTGAAAACTCAAAAGCTTGTGGAACTGAATGTTGTAAACTAAAAAATAAATAAATATTTTTTAAAAAGAGTAGTACTATTTATATGTAACTGATGCTCAGTGGGAGTAGCAGAACCAGAACATTGTACCATGTACATGTACCACATAACAATCCTGTCCTTAACTGGGACTAGAAGGATGCTACTATAAAGATAGAAAATCTAGAACAAGGTGTCTTCTCCTGTTTGACATAACTCCCATTCATGTGGGTCTGTCATTTCCTTGCTTATAAGTGATTTGCTAAAATGTTATCTACCCTTACTATAGAAACTGCTTTCAGCAATTGCTTAGAGAGGGCAGATGAGGCCTAAATCATCATGTCTTCTTCAGTATAGGAAAGAATAGTCTATTATCCTATTTGTTTCCAGCAAAGGAGGATGCCTGTCTCAATGAGGATTTACTCAACATAACTTTGCTAACCAAATATCATATACAGAGAACTGTATGAGGTACTGGGAGATATTTAAAACTTATATAAGATTTATTATATATGTATATATATATAAAACACATGTAATATACTATATATATTATATTTTATCCTTATGGAGCTCACAGTTCAATATAGAGTACTATAAGTGGACATGCATGCATGTGCATGCGTGTGCACACACATACATACACACAAAACCAGTAATCATGGTAGGAAGAAGGAATATTACCCAACTTCCCTCACAACTACTCCACAATGACCTAGAAAATGTACCACTCTGAGTCTTGAAAAATTGTTTTTTTTAGTCTAAGTTGGCATAGGGAAATCTTTGGCTACTGGGGACAAGATATAACCAGGAGGGCACTCCAATGAGACTTCCAGTCCAGAGACAGAATTGTTGGCTTTGGGCTATGCATATCAAAGGGCAGCAAGCAGGAATGGGTACAGTCTGGCAACTCTATAGCTCATATCCCAGAATTGGAACAAAGATCCTGAGGAAGGGACATAATCCTAGGGGCCATGGGCCAAGGCAAAGAAGAGTGAGGGAAATACTATAGAGCAAGGGAAACCTCCAGAGAAGAGGTGGCATTTGAATTCAGCTCTAAAAAAATGAATAGAAATTCAATAGGCCAAAATGAGGAAGTGAGGACTTTTTAGCCACAAAGGATCCTTTTGGCAGCTACTCTATCCCTGCCTACACAGAAGATGAGGCAATTGGTCCTCAATTCTAGGAGGCTGATGTGGAATGTGATGCCTGTTCAAGTCCAAAGGCCTATTTGTGACACTAAATGGCTCTGACTTTCAAAACCTTAAATTGATGACTTGGCATAATTGCTGAAAGGAAACCCTACACATTTTAGTCCTGAGTACTTCAATCAGAACTGTGCCTTCCCCTCTCGCCCTAGAGACTTCCATTGAATGAAATCTTTGGCCACTCTAGGTCAGAGGTACTTAACCTGGGGTCCATGAACTCACCGAGTTAAAAAAAATTTTTCTTGATAATTGCATTTTACCCTGAGTGGTTGGTTTGCTTTGCAATTCTATGTATTTTTTTTATGTATTTAAAATCATTATTCTAAGGAGGGGTCTATAGATTTCACCAGATTGCCAAAAGGGTGAGACCATGACATAAAAAAGTTAAGAATATGTTCTAGGGGGTCTGTGCCAAACTAACTTTGGATATTCTCATTCAATGTGGTCACCTTTAGACATTACAAAGAGGGAGACTGGAGGCTCCTGGCTCCAAGCCAAAGTGAATGTATTTGCTTTTTCAGGATAAAATGTTTTAATCTCTGTTGCTCTCAACACAGGGAAATGAGGTTGAGGCCAAAGGTGAAAGCCAATCTTACTGAAGTACCCTTTCCCTGCTAATAACAGATACCCAGAAATCACTTCTTGGGTACTGAATCCATCAGGTATCCAAGTATGATAAGGCTATGGAAAAACAACTGCTAAAACCTGTTTGATTTTTACTAACAGGAAAATGAAGTCTGAGCCAAGATTCTGTTTAAAGTGTGTAAGACTCTGATCTTTTTTTACTCATACTATATTTCAATCATACTTTTTTGTTGGGAGAAAAAAAGGAGAGGAAGAAGAAAAGTAGTAAGGAAGAAGGTGGGTGAGAGGAAGATAGAAAACAGAAGGTAATGAGAGTGAAAAAAGCTGAATAGTTTCCTAGGTCTGTGTTACCCAGAAGCTCCTCAAGGGATGTAGAAAACTGAAGGGCTTCAGGGGACCAAGTATCCCTACATCTTATGTTTATCTCCCTTACATAGTTCCTAGCACAATGTTCTACAGGCAGTAGATGAACACTAAATGTTTGGTGTATTGTATAAGTACAGCTTAAGCATCCTATATATGTCAGACTTTCCAAGAGTAGTAATTTTCAATTTTTTAACGAGTAAGCAGTTTCTCTTTAGTAATAACGAAGCACCATTTGAGTTCCTACAATGAACTTTACAAATCTTTTATCATTTGATCCCTACATCCATCCTGAGAGGTAAGTGCTATTCTTCCCCCATCTAAGGAAACTGAGCTAAGTGAACTCAGGGTCACACAGGTAGGAAGTGTCGGAGTTCAGATTTGAACTTGTGTCTTCCTGATTCAAGGCCCAGAACTCCCCACTATGCCACCTGGCTGCCTCTTGAGCAGATCTTTAGCAACACACTTAACAGACGTAGCCAGCTGCCTTCACCTATTCCTTGCAATTTGATTTTGGTTCTCACCAGGATATCACTATAATCTTATTAAGATTGAATAATATATGTTGTTGAAAATCTTCTTTTAAGAGCACCTAAAGATACATTAGAAATATATTTAAGATAATGAAGATATTAGATCAACAGATCAAACCAAGGCCAAGCCTGGGTTGGAAAACCAGATGTGGTAATATAGAGACAAGGATGCTGAGGGTTTTTAGAAAGAAACAGCAAAAAAATAGGGAATCAGGTCTTGTTCTGAATACTGAGTCTTCCAGTTCCTATGGCATCTATGTGATTTCTAGTTTCAACTTCTCACCCCTAAAATAAGAGGAGTTGGACTGGTTAATTTCTAGGTTGCTTCCAGTCCTAGATTGATGGACCCTTGACTTCAGTAGTGCCAGATTATCATCAGTAATTTTTAAAGATATAGGGAAGCTTTGAGAAAGTGTTTCAGAGAGAGCGTCACCTGGAAAAAAAATGTACCAAATATTTTTGAGAAACAGATATAAAGGAATTTGACGTTCCCTAGAACTGAAGGTATCCTAGCCAAATATAGATGGCCAACTACAGAAATGTCATAGACAAGGGAATGGCTCTTGTCTGGATAATAGTTTTTCTTTCTTGTGATTCTGAGTTTTTTTTCAAGACCTAATTCTCTACTATGTATATGAAATATTTTTATCCCTCTTAGTGATTTGCAAAAGGGAGCATTAGAAAAGAAACTCATTCAGAATCATCTCTATGCTCTAAGAAAGTTCTGTTTTCTTGATAATCTGAATGAGGTTATTCTTGAAGGTTATCTAAAATGCAAATAATATCAGGCTATTAAAGTTTTCAACCCTCAAGCATATTGGTGATGCGGTGTTTGCCCTAGAGTCAGGAAGATCTGAATTTAAAACCCACTTCAGACACTTTCTAGCTCTGTGACATTGGGCAAGTCACTTAACCTCAATTTCCTCAACTGTAAATGGGGATAATAATAGCACCTACCTCCCAGGGTTGTTGTTCAGGATCAAATGAGGTCATATTTGTAAAGTGTCTCATATAGTGCCTGGGACATAGTAGGTACTATATAAATGCTAACTATTTATAGTAGTAGTAGTCGTCATTGTCGTCGTTGTTGTTGTAGTGGTAGTAGTCATAGTGGTAGTAGTTGTAGTGGTAGTGGTAGTAGTGGTAGTGGTAGTGGTAGTGGCAGTGGTAGTAGTAGTAGTAGTAGTAGTAGTAGCAGCAGTAGCAGTAGCAGTAGTAGCAGTAGTAGCAGTAGTAGTAGTAGTAGTAGTAGTAGTAGTAGCAGTAGTAGTAGTAGTAGTAGTAGTAGTAATGTGACAGTATTATAATGTTATTAGAAAAGTAGGAGGAGGGAAGTAATTTACAAATACCTCTGTGCTTTTCATCTGCATTAGGGTAAGTCTTTGTCAGGGCTTTACATCCAAGTTAGCTAGCTAGAGAATTCATTTCTTTTTTCCCTCCATCTGTGATTTCATTGGTATAGGGAACTCTCAATAAGAAAACTTTCTTCTATCAATGAAAAATTGCTTTGCAACTTAATAGAGATGTCTAGGTCACTAACAGGTTAAGTGATTTGCTTAGGGTCACACAGTCTGTACGTTTCTGAGATAAGCCTTGTATCCAGATCTTCCTGTATTCAAGACACCGTGTCTCTCCACTTCACCTCACTACTTCTCAGGGTGTGTATGGGGCAGTCAGGGACACTAATACAAGGCTGTTCTCCCTATAGAATTAATTGCTTAGGGAGAGAGTTGACATCAGTTTTCAAGGAAAAAGAAGGACCTAATAATACTCCTTCCCTACCCCACGAGCCAATTAAGAAGAGGTAGAGCCTTTGGGCAACTGCCCTTCTTACAGTTATAATGATCTACTTTTGACCTTTCCCTATCTTAAAAGAGATGCTACGGAAGCTACAAATCCAAAGTTATCCTACTCTCTTGTGAGTGAATGATACAGAGATCTGTCAGAGCTGGTGCTGGAGATTCAGCTCTTTCTTTCCTCCTATTTTATTTTTAGGCTAATGCATTTGTTTGCATTTCTTAGATACCGTGGAGATAATGTACAGGCTCTAAGAAGTTGTAGGGTATGGGTGGGGGTGAGGAAGGAAGAGCACATGTTAAGATAACTACTACTTGAGAAATATATTTTGGCACAATCTAAGGAAAACAGGGGCAGCTAGGTAGCACAATGGATAGAATGCTGCTCAGTCTGGAATTAGGAAGATTCAATTTCCTGTGTTCTAATCTGGCCTCAGACATTTACTAGCTGTGTGACCTTGGGTAAGTCACTTAACCCTGTTTGCCTCAGTTTCCTTAGTTGTAAAATGAGCTAGAGAAGAAAATGGCAAGCCATTCCAGCATCTTTGTCAAGAAACCCTAAAATGGTGTCATGAAGAGGTGGACACAACTGGAATAGCTGAACAACAAAAGGAAAGCATTCTTTATAGCTTAGCTGAGCTCAGCTAACACTTGTACAGTGCTTTATGCTTTACAAAGGTAACCACAGAGAAGTTAGAGGTACTCTAAAGAATTTTACTAGCTAGTTTTCTGCCCCAAAAAGTGAAGAAGGGAGTAAAGCATATACTAGACTTATAACCTGTAAGATGTTAACTTTTTTTAAAAATGGTAGATGAGGGTGTATAACCATTGGTCTTTAATATTTCATTATTGCAAATAACTAAATAAACTAAGATTTTGTTTCTACTTCTACCATGGAACCACCAACTTCTTTGAGGTTTTCAAATTCTACTGTGCACCCTTCCGTATATACCTCATACCACAACTGTGAATTCTAGAACATTGATAAATTGGTACTATCTACCCCAAAGACATTCACTTATTGACTAGTGATGGTGTCCAGATGAATTTGTGCCAGTACTACTAGTGTGTTTGGAACTGGAAACCATGGATTAAACCCATTGCCCATACTATCTACCCTGTGGTTGTTAAATCATTGGCTAGTGATGGTAGGATGAATGTGTGCCAGCAATTTTAGACACAATCTCAGACAGGTTACTGAGTCATTGATTGTCCTCTTTTACTGCAGTTATATATTAAACACCCAGCAAAGGATAATGAAATCAGCATTCTCCTCTAAGTAGATAATTTTTTGAGTCATTTTCTAGATAACTCAGTTTTTTGTCTTTTTATTCTCAGCACCTAGGACAGTATCTGATTCAAAGTAGGTACTTTATAATTCTTGTTGGTTGATGTAAAAATCAAAGAATCAAAGAACATAAGAGCTGGAAGAGATCTAAGAGGTCTTTTCAAACCTTCCATCAAATGCAAGAATCCTCTTCTACTTCATCCCTGATAGATGGTCATTTAGTCTCTGTTTGAACTCTTCCAATGGTTATTTTGTAAAGCAGATCATTCCATTGTTGGATAGCTCTAATTGTTAATTCTAATTGTTAGAAAGTTGTTTCTTTATATTAAACCCAATTTTGTTTGGCTGTGCCTTCCCCCATTGGCACTAATTCTATCTTCTAGAGCCACACAATATAAATCTACTCCTTTTTCCATAAGACAGCCCTTCAAATATTTGAAGACATACGATCAGCATCCTTCTCCTCCAAGTCTTTTCTAATCTAGGCCAAACATCCCATTTCTCTCCATTGTTTCTTAAACTACCCTGCTTATTTTGACTGAACTCTCTCTAGTTTTGAAATGTTCCACTTACATTGTGACACTTAGGATTGTGCTCAGTATTCCAGATGTGTTCCGACTAATGCAGAATGAGGGCAGGGGCAGAAGGAACTTTCATATCCTTTAATTTGTATTTCACTGTAAGTAATACTGCCTAAAATTTCATTTTTTAGCCACAACTCCTAAAGACCACCACATACAAAGTTGTAAAGTGGGAGTGGTGATCTGAATCCATAGCAGCAATTCTCATACTGATGAAATTCTTGATTCTTGAAGTACTGAAATGTTGAAGTGTGATTAAATTAATTTTTTTTTACAATTATGTCAAACTGTTGTATCAGTATTGAACTTTTGGTCCCCTAATTTCCCTTACGCCCTCTCTCCCTCAGATGTCTTTTAATATAAATTTTTTAAATGACTTCCACTATGTTTTACTCCAGTATCCTATTGGCCAGAATATAGGCTAACTACCAGTGATCAACACATCACCTCCCTAAAATGAAACATCTTTGAAAGAAAAAAAAATGGCATACATTAAAATTGTGTGTGTGTACTGCAAGAGTTTTTAAAGAACATTTATGCATCACTCCTATTCATATACAGCAAAATGGAAGTAGAGAAAATCATTACTCTGTGCTGCCAGGGCCCACTAAGAATTTATACTGTGTACTCTCAATTGTACCCTTGCTGTAGCAAAGCAATTTTTTATACCTCCTTAATCAGTTCAACATCTCTCAAACTACAGAGGCCATTCCAAACTTTTTCATCCCTCTTAAGTCCTCCATGAAATGCTGTTCCCCCATTTCTTCAGCTTGGGACTTGGACTCATATTTTATTAAAAATATTGAGGTAGTTAGTGAGAGCTCCCTCTTTTTCCCCCCTCCTCTCCCACATCACTTAAGTATCTTTCCCCATTATCTCTTCCTTCACTTCTTTCTTGAATGAAGACATGATCCTTCTCCTTCATACTATCTCCTTGCTTCTCCAGCAAATTGTTCTTGTAATCATGTCTATTCTTTAATCTTCAGGCTCTTTCTATCTACTGGCTCCTTACTGGTTGCCTACAAATATGCCTATTCTTTAAAAAGTTCTCAGCTAGTTCAGCTATCTCTGCTTTATTTCAATCTTCTCTTGATGGCTAAACTCCTTTAGAAAAACTCTATACTAAGTACCTCTTCTTCTAAGCTCTGTGCATATGACTTCCAATCTCATCATTCAACTAAAACTGCTCTCTACAAAATTACCAGTGATTGATTAATTACTACATCTAGTGGTCCTATCTCAATCCTTATCCTTCTTATTACCCTCTTGGCAAACTTTGACACTGTTGATTACCATTGCCTCTTGGATATTCTTTCCTTTCTAGGCTACATGACACTGTTTTCTCCTGGTTCTCTCCCCTGTATGTCTGTTCCTCAGTCTCCTCCTACTACATTTCCATCCAGATCATGTCCACTAACTGTGGGTATCTTCCAAGGGGCTATCTTGGTCCCTCTTCTCTTACTTCTCTACATAAGGGGTTCTTAACCTGAGGTCATGGATTTTTTTTATTATTTTGGTAATTATTTTTCAAAATAATTTATTTCCTTTGTAACTTTCTGTATTTTATTTCATGCATTTAAAAATATAATTTTGAGAGGGGGAGGATCCAAGATGGCAAAGTAAAAGAAGGAACTTGCTTGAGCTCTTCCCCCAATCACCTCCAAATATCTGTAAAAAAAATGACTCTAAACAAATTTTAGAGCTACAGAACCCACAAAATGATAGAGTAAAACACATCTCCAGCTGAAGACAGCCTGGCAGGCTGAAAGAAAGGCTCTATCACACTGGGCTGAGAACAGAGCCTGTGTGGGCCATACCAGCACAGACAGGGTGGAGCAGGCCTCAGAGGACTGAATCACTGGCAGCTGTGGCAGTTTCTAGACTTTTCAACCCACAAACACCAAAGACAAAGTAAAAGGTCAGTGATGAAATTTTGTTGGACCTGGGTGAGAAAAGAGCATGGTCAGCCACCAGCCCTGGGGGCAGCAGAGGTAGAGGTGGTGGTGGCTGCAGCAGCAGCAGGGGCAGCAGGAGCTGTTTCTAGAGCTCCAGGCCCACAGATGGTGGGGGGGATCAAGTGGCTGATCAGAAGGCAATTGCTCTTGCTTTGCCCTCTTTGGATCTGGGTTGTAGTCTTGGGTAGTGGTCCTGGTGTGAGGAGGAAGAGAGCTGGCATGGCAGAGCTTGTGGAGGCTATGGAAAGGGAATCCTCCTTGCAGTTCTGAGGCAGGAAAGAGTGCCTGTGGTTACTCACAGACTAGAGAACAGACAGTGAGAGGAGTAAACACTTCTCCTTTAATCATATCACCTTAGAGGAAACTCACAGGTGCCTAGAAGTAATTCTGATAATAGCTGCACAAGAGGGGGCAGGGGAGAGATGATAGAAGGGAGGGCAGATTAGGGGAAGGAACAGTCAGAAGCAAACACTTTTGAAAAGAGACAAGGTCAAAGGAGATAATAGAATAAATGGGGGGCAGGATGAGATGGAGGGAAATATAGTTTTTCACAATATGACTACTATGGAAATGTTTTGCATAACCATACATGTATAACCTATATTGAATTGTTTGTCTTCTCAATGGGGGATGAGGAGGGAAGAAGGAAGAGAATTTGGAACTCAACGTTTTAAAAACAAATGTTAAAAACATTTTTACATGCAACTGGGAAATAAAATACACAGGCAGTGGGGTACAGAAATCCATCTTGTCCTACAAGACAGTAAGGGGGAAGGAGATAAATGGGGACTAGAAGAGAGGGCAGACTAGGGGAAAGGGTAATCAGTATGCTTGCCATCTTGGGATGGGGGTAGGGGAGAGATGAGGAGAAAATCTGGAACCCAAAATCTTGTGGAAATGAATGTTGAAAACTAAAACTAAGTAAATAAAGTCTAGGGGAAGAATATTTTTGTGAGAAGGGGCCCACAGGCTTCACTAGACTCCGAAAGGGGCCTATGACACAGAAAAACATTAAGAACTCCTGCTCTATATTTTCTCATTTGGTAATCTCATCAGCTCCCATTGATTTAATTATCATCTTTATGCAGTTAATTTCCAGAAATTAAATAGTTAGCAGTGATGTCTCTCCTAAGCTCTAGTCTTGAATTATCAGTTGCCATTTGTATAGCCCAAACTGGATGTCACAAAAGATTTCCCACATTAAGTTCCATAACAGGTCCATAACAACTCATAATCCTTCCCTTTACCCATCTTCACTATTATTATTGAGGTTAGCACAAATCTCCCAATTGCCCAGACTCTCCAACCTTAGTGTCATCCTTGACTCTTTACTGGAACTCACCACACATATTCAATGTGTTGTCAAATCTAGTCATTTCTGCCTTCACAATATACCTGATGTACGTTCCCTTCTCTTCCCTTACACACTCATAAATCCTAGTTTAGCCTTGATCACCTCCTGCTTGAATTATTTCAATAGCCTTCTAATTGGTCTCCTTCCCGTCTCCAATCCATTCTTTATTCAGCTAAGTGATTTTTCTCAAGTACAAATCTAAAGATATCATCAATAAACCCTAGTGTCCTTAGGATCAAATAAAAAGTCTTATGTTTGGCATTTGAAGCCCTTTACAACCTGATCTTCTTACCTTTCTGACCTTTTTATACTTTATTCCATTTCTTAAACTCTACAATTTAGCTACACTATTCTACTTGCTATTCTTCTCCTAGGACAGTCCATCTCCCAGGTTTGTTTTTTTCCCCATTGGCTGTTTCCTATACCTAGAATGTTCTCCTTCCTCACCTCCACCTCCCAGCTTCCCTGACTTCAAGATTCAACTCAAATCCTGCCTTCTGCAGGAATTCTTACTGTGTTCCCTTTAATATTACCTTCCATCGTAGCCTTGTCATACCAGATCTTAAATGGTATTATAAGGCAGCAATAATCAAAACTACTTGGTATTGGCTAAGAAATAGAGTGCTGGATCAGTGGAATAGATGAGGCACACAAGGCACAGTAGTCAATTACTATAGTAATCTACTCTTTGATAAACCCAAAGACCCCAGCTTCTGGGGAAGAACTCACTATTTGACAAAAACCGCTGAGAAAACTGGAAAATAGTAAGGTAGAAACTGGGCAAAGACCAATATGTTACACTATATACCAAAATAAAGTCCAAATGGGAACATGAGTTAGACATAAAGGCTGATACAATAAGCAAACTGGGAGAGCAAGGAATAATTTACCTGTCAGATTTATGGAGAATAGAAGAATTTATGACCAAACAAGAGATAGAGAACATTATCAAATGCAAAGAGGATAATTTTGATTACATTAAATTGAAAAGTTTCTGTACAAACAAAGCCAATACAATCAATTATTTTTTATTAGGAGGGAAACTGAAAACTGGGAAAGAATTTTTACAACTAGTATCTCTGATAAAGGCCTCATTTCTAAAATATGTAGAAAACTAAGTGCAATTTATAAGAATGCAAGTCATTCCCCAATTGATAAATGGTCAAAGGATATGAACAGGCAGTTTCAGAGGAAGAAATTAAAAATATGTATCGTCATATGAAAAAATGCTCTAAATTACTATTGATTAGAGAAATGCAAATCAAAACAACTCTTAGGTAGCACATCACACCTTTCAGATTGGCTAACATGACAAAAGAGGAAAATTATAAATGCTGGAGAAGATGAGGGAAAACTGGAACACTTGAGACCATAAAGAAAGGCAAAAACAACTCCTACCTTTGATCAGCTAATATTCTAATGGAGAAACATGTAAAAAATATGTATATAAAGATATACACAGAGTAGAAGGAAGATCTCAGAGAGGTTTATTCTCTTTTTATTTACATTATTTCTATTATATTGTTGGCAGAATTGTGAACTGATCCAACCATTTTGGAGACCAATTCGGAACTATTTCCAAAGGGCTATAAAAATGTGCATACCATTTGTCCCTGCAAAACCACTTTTAGGGCTACATCCCAAAGAGATCATACAAATGGGAAAATGAGCCACATGTACAAAATTATTTATAGCAGCTCTTTTTGTGGTGGCCAAAAACTGAAAATTGAGGGAATGCCCATCAACTGGGGAATGGCTGAACAAGTTATGGTATATGAATGTAATGGAATACTATTGTCCTATAAGAAATTATGAGCAGGCAGACTTTGGAAGAATCTGGAAAGACTTATATGAACTGATGTTGAGTGAGGGTAGCAGAACCAGGAGAACACTGTACACAGTTACAGCCCCACTGTTCAATGACTAACTTTGATAGACTTGGTTCTTTTCAGCAATGCAAGGTTCTAAGATGGCTCCAAAAGACTCATGATGGAAAATGCTATTCACATCCAGAGAAAAAATTATAGAGTTTAAATGCAGATTGAAGCATACTAGTTGCTCTCTCTTTTTTGTTTTGTTTCTTCTTTCTTGTGGTTCATTCCACTGGCCGGAATTCTTCTTTGCAACATGCCTAATGTGAAAATATGTTTAATATTAATATATATGTAGAGCCTATATTGGACTGTATGCTGTCTTGGGGAGGGGAGAAAATTTGAAACTCAAAAGCTTGTGGAACTGAATGTTGTAAACATAAATAAATAATTTTTAAAAATAATACCTTCCATCTATTCTGTATATATCTATTCTGTATATATCTTATGTGTGCATAGTTATTCACATGTTGTCTCCCTCATCAGAATGTGAGATTCTTGAATGTAGGAAGGATTGTTTTTTGGGAGGGAAGGATTAATTCCCCCCTCCCTGCAACTCCTATCCCCCTCACCTGTCATCTACACTTAACACAGTGCCTGACTCTATACTGACTGTATAATAAATGTTTGTTGATTAACTGAAAACTCTGAACCCTTTTACAATATTTAAATATTTATGCCAGAAATCCACATATCGTGTAGTAAATCAGCCAATCAATAATCACTTACTATGTGACAGGAACATGCTAAGCTTGAGAACATAAAGAAAGGCAAAAACAACCCCTACCTTTGATCAGCTCATATTCTAATGGAGAAACATGTAAATAAATATGTACATAAAGATATACACAGAGTAGAAGGAAGATCTCAGAGAGGTTTATTCTCTTTTTATTTACATTATTTCTATTATAAAGAACATACAATTGACATCTGAATGCAAAGAACATAGTAGAAAATGCTCTCTCAGCACCAATCAATTAGTTTAGGATGTATTTGCATTTTGAGCTCAGTTCCTAAACATCTCATCCTGGTTGTTATAATGACCTTTAGTCTTATGTTTGCTATAAAATCTGTCTTATCTTAGGGGAACATTTATTTTTTAAATCAAATATTTGTAACTGTCCTATTTGGCTGACCTGATCAGATAATTCCATGACCAATCACACAGGAGTGAAACTAGAGAAATTTGGTTGAACTCATTAGACAATTTGGTTCAGGACTTCCATCAGCATAATTCAGGTCTTATCATGCCCCTATGTGGCACAATGATATGAAATGTGATAAAAATTTCATCAGACCTTCTTCTTCCATGACCCTTTTCTCTTTCTCACGCTCTACCCCCTAGAACTTTCAACTCACTGCAAAATAACCCAGCCACTGTTCCATGAAGCAAGAATTTTGAAGATTGTTTTTGAATTTTTCAAAAGGAAGTTGTTAATGTCCAAGGTCCCCACTGATAACATCTTATTTACTTTGGGAAGCATATTAACTCTCTTTTAAGTTACAGTAGAAATGCACCTAAAATTACCTTGGCAATCTGAAGGAGCTAGAAGAAAACACAGAACTTTTGAGTTGAAAGGAACCTCAGAGATAATTTAGTCCAATCTTTGAATAAATAGCAATCCCTTTTTTGACAGTTTTCACAAGCAGTCTTTCAGTTTCTGCTTAAAGACCCCTAAAGATCTTCAAGGCAATCCATTCTACTTTTGGACAATTCTGTTAGGAAAACAACTATTAGCTCTTTAGTCAAAGTGGCTGTGTGTCAGACAGATTAGTTAGAAGAGAGATGTGAAAAATGGATACCATTCGGGAAGCTACTGCAAAGACCCAGGCAAGAGAAAGCAGCAAAATGCAAGAAAACAAGTTGTTACTGTTGTGAGGAAGCATGCTGAAAGGGCAAGAACAATAGACCTGAAGTCAGAAGACCTTGGCTTGAAACCCAGTTCTGACATTAAGCACCAATGATGTGACATTAGACAAGTCAATTGCCCCTCTATGAGTTCCAGTTTTGTCATCTGTAAAATAGGGTTATATAATTCCTAGCTCCCTTACAGTTCTAACATTGAATGAGTTCTGTGAATTATTCCAAAAAACAACTGTCAGTCTATATGCTCAGATTAGTACACAGGCAGCCCAATTTCCTATACTTTTTATATATGCAGTGAGATATGATGTTCAGAATTGCTGCATGGGACATTAAAGTCCTGGATGCCAAAGGAAGTTTATTAATTGTTCAATATATTGTATAGACTAAAGCTAAATTCAACTCTATAAATTTAACTTTAAAAGATTTTCAACAAGGGTATAAAACAAAAAGGGTTTGGGGATTAAATCTTAGTTAATAAAAAAAATCAGTAGCTCAGAGCACTGTTTTCTTTAAGTGTTCAAGTAAAGAAACTGACACTCTATAATGACTATTTCTGGGAGGCAGCAAGTTAGTAGAGAGAACAGGTCAGGGACTTGAGGTCAGGGATGGCTATCTGGGTTTCAAGGTGTTTGGTATGGTACAAAAATCCCTGGATTTGAATTCAAAGGACCTGAGTTTGAGTCTTAGTGTGTGAGTATGAGGAAATTACCTCACTGTTATAAGGCTTAACTTTTCTCATATGTAAACTGAGGATTTTGGATTAACAATCTTTCCATCTTTTCTGGGTGAATAAATAATCAGCTATTGAGCAGCTATAATGTCCCACACACTGTGCTAAGTACTGAGTATATAAATGACAAACAAGAAAACAAGCTCAGCCCTCAAAGAGCTTTATTTTTCAATTCAATAAACATTGATTAAATGCCTACCATGTGCCAAGCACTGTGTTAATAAAGGGAGAAAATACAATAATTGGGAAAGGTGAGCATTTTAGTTTGGAAAGTCATAGGGCCATCCCTATGATTTTATGAGAAGAGTCATAGAGGAATAGGTTGACAAATTCTAGTAGCAATGATACTAGAGACGGGAGAAGAACAGGAAGCATGTTGGAATATGTGCCTGAAATGGGAAAGTAATTGGCAAAAGAATGGTTGGAAAGTCCAGTGAAGCCTGGTTGGAGCCTACCTAGATAACAGTAGGCTGAGTGAGCCACTCACTAATCAGGATAATAGTTCTAAATCTTCTGCCTCTAAATCTTGGCCTTGACATTTGCTAGTTGAGCAACCTTGGACAAATCACTGAACCTGTAACTTATTTTCTGTTAGATAAGTAAGACTTGGTGTACAGGAAAACAAATGGCTTACACCTCATATTAAATAATTTAATAATCATTTACAGTGTGGTACGATGGGATGAGTGCTGGATTTGCAGTTGGTAGTCTTGAATTCAACACTTAGCTCTGCTGTTTACTACTTGTTTGACTTTGGAGAAATCATTTAACTTCTCTGGGCCTATAAAATGTGGAAGCCAGAAATGATCATCTTTAAGGTCCCTTGCATCCCTGAATCTAATTCTGGATCCACCAAAAGAATGATAAGGTAAAAAGGATGTTAAAGTTGGCATCAAAGACGCTTGTAATTATTAAAGTTTTTATGAAATAGGAAGTGGTAAATGAAGAAACAATTCCCTGGAGAATCTAGCTAAGGTCAGGTTTCTGTTTTCTAGGAGATCTTGGAACTATTCCAGGTTCTGAATTAGTGGGCAAGGAGGAAAATAAAATTCTTTCACAATTAGGAACAGAAATGAAAGGAGATTCTGTCTGTATGTGCTCTGGTTATCAAGTACCAAGCAGAAGGGAAGCAGGATGGCTAATCTGTATCCAGAAGTGGTGCCCTTGTGGAGACTGGAACAAAGGAAGGCTTTTAGTGAATTTGGGGAGGAAAGATGGGCCAGTTTCTCAGTTCCAGTTTCCTAGTTTAAATTTAACAATTGCATAGCCATGCTCAAAGATGTTATAGGACATTTATAGATAATTCACTTAAGAAAAGAAAGTAGATTTATTAATGATGTAATAGTCTTATCATGTTAGCAAACTTCCAAGTACAATATGTTAGCACTATCATATATATAACAAATATATATATATATAAATCATATATATATAACAAAAATATATATATAAACAAAAATTAATTTCAAATGTCATGTGTGATTAGAAACTAGGTCTGTATGGACATTTTAATATGGATTTAAGTGTGGGGAATATTAACTTATCTACACTGCATGCTTTTTGGCACCATATTTAATCTCTCTGTGCCTCAGTTTCTTCATCTACTAAATGGGTCTAATAATACTACTATCTACCTCACTGGGATGCTAGAAACATTATATGAGATAATGTATGTAAGGCCATTTGTAATGATAAATAACCACTAAAATGTGAACATAATTATTATCATTATTCTGGAAAGGGAGGTTAGATTATGCAGCTTCTAAGGATTGTTCTTTTTAGATCTAAGATTGTATGATACTTATTTTTTTTGGAATGGAGTGGGAGGAAGCTATCTGTAAATCATGTGGAACAGAAACATCATGTACTGTTCTTCTGCATAGTATGAAAGAACATTTTCTGCTCTGAAAGCACTGGATAAGGCCCATACCATCCTCATCCTCATATCGCTACAATTCTCTTTGTGTATGCTGTTATAAAAGGCTAGTAGTTTCCAACTCTCCATCTTCTAGGAGTACAGTGAGCTCTGGAGCCTCGGACTCTCTTACCCATAGAGGTGATGATTTTAAGAGTTCACCAATACATTCTTTCAGCTCTTTTTCCAAACTCTAATCCTATTACATTAATGATCATCTCTGCCATTCAAAAGTATTTAGCAATTTACAAGGATTTCATGCTGCTTCTATCTCCCAAACTACCTCAAAATCTGGAGGAAGCTGCCAACAACCTTGGAGCCGTTTAACTAACCTTTTTACAAAACAAAGTGATCAGCTACAGTCTGTCCTAGCTAATAATTGTACATTGTGATTTTCACTAACTATGGGAAACAGAGGATCTACAGTTTTTACATAGTACATGACCAAGCCCAGTGTTCTATTAGGCGATACCACTCCTTCTTAAATGAGGAACCAATATGATTTGGCAATTTACAAAAAAAAATCATTACAGACTACAAAATGTTCTTCACAACAGAATCCTATTTATAATAGGAAGAATGTATAGTACAAGTTATTTAACATTTCATTGTAGTCATGTTAAGTATAAAATATTTAACTCATCAAAAATGTTTGCTAGCCAGTTTTTCTCTAATAGTTTGATAGGAAGAGGAAGAAAAGAAATTAACAGTCTTTGCTACTAACACTGAACAAATTATTACTTTTGAGGCTTTTCCCCCTTAATCATATGCTCTTTGTTATGTACTTTGTCTCATGGACTGACAGCTTTCTAAGTCAACTTGGGTGGACTTTCTTAAATACCTCTCTTCCTTTCCCTTTTGGACAGCACATGAAATCAGCAAGCATCAGAACTTGGTAAGCAATGAATATATTTTTCCTCCAGTATCAAATACACAGTTTACAATTCTGTCCATGATTACCAAAAGTAATATATGAAAGATCTTTGAGTTCCTTAGCATAGAGAGCTCATTAGTGTCTGGCACTCCAAGCATAAAAATATTCTCTAGCTCAATTAGCCTTTCTGACCTAGCAGAAAAGTACTGGAGAGTTCTCTGAAGTACCCAGAGCCTAGTGACTCATATACAGTCACACAGCTCTCAAGTAGCAGAGGCAGGATTTGAATCTTAGTTTTCTCAACTAAGAGTCAAACATGTTATTGACTACATTATGTTGCCTCTAGTCAAAGTATTAACTTCCTTTAAAAATAGTTGATCATCAAAGGGACAGGGTCAAAGGAGAAAATAGAATAAGTGGGGGGAGGGATAGGATGGAGGGAATTATAGTAAGTCTTTCACAATATAACTAACATGAAAATGTTTTCCCTAACTACACATGTACAACCTATATTGTTATCTTCCCAGGTGGGGTGGGTGAGGATGGAACAAGGGAAAAAATCTGGAGCTCAAGTTTTAAAAACAAATGTTTAAAAAATTGCTTTTTACATGCAACTGGGAAATAAGATATACAGGCACTGGGGTATAGAAATCCATCTTGCCCTACTAGAAATTTAGGGGGTATGGAAGAGGGAGGCTATAAGAGAGAACAGATTGGGGGAAGGAGTATTCAGTAGGCTCGCTATTTTGGGGTGGGTAGTAAGGGAAAGATGGGGAAAAAATTTGTAACTCAAAATCTTGTGAAAATGAATGTTGGAAACTAAAAATAAATAAATAAATTGGATAAAAATAAAGTTCTTTGCAACCTAAAAAAAAATAGTTGATCATCACAATATGCCTTCGATGAGAGTGAGCAGATCTATCTTTAGGGCAGTATAAGCAAATCATAACTGTGGTGCCTTGCCTGGCTCTCCTCAACCTTTTCCTCTTCCAACTTCCCCAAACATTTTTTATACAAATCACATAATGAAATCAGGAACAGTCTTGAAGAAGAAAGGAAGCTTCAAAAGGGCAACAAAAAGTTTGAGTCCTGGGGAAAAAGAGGAGAGTAAGACTGAATGTTTCACATTAATGACAGTAAAGAAGTTATAGTCTTATTAGAGACTGCTAAGTGGTACAGTAGATAGTGCACTGGTCCTGGAATCAGGAATACCTGAATTCATATTGGACCCCAGGTATTTTCTAGCTGTGAGCAAATCACAGCTTTCGTCTGCCTCAGTGTCCTCAGCTGGCTAATAACATCACCTGACTTACAGGATGTGTTGTTGTGATGATCAAATGAGATCATATTTACGAAGTGCTTCTGACAGTGTATAAAACAGGTGCTTAATAAATGCTTGTTTCCTTTTTTTCTTTGTTTTATGTAATATGAACCTTGGATCTTTTCAACACCAACTAAAAAGCACCTCCTCCGCCTTTGGGTAAATTACAGCTCAACCAATTTCAAGGAAGTAGTCCGCAGAATCAGATAAAGCCATTCATTTTATCTAAACTTTCTAACCTTTCCACACTTTGCATTGTGCTCTGCACACTTAAATGATGCCACTCCTAGGCTCTGTTAGTAGGCCTCATTGACCCTGACCTGGTCGCTAGGTGCTTGTATTGTAGGCTAGGACGTGTATTATAGTATTATACTTGAGGACTCAGGGTCACCTCCATCCCACAATGAGGCAACAAAGTAGGTCTTGAACAATAACAACAACAATAATAATGATATTAGCTTACATTTATATAGTGCTTTCAGATTTGCAATGAACTTTATACACATTATCTCATTTAAGTATCATGACAGCCCTGTGAGGTAGGAGTTATTATCTACTGTGAGGGGTTAAATGACTTATCTGGGGTCACATAGCTAGTCAATAGTGGAGGTGATATCTGAACCTAGATCTTCCTGATTCCAATTCTAGTGTTCTCTATACACAATAGTAATTTAATAAATGTTTCTCGAATTCAAAGTAGGGCTTGGCAAAGCCAGGCAAAGGCCTGGTTAACTGCACTTTAAAATATGGTTTTGTAGATGGGTTGCCTTATAAGTGGCCCCAAAACTAAATGATTTGCTCAAAGTACCTGGGTGTGTGTGTGTGGCTAGGACATAATTTGGTTCTCAAATATTCTTATTTCCCAAATATGCTGGGATACATTGTCTTTGTCATGAAACTATATCAATGTTAGGGATGCATGTTCTTCTGTCCTTTTTGGGCCAATCTTTATCACTTCCCAAAGCTGTGTAACCTTTTTTCTGGGCTCCTCAGCAATCATTTTGAATTGTGTCAAACAAGCATTTTTCTGAAACCCCAGTATTCTTTCTTTTAGCTGATAAACAATCTCCAGCGGAGAGTAAAAAATGTTTTGCAATGCAAAACACTCTTGAACTCTCAGCATTATGATCATATCCTTGCTATTTTTCTCTAGACAACAACTAGCTGTACATAATGTGTATGTTTGCACAAGGTTCCCTTCCGGTTCTAAAGAACAAAGTGATAATAATAATGACAATACTTCCTACATACAAACAAACAGACCCAGGTTTATGCTCAGAGGTCCTGGCTGTGAATGCCACATGCATAGCCTGATAAAGTTAACTCCTAAACTTCAGTTTCTGCATCTATAAAATGAAGGAGTTGGACTAGATGGACTCTAAAGTCCTTTCTAGCTTTAACTTTATGATCCCATAATTCATGCAACATGGATTTTTTGTCAAATTTAATATAATCCTGAAGTGAGGGAAGCTGCCCTAATGTACTTTTTTTTTTTATCATTTCTCAGTATCTAATTAATGGGACATGACCTAGAACAAGAACATTCTCAGGTAACAGCTCAGGCCGAGGTGGATAAGCTTAGTTAACAAGAAAGCACACATATATAATAAGTCTTTTTCTAAGCTTTCCTTCACCATCAATTTGCTTCTTTTACCTCCACTGTGAGAAAAAGAGACTGTTCTAAACATTTTCTCCTGTATTTGGTCCAAGAGGTTAAATAAACTGAAATAATCTATTTGGCTTCAGGCCTTTAAGAATCAAACAGAGATGGCAGTGAGGATTAGGGAGGAAATCAGATTTGATGTTTCATTTCCAGAATGGAAAAAAATGAACTGAAAAACATTTGCAATGAGAGATCACCAATGGACAGCCTGCATGTTGCATTATAGTCCTTGGGAAATCAAAAGGACTTGAAGCTCCCAAAGCATTGGATGCCTTCCCTCCCCTGTAGCAAATTTAAAAGAAGACATGGATAAGTTTCACATTAGATGGGCAGGAACAGATAGATAGAAATCTGTACAACTGGCAGGGGGGGAGGGGAAGGGAGGAATGCCCACATTAATGAGATTACAGATCTATTTGACTATTCTAGTAGAGTTGCCAGCTGTATCAAGTGTGCCATCAGGCAGACTCTTCAAAAAGTAAACTCTTGGTTATTTGAAACTTTAATGTATTATTACCTAATGCATCTTTTGACTGTGCTATCCATGCAGTATTGAACTTAGCACAGTGCCTGCACATAGCTGACACACTGATTGATTGTTGAGTGAGTAAATGAATAAACATTTAAGATAAGAAAGTACATTGTAAACCTTTAACTGTTATACACTTATGAGTTATTATTAATATTATTATTCTATCCTCAAGTTTACAGACATAGGTGGGTATATGGAGTGTGCCAGGTATTCCTCGGCAGAAACAAATATGCCAACAACCATTTCATTGTGGGGTGGGGCTGTCCAAGAGCCCACTAAGGGTAGGAGCAGCTTTCCCAATCTGCAGAAGGCCCCTGTCTACTGCAGCCACCAAGTACTCTTCTTTCCTTCTATTTCCCACTGACTTTCTCTCTGCTGCTGAAACCCAAGTGTCAGAGAAGGAGGTACATCTAGTGTCTTGGTCACCCTGTCATCTCATCTTCTCTGCTTTCTTCTATATTCTCTCCCTGGCACCTCCTCCCCTGTCCCAGGAGCACTTCTGCTTAGCAGACTCCAGTGCCTGTTCAGGATAGGGTCAGATGGGCTATCTGCCTTCCTTCTTCAAACCTGTAGAAAATCCTAGCTCCTGCACAAGGACTTTATCCAGTTGTATGCAGCTAAGTCAGAGAAAAACCAGCTGTATTTTATTCCTTTTTGATTCATATATCTACTCTATTTTCTGTGGTTCTTTCTGCTTTACATAGCCCTGGTACTCTGGTTGGTATATACAAGGAAGAAAAAAACAGTTAAAATTTTAATTCTGACATGAATATGTCACTGGTAACCAGTCTTTAAACTTCAATGCTACTCCTTCATGGAAAAAGGTGGAGCTAGAGAACAATCCAAATGGCAAAATGCTCTTTTAGCCAAAAAGATGAGGTTGAAAAGATTGTTCTATATTTTAAGGAAAGGGTTTTATTAAAAGAAGTTCTTAACAGAGTTTGTATTTTTAAAATAAAATCTTTTTTTAGTTTGTTTTATGAATAAAAATGTCATCCAGCCTATGTCTGCTTATCTAGCTCCAGTGACAGGAAGATAATTGCCTTATAAGCAGACAGGTTGTTTCATTGTTGAACAGTGGTAAACAGTTAAATAATGTAGTAAAAATAAAGAAATAAAGTGAAAGGTTAAATGTTCCTAGAAACAGTCTATGTGCTTCAGTACACAGGCTGCCCTCATCTTATGCACATAAGATGTTCTAATCTAAATGATCATTCATGAGCAGTTTGACACTCACATTTCCCCATAAAAACAACGTTGGACATGATAGATTCTCAGAATAAACCACAAAGGCCTAATCAACCCATAATAACCTGCCAATAGTACTACAGAAACGAAGCACCATGCATAACAATATTTCTATGGGAAAATAGATGAACAGAATTCCCTTAGATAAAGTCCTGCAAACAGAACCAGGGAGTCCTTGATTCTCTCCCCCCCCCCCATATTCTATGCAGTGGAAACAGGCCATTCTAAAGCTTTAAGTTTTGGGTGGGGAGGCCCACTTCTTCGTCCAAACTAACTTTGGTTATCATCTTTCTTTTCTTCTTAAAACTCCAGGGATTGAGCCTCTGTTTCCCTGCCATATTTTCCAACTCAAGTTTCTTTCCTCTTCAAAACAGAAGTTTCCCAGCTTCTCCTCTGTTCTCTTGTTCCTTAAGTATGTACACTCCCTTTTGAAGTTTTCCAGGGGCTTCTGCTATTAGAATTGCCATTGATAAAAAATTTATCACCTAGTAGTCAATCAACTGATGATGAGATTCACTGTACTTTATTAGGTTCGTTCTTAGGCAGCAGAGTCTGCTGCCAGAAACAAAGTCTGTTTCTGGGGACTATGCTTGAAATGTTTCCAACTTGACAGAACTTGGTAGAGTTTGTACTCAAGAACCCAAGATCACCACCATGCCAATATAAAGCATAAGAGTAGAATAGAACTCTGTGCTCCATGACAAAAAACACAATCTTTTTAAACATCAATATTCTTCTGGGTGGACAGCTAGATGGTACAGTGGATAGAGTCATGAAGCCTGGAATCAGAAAGATCTGAGTTAAAATCCAGCCTCAGACACTTACTAGCTATATGACTCTGAGTAAGTCATTTAACCACTATTTGCCTCAGTTCCTCATCTGCAAAAAAATAGGGACACCCTAGAGAAGGAAATGGCAAACCACTCCAGTATCTCTGCCAAGGAAACCCCATGGGCAAGTCCATGGATTCAAGAAGTCAGACAACTGAATGACTGAACAACAATTCTTCTGGTAGTGCTAAATGGCTTAAAAATCAAGAAATAGTACAAACTCAGAAGGATCAGAATTAAGGGTGACTCATAGGGCAGTGGGGTCAGAAGAGCTATCATAATCATCACCATCATCACCATCATCACCATTATCACCATCATCATCACCACCACCACCACCACCACCACCACCACCACCAGTAATGATCTTTAAGCAAAAACTATTGTATAGTACATCATCAGAGACTGGGAAAAGTGACCCACTCATGAAGCCAGAACAAAGAATAGTTAACTTGATTTCTGCACTTGTAAAAATGAAAAGTTAAGAGCTCTAGAGTCAGGATTCTTAACCTGGGCTCTACAGAGCTCTAAGAGATTTGTGGATCAATTTCAGGGGATCCATGAACTTGCCTAGGAATAAAAATTACATCTTTGTTTTCACTAACCTCGAATTGAGATTTAATATTTTCTTTAATTATTTAAAAAATTATTCCGATATGGGTTTTACTAGATTACTTACTAAAGGGTTCCATGACACCAAAAAAGTTAAGAAGCCCCAATCTAGAGAAAAGCCCCAGCATGGTGGATATTTTTCTTCTCTGGAGAATACATAGGAGAACATGGATAAGAGTTGCACAAGCTAAGAAGGTTTGTGATTTCTGCTGGATAGAGAATCCACATTGAGTATTACATATTACTGAGGTTATGAGGAGACAACTATGTACAAACAAGATAAAAATAGGATGGATATATGGATGTATTTGTGAGAGATATAGATCAACCTGACATGCATCAGTTGAGGGACTGTTTGTATTTCCTCTGAAGGAACATTCTGGAGACTCTATAGGTGTTCCATAAAATACTTTCAATGGAAGCTGAGAGGAAATCTCATTTCACCTTTCTTTCCTTGAAGTATTTCTTTCTCTTTGTGGGATTTCTCTGAAAGTATATTTCTGTGCAGTAATTGGATATAAGATAGGACAAAGTATGGTATGAGGTGTCAATCTGAGGGGACAGCTGAAAGGCAAATTTTAAGGTACTTCAAAAAATGCAGAATCAAGCTTTTAAGTCAGGTGAATCTATCTCATTAACTCAACATTTTTCCAGTCTCAAATGTCTGGTAACTCACTTCTGAGTTTATTAGCAATTTCCTGGTCCATCTCATTTGATTAGTAAGTAAAGACTTAGTCTAGAAATGTAGTAACTATAAAAATGCTTAAGCATGTGACAGTTTTAGGGCTTAATGTTTTAGTAAGGTTTTTTAAACAACTCAATATTTTAATAGGAGGATTTCAGCAGTGGCTATGCAGTTTATATGGTTAAAAAGTATTTTTTCCTTTAATGATATCTTTCTCTCCTTTTTCCTTTTTAGTAATTGTCATTAATAGTTTTGACCCCAAAATTACTAAATTCTCTTACTTGGCACAAAGGGAAAGGTAAGTATTGGTAGCAAAAATATCTGGGCCATTACATAAACTTGTAAAGGCCATTTGCTCAGCCTATCTTGTAGTCCTCTTGCCCATGGCTTTCCATAAATCCTTCATAAGTGACATGCTCAATTTGCCAGAGGCCTTCTACTACAGGAGATCTCTTAATATTCTGTGGATATCAATGGAATATATGGGCTATCAGGTTGTTTTTGTTCCTGTTACATGGTTCAACTAACATTTTTCACACGGACATCCTTTGTACTGCTTCTGTTGGGCAGTTCTTGGTGAGTAGTGGGTTGCTGCCTATCACACCTACAATGTACATGTACCTCTCCATTGCCCTTTGGGTCACACTAGAATCCTTCGGGGACTGTTATTCCATTACTCACAGCTACACTACAGCAGTGGTAGAATATTATTATTAAAAAAGATAAAATTTTGCTTCAAAAAGAAATTAGGAATCATTAAAAGCATTCAATAAAGGGAATTAATGAAAAGAAATGCTAGGGAAGGTGGCCTAGTCATACCAGATTTTAAACTGTATTAAAAAGCAACAGTCATCAAAACTTCTTGGTACTAGCTGAGGAATAGAATAGTAGATCAGTGGAATAGATTAGGTACATGAGACACAGTAGTCAATGACAGTAGTAATGTACTGTTTGATAAACCCAAAGACTCCAGCTTCTGGGATAAGAACTCAGTATTTGACAAAAACTTCTGGGAAAACTGGGAAATAGTATGGCAGGAATTGGGCATAGATCACTATCTTATACTGTATATATACCAAAATAAGGTCTAACTGGGTGCATGTTCTAGATAGAAAGGCCGATACTGTAAGCAGTCTGGGAGATCAAGGAATAATTTACCTGTCAGATTTATGGAGAAGAGGAAAATTTATGAGACAGAGAACATTACGAAATGCAAAATGAATAAATTTGATTTTTCTTAAACTGAAAAGGTTTTGTACAAATAAAGTCAATGTAACCAAGATTAGGAGAGAAGCAGACAACTGGGAAAGAATTTTTACAGCCAGTGTCTCCGATAAAGGCCTCATTTCTAAAACATACAGAGAGCTGGGTCAAATTTATAAGGATACAAGTCAATCCCCAACTGATAATTGATCAAAAGATATGAACAGCAATTTTCAGAAGAAATTTTAAAGGTATATATAAGAATATGAAAAAATGCTCTAAATCACTATTGATTAGAGAAATGCAAATCAAAACAGCTCTGAGCTAACACATCTCATTGGTCAGACTGGCTAAGACGACAAAACAAGAAAATTATAAATGCTGGAAAGGATGTGGAAAAATTGGAACACTAATTAATGCATTGTTGGTGGAATTATAAACTGATCCAATCATCATGGAGAGAGCAATTTGGAACTATGCCCAAAGGGCTATAAAAAAAAGTGCATACCCTTTGACCCAGCAATACTGCTTCTAGGGCTGTATCCCAAAGAGATCATAAAAATGGAGAAAAGACCCATATGTACAAAAATATTTATAGCAATTCTTTTTGTGGTGGCCAAGAACTGGAAATTGAGGGGATGCCCATCAATTGAGGAATGGCTAAACAAGTTGTGGTATATCAATGCAATGGAATACTATTGTGCCATAAGAAATGATGAGCAGACAGACTTCATAATAACTTGAAGAGATTTACATAAACTGATGCTGAGTGAGGAGAGCAGAACCAGGAGAACTTTGTACACAATTACAGACTCATTGTATCTGTGATGACTAACTTTGATAGACTGGGTTCCTCTCAGCAATGAAGGTTATAAAACAACTACAAAAGACTCATGGTGGAAAGGGATAGCCACATCCAGAGAAAAGAACCACAGAATTTGAATGCAGATTGAAGCAAACTACTTGCTCTCTTTCTTTTGTGTTTAGTTTTGTTTCATTCCTTCTTTCTCGTTGTTTACTCCATTGGCTATAATTCTTCTTTACAACTTGACTAATGTTTAATGCAAAGTTATTTGTTGACGCTATACTGGATTGCATGCCACCACAGGTGGGGAGGGGAAGGAAAGGGAGGAGGAGAAAATTTGGAAGTCAAGAGATTGTAGAACTGAATGTTGTAAACTAAAAGTAAATATTTTTTAAAAGCATTGTATAAGGGTTAAATCATTGACTATGTATACTTTCCTTACAAGATATATGTACTGAATGACCAGCTCTATAAGTTTTGTATATTAATTTGTATATTAATGTCTAAACAAAACCCTATAATCTGTTGCTTACAAAAACACATCTAAAAATCAAAGACCAGAATAAAACACAATAAAAATGAGAAGCTGAAACAAAATTTACTATCAAAAGAATCCCCCAAAGTAGGAATTGTAACCCTGGTATCAGACAAAGTAAAAACAAATTCAAAATAGAAATAAATAAAAAAATACTTTATTCTGAGAAAAACCATATTAAACTGATATGCTCCAAATGGTATAGCATCTAAATTTACAAAGGAAAAATGAACTAAATTAGAAAAAGACATATATAGTAACATGATAATAGTAGGAAAGTTTAAATATAAGTAGTTCTCTCATAGTTGAACATAATATAAATATGAATATTTGAAATATAAGCAAACAGGAATATAAACAAAAACAAATGAATAGGAAAATATATAACTGAACAAATTACTAGAAAAATTAGAGCTATGGTAACTTATGAATGGGACCATTAAAGAATATACATATTTCTTACCATCACAAGGCAAAATGATAAAAACTAACCATTTATTAGGGCATAGAGAAATTGGAAAGACAGAAATATAGTCTGGGAAAAGGTCTTAATCAACTTAGTATTTTTTTTTATTTTTTATTTTTTGCTTTTTGGAGGGGGGAAGGCAGGGCAATTGGGGTTAAATGACTTGCCCAAGGTCACAGGGCTAGTAAGTGTTAAGTGTCTGAGGTCCAATTTAAACTCAGATCCTCCTGACTCCTGGACTGGTGCTCTATTCACTGCACCACCCAGCCACCCCTACACTTAGTATTTCTTATGTGAAAAAGTTGACTTCTTTTAAGTGATTATGGATCTCATTTAGGAGGCTACTGGATGTTCAGAGCCTTGATGAAAGCAGTACTGTAACAATGTTATATACAAACAGAAGCATCTAGGAGATTTTACCATCAATGGAAAACCTCTCTTGTATTTGAACTCTGGGAAAGTCACTTAATTTCTCAGTGCTCTAGAAAACTCTCTAAAAACTATAAATTGCAGAGCAGATAATTTTCTGCATTGATTATGTTTTCCCGTGGGAGCTTCCTTCACCAATGAAATTATAAGTCTGACTGGGGGAAGAAAACTAAAGCAACAACAAATTATTTGGACTTTGAAATGTACATTCTTAACAATGGCGAACAAATTTTGTGAGTATACTTCTTATCAATAAACATTTATTAAATGCCTACCATGTGCCACTGTACTAAGTGATAGGCATACAAAAAGAGGCAAAAGATAGTCCCTGCCTTCATGGAGCTCATGATTTAATTACAAGGTTGTTGAATGGTATTTTCTCTGTGTTTACATCTTTCAAAGAATCTGGCCGCATTCTGACAGTCATAGAAATCACCTTGTTAGGAGGCAGCCTTCAGGGTAGCATTTTGCTCCAGAAAATAAATGTTTAAAAAAACAATGAAAAAGCAGTGAAATCTTGTATTATCTCCATCTTTCTGTCAGTTTATAACTAATGAATATGTGGTTTACCATAAAATGTCATTTGCAAAAGCTCCTCTTCATACCTTGTGTTTATAAATTAATTGTGTTTATAAATTATTCTCATAGAAATTTGGTATAGATGGGAAAGTGTGAATGTGGGTCAATACTATTAATATTTTAGTCACTTTTTTCCTAACAATAAAGTCTAAGATTATTTCCAAGTCATTGTTATTCTCCCCTTTCAGATACCTTGAAAATTGATCTCTCAATGTCCTTAAAATCATGTGACCTCTGTAAAATTGACCTATTTTGCTTCTCCATCATTGTATTCTTTAGTGCCAATTATATTCTTAAAGCAGCACACAAGAGTCTAAATATTGTGATTCCACTGCTATGAAGAAAAAAAGTTAGCTAAACAATCTTGATATATCTTTTTCATTTCTTATCTACTTCTTTTTCTCTTTCTAGGTTTAGCTTTAGAAGCCCTCAGGATGATTGTTCTTAGTAAGATTTGACATCAAGATTTATTTAAATTTATTTTTCCCTCCATTTTCATTGTTTAATGGAATAGCACTGCTCATTATCTTTCACTATGAATTTTTATTCTAAATGAATATGCTCCATCTCCTTTCTAAATGCCTTT
>CM053594.1:137045400-137076352 GCA_028646575.1 Pseudocheirus occidentalis | reverse complement strand
AAAATTGATATAATATCTAGAAGTATGGACAATCATTGATCAAGGGATAAAGATCTACACATAGAATATAGATAACTAAGTTAATAACCCAAAAATTATGACTCTAACAACACTCTGCTCCCTTTCCTGACACTCAGTCCCTGTCACTGCAGAAGAAGAAGGGATATCAAACAGAGTTCAGTCCATTTATACTCTTTTTTCTTTCATGGATTTCCATGACCATAAAATTCATCACCAAGTGGCCAGTTTGCCAGTGATGAGCTTCTCCATCCTTGGGTTGGTCCCTGAGAAGTAGGTAAAATCTATTTCTGAAACTATACTTAAAGCCTTTTCAGTGTGACAGTACATGTGGTCCTTTGGCATAGTCATTGGGAACTTAGTTAGTCACCTCTATGCTATGATGAGGCAGCAGATGAAGACTTTGTTTACTATTACTTATACAGTATGCAAACACACACACACACACACACACACAAAACCTGTAGGTAAGTTACTAAGGTTTGCTCATGATCTTAACAAGTTAAGGAAGCTAACTTAAGAGTATGTTTTTCTGGCCTCCTATAATCTAATGGTTCATTGTACCATGAAGGTGACCCTAGGTTCTCAAAGGTTATATCACTTATTTTGGGGTCCTATTACACTAGGAAGGCTCCAAGTACATATCAGCAATGGATTGTATTTCTGTCATTGGAGACCCATCCTGGCTAAATGCAGAAAGGTTCATCAGCAGAAGACTGACCATTAGGTGATAAGTTTTATTGACTAAAGCAATTCACAAAGGGAGAGGCTGTAATTCTTATCAGTAGAAGAAGTCACAGTAATGAAATCACAGATCTTTCAAGAAAGTATAGAAGTTATCTAAAAATCCTTTTAGGAGGATGCTTTGTCAGAAATGTTTGTGTAAGAAAATGACAATTTGTTCCAAAATGATGCTAAAACAAATGTTAGGTGTTGATGCATTAAAGAAATTATTTGTGTAATTCAATAATAAAAAAGTTCCTCTCCTCCCAGATCTCTAATTGTTTATAGATATGATCAGATTCAAATAAAGAAAGCATGGTGTAGTGAAAAGACTACTGAATTTCAATATCAAAGGTCAAATCCTAGCTCCCTTACTTTCTACATGTATTAGTATGAGCCATGTCCTTTCATCTCCCTGAGTCCCAAAAAATGGTTGAACTAGATAATCTCTAAGACCTTTTCCAGCTCTAAATACTATGACCCTATGTAGGAAGTTAAATGTTAACTCAGCATCACAGACAAGAGAATTGATTAATGAAGTTAGTTACGTTTTTTTTTCAACATCTGTACCTAATTCCTATAAAGATCAGAACCCAAGTATTTTTATTGGTTCCTACTGATCTAACAGATTCATTGGGCATACTATACCTATGGAATGTGAACCACATGTATCTCTTTGAGAATGGGAGGGAGTCTAATAGTCTAGCTCCTACTCTTACTTCCATTGTTGTCTGTCAACAAACATAAAAACTGCCATACTAGACCAGGTCTATATCTATCTTGTATCTGAGCTCAAAGAGGTAGGCTGTTGAATGGATGGTTTTCTTCTTTAAAATATGCTTTACATATGAATGAAAGAGAAGAATGACATTAAATTATAGAAAGGGGAACAAAAACTATATTAAAGAAATATAGAAAAGTTCTCACCCTCTGATACTAAATTCTCTCATGTCTTACACATTTTTAGCCCCTAACTGGAGCTCACTGCCGAATGACTTCTGAGGTCATTTGAGTACATTCACGCTCAAAGTATACATAAACTACAGGAAATGTCTCTCTGAGGATAAATTGGTTGAAGATTTCTCAAGATCTTGTTTCAAAATTAAGGTCTGTGCTTCCACTATGCCTTGAAATCTTTTAAGTAGGAAGAAAAGTTCAAGAATTACAGGAGTAATAATGGTGGGAAAAAGTAGGAAGGAAGGGTTCTATGGGTATGAGGTCTTAAACTGTACCACAAAGCAATAATCACTAAAATGATTTGGTACTGGTTAAAAAAAAAAAAAGATAGGTCCATTAATGCAACAGATCAGGTATACAATATGCTTAAGCAAACACATTAGAATAGTGTTAAATAAACCAAAAGACCCCAGGCAAAAGACCTTTATGTACAAAAATATTTATAGTAGCACTTTTCATGGTAGACAAAAAGGAAAAACTAAGGAAGTATCCACCTATTGAGTAACAGCTAAACAAATTGTGGTATGAATGTAATGGAATATTATTGTACCATGAGAACTAAAGAAATAGTTTCAGAGGAAACCAGGAAGACTTCTATGAACTGAAGCAGAATGTAGTAGAAGAACTAGGAGAACAATTTACAGAATGATAATAACATTATATGGGGAAAAAGTAACTTTGAAAGACTTTACAATTCTAATCAACACAATGATAAGTCACAAGGCCAAAAAAGGAAGATGAAACAGAAAGGAGATGAATTTAAGATGAAGAAAGAGACATATTTCTGGACATGGTTAGTCAGAGAAATTGTTTTGTTGGACTATGCAGCTATGTACTGAGGACTTTATTTTATTTTTTGCTCAAAGTGGCAACAATTAAAACATTTGTTAATTTAAAAATTAGGACAAATAAGAAAATCCTCAAATGTTTCTTCTTATTTTACTGCTTTTAGAACTAACATTGAGAAAAAGGTGTATTCATAAGGATGCTTGCTAAATATAGTTTAAAAAAAAAAGAAGTATTTTTTCCATATAGGGCTTACAGTGGCAGCTCCCAGAAAAGAGAAATTTGCCACTCAATCATTATTTGGAGTGAGTCAGATTGAAAAAGAATACTACTCCTTCACATTTGTAATAATAAAATAATGCCTTCCATTTGTTAAAATTCATTCAAAACTCTGTAACAATTACAGAAATAACATTGGCAATCTTTTGATGATTGCTCTTAATCATAGTGTTAAAAAGAGAATATATATTTGTCAAAATTGTTTTTCACTGTCATAGATCATGGCCTCAGCAAAGGTCTAACCAAAAGAGTGATTTCCTACTGATATCCATGTTTCTATTAAAAAAATAAGATTGCATTGATCATACTAAGTCCCAGAACACTGCAAAGCCCTTTAGTGAAATCCATACTAACCAAAAAAAGATTGGTCTCATCATCTACACCAAAAAAACGAAGTGGATGAAAAAGATGCCTTGCCCAGATTATGGTACACAGATAAAACTGGCATTCTGTTGATGTATATCACACAACTACAGAATATAAGAGTTGAAAAGCATTTCAGAGGTCATCTAATCTAACACTACCAAAAGTTCATTCTACATGCTTCCTTACTATGGGTTCAGACAGACTCTACTTTAGGATCCTCAATGAGCCTAAAGAGTTCTTGAGGTAGCCCATTTCACTTTTGTACAACCTTGACTATTAGGCAGCTTTTTCTAATATTAAGATAATCTATCTTTTTGGAATATCCACCGAGATATTTCCTCTGGGACTAATAGTTTTTTCTTCCTCTGGGGCTAAATATAGTAAGTCCAATCCCTTATTCACATAATAGTCCTCTAAAGACTTCAAATATAGCTATAATACTAACTCGACTCCCCATGTCTTCTCTTTTCCAGTTGAAACATCTCAATTTCTTTAACCAGTTCTCATGTGGAATATTATCTAGTTCTCTCACCATATTAGCTGCCCTTTTCTTAATGTTCTCCAATTTGTCAATATCCTTCCTAAAGTATAGTAGGGAGAAGACAGAAGGACTATAATCTCCATCATTCTGGATAATACAGTTCTTTTTGTTTGTTTGTTTGTTTGTTTTGCTTTTTGGAGGGCAGTTGGGGTGAAGTGACTTGCCTAAGGTCACACGGCTAGTTTTTTGTGTTAAGTGTCTGAGGCCGGATTTGAACTCAGGTACTCCTAACTCCAGGGCCGATGCTCTATTCACTGTGCCACCTAGCCGCCTCTATAGTTCTTTTAATATAGCTTAGGCTGACATTTGGATATCAAGAAGGAAATTGTACAGCTCATAATTAATTACTTTTGAGGCTGATACAAGTAACCAAAAAATTGCCTTTTCTTTTTCAGTTTGTGAAACTATTATCAAACATTCCTTATACATTTGCAATCCCTAAATAATGCAGAGTTTAATACACAAATCAAGCAGTGTAAAGAGTGTCTTGTCCTGGGTTATAATTTAAAAAGGGAGGTGATGGGGCTGTATAGTGGTGGGAAAGTTATATAGTACTTTCAATGATCCAAAACTACTCACTGCAACAAAAGCTTATGTCTTTAAAAAACAATGTTCTCCCAGTGATGTTACATGGCTAAGAATCAGAAGAATTTCAGAAGAATTAAAATAACAAATAATTCAAAGAACAATGGAAAGATACATGATGGATTAAGCTACAGTATATTAGTAACAATGATTTTCAATCCAGAAATGGTACAAAAGACATTATTGAAAACTTGCATGAGCAGAAATGGTGATGGGCCGGTTATATAGCCTGAATGGGAGACCAAAAAGATGGGCAGGCCAAATAGCACATTTGTATCACTTAAAAAAGACAGATCAATCAAGAGAGCAGGAAACATGAAGGAGTTTGGGTTTGAGTCAGTAGAACTACCTACACCAACAAAATAATGAAACCATCAAAGTACCAGGATATGTTTTTTATTTTTCTGTTTGTTTTCACAATAGAGTATTGGATTTGTAGTTAGTGTTTGAATCCTCACTCTGTTATCTGTGGAACAAACCACCCTCTGAGCCCAGTTCTTCATCTGTGAAACGAGGATGTTGGAACAGATAAGATTTAAGGTCCTTTCCAGCTCTACACCAATGATTCTATAATTGCATTTGATGGAATTTTTGAGCTAAGAGCAAAACTTAGAGATTACTCTATGCCAGCCCTCTCTTGGGACAGCTAAGTAAAATGGAGATTAAAAGAGATAAGGTAATTTGCTTTGGGCCCCACAGCATTCTACCCAAGGCAGTTGTTCAAAACATAGTTCATGCATTTGCTCAGAAGATGCTTCTCCTAAGCATAGCTATGGAACACACAGTACGGGAACCAATGAAGGAGTAGAGGGTTCAGAGTTGGGCCTTCCTATGGGACTGCAGTATCTTTTGGAGTGGGGTCTGGATCTATGATTTCATCTCCACTTATGGAATGCAAAGTAAAGAAACTTCCTCTGCCAATGCAGATTGGTAACCCATCTGTAATTTATAGTCTTAGAGAGTTGCTGAGGCATTGAGAGGTTAACTGACTCATCCACAGCCACACAGGTAATATATGCCAAAGGTTGGATATTAGAACCAGTTCTTCATCATAATCCACAAGTATTTATTAAGTATGTGCCATTCAACTCCAAGGCTAGCATTCTACCCACTACATTATGCTGCTTCTTGCTTCAGGACTTTAAAAAGGAAAAAATAAATATGTCTCCAAAAGAATTAATTGGCTTCATGGGTAGTTTGTGGGGGGAAGGGAGAAGGAAGTGGTAAATCTGTGCTCTTGAATAAACTATTTAGCAAGTATTTATTGAATCCTTACTATATGTTAGTTCTGGGATAGGCACCATAAGCAATTTTACTCTCTTATGAAGAGAAAAAAAAGGAAATAACGTTGGTTTGTGCATCTGTAGATACACAATATACTTCATTTCCCCCTCCCCTTATTTCTCTTTTATAGCTGAACTATCTTTAGTTCTTTGAGAGAGAGAAAAGGCGGGGGTTGGGTTGGGGGAATACAAACAACCACTATTACAGCTTTGAGGCCAAATACCCTTTTGTTTGACATAGTTCCTCTCTGGCCTTCTGCCATGAATAGAAAGCCATCCAATCCAAGGTCAGTCTGTTCACTCATACCACCCTCAGGACAATGAAATTTTCACATCAGGGACTCAATCAAAGAATAATCTGGTATTCACATAGGAAGTCTAGCCAATAACCTGCTTTGGCAGCCATAGCAGGTAAGAATAATAGTATTCCATGCTAATTAAGGGACCTGGATATCCACAATAGTTATGATTCTTTTTCTAGGATGCTGTCAATGCAGGAATATTATAGGGATTTGGGGAAGAACTAAAATACTAAGATAAAACAAGGCTATGACTAAACTCTGAAGCTTTAGGGATGGGTTGGAGCATATAACTAGATACGCAAATTAGAACGAATTTGAGGAAAGGCTGTATTAATTAAAATATACTATCTAGTAGAGAGTCTCACTTCACTGTATAATACTCAGACATGCAGAGCATTGTATTTAGTTCTGAGGATCACAATTTTAAGAGTGACTTTGATTTGCATTTCTCAAATCAATAGTGATTTAGAGCATTTTTAATATGCTTATAGATATCTTTAATTTCTACCTCTGAAAATTGCCTGTCCATATTTTTTGACCATTTATCAATTGGGGATCTCACCAGTCAGATTGGCTAAGATGACAAAACAGGAAAATGACAAACGCTGGAGAGGATGCAGAAAAATTGGAACACTAAACCATTGTTGGTGGAGTTTTGAACTGATTCAACCATTCTGGAGAGCAATTTGGAACTATGCCCAAAGGGCTATAAATAAGTACATATCCTTTGACCCAGCAATACTACTTCTGGAGTTGTAATCCAAAGAGATTATCAAAGTGGGAAAAAGACCCATATGTATAAAAATATTTATTGTAGCTCTCTTTGTGGTGGCAAAAAACTGGAAATTAAGGGGATGCCCATCATTTGGGGAATGGCTAAACAAATTGTGGTGAATGTAATGGAATACTATTGTGCTATAAGAAATAAGGAGGAAATGGACTTCATATTTACATGGAGAGGTTTATACAAACTGATGCTAAGTGAGAACCAGGAAAAATGTGTACACAGTCACAGACACATCGTATGTGTGATGACCAACTTTGATAAATTGGGCTCTTCTCAGCAACGCACAGTTATAATAAACTATTTTCAATACCACTTTAAATGTTTCTCATAAAAATCAAAAGTGTCACAGAAAATCACAAAAAATTAAAATATACTGCAAAGAATATTTGTGATAATCAACACAGTATTTCCAGATTTCCTCTAAACACAGAGTGATGTCTTGACTTGTTCATGAACTAGATTTAAGAGAAGCAGAGTTACATGAAGTCATCAGCTTCACTCTCTCTTCCAAAGTCTTTGAAGTCCAGTGGAAAGACAATAATCAAGACAATTGACTCTGCTACTTATTATCTTTGTGGTCTTAGACAGGTTATTAACTTCTTTGTTTCCTTAGCTATAAATTTAAATTATCTTGAACTAGGCAATTTCTAAAGTCCTTTCAAACTCTAAATTCTATAACCTTATATATTTAACCATACTTTTTAGGGGGTCTGGTCTTGTCACTTCAACAGTGCTGAGAACCACTAGGGCAGAAAATCCTTCCACGAGGGCAGATAAGCAATTTGTTTGTAACTTGGAGAGTTAGTTGTCCAAGGCCTTGAAAAGTTCAGTGCCTTACTTGGCTCACAAAATGTATTTGCATCAGAGGCAGGAATTTAACCCAGGTCTTTCTGACTACAAAGGTAGCCCTCAACCACATCAAACACTTAAGAATATATACATATGAACAGATAAGTGTTGTAAATGACATAGATGATTCCAAAGACTTCACATCTGGGGAATTTATGGGACGAGCAAAAAATGTAGCAGTTGGGAAGGATGAGTTACATTAAAATGAAATGCCTACTCCTCAGACCACTTCTTGGAAAGGGAAGATTGGAAAAGACAGAAAATGAGAATACATACTGGCACTGTAAGTGCTTTCCTTTCCTTTTTTTTTCCTTTTGCAACCTTCATTTTATACATAGGATATATATTTGGACACAGGACTCTTGCACTGGCTGGACAATGGACTTTCAAAAAATTATAAGAAGCTTCAGTTTTCCCATAATTCCTAGTTTAACAAGCAAGACAAAGAAGACTATTTTCACAACTAGGTTTCTTGGTTGCTGTCCCAGCTGTCTGTAATATAACACTGCGTCCCCAAGACTGGGATTAATTGAAGTAGAGACTGTCCCTCTTGTTACAGCCAAGAAGGATCACAAAAGATTTCCTAGCACATGTTCCCCAACTACAGCTTTGCAGCCCTTTACAGCATTATCTGACCTTTTTACCCAGCTTGCTGCTGTTGCTGCTGTTGTCCTATGGGGACAATCCACATTTCCAGCTACTGTGCCATTTGAAAGCCATGCAAATGAGTTGGCAAGATCATTACTATTGAAAAAAACTAAGGGCCTAGTTAGTTCTTCTCTTCTTTAACTTTTCCAGTATATTTCACTTTGAGATGCTATTTAAATCTGAAATGCTTTTATTCAGTCAGCTCAGCAAAGTTTCATTATATTTTCATTTTTTTTCTGGGAACTTAATTTTCCCACCATTTGGGAAAACTCATTGAATACACTGATCATGACTATAGTACCTCATATGCTAATCAGCTGAATCCAGTCAAAAGGGGAAAAACTCCATTCAAGGCAACTTTATCACTGTCATCACATAGGATCATATATCTAGGTCTAGAAGGGACCTTAGGGGCCATATGGTCTAACCACTTTATTTTACAGATGAGGAAAAGGAGGCCCCTGAGAAGTAAAATCAATTGATCAGGGTTACACAGTAAGTACTAGAAGTAAGTTTGGATCCCAGGTCCTTTAGATCCCAGAATCAATGTTTTTTTTTCAACTATACTACATAACCTCCCTGAAAGCATATACTTACATCAAATGTTCCTCAGGAAAACACAGGAACAGTGTTTCACAGAGCATCCTCCCTGTAACACTTATTGCTATTAATAAATTTTCCCTTTCATCTGAAAGCATTCAAATAATATTGAAAGTTATTTTTAATAAAGCTGATTGACTACAGGATTTCCTATCTGATACAATTACAGTGTTTTTAGTAGCTGCCTCCAAAAAAGAAAATCCAAATTAGTTTTGTTTCCTAAAACAAATCATAAAAATGAAGTGAAAACATTTATACGTAGTATCCTCTACTTCAATTCATCCATTGTTTCCCAAATAATCTTCCCAAGCACAGGTGTAACTATGTCTGTCATTCCTATGCTTAAAACTCCTTACCTCTAGAAAAAAAAATAAACTCCTTAGCCTGACCTTTTGTCTGACTCCAACCAACTTTTCCATTTGTATTCTACATATTCTACATTCCAGTCAAAATGAACTATGAGTTTTTCCTCCTTAGTCCTAGCCTTAGTCCTTAGTCCTCTGCCCCATACATTCCTTTCCTCACCGCTACCTGTATGAATTTTTCTCTTCCTTTCTGGATTGTTTAGGTGGCAACTCTTCCATGAAGCTTTCCCTGATCCTATCAACTATCAATGCTCCCTCCTTAGATTATTTTGTATCACTCATTTGTATATGTGTAGAAAGTTTTGAAGGAAAAGAATTGTGCTGCTTTCATGTCTGTATCTTGAGTGCCTGGTACAGTATCTTGAATATCCTTTGGTTGGTTTGAAATTTATTCAGGCTGTTGTCTCTATCTTAATTCTTTGGGTGGAGAAGGCAGGGTCCTTAAAAATTGAAAGGAAAAAAAATTGGGCCTGGCCCAAAAGCCAAAAGAAAAACTACTTCTCTATGTATCTTTACTTTTCAGGAAAGACGACAACCATTAGATTCATGGCCATCACAGAGAGTGAATATCTTTCCTCTTGATATTAAGGTCTACTCTTATTTATATTTTTAATTCCAGAAAATTTGCTATTAAATGTGCTTTGTTCCAAAGTACAATATTCTTATTTAGCCATCATGTATAAGTAAGCTTTTATTGTAATTTGGTATTGGTTAAACTTATATTGTCAAATTACCAAGATTTTGTTTAAATTTTTTTTGCTTTTTTTTTGGAGAGGGGAAGGCAGGGCAATTAAGGTTAAGTGACTTGCCCAAGGTCACATAGCTCGTAAGTGTTAAGTGTCTGAAGTCACATTTGAACTCAGGTCCTCCTGACTCCAGGGCCAGGCCTCTATTCACTGCATCACCTAGCTGCCCCCTAATTTTTTTAGTGATACAAAAAGACAATGTTCCTTTTCTGGGGTAGGAGTTATACTTGTTTTATGCAGGTACTGAGTGGGGTACTGGAGGTCAGGAGGAGAACTGTGGAGGAGTAGCCAGGCTGCCATGCTGACTATAGAAGGCAGGATTCTATAAGCCGTCATTATCTCTTTATTCTCCTTTCCCTCTCACCCCTGCCCTGTAGCTCTTCTTTTCCCTTTTATCCAGTACCCTATGTAATGAGGGGTAACCTGAACTGGTCCTTTAAAGGGTAGAGAAGCCACCTACCTTCTTAGCAGCCTAAAGCAGAAGAGACTCAGCCTAGGAGGGAATCAGGTCAGAAGTTATACATGATCCTACTATTTCTGAGAGAATTCCTTCCTGAGCTCCTACCTAGTGTGACTGTGGGAGAAGCTGTGGTAGCTGGCCATGGTAACTTTGGAAGTAGGGTAGTTTTATATCCTTTTACATTTATAAATTGTATCCATTTTAATTTATTATTAATAAATTTATTTTTTTTTGCACTTAATAAATAGTTCAATACCTCCTAATTGCATTTTTAATCTCTGAACCTAAATCACTGGACTGACCTAGTTTAGGACTAGTTCAGAATATTGTCAATAAAGCTGATAAATTATTAATAAATCATGCATAATGTCTGAGTTGTAATTGTTTTGTAAACATCCCTTATTGATAATTCATACAAACATGGAATTCAATTCAATAAACATTTTTAAGTGCTTTTATATATATATATATATAAGCCTCTGTACTAGGTCCTGAGAATAATAAGATTAGAAACAGCCATCCCTGCCTCTGAAGAGCTTACAGTATAGTGGAGGAAGGTATAGCATGTAAACAAATCAGTATAATACAATGTACAATGTGATAACAGCAAAGGATAAATCCAGCCAACGTGCTTTAAGAAAGTTTGAAAAATACCTTCAGCTGGGGGAATCAAGGAGTCTTGGTGGAATAGGTAGTACCTGAGATGGGCCTTGAAGGAAAAGAATTTCAAGAGACAATGATGAGGAGGACAATGCTGAGGAGATATGTTCCAAGTCTGGGGAATGGTCTATGCAAATACATGTAGGGTAATGTATATTACTACTTTAAAACATGCAACACTTATAGGAAAATGTAGATTGTAAAACTTCAGAAGTAAATTTTAGGCTAGGACTATCAACTCTTTCTACAGCGAGGTGGAATGTGAACACTGCTAAACTTGGAGTCAGGAAGACTCAAATTTGAATCCTGTACCTGGGACTTAACAGTTGGATGGCCATAGACAAGGCTCAACCTCTCGGAGCCTAAAGCAGTATTCTATTACCTAAATTATAGACTGGGTGCAATCCTACACCTACAAAATTACAAATTCCTGTTATTGGCATAAGCAGATTAATAGTGAATAGAAGTTTTGAATAACGCAAGAAAGAGGAGAAATTTTGGAGCTGGAAAGTAGGCTTGAATCAGATAGGGAAACAACTTTTTGATAGGTGGAGCAGTTAAAAAGCAACAACAACAAACTTTGGGAATAGGAATTAGGAAACCTGATTTCTGTCCAGAGTCCTGGCCTTGCCACTTTCTAGCAAATCATTCAACCTCTCTGAATCTCAATGAACTTATTTATAAATATAAATATAAAAATATATAAAGTGGAAAGCATATTTGTACTGTCTACCTCACAGTGTTCTTGAGAAGAAAGTGCTTTGAAACTATAAAGGACTACATAAACATAAGTTATTATTATGAAAGCTCAGTCTCTGGAGTCATAACAACCCTGGGAGGTGGATGCTACTATTATCTCCATTTTACAGATGAGGAAACTGAGGCAGAGAGCACTTCAGTGACTTGCCAAGTACCACACAGCTAGTAAATATCTGAGACAGATTTTCCTGACTTTAGGTCCCAAGCTCTAGCCACTGTACCACCTCGCTGGATGAGGCATGTATTTCTTCTAGGATGAGCTGTTAAAATAAAGGCATTAAATTAGCAGGGTAACTGATAGCTCTATGTCCTAGGAATAATATACAAGTATGGGTAGACAAAAACTCTGAGGAATAATTTAATGATATTCATATAACACTTGGGATTCTAAATCTGTGATTCAAACCAATAAAATCACCTTCAAGGCAGCTTTTTAGTTTGACATATCAAGTTCACCCTTAGTTGAGAGCTAGTCAATACAAAATGATTTTGGAAAAAAATACATAGCTTCGATTTCTCTCTCTCCTTAATTACGATTATACTTGATGCTTGTATAGAAGGTCTTCAGGAATAAAGCCAAGAACTGAGAGGACAGATACTTGAATCACTTTCTCACTGCTAAAAGGTGACACATGACATTATAATTAAAATCCATTGATGTAAGAGAAAAAGACATTTTGGCCCCTGCAAGTAAACAATAACTGGCTAAGGCTTAAAGAAAGAACTTTCTAGAATTATAAACAGAAAAATGAACAGAAAAGAATGAACATCATTAGTTCCCTTGGTCAGACCCTTGTGATTGTTCTATAGTAGGAATATAGTAGAATAACTGTTCCCCTTGGTGTTAGTTTCTTCCTCTCCAATCTATCCTTAAGACCACTGCTAAATTCATTTTCCTAAAGCATTGCTTTATTTGTGCCTAGAGGTTGCTGTCCTAAACACTTATTAGCTATATGACCCTGGACAAATCAGGTCTCTTAGCCTCAGTTTCCTCTTCTATAAAATAAGAACAATAGTAGCACCTACCTCCCAGGATTGTTGTAAGGATCAACCGAGAACATATGCAGTGTTTTGCAGATTGAAAGTCTCATATAAATGCTAGTTATTCTTATTCTTAGTATATTATCTTTCATAAGCTTTCAATAGTTTCCTATGATCTGCAGAATAAAGCCCAAAATATCTAGTCCGTTTGTCAATGCTTGCCACAATTGGATTCCCAAACCACATTCACATTTTCCTTATGTGAATCCTGTACTCAAGCCAAATTGACTAGATCCACTGTCCTTCAAAAATATGTTTTTCATTCAAAAAATCTATTCATTGTAAACTGGATTAGCTGAGTAAAGTAATTCTTAATAAGGTGTGAAATACCTGTAGACTTAACCCTTCAAGGAAACATATTAATTTTTTTTCTACTTTACATAAACTACAGTCTATTAATTTAATGATAAACAATGATAACAGTTCGGCGATTTTAAACATTTTTGTGGTAAAACTTATATAAGAAACATAAATGTAGGTATTAATGTTTCATGATATATTTCAGAACATCTCCTATGGAAATTGCTGGTAAGATTTAGCACCTAAATAATTAGCAATATTTGGAGTCATGGATAACAAAATGAACAGTCAAATATTACATTCTAGTGAATTCACAAAATTAGCAGCTTGATTAGCAATTCAGTGTTTCTTGTCAGTAAAAACAGTTAAGACAAAGTTATAGCAATGATGGCCTATCTCTGCAAATTTTCTTCAGGTTTACTTTTTTTGAAGAGTTCATAAAAAATAGCTGTGGCCAAAGGATGAAGGGAAGTGGTCCCTAACAGGGAAAGGATGTCATTTCTATTGGGTATGACTTTCTTGGCCTATACTCCATGATTTCAATTCACCCTGCCTTTCCTAGAGTGATATGTTCTTCATATTAATGCTCTTTGAGCTTTATTTCTCAGCAGTTATGAGTACTAAGCTAGGCATTTGTACATTCCTGCATTTCCGTGGGTCTCTGATCTTAATAAGTGTCTTCTCCAAAGATACAGATTATAAACCAGTCAAGGTTTATACATTTTTAAACTTGTTAACCCAAATGAATGATTTCTAATGTCATACCAAATAAAGGATTTATTGTCATTGCCTAACTCCACCTATAGAAAGTATTTATAGATGGATTCCTACTACTATTCTCTACCTACAGAAATCTTACTCATTCTTCAAAGTCTAGCTCAAATATCACCTCCTCCCTTTCCCTAATTCCTACAATATTCACTGTCTATTCTATTCATTTACTGTTTGTCTTGTATTATTTCCCCTAACCAGATTGTAAATACCTTTGGGGTGGATAATTTGTCTTGCTTAAAGTTATAACTAGCAATTCTAGGGATCAAGGCAAGTTATGACAATTTCTCTTGAGTATAGTTACAGAGAGAACTTGGGGAGAGGAACCTCAGATCCCAGGACATAAGACCTTTCTAGAGAAAAAAGTCCAGGACACTAATACCCCCTCACACTCACCTCTGTGGGCAGAGACTGCAGGCTGACACTGGGGAAGCTGCCATGGCAGAAGAATAGTATAGGGTTGGGGAAGAGATAACCTGGGTTGTGAGCTCAGGTAGGTGAAAGCATCATCTGGTAACTTCCTACTTAAATTTTATTATTCTTATCAACTAGATGCTAAATGCCCATATCCTCCCTAACTGCAGAATGATAGGCACTGTCAACACACTCTAAGTTTTGGCACTCAGGCCAAAATATCTCAAGTATTCAGATATCTCACCCCAAGTAACACCATGGTTTTATTCATCTTTATACCTTCCACAATGAACATAGCATGGAGCCCTGCAAACAGCTGGCTCCCAATAATGATTCACGGATTCATTGACTGAGAAATAAAAAAGTGAATGTGTACTGTGAATGGGAAAACTGGGTTTCCAATTCTGACCTTCAGAATAAACATATTTTAAAAAATAAACAAGAAGCTATATTAGGACTAGATTACCTATATGATGTAACATACTTGCCTCTGCCTAATCTTATAAAGCCATATCAGGCCTTAATCTACTTCCTTCAACAACAAAGCTAGTTGTTTTGTTTTGTTATTAAGATTTGCAATAAAGTTTCTCTCCTTGGTAGTAAGATCAAAAGGGATTATTTTAGGTTAAATATGGCACTTTGACTACCTAAGGTCAACTGTAGTTTTCCAGTACTTTAGTGTCTAATTATCTTTGGAGAAACTACCTTCAAAAGTAAATTTTCAATTTTGCATCCCATTCATCCAAGATTATATAGCATTATAGTTAAATCTCTCCTTATTTTTAATCATTGATTAAAACTTTGGTTTAAAGGTTATTTAATAATTGCTTTTAATTTTCTGTGCAGTTTGACTTATCATTTGATACACAGGGCCTCCTCATGTCAAGTACTCATGAGGCTCTCCTGCATAGGCCAAGGTTCAGAAGCAAATGTTGCCTTTAGAAAACAAGTGATGTGAAGTTTTACAATCACATGACATTTTTTTTTACCTGTAATGTTCTTTGACTTTCTTAAATTGCCTTACAGTTTTATTAATGATAAATATAATGTCCAAAAATTATTTCATGACATATGATTGCCAAGGAAATTCTGCACAAAATATACATCAAGTCAACAATGTTGAAAACTAAAAGTAAATAAATTAATAATTTTTTTAAAGGCAGGGCATTGGCCAAGATAATCTCTAAACCTCTTTCTAGGTCTAATAGTCTATGAAATAGTAGTACCCAGGTAGTCTTGAAGAGTTTGTTTTGCTTCATAAAGTTGAGTAGGTCACTAACAGAGTATACATAGGGACAAGAAGGCTGTTTTTCAAAAGAAAAAATAATTAAGTGAATTTTAAAAAATATATTGTTTTTTTGTCCAGGCCTGTGATTTAATTGATATAGTAACCACTTAATGAGGAAGCCCCCTCTAGTAGTGTAGACAGACACCTGCTCAACAATTTATGGTCTTAAATTCTGGAGTCCCGAGAGAGGAAATGACTTGTCTGAGGTCACATAGTCTGTATATGCCAGAGGCAAGAACTGAACTCAGCTCTTTCTTACTCCAATCTTGGCTTTCTATCAACATAGGCACTCTGCCTATCATGCAAAATTAAACGATAAAAGAATTACTTTTCAAAAGAAAAAAACATTCTTAGTTTTTCAGGATAGTAGTACTGCTGACTTGACTTGCTGGTCAAGGAGAAAGAAAACAAACAAAAAGGCTGTTACAAAGAAAATCATGTTAGGGTGGAATTATCTGTAATTTATCTGACACTGAATCAAGGGAAAAACCTTTGATGAGATAATCCTACTTGGAGTCTATAAGAGTTATTCTTCCCCCTGAAATCTACAAGTCAATCACTATTTGGTTGGATTCTGGGCAGTCTGGCTGACCAAATGCAGCAAGTTGTTTTGCTTATGAACAGGCTATAAAAGTACATGTAGAAACAAGGAATAAAAATTCCTGAGCTTCTGATTTTGAAATTGATGCTTTGGAAATATTTTAAAGTATTCCTATGGAAATTGCATTTTCTAAACTTTTGTTTCCATTTTTTTCCCCATTAAAAAATAGAGTTGTTTAATGGTAAGAAGATGAGAATTACAAAGGACATACAAGACTTTAAATTGTCAAGCTATACAATGTGAGGCATTTGGGATGTTGCTGCTGTCCTTTCTTAAGTGTGTAGTACCAAAGAGAGCTCAGACTAAGTATTTCCCCACATATATGACACGCATATAAGATGTATATATATATATACATATATAATTATTCAGATGTCTTTCAATGGTGTCTGACTCTTCATGATTCCATTTGGGATTTTCTTGGAAAAGATGTTGGAATACTTCACCATTTCTTTCTCCAGCTCATTTTACAGGTGAGGAAACTGAGGCAAATGGGATTAAGTGATTTGCCCAAGGTCACACAGTAAGTGTCTGACGTTGGATTTAAACTCAGGAAGAGGGTTTTTCCTGACTTCAGCCCAGGACTTTATCCACTGTGCCACTGAGCTGCCATGTATATATCCATAAAAAATGCACACAAACTGCCAATTACTGCTAATAATATCCAACCTCTGTCTTCCATACCCACACACATTTGCTGAAAGCAGGGAATACCTCTGCCCCAACCTACATTCAGGCATCCAGACCTTTGCTCTTTGTATTATGCCACACTAGCTCCTCTACAAATAACCACAGTCATTAAGGAAAGAGTTTCCACGGAAGTTTTTTAAGTGCAAATAACTGGGATGTAGGCTTTTAAACAAAACTAACCAAAAAACCACCATGGTCTCTCTGGCACAAACATGTAATTGAATCAAATTTTAAACCTCTGAGGTTTTTGTAAACCATAGAAAACTTTATTAAGTGGTTCCTTTCAAATAGGGATTGTTCATTCATTGAATTTGTATCCCTAGAAACTGAGATAGTGCCTAAAACACAGTAGGCTCTTAAGAAATACTTCCTGGGGCAGCTAGGTGGCACAGTGAATAGAGCACTGGCCCTGAAGTCAGGAGGACCTGAATTCAAATCCGGCCTCAGACACTTGATATATTTACTACCTGTGTGACCTTGGGCAAGTCACTTAACTCCAATTGTCTTGCTTTCCACCAGGCAAAAAAGAAAAAAAAAGGAAAGAAATTCTTGTTGATTGAGGTGAGTCATTTACTTTTAAATTACCTTTTTCTTATGGGAAGCAGGTTGATGTAGTGGAGGCAGTAGTAAATTGATACTCAGAAGACCAGGATTTTAGTTCTTCTTTTCTGACAGTAATTGTCCTCAGTCCCAGCTAATTAATCTAAAGTAATCTCTGATTGTCCCTATCCCTGACCTCATATCCTATATGTGAGGTCATGAATTTCAAATTTCTCTTGAATCCATCCCCCAGTCTATTCCCACTGTAGGAAGCCACATGCAGGCACTCATTACCACCCTCCTGGACTACTATAATAACTTCCTCACCTTTATTCTCTCGTTTCTCTATCCCAGCCTTTGTATATGTAGTTAATAGCTAGCATTTTTTAAAGTGCCTTAAGGTTTGCAAAGCACTTTACAAATATCATCTCATTTTACTTAGAAGACAATCCTTAGCTGCTATTATTATCTCTATTTTACAGCTGAGGAAATGTAGGTAGAGGTTAAATGACTTGCTCAGGGTCATGCTACCAGTAAGTGTCCAAGGCAGGATTTGAACACAGGATTTCCTGACTCCAGCACTCTATCCACTGTGGCACCTAACTGCCTCTACAATTTATAAAGCACTTTAAGGTTCCTCAAATACTTTACCTATGCTATCTCATTCTGTCTTCACAACAGCCCTGTGAAGTAGGTGCTATTATTATCCATTTCACAATGAGGAAAATAAGGCTGGGAGAGGTTATGATCTGGCCAGGGTCACACAACCAGTTAAGTATCTGAAGCAGGATTTGAACCCAGGTTTTTCTGACTGCAGTCCAGTATTCTAACCACTGTGCCACCTAGCTGCTCATATACTACCTAAGTCTAATTATGTCACTACTCTTCTCAAAAAGCTTCAGTGGCTCCCTGCTGCTTCCCAAGCAAAGTTAAAACTCTTTCATGACACTCAAGGCCTTTGGCAGCCTGAGATTACACTAACTAGCTTTATTTTATATTGTTTCACAACTCTCTAATGTGCTTATTCTGAAATTTGGGTATTATACCTATCTATATTTATATCTTATCTTCCAATTAAACTGTGACCTATATTTTGTCCAAATTCTTAATCTTCCCTAGAACTTAGTATGATTCTCAGCACAGTAGAGCTTTAATAAATACTGAGGGTGACTATTTATGTTTTTTGTTAATTGATTCTGAAATTATTTACCAATAAAATTATTTTATATTTACAACTTTCTTTTTTGGTTTGCATCATCAGTTTGACCCTGAAAATCCTGAAGAATAGGGTATTATACATTTCATGTTCCAATAGCCAGGGTCATTGGAAAAGCTAAGTCTGCAGAGGAATGGAGCCAACTTCCCAGAGTTGTTTGTTCACAGTCTTGAACTGTTTATGTCACACATGAAGCCAGAGGTCACATCCCCAGATTTTTCGTACATCTTTTGGTTAAGGGATATTTCAGATTCTACAGCTGATTCTCCCAAAGGTCTTTCTACCCTCTATTGTTTTTGACAAGGCCATAAACCTTATACTGATGGATTAGTTGGAAAATTAACTGGTGAGGGGTGGCTAGGTGGCACAGTGAATAGAGCACCGGCCCTGGAGTCAGGAGGACCTGAGTTCAAATCCGGCCTCAGACACTTAACACACACACACAAAAACTAGCCATGTGACCTTGGGCAAGTCACTTAACCCCAACTGCCCTCCAAAAAGCAAAAAAAAAAAAAGAATAAAACAAGAAAATTAACTGGTGAGAAACATGGAAAAACCTATATGAATATCTGATGTGAAGTAAGTAACATAAACATGACTACATTAATATAAAAGGAAAATCAACAATAATTTTAAAAAACCTCACAACTTCGTATAACTACAGTGATTAAGCTTTGTGCAAAGGTTTAAAAAAATGTGCCTCCCTCTTTTATAGGAGCAGAAAACAATGGGTAGAGAACACAGTCTATATTACCAGACTTTAACTGATGTATTGGTTAGTTTTTCTGAATTTCTTTTTTTTCACTTCCTTTTTCTAATTTTTCTACCTTTCTTGGTAAGGAAGAAAAAGTGGATGTATTTAGAAATGAAGATGATAGGAAAACATAATACATAGATTTTTTAAAAATTATCCTTTGGATACAATAAAGCCAAATAACTATGTCCATAGCATTTACCACAAATAAGACATTTTCAAGTCTGTTTATGTATAAATGGACAACTGTATAAAGTACCAGGCCTGGAGTCAAGAAGACCCCTCTTCCTGAGTTCATATCTGGTCTTGGACACTTACTAGCTGTGTGACTCTTGGCAAATCACTTAACCCTATTTACCTCAGTTTCCTTATCTAAAATTAGCTGAAGAAGGAAATGGCAAACCACTCCAGTATATTTGCCAAGAAAACCCCAAATGGGGTCACAAAGACACAACTAAACACACTTGTCTAAAACAAATTTCCATTATTTAAATCACTAGAAGTATTTATTATTTAAATTAAGCCTATCATAATATAGTTATTAAAAAGTTAAAAATCACTCCAGTTATCTTTTCTGTAAATATAGATTATCACATACAGAGTTCCCTCAAAACAGGGTAAATAGATGATTGATTATGGCAGAACTTACTTCAAACAAATAAATTATTTTAATTAATAATAACATAAAATGCCTTAGTTAATGAATTTTCAAGATGTTATTCTTCATTACCAGATACTCTTTATAATTCTTCAGGCTGTCAGCATACTCTATTCTGTATTATATTTATTATGTACATGTGTAATTATTACTCCTCTTAGATTATGAGCTCCTTAAGTGAAAGGATTGTGTCTAATATTTCTCTCAGAGTCAAAAACAATACCTTGAATGTAATGATCGATAAATGTTTTAATGTTTGTTGATTTTTTGCCTCTGTGTGTATATATTTTATATATATCTGGCATATTGGTTGGAGAACTGGCCTTGGAGTCAGAACAACCTAGGTTCAAGTCCTGCCATATACTGTTGTGTGACAATAGGCAAGTCACTTAAACTTTCAATGCTCTAGGTAACTCTGTAAGACTATATTGCAGAAGACTATATTGCAGAAAGGTACAGAACTGCACTATTAAGAGGAGTTTCCTTATCTGGGAGTTCCCTATAATAATTAAATCACCAGTCTAGTTCTTACCCTATATATGAGAGAGCCAGAGTCAGTCAGACAAACAAGAGACAGAAACAGAGAGATAGTGAATTACAGATTAACATAGGGGGGAAATCTTTGATGTAAAAGAAAACTACAATGGCAGTCAAAGATCTAAGCCCATTTTTTCCAAAATTAAGGATCAAGATAGCAGAAGCATCAGAAGCATGTTGCCAATGTTTCTATTCTATTACTACCCTTTTCTGTTGAATGAAATACCCATAGAGTTGTGTGAAACATAATCTTTCTATTCATGGGAAAGAGCAGACTAACATTCAATGTCACGTACAACATTCTACAACAAAGAAAAGGAAAACGACAGGTTATCTCGCCAATCTTCTCACACCCAGCACTTGAGAGGGAAAGAGTGACTGAGTCACAGCAAAAGTAGAGCCAGAAAATACCAGGGGTGGGGAACCTGTGGCCTCAAGGTCACATGTGGACCTCTAAGTCCTCAAGTACAGCCCTTTGACCAAATCCAAACTTCAAAGAACAATTCCTTTTATTAAGGGGATTTGTTCTGTGAAGTTTGGATTTACTCAAAGGTGCACTTGAGGACCTAGAGGGTCACATGCTTGAGGCCACAGATTCCCCAACCCTGTCCTAGCCTCATTCTTTATGATTTAGGGCTATGTCAATACGCCTATAGGACTTTCTCTATACATAATCCTTATGTATACATAAGGATTGAATTAAAGGAAGAGTAAAGATATGAGGTGTAGTGTTATTGCATCACTCTTTTTTGTAGGTTTGAAACCATCCTTACAGTTTTTAGTGAATCTAAAGCATCCCTGGGATGGTACTTTTGTCCATTTTCTTTGAAATGTAATATGCTATAGTGTATAGAGTTCTGGACATTGAACTAGGGAACCTGGGTTTAAGTTATGGTCATGCTATTCAATCACTGTTTGACCTTGAACAAATTACTCTACTTCTCTGGTTGTCAGTTTTCTAATCTATAAAATGAGGGGATAAACTAAATGATCTGTCCCATCCATCTCTAAGCTTCAAGGATTTTCTTACTCCCCTTTCTTTTCTTCTCTCCTTTTAGGTAAATACTGCAGCAAGGGAGAAATAGAGCCAAATCTTCAGTATTTGTAAGCACAATTAACTATCCCAATTCTGCCGCACACCCACATCCCATTACCCTTCCTCTACTCTCTCCCTCCCTCCCTGCTCCCTCTCTTCTTGCACAGGTGCATAGAAAAATGAACACTATATAGAAAAAATCCTACCAAATCCAACATCTCATCAAATTCCTCTATTTCTACCATCTCACCAGATTTCTCCATTCACTTGGCTATAATCCTAGGTAAGGGGGGAAATATGATGGAAGTTACAGAAAGCTCTTTTCTACTCTGTGCTTAGAGAAGACACATGCCTTGGCATAAAGAATATATCAGGCCCAGTGCCACTAGTTGAAAATAACAGTGAATCTTAGAGGCCTAAGAGTATTTTTATTTTTCCTTTCAATTCAATTCATCCTTTCCTTTTAATTCTGCATTTTTCCAATTTTATTAATGACTTTGAAGTATATTTTCAATGTTGGATTATTACTAAAAGACATTATGTTGGACTTTAGTTCAGATCCTTTGATAAAGAAGGAAAATTAGGGGTGGCTAGGTAGCACAGTGAATAGAGCACCAGCACTAGAGTCAGAAGGACCCAAGTTCAAATCTAGCCTCAGATGCTTAACACTTGCTAGCCACGTGATGTTGGGCAAGTCACTTAACCCCTATTGCCCTGCCTTCCTCCATCCAAAAAGCAAGGAAAAAAGGGAAAGTTAATAACAGTACAATAAAGATCATTTATGACAGCATAAAAAATGCAGATGAAGAAATAAGATAGAATTACAGGTATAGTGGATCAAAGGTAAAAAGATGAAATTTGTACTTGATATGAAAAAAGAGTGAGAGGGAAAGAAGAAAGAGAAGGGAAGGAAAGAAAAAAGAAAAGAATGAATGGATGAATTGGAAATGAAAGAAATTCAAGTCAGAAAATGGGAGAAATATCAAGTGGCTTTATGATTAAGTGCTTTTCATAAATTACCTTATATGATAGTCATAAAGTAACAACCTTATGATATGAATAAAATAATTAGGATTACCCTCATTTTATAAATGAAGAAACTTATGCCTATGGTCACCACAGTTAATAATCATCAGAGCTGGAACTTGAATACTCTGACTCCAAATCAAGTGTTTCTTCTACTATACTATACTGCTGAACAGGAAAGAAAACCTGAAGAGTTAAAGGCAAAAAAAAATAGTCACTATATTTGGTATTTTTAACTACAGCAATGGGTAAGAAAAGAATTTTTTAAAAGATGCTGTTGAGTAAAAATAAAAGAATATTTGGCAAAATCCTGGGTAGGAGGAAAAAAGAGGGGAAAGAATCAGATTTCAGACACTGTAGACAGAAGAGCTGGTGGAATTACTAACACCGATAGGAAACAGAACACAGTCTGAAAGATGAGTAGCTTTCTTTCTGTTGAGCAAAGCTTAATGTGGTGATGAGGCACTTAAAAGAGTACAAATGGTTAAAAAGAGAGAGAAATTTTAAATTCACACATAGAAACAATGAATAGAACACGTCTTAAGATCCCTGAACTACAGAACATGGTCAATATGAGAAAGTAATCAGAGAGACTCACTTGTGGGGGCCTTCCATCAAAACCTGAAACACGAAGGGTAAGTGAAGAAAGAATATACATGGAAGGACAATTAAAGATTTTAAAAATAATATACACTTAGTTATTTCTAAAAGTTTCCACTAAGGAATTTATTTATAGGTACTAAGATCTTAGAATGGCTAGTAGACACACTGTATAAGTTAAAGGAAAAATATAAATGTGTCACTTGTAAACTTTGGGAAAGCATTAACTTTGGAAAGCCTCCACCTAGTACACTAGGCAAATTTCTGTGATGCTTGGCTTCCAAAGGGTAGACCACTACTGCTTCCTCCTCCCTTCTCTTGCTCCCTACTTAAAAGTGCAAAAGCACAGATCATTCCACGGACCAGCAAGCAGAAGTCTGGGAGTCCTGTAGGTGAGTCTAACCACAGAAAATTATTCACTACAGTCTGTATATACACTATTGAATGTTGTGAGTGCGAATAAATTTTAAATAGCTATTTCAACCCCTAACTGAAGCATGAAGACAGTAGTCCTGAATCATAAAAGTGGCAAGGAAATGGAAAGATCATCTATTCTACTTTCCTCCTTATTCAGCGCTCCTTAAATCCTCCTAGAGAATAATGACTTTTGGTTACCTTTCAGCTTCCAGTGATCAGCTCAGCAGATTTTGAAGATTCCAGGTGAGTGCACTATAATGATTATCAAATGATTAACAAATTAACATCCACACTATGGGCTTAAGTATGAACAATTCAAATAGATTTGTAAATAGACCTCTTGGGAGAATTATCTCAAGACAATCAAAATAACTGACAAAGACTAGATGATACATTTCCTTTTCCTTCTAGTTCATCTTAGCCATAAATATGAGTGTTACAAGGTTTCACGTAATTGACACCCAGAAATTTCATTTTCATTGTAATCTTTTTAAAGAACTTTCTTTGGAAAAGCATCAGTATCAAGGACATGTACACCTCTTGCTACAACATGAAAAAACTATCACTGTAACAACAGAGAAGAGATTTATAAGTATCCTCTCTCTTGATTTGATTTTCTCCTTTTAGTTCCCAGATGATATCCCTTCAACTAAGGAAAAACTCTCACTCTATGCACTGCATAACAAAAGCTTGAGTCCCAAGTAGATCAGCCAAATCTGATTCCCAAGAAGGGTCTGCCTTCCAAGATTGAAAGCTACATATAGTGCAGTCAACCAGGAAGACGATAGCATAAAATGCAGGGACAATCTCATGCACAAGTAGAACAGATGGCTGGTTTCCTATATACTATGAATGATATGCCTCAAAACAGAAACTTCATCGGATCTGACTACCTTTAGACTACCATCTAACAATGGGTTAGATAAGCAAGGTGGAGGAGACGTCTCTAAAAATTCCAGTGAGTATGCAACAATGGTTATATGACACTTAGACCTCTATCTTTCTGTGGTAGAAAGAGTAGATGATTTGGAGTCAGAGGAATTAAGATAGAATCCTGCTTTTCTCATTTACTATCTATGCCACTTTATTTCTGAGTCTGGATTTCCTTAGCTGTGAAATGACAAGGGGGGAGGGGGGAAATGGACTAGATGATCTTTAAAGTGTCTTACAACTCTAAATTTATGATTCTATGATTGACTCCCACATTACTATGAATAATTTTCTCATACTATCAAGTTAACACCTAGTCCCTGAGAGGATAAGATATAGGACTGGTAAGTCTGGATGTGTGGTAGGAAAGGGATAGGGGCACTGACAAGTTCTGGCTGGCCTAGGAACAACTAAGGAGGGCACGACTGAATATGAAATATAGGACCTAATGGAACATTCTGACCTTATGTGTCTTGGAAGAAGTAGAACCAGAAAACAACTTATCTAGGATTTTGCTTAATGCCAGCTTTCTCCCCTTGCAGCTACAGGGTCAGGTTTAGATGCAAAGGCTTCCTTCTCTATGAACAAAGATGACTCACATTCTGCAGTGTTTTGTTTTTTTTTAAGAAATGGAAGCTGACCCCCTCCAAAAAGAAAAAAAAAGTTAAGAAATGAAAGGTAAGAACAGCTATTGGAAAGAAGACACCATATGTGTCACAGAGGCTGTGTACTAAAGGGCACATAATTACTTTTACAATCATACAGAAAGAAACAGAACAATCTCAAACAAAATTGAAAACAGTTCATTTCTAAAGTGCTTTAAGGTTTACCAAGTTCCTTCCTTGGACCTCCTGAGGTATAGGTTATTGTTTCCATTTTGCAGATGAGGAAACTGAAGCACAGAATAAGGCAATTTATCTGAAATCACAGGGCTCATAATTTTAGAGGAAACTTGAACTCGGGTCTTGTGAAACCCAAGACCAATACTTTCTTCCACCACAGACAACCCATGCAAATTAAGAAGTTTCATTAGACATGGTCACCACAGAAAGAAATTGAAGTGCTAAAAGAAAAAGATGGGAGGTGGAGAAGACAGTTCCCATACTAAAGAGGTCTTCTCTTCCCTGGAGTGGGCCACAGACTAACCTGTGACCCAAACTAGAAGCAAGTGTACTTGTGTGAGACAAGTAGGGTGGGGTACGGACGGATGGACGGACGGATGGGTGGGCGGGCAGGCAGGCAGGCAGGCAGCTCTTTGTCAGTGATTAACCTAAGGCAGTGGGTGTGAGTGTACAAACGGCAGGGGTGGTGGAATGTGGACGGGCTCTTTCTCCACTTGCCCCCGAAGAGCTGGGCAGGAGAGAGTCGTCCACTAGGCGCTTGCAGCCAGCGGGTACCAGCCCACCTCAGGAGCGGTGTTCCCGGAGCTGTGACTGCGTGGGGCCGTGCACCGTGGCCGGGCTGCCTCCTGCTCGACGGGCACGTTACTATCCTCACACACCCCCGGAGTGGGGCTCGCGAACGGACTCGCGGTCCCCCGGTAGGGCCGGGCAGGGCTGGCCGACGCGGGGTCGGCGAGGTAGGGGGCTGGAGCGACGGCCCCTTCCCGTCTGGGGGTGCGCGCGCGCGCGTGTAAGAGACCCCTCCAGGTGTGGTGAGAGCGGAGGGAAGGGGCTCCGCAGCCGCCACCGCCCCCTCAGCACCCAGCCCGGCCTGGGTCCCTGCACCGGCGCTTCCCTCGCGCACTCACCATGTCGGGCCGCGTCTCTGGAGCTCCAGGCCGGGAGGAGGGAAGTGATGCGCTGTCCAGGGTATCCAGCCTCCCTCTGCCCCGCGCGCGGCAGGCGCGCCCTCTATAAGGTTTTACACACGCGCGCACACACGCCCCAGAGCACGCCCAGGCACACACACTCACACCCCACACCGCTCGGCTCGGCCTTGCCCCCGCCCCCCACCCCCTCTCCCTTTCGCGCCTGCCTCCCTCCTCTCCCGCCTGTCTGCCTCCCTCCGTTGCCCTCGCGGCCCCGAAGCTCCCAAGGCTTCCCCTCAGACTCTCACGCCTCTCCTGCCGCGCCCTCTAGGGAAGGGAAGGCCGCACTGCAGGCACGGAGAAAAGGAGGAGGAAGGAGCGAGGCGAGGAGAGGGGGCGGGGCAAGAGGAGGGGGCAGGGCCGAGGAAGAGACAACCTGCCCGCTCTCTTGCCAGCCCTTTCTTTACTCGCTGAGCAACACCTCCATTTACACCTTACCTTACCCCTTTGGCACGGGTCGCCTTCCTCGCCACTGGAGGTGTCGGGTGCCCCGCCACCGCCACCGCCCCCTCCTGGACGGGCGGAGATTCGCAGCCAAGGCTGCTCCTCCACCGGTCCGCAGCTCGCAGGTCTTTCTGAAACCTACCCCAAAGAGAAAATAGAGTAGTTGGTTGGTGAGCGTGAAGAGAGAGCAAGAGAAAATCTGTCTGTGTCGAAGGTGAAGCGATTGCTTCTCTTTCTTTTTTTCACCTCTTCTTCAAAAGCAAAGTGGTGGAAGAATGGTCCATCTTCAATGTTTGCTCGAGTTTGGGTGTTTTCGTTTTGCTAATTTGTTGGGGGTTGGGAGCTGGGTTTCTGTGCGTAGTGGAGCACAAAAGTAACAGTATGAGACACACCGAAAAGCATGACATTTGTTCTACATCGTAAATCCAGCCAAAAACAAACTTGACATCTATTTAATCGCAAGCCCAGCGCCGGACACTCCCTACCACAGAGGTTACTCAAGGTTTAACTACAGTGAGGTCTGAAAAAATCTCAGATCTCGAGTTTTTTGTTTCATATGTGATGAAAATGTGAGGTTTAGGGGGTTTTGGAAGAGTCGGAAACCAATTCCTTTTTTTCTTTTCTTTTTTTCACCTTTAAACAGTAAAAACAGGCTTATTGTACTTATTGTACAGAGCATTTTGAGAAATTTGAACCGTGAAGGCTTATAAGGATGCTTAGGACCACCACATCTAACCACCTTGGCATATAATAGAACTGCATGCTTAGCATTCCTGCAACTGGGTCAGCTGAAGTTACAGTCTCAGAGTTCCTTGTAAGAAAGCATTGTTTGAGTCCTTGGAGCCTACCACCTAGAATAATATCCTGTACTTTCTGAGCTGTAATAAATTGTCATATGATCACCTTCTTTGCAATCACACTTTATCTTTTTCTTAGTACCCAGCACCAGATGTTTGTTAAAAGAGGTGAATGTTTTTATGATGATCAATAGATTATTTTAGATATATAAACTCAAGTGTCTCAGAATCTCAAAAGCCAGGATTCAACCCAAAGGACTCAGCAACAAATTTTCTGTATAGCATTCATATATTTTCTAAGAACAACAATTCTCTCAGTTTCTGTGGGTACCCAGGTTATAAAGAATCTGGATGTGAATGTCATGGTCCCTTTAGTCTGGCATGAGATAATGCAAATACTTCTGTCTATTGCATTCTCCTCCTCTACAGCTGTGAAAGATAATCAGCCTGCAAACAATGAGGTTAAAAGCTGAGAAATGATGTGTCACACCAGGAAAGCTTAATGCATGGAGTGAACTTAGATTTTTAAGTCAGCTTTGTGCTCTTATTATCAGAACTACCATCTTCCACTCGAGTTTCCATTGTATTCTCATTACACATACCTGGTTGTAGAGCCAAACTTTAACTACAAGTTACTCACATTTTATCTAATTGTTGAAACACTTTAGGGACATAAAATTATTACAAAAAAGAAGGTAATCAATTCAGTAAACTAGGATGTTTATTATGCATTGTTACTTAGTAGACAAACAAGGAAACGAGTATACAAGAGCTTCCTTTTTAAACACAGGGATACTAGGACCTTATAGAAGATTAAGACAAGGAAGAATATAAACTTTTAAATATTTAGCAATAGTAGTAAGTAAAGATCATAATTAATATAAATATCAAATGATTCGACAGTTACATGTTTGACTATGTAAAGTAATCTTTCTCTTGTGTAGGACTCTTTGTGATCTCATAGACCATATGTATCAGCAAGCACCATAGCATACCCAGGATGTCTGCTAGCACAGGTTCTTAGATCTGTTTTTCTAAAGGAAAGCAACTCAAAATGGGTTCACAATCTCACTTTAATCAATCGAACACATATCATTTACCTAGTTCAGGGTAAAAAGCACCCTGAACTTCAGAGAATGCAAACAGAATACAAACACAAGTTACAAGCACAAGTTACAAGCAGATAGAGAAACAGATCAGCAGACGGGCTTCCAACCATCTGACCATTACATCTATACCTATTCAGTTACCAGAGAGGAAAATATCAACATCTGGGTGTTCAAAGCCAGGGGGCTCAATGGTTTCCCAGAGTCTCCTCTGGCCAAATCATACAACTCTTCTCAAAGTGAGCCCCAAAGCAAAACCTCACGTTAGGGTATGTATATATAGCCTTCTTCTGGATCAGAGAATGTCACAGCCCTCTTAATCCACTGTCCAATCACAAAGCAACAAGGCTCAGACATTCCCAAAAAACAAGCCTCAGGCCACAGGCTCCACATGACCATATTCAGCCTATTAGAGGGCAGAGTATACTTTCAAATCAGGGAAGGTTCTCAGAGCCACTTAAGCCTATCCAAGGGACTAGGGGCAGGGAAGATCTTCAGATTCCCATAACACTATAGCACTCTAATAGTGTCCATGGGGTTTTCTTGGCAAAGATGCTAGCGGGGTTTGCCATTTCCTTCTCCAGTGGCTTAAGGCAAGCAGAGGTTAAGTGGTGTAAATGCCCAGGGGCACACAGCTAGCCAGTACGCTCATTTGAACTCAAGTCTTCCTGACACTAAGCCCTTTGCAGTCACATTTTATCTTTTTCTTAGTACCCAGGACCAGGTATCTGTTTGTTAAAAGAGGTAAATGTTTTTATGATGATCAATAGATTACCTTAGATATATAAACTCAGTGTCACAGAATCTCAAAAGCCAGTATTCAACCCAAAGGACTCAGCAACAAATCTTCTGTATAGCATTCATATATTTTCTAAGAATAAAAATTCTCTCAGTTTCTATGGGTACCCAGGTTATAAAGAATCTGGATGTTAATGCCACCTAGTTACCTTGAAGTAAAATCACCATGAGTATAATCCTAAAATTTTAGAACAAAAAGTAAGGTCATCTCGTTTAATTACTTCATTTTACCGATTAAGAAAGCAGAGGCCATGAGACTAGGGACTAGGACACTGGCTTCTTGTCTTCTACTCTAATTCTCTTTCCACCACAACATGATTCCTCCCTGATTCTTGTAATCTAGGTAAAGTAGAATCAAGGCAAATTGTGAATGACTGAAGTCTGACTTTAACTTAATCAGATTTTCTTTTCTTTTCCTTTTTCTTCTTCTATGACACTCCCCCCCCTTCAGGTATTAGAAACTTTTGTCCCATCAGGTCTGATTACCCCTCCCTTCCCCTCCTATCTCCAAGGTTCCATGAAAACAATATGTACCTATAAAATATGACTCTACACAAATTTTAGAGCTCCAGAACCCACAAAAGTACATAGAAACAAAGCTCCCACTGAAAGAAGCCAAGCATGCAGGATAGGAAAGGCTCATCATAGCCATTTGGGAGACCAGTCCCAGCTTCAGGCCCAGGGCTACCAGGACAAGCCGCAGCTGGAGCATTCGGGAGAGTGGATGACCAGGAGCTGTGAGAGTTTCCAGAATTATCAACCCATAGGAACCAAGGACAATGTGAAAGATCAGTGGAACTCTGCTAAATTTGGGGGAGAAAAGCAGGTTGGGCCATCTGCCCCCAGGACAAGAAAGCAGCAGAAGTGGCAGCCCTGCAGTCACCTCTGCATGGCTGCTTCAGAGCTCCCAGCCTGCAGATTTCAGCAGGCCAAGTGACCATTCAGAGGCTAAGTGTTCTTGCCTTAAGCTGCATGGATTGGGATTGTGGTCTTGGGTGGTAGTCCTGAGGTGCATGACCAGTAAGCCAAAGCTGGTGGGGACTGTAGAGATAGCAGCTTCCTAATAGTTCTGGCAGCTCTGAAAACCCAAGCAATTTGGGACAAAGTTCTCCACTCTGGAAGCAGAGTTCCACAGAGCTAAAAAGTCAAGTAATTGCCTGGCAACATGAGCAGGCAAAAGAAGCAAAGTAAACACAGCAACCTAACATTAGATTCCTCTTTTGGGAACAAAAGGGATCAAAGCATGGATCAGGAGGAAGACAACACAGTCATAACTCCTGAACCAAAAGCTACCAAGAAAAATGTAAGCTGGTTACAAGTCATCAAGGAGCTTAAGAAGGATTTTAAAAACCAAATAAGAGAAGTGGAGGAAAAATTGGGAAGAGAAATGAGAATGATGCAAGAAAATCATGAAAAGAGAGTCAACAACCTGACTGAAGAAAATAACACTTTAAAAATAGTGTT
>CM053594.1:136996446-137044900 GCA_028646575.1 Pseudocheirus occidentalis | reverse complement strand
CCCTCCCTGTCCTACCAGAAAGTTAGAGAGCAGACCAGGGGAGGGGCTCCACAGTGGGAATGCTGTTTTGGGATTTTGGTAGGGGAAAGATGGGGAGAAAATTTGTAACTCAAAAATCTCATGAAAATGAATGATGTAAACAAGAAAACAAATTTAAAAATTTATTACATTAAAAAAATGAAAAAAAAAAGAAAAATTAAGGACAGAGAGAGTACTTTTAGCTGGAGGGATCAAGGGAGGCTCCCTGGAGGAAGTGATTCCTGAACTAGACCTTGAGGAAAAAGGAATGATTTCAGTAGTCAGAATCATAGATGAAGTGAAGAACAGACATGAAGAATGTATTGCTCAAATCCCTAAAGTTTAAAGAAGGCAGGATGAATTTAAATTTTGTTTGGAACTTGAAAACATGATAGGGAGTAGTATAAAAAAGCTGGAATGGAATTATATGGATGGAGAAATAATCAGTCATGGCCCACCCCACTTAAAGTCCCCAACAAGGTATTCTAGTTTTGATATCTTTATTTTGTTTGAGAGGGCAAATGTTTCTTGTTTGATCATCAGAGGTATGAACTGGGCCTAGACTTCAGTCAAAGATTTTTGGACTAGGTGGGAAAAGTCTTTGATCAGTTTAGAAGCCTTTGAAAGCCTCTGTAAGAAATGGAGTGATATTGCACAGGAGGTTTATTTGGATTGTAGTCATGACCATTTTGGGGGGACTGTATAAAACTGTCAAACTAGTTTACAATCAAGCATACAAATATCTGGCAACCTAATGATGGAAGATAGTTCAGCCAGATCCTTTACTGAGGAATCATTGTTGGGGGCTGGGTAGGAGGTAGTAGGAGTGGGAGGAAGGGGGGTGAGAATAGACTTGGAAGTGACATTTTGAAGCAACTGTTCTTACTAGATAGATAACTTTAATAAATATTAGCTTTGTTGTTTATGTGTCTAATTGATATCAATAATAATCAAGGGGGACAGCATACCAGCTATTGCATTAGAAAGAGATTTCCCTCCCTACTCTACCCCATCCCTCAGGATTTACCCTATACTACTGTGGGTTTAGCAGGCCCACTCTGCAGGCTCAATCTACCCTGTATAAACAGGGATTGAGGGATTGGAAGAATAAATCCAGAGCAGGTGCTATTATAGGATACAAATAGATTCTAGAGGGCCCCAGGTGCCAAGTCAAAGAGTTTGTAATCTGTTTCATGCAGGGCAGCTAGGAGCCTGCCTGAAGTCAGGAAGATTTATCTTCCTGAGTTCAAATCCTGTCTAAGACGGGTGACGCTAGGCAAGTCACTTAACACCAGTTGGAGAAGTTGGAGAAGAAAATGGCAAACCACTCCAAGAAAACCTCATATGAGGTCACAAAGAGTAGAACATGACTGAAAACTGAACAATAACAATAACATTTTATTCCATAAGCAATAGAAAATTACTGAAGGTTTTGAGCAAAGAGATGACACGGTCAGACCTATGTCTAGAGAAGGATTATTTTGGCAGCTATGTGAAAGGCAGAATGAAGAGGGTAGAAGCTAGGAGTGGTGAGATTAATGAGATCAAAGGCAATGAGGGCCTAAGCTGGGTAGGGGGCTAACTGAGAAAATGGAAGATCCCCTCCTTTGTCTTTGCCAGGAAAACCCCGAAAGGGATCATGAAGAGTCAGACGTGACTGAAAAATGACTGAGCAACAACAAACGTTCAAGAAAGTTTAATTTACAGGGTTTGGCAATAGATTCTTCATCTTTTGGAGGTTTACATACAGAAAAGCCACCTGGCTGGGTGATAGGGAGGAAACAGTTATAGAAATCTCCCAGACAGTATGTGATAAAGTAATGAAACCAAGGGGACAGGTGGGACATACAGGTGATAGTCGAAGGGAAGTGTGTAGAGAGAGAAGAGGCTTGAGAACAAAGCCCCAGACAACTTCCGTACTTAACACGGCAAGACGAAGGTAATGAAGTAATAAAGAAAACCAGGGGCGGCTAGGTGGTGCAGTGAATAGAACACTAGCCCTGGAGTCAGGAAGGCCTGAGTTCAAATCCAGCCTCAGACACTTAACACTTACTAGCTGTGTGACCTTGGGAGAGTGGCTTAACCCCAACTGCCCCACCTTCCCCCCTCTAAAAAGCAAAAAAAAAAGAAAAAAGAAAGAAAACCAAAATGGAGCAGGTTGGTGCAGAGGGCCTTGTCCCTAAAATAAGAGAAGAAAGTATCTAGAAGAAGGGAATTATGAGGATCATAATTTATTATTTATAATTTGCTAACATTATTTCAACCTAGCTTAATGTGGTCAGATATTGTTCAGCCCCGGATATGAGGTGGAAATCATTCAGATCCCACAGACGCTCCAGGGAAGCCAGAGTTAAGAACGCTTAGAATACACCCAAGTTTTATTTTAGGTCCACCCAAAACCATCTAAGTCCTTGGTCTACCCAAAACACTTGTGTTTGGGGTCTGTCCCATAGCTTATGTTTTGACTTAGTTTAAATTTTATTGAATGTTTATACTTACATGCTGATATACATCTCAAGCAGCCTACATATGAGTGGGCCAGTCAGCTTGTGCCCTAGTTTGAATTCAATATAATATAAACCTTACAGAGGGTACCATACCTTTTTCCCCAGGTCTCTCCTCTGCTAAATGACTTAAAATTCTTTCTTGAAATTTTTTCTTTTTGGTTTTGGGTTTTGATCTTGATCAATAGGATTCCAGTGGTCCAAAAAGGTTAAGCATAAGGACTAAGAAAAGGCCACTGTATTTAGCAGTTAAGACAGTCACTAGTCACCTTAGAAAGAGTTGTTTTAGTAGAAGGGTGGACAGATGACAAGGAGTAATGAAGTGAAGGGTAAGTAAAGGAAGGCAGGGAGTATAAACTACTCCTAACCTCATTAGTAGAATAAACGTTAGGTTGAATTAAGAGAAACATAGCATTCATAGTGAAGAAGATAATGGTCATGGTGTACTCTGACCTGGATGGACCATATATGAAATATTATTTTCAGTTTGGGGCACCTCATTTTAAAAAGGAAATTCATATGGCTATAGGTATCAATAGTTTATTACCTGGAGAACTGTCTATTTCCTTCAACCATTTTTCAATTATAAGCTAAAATATATCCAAAGAACACTGTACAGAATGGCAAGGGAACTGAAAACTATGCTATACGACCTAGGCACCTAGGCAGTTAAATGGTATGGACTCAGCATTAGGAAGATTTGAGTTCAAATGTGACTTCTTGACACTTATTAGCTGTGTAACCCTGGGCAAGTCACCTAACTTCTGTCTGCCTCAATTTCCTTAACTATAAAATGGCAATAGTAGTACCTACATTCTAGAGTAAGGATCATCAGGATCCAAGATCACCCCTCTCTTTACTCCTCTCTTTTTACTATTAGGAAACATTCTGTTTTCTAGAGCCAAGGCCCAGCAAGCAAGCTGTGCCCTGAGCTTGCCATAACAACAATGCTTTGCACTCACCCTCTGGATAAACAGTGCTGCAAATAAATCACAGAACTCATGGTCCCTGAATTTGGCCAACAGTTCTAGACATGAAGCCCTGCTATGAACAGACTTTTTGTCACTAGACAAGCTTGCTTTGCTGTTGTTGTTATGCCTCACTATACTGTTGCTACACTACACTGTTTGATTTTTTTTGTCTAGCCACAATTATATAAATCAAGGTTTAGCCCAATGCCTCAGGTCTCCTACTAGAGGAGGTCTCAACACATGTGTCTAATTTCTCTCCTACAATGGGATAAAGAGAGTTTTTTGTTTTCAATCTGTGTGAGCTCTTTGGTATTTTGGGGGTTACCAGTGGTTGTAAAGCCTCTGTGACTCTGATCGTTTGTTACTGGAGTTGATAGGATAAAGCTAGACAATATTTGTAAAGGGCTGAGCACAAGAGCACAGCAAGCATTTAATAAATGCTTCCTTCTTGTCTGACCCTGTGTAATTAACTTCGAAAATTAACTCCTCTCGACCTCAGTTTCCTCATCTGTTAAAGTGAAAATAATACTAGCACCTACTTTACAGGGTGTTTTTAAGGAGATAATATATGTAAAGTGCTTTGTAAGGTTAAAATCACTATACATATGCTACCTATGATATTATGATCATTTTAAGTAAACTAGTCCATTTGGCTTATAAAACAAAAGATTTAGGGAGGGTAGAAGACAAAGACTTGTCATCAAAAAACTACCATTTGGAGGAGAGCTTAGGATCATTTTTCACAGAACCCAGAACCTAGATCTACAAGCAATAGGTGGAAGTTGTAGAAAGGGAGATTTCAGGCTCAATGAAAGGAAAACCAGTTAAGGCTGTCCAAAATGTAATGTGCTGTTGGGGAAGTGGTGGGTTCCGTCTGCCTCAGGAGAGGTGTTTAAGCAGAGATCAGATGAACACCCGGTAGGAAGCTTATCAAAGGGATTCAGTTTCAGGTTTAGGTTACATTAGATGACCCCGCAGTACCTTCTCACTCTGAGATTCCATCCTTCTTTTAAAGTCTGAATCTCTGACCCATGAACCCATAAAACAGCCCCGCTTAACTCCCTATGAAATTCTTTAGGGATTTGGTGAAGAAGAGCATAAAGCATGTTGTCCTGTTTTTTCCCATCTCCATAAACATGCCAAGTAATATGGCACATGGTTGCTGTGCTTAAGCTTCCCTCTTGCGTGGGTGTGTTGCCATGGCACCTACCACTGGCTCCTCCCTCCCCCTCCCCCCAGCAAGTCCCCGCATCTTTCTAGAAGAACTGTAAGGAGCTAAAGGATAAGAAACCCTTGCAGAGGAGTGATTCTACCATTTTTCACAATCCTTGGCACATAGTAGGCATTTAATAAGTGCTTGCTGATTTTATTTAATCCTTAGCCGGGTTAGCCATGGACAAGGAGAGAAAAGACCATTTTTCTTCCCAGTCAGTAAATGCATGCTTCCTGACACTGGAGAAGACAGTCTGGTCCTTAAGGACACAAACTAATAAAAGCAGATTAAACTGTGCACAGATACAATGAGAGAACAAGACGTGTGCGATCAAGAGTTTTGTTCTATAGCAACCATATCCATTTGTTTGATTTTTTAAAAATAAATTTCAAATTCTTGGGGTTTACCTTCTTACACCATTTAAAAAAATGAGCACTGAACTTTTCTCTCATTGTAGGGGGGACAGTGTCAAATTCATGTGATGTCTGTTTTGGGAGAGGTGGAATACCAATGAAGTGATTGACATTTACTGGGATTTTTGGCCTCCGAGGGAGGAAAGAAAGGGAGAACATTGTGGGAATAACAGGCTTGCAGGATAGATATTTAGCATACAGTGAGTGAGTGGCTTTGCAGAAACACTTATTCTCTATGAAGCCTGATGTTTAAAATAGAAGAATTGAGATGATTAGATATTCTGTTAATGAAGGGCAGACTTGGAACTCTGCCTGAGCTGGCTTGAACCCTACAGAATGATGCTGTCACCTATCTACTGACCAAGTATAAGAGAGAGCATGGGCACTTGTGGTTGGAGATCAATTTATATGTAATGATACAGAATTTGAGGAGGGACATACATAGAACTAGGGGTGCTGTTGATGGCTATTTTTTTCATTTAATTTTTCTATAGCATCTTGCATAATTCAGATGCATACCGAATGTTCATCTTTTTAAACTGAATTGAAATTCTGTTAGCTAGATGAACTCTATCATTTTTGGCAAAAGTACCTGCAAATATTTAACATAAGCAAAAAAGGTGAAAAGTAGAGTCGACAAGCCTTTATGAAATACCTACTATATGCTTGGCACTGTGCTGTGCCTGCATAAAAAGCCCAACCAGAAAGCAAATAGACAACAGTTCCTGTTTTCTAGCAGCTCAAAATCTAATGGAGGAGATCATGACCAAACAACTATGTGCAAATAAAACATATACAGGGTAAAGATAACAAACAAGGAAAGCGTGATGACAGATGAATGGGAAGGGAGGAGGTGGGATCAGGAGCAACAGCTGAAAGCAAGTCCTGGACCACATGTTGTAGACAACTATACGCAATCAAAAAGACTACTGGATTCAGATCGGACGTGATAATCAAATTGGTTCCAGATGACTGATGCTAAATTATACTTTTCTTTTCATAGATGAGGATAGATAGACAATGATTGGAATGTCACATACATACATATGTACATTGTCAAGACATGGTCATTGGATAGGATTTGTTGTTTGTTATAAGAGAACAACCAACATTTGTTGTTGTTATAAGAGAAGGTGAGTGTGTTTGAGAAGTGGTGCATTACTATATTTTAAAAAGGCATCAAAAGGACATTTAAAAAATCCAAACAAGTACAGAACATCTCATGAACTAACTTGGAGATTGTGGAATCCAACATCTTATTTTTTAGGGAGAGCAGTCAAACAGAACATTTAAGGCCCTGTATCACACTTTAAATAAAATCACGAGCTCTTCCAGGTGGTGCAGTGGATAAAGTGATGGACCTGAAGTTAAGAAGACTTGAATTCAAATCCATCCTCAGATACTTATAAGCAGTATTACCTTGACCAAGTCACTTAACCTATATTTCCTCAACTGCAAAATGGGGAGAGTGATAGCACATACCTCAAAGTGTTGTTGTGAGAAGCAAATGAGATATTTGAAAAAGCATCTGGTACAGTGCCTTAGCACATATTAGGTGCTATATAAACACATTCTTTTCCTCTTCCCCTACCTCCTTTCCAATATTGTAGCCTCCTATTGACCTGAATAAAGGTCAGTTGTCTTTTACTATTACCAAAGTTGTCTAGTTCAGTTGGATCCTTCCTGATTTTCATATTAACTGAGTTTGAAATAAGCTCCTTTCTTCAAAGAGCAAATCTCATTTGTTAGGAGGAGAAATTGATTTGTGGGAAATTCCCAGAAGTCTCATTATCTCAAATGAAAAGTGTCATTACCATGATTCAAGGAGCCCTGCTGAGGATATATGTACAATTCAGTCTAGAATGGTTTCTCTGAACATCACTTTCCCATAAAGGGTAGAATACTTGGAAGTTGTACAGTCTTCTAACACAAAGTCCATCATTTCAAATTATGCTCATAAAATATTGGTTAGGAATCTGAATGGAATGAAATGTATGTTCTACTTCTGACAGGAGGGAAAAAAATCAGTTCTTCAAAAGATCTTTTTAGCATACTCTATCTTGTTAGCAGGAATGAAATAGATACACATACCTGGAATCCTATTGAGTGTCACCCAGAAATGCTCATCAGGACTGTAAGTGTCCTTAGACCACTGAAGTAAATCAATGGCTCGTTGGTCTTGGAGAACAAAATTGATAAACTCCCTTGTAAGGGCAACATAGGCAGAGCCAAAATAAATAGTCAGATTGTGGGGAGGTGGGGTTTTTAATGCTTGGGTGTTTATTACATAAGATGTCTCTGGACTCAGATGCTCTCTATGGATGTATTTAGTCCTTTCAATAGCATGTGAAGGAGGCAGCACCCCTGGGGTGATATTTTTCCCTTTGAATCCTTTCAAATGCTGAATTATTTCCTTGTTAGTTTTCAGGGGAAAATCTTGCCCACAAGTGTTGATGAGGTACTTCCACTGAACCTTAGAGGCTACAAGGTCTTTCATGCAGTTTAGGTCAGCCTGGAGCCTGGATATTCCACCATAGACAACTGGCTCCAACTTGGAGGCAAGGAAAGCATTGGGGAAACAGCCCACCAATCTCCCCACAGCATCTTTAAACTCAGCTGTTGCTTTCTCATCCACGTGAACACAGTAAACATTTTGGGGCATGTAAACCGCCCGGAAGAGTCTCTCAAAGGTCTCAAAATCTTTATGTATTACCATTGCATAGGCCAAAGGAAACTCAGCTTCTTCTTCGGAAAGAGCAGTTTTTATGTAGTGACTTTGGAGCAAGTATTCCTTACAAGATTTCCCAGATACTGTTAGCGTGTTTTCCCACAGGAAAGATGTTTTCCCGTTGATAAATGAATTGCAGACTTTGGCTAGAACCAAAGTGTTGGTTATATTTAGCCTCTGAAGGCTTTGGTCGCTATATAAATTAAACATGTAGAACAGAATAAAAATAACTACAGTAAAAATAGGAACTACAAAAAGATAATGCATTAACGAAGGCATGTTTTAAAGCCAGTCAAAATCATGAAGTGCTTGCTCCAAACTTACTTTTCCACCTGAGCTGGTATTTTGGTCTGAACAGCTGCCTCTTCCGCCTCTTCTGCCCAGGAGGACGCGGAGTGATCACTTTCCATACCATTCACCGAGCCTGGCGGCTGTTTCCCTTCCCGAGCTGACATTAGAAGTCGTTCCCTCCTCTTTCCTCTGCCTCTCTCAAACCTTCTTTGTCTAAATCCCAGTAGCAGGTTGCTTAAGCCCAGCCTATTTTTCCCTCGCTCCCCATTTGCATCTGCAAGCTGTCTTCCCGTAGGTAGGAACAACTCTGAACTCCCAGGACCCGCTTTTCCTTTCCAGATTCCGCTTCTCGAGTATTTTTCTTTTGATATTAGCCTTTTTGGAGGAAGGGGGAAGTGGGGGAGGCCACCCTTTAGGGAATTAGCATAGTGAAAGCCAAAATCTTAATGCCGAGTTCTGGCAAGCAAGCCCATTTCCTGCTAATCATTGAACAGCCTGTAGCATTTCTCCCCCCGCCCCCCACCCTCTCACAGTGCTGCCATAACATAGAACTTGTCTTCTCTCATGTCGGCTCACAGGCAAGCTGACAATTGCACAGAAGAGCAGCTCGCACCACAGAGACAGCCAGTTTTCATTCGCGGCTGCTACAAACTTCCTCTAAAGGATTTCTGAAGGAAAACAGAACCATCACTGAGATGAAACAAGGAAATTTTCATTTAAATATTTTCTTTTCCCTTTCCTCGACTGGAATAAGAACACAAATAAAGGATCTATAGAATAGACTTGTGCTATGACTTGCTTATGATGAATAAATAATTCATGCTCCTGGCAGTTTTCATGGAAAAACTCCCCTTGATTTTTACATGGGTACTGGAATAAAGCTTGGAACTGGAGTTGCCACACAACGGCAGCATAAAAACATCTGCATCTAGGCTGAATACCTTATTTGCCTAAATATTAGTTATTTTTTTCCAAAGCACCACCAACTTTTTGTGCTTCTCAAGAGTCAATATCCTCTAAGGGAAAAGAGCTGATCTCTGAGGAAAATGTGGGAACAAATAATGGCAGTTAGGTGGGGAAGAGCATACAGTGCTGGGCCTAGAGTTAAGCAGATAGGAGTTCAAATTCCTCCTCAAACCCTTACTAGCCCTGTGGCCCTAGCCAAGACACAGAACCTCTGTGAGCCTGACTTTCCTCATCCTTAAAGTGAGGATAATGACAGGACCTACCTTTCAGGAATTTTGTCAGGATTGAAGGATATAATAGTTGTAAAGTCTTTAGTCCAGAGCCTGGGTACCATTATATAAATGGCTGTTCCCTTCCCCACCTTCAAAATCATGCCTCTGACATGTACTGGCTGTGTACCCTGGAGGAATCATCTACCCTCTCAATGACCAGTCAACTCTCTAAGAAGCTATCTAAGTTTCAGAGCAGATGGTGATTTGCATTGGCGGAGGGATGTTCTTCACTGAGCAACCTCTCTATATCAATGAAATCTCAGATTTGGTTAAAAAAATCCTTTTTGAAACAAAGCTCATGTTACTTTCTACTCCTGAACTTCTCCTTTATGCTGTTTCCTTCTTTCTCACTCCAGATCATCCAGTCATCATCTTTACCCAATTCAACTTGTGCCCTTCCAGCTGTGAAGTATTATCCGTCCCAATTGGAAAACTTTCCCTGCAGGAAATATCCCTAATGTTCTTCTCTCCACCTTTTTAACCCTATCACTCTCTACCCTTTCCCTTAATAAAAAAGAGATGCATGGATTTTTTTATTGTCTCTGTTTCATAAGATTAAGAAAGGAAGCAAAATAGATGTCAATTCACATAGAGTAGTAGAAAGTGAGTAAGTAAAGTATAAAATCCTAGTCATAGAGGGGATATCAATGCGAATGACTTCCATCTAAATATATATATATATACATATATATGTATATATATTGCTATCTTCCATCCTGAAGAAATCCAAACTTCAATGGAAATGAATTTATTAGAGATAGCCCAGTTTTGTACTGTATTATATGTACTTGGTTTATAGTGGAGAAGATAATTGTTGACATTACTTTTATAATTCAAATCAAAGTATCTTGTTGGATTTTAGACTTTAGAGGTAGAAAAGCCCTCAGACATCATCTCCCAATCACCTCCTTTTTCTTTTCTCTTTGGAGGGGGGAAGGTAGGGCAATTAGAGTTAAGTGACTTGCCCAAGGTCACATGGCTGGTTTTTTTGTGTTAAGTGTCTGAGGCTGGATTTGAATTCAGGTCCTCCTGACTATAGGTCTGGTGCTCTATTCACTGCGCCACCTAACCACCCCCCACCTCCTTTTTCATATGAGGGAACTGAGGCCAGAAATTGGGAAAGTAGTAGAAAAGCTAGGGGAAAAGTTTTTTTTGTTTGAAAGCTTGAATTTTCCAAATTATCAATCAAGATAGAGCAAGTTCATTGTAGAGAGGTAGTGGTGTGTAGTAAACAAGGCCATGGACTCAGGGTCAGGAAGATCTCAGCTCAGATCCTAATAGGAACATTTCCTAGCTGAGAGATCTTAGATCCCTTAACTTCTCAGGTTCAGTTTTCTTTATTTGTAATATGGAGATAATAATAACAACCTCCTAATGTGGTTGTTATACACATCTTCAAGTGCTATGTAAATGCAATCTATTATTATTATTATTATTAATTTTTGCTGGATATGGTCAGATCTCCATTTCACTTTCTGTGTTAAATCTCTCTTTCCTTACCCTAGGCTAGATTGTCCTAACAAAATATTGCCCTAAATGAAACCACGGTAATTGTATTTTATGTTCTTATAAAGCAGAAGTACATGGACAGTTTTGAATTTACATTCCAAGTGTACAAATAAGTTAGAACTAATTGTGAAAGAAACCAAGAAAAATCCTCTCTTCCATTATTTTTTCACTTTGTTTTCCGTACTTCCTTGAGAAGAGCTTTAACAGTCAAAATAGTACTCTCTGTTCCTGCCAAATTCTCACATCTCTATGTACTCAAACAAAATAATGTAAGATCTGATGACAAGTCCTTTGACTCTACCTCCATAATATCTATTGCAATTATACCTGCCTATTCCTGTTCAGTGGACAGAGCTCTGGGCCTGGAGTCAGGAAGATCTGAGTTCAAATTTGGCCTCAGATACTGTGTGACCCTCGTCAAGTCACTTAGTCTCTGTTTGCTTTAATCCACAGGAGATGGAAATGGCAAATCAACCCAGTATTTTTGCCAAGAAAACCCTATATGGGGTCATGAAGAGTTGGATACAACTTAACTACTAAACAACAGTAACAACTCTGTTCTTATGGTTAGCATATTTCAGTTTATGACAGTTAGGTCATCACTTCTCATCCAGATTATCAATATATCCTCCCTACTTCCTATATTTTTCTTCTCCAAATTATTTACTACACAGCTTCCAAAATAATTTTTCTGTATGTGCAGGAATTATATGAACACAACTACAAAATGTTCATTGCAGAAGTAAAGACACGCAAATAATTGGATGGTATCAATAGAACAAAAATGACAGATAATATTATCCAGATTAATTCTCAGTTTCCAAAAAGTTATTTTGTGGAATTAGGAAAAAAACCAATTAATTTCCTTTGGAGAAACAAAAGATATATAATTTCAAAGTAAGCAATAATTTCTAAAAGATGGAAAAGAAAGAAGTCTAGGAGTACCAGATCTCAAACTATAATTCCAAGTAGTAATCATCAAAATTATTTGATGCTCATTAAAGAATAGAAAAGATTATTAGTCAAACAGTTTAGGTACATAAGACTCCAAAACAATCTCACCTAGTGGCATAGTTCAATAAGTCCAAGAACTCCAGCCATTTGAGCAAGGAAATAGGAAAATTGGAAGACAGTTTGGGAGAAATTAGGTTTAAAGCAATTCTCATGCCATATGAACTCCATATGTAACTTTAGATACAAAATGCCATGTCATAAACAAATCTGAACTGGGAAGGAGATAACTTTTACCACAATAGAGGGAAACAATTCCTTGACCAAACAAAGGATAGAGAGAATCATAGAAGAAAAAAATATGAACTATTTTGATTACATGAAATTAAAATTTTTCTACACAAATAAAATTAATACTTTTAGAATTCAAAGGGTGAAGTGGGTAAAAAAAAAATCCAGCATATATCTTTGGTAAAGGTCTGATAATAAATGTATCTAGGGAATTGGTACAAATATATAAGAACAAGAGCCATTCCCCAATAGATAAATGGTCAGAAGATATGAGCATAGACTTCTCAAAAGAAAGGCAGATTAACAATTTGAAAAATTCCCCAAACCAATATAAGAAACAAAAATTAAAACAATCCTGAAATTCTACTTCACATTTATCAGATTGGCAAAGGATAAAGTTAATTGTTGGAGGAGCTTTGGGAGGATAAGCAAACTAAAGGATTTTATTTTTGCCTTTCTTTGTATCTCCAGAGCTTAGAATAATGCCTGGCACATAATAGGTGCTTAATAAATGTTTATTGACTGACTCTTGAGAGAGCTGCAATTTGATCCAAACATTCTGCAACGCAATTTAAAACTATCCTAAAAGTCCCTAAATTGTGCATACCGCTTCGTAGATACTCCAAAGAAATAAAAGAAAGGACCCATTTGTGTGTGTGTGTGTGTGTGTGTGTGTGTGTGTGTGTGTGTTAATAAAGAATTGGAAAAAACAGATGGCTCTCAGCTTGGCAATGGCTGAAAAAATCTTATGATAGTATTAATTTAATGGAATATTATTGTACCAGACATCTCATTTCCTACCTGGATACACTCATTTTCAATTTCTTTGCCTTCTCTACCTCTTTTTCCAAATATCATTCTTCCTTCACCTCCTTTTCAGCTTTCTTTTGTGTATTGTCTTTTACCATGAGACTGCAAGCTCTTTGAGATCAGAGACTTTTTTCTTCTTCTTTGTATCCACAGTCTCCAGCAAATAGAAAGTGCTTAATACATGTTTATTGAAATATTGAAGAGGACAATGGTGGCATTAGGAAGGTGATGCCATGACTTGCAAGTGAATTGGATTTAAGTGAGGGAGGGCTGTGCAAAGGCACCAGCCTCACTTTTCTCCTTTGGAGCTATCTGGATCCGGTGGCAAGATACAGATCAGGATGATTTATGATGGCCCTGAGTGCAGTGGAAGACATTGGTCTTTTTAAGTTAAGGTCTTTCCCAGGTCTCAGTTTGACTGAGGTAATGTCTCTTCAATGATTAAGTATTGCACCTTTATAAATGACTAAAGGGATGATTTAGAGAAGCTGTAGGGGGCTTATATGAACTCATGACTAGTGAAGTTTCAGGAGAACAATACATACATTCAGGAGAACAATACCACAACATTATAAAGGGAAACAACTATGACAGACTTAAGAACACTGATCAATGCAATGGTCATTCAAAATTCCACAAGGTGAATGATGGATTATGCTTCCCAACTCTTGGCAGAAAAGTCATGAGCCAGAGGCATAGAATGAAATGTACATTTTTAGACATGGCCAATATATGGATTTATTGTGGTTGATTATATGTATTTGGTCTAAAGGAAGGTTTTTATTTTTATTTATGTGTATGAAGGGAGGAGTACAGTTATGGGAAAGTTCATGTGTGTGAGGGGTAGTGATAGCATACCATAAAAAAAGAAGAAAAAAAGAGAAATCAACTAAAATAATACATAGATAATAAAAGAAAAGGCAGAAGAGGACATAGACAAGCAAGGTAGCATTAGAAGCACCAAATTAAATTGAAGTTATACTTTAAAATAGCTATACTGTACATAAAGATTCACACTATCCCATCATTTTTTCCCAAATCATCTTTGTATAAAGAAGTTTTCTTTGGCAAGTTCATGATAATAAAAATCAAATTAAAAAACAAAAGCAAACTAATTTTCCTAAGTTACAAATCTGACTGTGTTACTCCCATTATCAAAAGGCTTCATCCTCCCCAGTGTGCATTGCTGACTCGGCTCTTTAGGACTTTTTTTTTTTTTTTTTACCATGCCTTTACCATGTCTAGTACCTTTACCACCCTTCCTTTTCAGCTCCCTTCCTCCTTTAGAATATAAGCTTCTTGCAGTGGGGCTATCTTTCTGCTTTAATTTGTATTCCCGGTGCTTAGCACAATGCCCAGCACACAGTAAGCACTAACTACTTTTGACTTGGCTTGAATCAAGGCCAAATTCTATTATCATTCTCATTTAATTGATGAGAAAACTGAGCCAGACAGAGGTTAAATGATTTGCCCAGGTCACACAACTAGTGAGTGTCTGAGACTGGATTTGAACTGAAATCTTCCTGACTCAAGACCAAGCATCTACTACTATGGCACCTTGCATAGGTAATTTGGGGAGATGAGCTACTCATGACATGAAGACATAAACAGCAATACAAAGCAATAGTTTAATTGCCAAATGAATCGTACAGAGTTGAGAGTTGAAAGGAAAAGAGGTCAGATTAATTTGGATCTGAGCTGTGTAGATATAAGTGAGGAGGACATTCTCTGGAGTAGGTGTTGAAATAATGGTAACAAAGGCACAAAAGCAAGAAAGCTCAATGCCAGGGTACTACCCTGGAGGAAGAATTGAGTTTTTAATTTTCTTCAGTATGGCAATTTTCAAACCAATGAGCTACTGCAACTGTCTGATAGTGTTGGTTGTTTGGTTGTTGTCCTGGAAGAGGACCAAACTGACATCACTATATTGGGGTCAAGGACATTGGCTGTCCTTGTGGCTGATCAGACCAATGTGAGCTTTACCACAAGTCAGGCACAAATAGTCCATATGAACATTTGGAGTGGGGATGACTCTAAATTTGTAGATCTCGCATTTCTTTTGAGCATAGCACTTGTTTTGAAGTGGGCATGCCACATGTACTGGGCCCAGTGTCTCCCACATTTGAGAATCAGTTTCAGAGTTTCTCAGAAAGACCTTGAGAGTATGCTTACATTACTTTATTCTGACCTCCATGTGAATGCTCACCTTGGGTGAGTTCTCTGTAAAAGTCTTTTAGGCAAATGTATATTTGGCATTTGAATAAATTGGCCAGCCCAGTGGAGTTGTACCTTCTGCAGCAGATACTCAAAGTGTCCAAAGTCATCTGTAAAATGCATAGACCAGTGGACATTAGGCATGAAATTTGTTCAGAGCTACTCCCTGATACAGTGTCAATGGTTCTCTCATCTCACCTGGGTAGGTACTCCTTGCACTTATGCGGATCAAAGCCCCTTCAAACCTTAGTTCATAGGATTTAGAAGTGGGAGAGGCCTTATAGATCATGAGGTCTAATCTGAATGGCTTGTTCAAGATTGAAGCATTCAATTAAAAGTGGGAATGTTTGTTAAAGTTTACATTTACACTACCTAAGTGACTATCCAAGATGCCTTACAATTAATTGACAAAAGAAATTGTCATTCAATGGGAGTAGCACTCTAGGTTTCTTGTTCCATGGGAAACATTTCAGTAGCCCAGAAGGGCCAGCTTCTGCAATCTTCAGCAAATTATACTTTTATATACTTTGTTAGAGAGAATATCATAGATCTAGAGTTCAAAGGGATTTCAAAAGTCAACTGGTCAGCCTCCCTCACTTTACAGATGAGGGTATTGAGTCTCAGGAAGCTTTTATAATTTGCCTAAAGGTGTCCATTAAATAAATGTCAGAGGCAAGATTTGAACCTCTTTCTATAAAGCTAATGTTCCTTCCACTGTACCAACTTCTACCTTCTAAATTCTACTAGATGTAATGAAGTGTAACTTTTAGTAACATTTATTTTTCTATCTTCCTTCACTCCTATTTCTTTTGTTTAATTGCCTATGCTAGTATGAAATCTGATGTGTTTCTGGGCATATTCTAGACCTTGTGGTAGAGAGGAAGGGTGCTGGGTTAAGGAGTCTGAAGAGCTGGACTCAAATTCTTCTTTTGATATATACAGCCTTTGTGATCTAGGATGAGACACCTTGCCTGGTCCTTAGCTTCATCAATCGTAAAACGAGGGGGCTAAGCTGAATGGCTTTTGAGGTCCCTTTTATCTCTAGATATAGATCCCCCAATGATGTATCAGTTTTAATTAACCACCATTCTCAAATGGAAGGGAAGGTAGAATAATTGATTTTCATAAATTTGAGGGGAAAATCTTTTAAATTCATTAAGTCAAAAAATGAGAAAAGTACATTTGGTGAGGCTGGTAGGCTTCAAGCAAAAATAATTTGTCAGAGTAGCACTAAAATCCAGGGTTATTTAGCTGAATGTGATTAAGATTAGAGTCATTTTTATGATTTATGAGTTCTCTGTAATAGTTCCGTGTTGGAAGACAATTTTAATGGAAGTCTTGTCAGAGTTACTGAAGCAGGTCAAATGACTCAAGATTGGTTTGTTTATTTTTTATCCACTAATTGTATATTATAGGGAACTTTTCCAGAGGTAATAAGAGCTGTTACACATACAATTCAGGGAAAAGTTGGCAGTGGCAGTAATCACACCTTCATTTTAACAGCTAAAAGATTCCATTCTCTTTGTCTAGATAACTTACAAATGAAAACCCACGAACTTACGAACTCTTTGATTATGATGATGATAACTCCAAGTAACATCTTTCCTCAAACAACAACTAATGTGTATCAGAGGAATCCTTTCCAGGAGATCATTGGGGAGAACCCAACTCCTCCTGGGGCCCAATCATTTAACTTTCCACTCTAGTTCAACTAATTGTGAAAGGAGCAGGTATGAGTCAGTGCATATCTCAAACTGGTGGAAAGGCTCTAAAACATTTTTTTCAGCTCTCACCTAGAAGTTCAAAAACTTTCACACACAAAATTTACCAGGAATTTTCAAGGCAAGTGCTGGTATTCTGAATTTTCAATGTAAATTCCCTCCCCCAACTGAAAGTTATTTCTTCCTCCTCAAATTTCTCATAGCATTATGTCTAGACTTCTCTTTTACCATTATCATAGTCTGCCTTAGAGAGAGTAGCAGTTCTTTTTGAGAATGTCTTAACTTCCTCTATTATTCTAATAGGGTTGGAACTAGGCTGTTATTCTTCCTTTTGGCCTCAGCCCTTTAACAGTGTCTTGCACATAATAGGTAGTTAATAAATGTGAACAGCATAGCATAACTTGTCACACAGGCTTGGGACTGAACAGAATGACATTGAATTGAATTACCTGCCTCAGTGGAAAGTAAAACTAAATTTATGAAAAACACGTTTAGTTTTGATGGAGTAAAGTTAACATGCAAACACTCTCTGAATGATGAATGCTGTTAGGCAAATATTTGCAAAGAACCATGTACCAGGCAAAGCAAATAAACAAAAGCAGTGAGGCAAAAGCAAGTCACCACAGTGAATGCTCCAGAAACATGAGTAGTCATAGGAGTTCAGAAGCCAAGTTTAAGCTTTCAGTAATTCTAATAGAAAGTTCTAAAAAAGAAAGTAGATGCGGTTACTTAGGAAATGGTGAACAATGGCTGAGATTCTACTGCTACTTGTATAGCATCAGCCAAGAAATATTTGGGGGAATCATTTACCTGGGCATATGGATTTTTATATAAAAAACTCTTTCGGATATAAATTGTTTTTACCAAAATGTTTCTTTCCACTGAGTTCAGCCAATGATATCTATATTTAGCATATATGATTCAAGTGAAGGCATTACAAATGAAGGCTTTTTGCTTCTGCCATTGGTCCACACCTAGTCTGATCTGGTGTAAACATACATTAGAGAATAAGGGGAAAAGATGCTTTGAATGAATAAGGTTGTGCAGTGTGGGAAAAAGCCTCTTGCATTTGGAATCTGGAAGTCTGAGTTTGAATCCCAACTCCAACATTAACTATGGCAAATGACGATGGGCAAGGCAATTTACATGGCAAAATGGATAGAGTGCCCTAAGTGGAGTTGATTCAAATCTTGCCTCAGGCATTTATGAGCTGTGTGATTGGTGGAAAGTTACCCAACCTCTCTCACTTAGTTTCTTCATGCGTAAAAGAGAGGTAATACTAGCATATACCACAGCATAGGCTTTTATGACTATTAAATCAAATGTGATGATATATATAAGGTGCTTTGTAAATCTTAAGCTATATATAATTCTTAGCTATTGTTACTACTGTTAACTTCTCTGAACCTCAGTTTCTTATATGTAAAATTGGGATAATACCTATATTACTCTACCTCCCAGACTGGTTATGATGGAAGTACTTTATAAAACATAAAATACTATATAAGTGGGGACTGTTACTATTACTGTGGTATCTTTAACTCAAGTTCCTTAACTGTGACTCTGAAGTGCTTCTCGACTCATAATTAAGGGCCTGATTTGACCCCTGGAAGAGAGGAGGAGAGTGGATTTATACAGTGATCAAGGCTATTGACATTTCTAGTGGACGTAGAGAAAATTCCTTCTTATTTTCTCCTTAATCTGCTTCTCAGAATCATGTGAAGAACAAAATACATATGGTTATAAAGGAAATCAATTATATCAAAATACAGTTATCAAAATTTTCATAAGGACAAGTTCATGCGGACTCTAAAATTCATGTGGTCTTCTGGATAAGAAACTATTCGAACGAGGGAAAGAAAAACAAAAATAAGAGCATTTATAACTTGGAAAAAGGCAAAGACTACACATCAGAGCTTGATTTATTATTTTATTGATTGTCTATAGTAAACAAGAAAGGATTCCAATTAAATGTAAATGTGTGACTTGCATACTTTTCCTAGAAAGCTGACTATTAAACACCTACTTCCATATTGCTGGGTATATACAAACACAGACAATTAGAGCACAAGGTGGGGGAAGGGCAGGGCAGGTAGGTGATGCAATGGGTAGCGTGTCCAGGCTAGAGTCAGGAAGACCTGAGTTCAAATACGACCACAGATACTTATTAGCTGTGTGATCCTGGGCAGGTCATTTAACCCTGTTTGCCTTAATTTCCTTATCTGTAAAATGAGTTGGAGAAGGAAATGGCAACCCACTCCAGTATCTTTATCAAGAAAACTCCAAAAGGGGTCATGAAGAGTTACACATGACTGAAATACCTGTATAACAACAAAGAACCCAAGGGAGGGCAGAGAGAGAAAGAGAGACCTGTCCAGTATGCGGGCTCCCCCAATTGTGCCATTATTCTAAAATTCCCAGACGTAATGACTATGAACATGTCTACTACCTACTAGAAGTAGAATAAAATTTTCTTTCATCCTACAGACTTTCCTTCATTATCCATTAGTGGGGTAAAAAGAGGGTTACATTGGGGTCAAGAGACTCTGACATTTACTAGATGTATAATCACAGGCAAATCATGTAACCTCTCTGAACCTCAGGGCACTCCTTTGTCTTGCCTGGACCTGTGATGTCAATGATTTCTCATTGACAAGATGGAAGCATTTGACAGGGTCAGATTTGAACTTAAGGAAAATCATTTTGACAGCTGCGTGGAAGGTAAGTTAGAGAAAGGAGAAACTTGAAGTAGAAACCTGATGTAGAATTAATAAACAGGAGCAGAGCTGCACGTACAAGGACTATATCTCATTCCCTATCTCACAGGGTTGCAAGGAAAACACTCTGTAAAATCTTTAAAAACTGCAAAAATGGGGATTCGAGGCAGCTAGGTAGTGCAGCGAATAGAGCACCGGCCCTGGAGTCAGGAGTACCTGACTTCAAATCCGGCCTCAGACACTTCACTCACACACTCACACACACACACACACACACACACACACACACACACACACACACTAGCCACATGGCCTTGGGCAAGTCACTTAACCCCAATTGCCCTACCTTCCCCCCTTAAAAAAAAAACAAACTAAAAATGAGAATTGTTACCAGTTCCACCCAATGCAAGTCTCCTCTTTAAGAATACCATTCCCAGGCTGGCTTCATGACTTCAATCTCTCAGCGCCCACCCCCAAAATCTAAAGTACTCTCATTATTCCGTAGCCTTTGTCAAAAGAATGGGATGTTTAAGAGCCAGTCAACCTTCTTCCTCTTTACTCAAGTCTTTTTGCTGAGTTGAGTGTGTGCCACGTAGGGACATGGGAGAACCTAGTGTTGAGAACCTAGATGTAAAGTGTTTCCTTAGCCTGGAATATTGATTGCTGGGAGGCTGAAACTGAAGGTTCAAACCAGCCTCCAGTACCAAGAAAAGGATCAAAGCTGTTGTTAAACTATACTAAATGAAATCCCTGGAAACCATTCTGAATGATTGTATTCATAAATGTCCTGTCACATTGGTACTGGTTTAATCTCCACATTCCAATACAAAGAACCACCTCTTTTACATATGGTTGCTTTCTTTGCACCATCTGCTCAGCACCCCTTTCCCCTGTTTAAATTAAAAAAAAAAAACAGCACAATCATTTCTAGATCCAATCCCTGAAACACCCAATGAGTCTTACTTTATAATAAAAGAAAGCAATCAAGCAAAACGAATCAACACAAATTATATATGATAGTATATGCAACATTTTTCATTTATAGTACTCTTCTCTTTAACAAAATGCTGGAAGAATTCCTAATCTCATCTCCTAGGCCAAGACTGGTCATTACAAGTTACTTTTTCCTTTACATCAATATAGTCCTTGTATATGCAGCTCTTCTTCTGTTTCTTGATTTTACATCGGTTTTCTACTTCAGGTTTCTCTTTTCTCTAACCTACCTTCCACACAGCTTTCAAAATGATTTTCCTTAAGTTTCAATCTGACTCTATTAAGCCCCTTACTCAATAAACTCAAATGGTTCTCTATTAACTCTAGACTTAAATATAAACTTCTCCATTTTACTTTCAAGCCTTTCACAACCAGACCTCAATCTGCCTCTACAGACTAATTAAATATTGCTCCCCTTCCAGTATTCTATAATTCAGCCAAATGGGCTTTTTTTACTTAGCTCACATGTGATTCTCGATATCTACCTCCATGACTTTGCATCGGCTTCCCTCCATGTCTAGAATGTATTCTCTCCTCACCTCTAACTCCTTGTTGCCCTTAAGGCTCATCTTAAGGACAAATCTTCTACATGAAATCCTTATCTTACCACCCCCCCCCCACCCCATCCTAGTGACCTTCCTCCCAAAATTTGTTATTGTTCAGTCACATCCAATTTTTCATGATCCCATTTGGAATTTTTATTTTTTTAGCAAAGATAGTGGAGTTGTTTGCCATTTCCCTCTCCAGTTCATTTTATAGATGAAGAAACGGAGGCATGGGTGGCTAGGTGGCACAGTGAATAGAGCACCAGCCCTGGAGTCAGGAGTACCTGAGTTCAAATCCGGCCTCAGAAACGTAACACAAAAAAACTAGCCATGTGACCTTGGGCAAGTCACTTAACCCCAACTGCCCTCCAAAAAAGCAAAAAAAAAAAAAAATGGAGGCAAATAGGGTTAAGTGACTTGCCCAGGGTCACACATCTAGTAAATGTCTGAGGTAGGATTTGAACACAGGAAGATGAGTCTTTTTTTGTGCCTTACAGTGAAATAATATGCCATAATATGATAATATGAAACAGCATTATATTATTAATGATATTTATATACCAAAAAAAATTTTTTAGCCATTGCCCCAACTGATGGGAATAGATTATTTCCAGGTTTTTTTCTTCTTTCATTGAAAGCAGCACCCCTCCCCAAATGAGATAATATTTGTAAATTGCTTCAATGCCTGGAAAGAACATAGAAGGTACTATATAAATGCTGGCTATTATTATAATTATTATTCTTTCCAGATTCTGAAAACACCTATGCACCTGCTAACTACTGAGAATTCATGTCATTAAAGTGAAAGGACCTAGTCCTTTTCTGGGGTCTATCAAAGCCAAAAATTAGTTCTCCAATTTCTACTTTTTAAAAAATGACATTTTTTGCCATTTTTTGCCATTTTTCAGTTCATTTTATAGATGAGGAAACTGAGGCAAATAGGGTTAAGGGACTTGCCCAGGGTCATACAGCTAGTAAAAGTCTGAGGTTGGATATTCATATTTAATTAATATTTTGTTGGGATCATAAGACTTAGAGATGAGACACTCAAGAAAATCAAGCCTAACACCTCCATTGTATACATGAGGAAACTCAGGCTTAAAAAGGGAAAATTATTTTTTCAAGGTGACACAGGCAGTGTCAGCAGAACTGAAATTTGAATTTGGGTCAGATGATTGTAGGGACCTTAGAGTGTTCTTTAGTTTTATTCCTTACCTTACAGGTGCAGAAACTGAAACTCTGAGATGTTAAGTGATTTGTCGAAAAGTCACAAAGATGCTAATTAACAGAGCCTTGCTTTGAATCTAGATACCTTGACTTTCAATTCCATGTCATTTTTCTTCCTCTGCACTAAGCTGCCTCCTCGCACATCTCAAATTCATCTCCCACAGATACCTTAAATTCACCTTTTGCAAACTGAATTCATTATCTTTTCTTACTCCAGCCCCTCTCCTATTCCTAACTTTTTTATTACTGTGGAAGGTACCACCATTCTCCCCGTCACCAGGCTTAAAAGCTAGCTGTCATCCTTGCCTCCTGACTCTTTTATCCTCTATCCTGAATCTATTGCCAAATTCCATTAATTTTATCTAATATCTCTCCAATACGGTCCCTTCTCTCCTCTAATGCTGCCCCACCCCAGCCCCAATGCAGGCTCTTATCCCCTCACTCCTGAATTATTGCAATAACCTGTTGCTGTATCTACCTGGCTCAAGACTCTCCTCATTCCAGGCCATCCTACACTCACTGTCAAAGTGATCTTCCTAAAGTACAGGTCTGACTATGCTACTCCCCTATTCAATAAACTCCAGTTGCTCCCTCTCACTTCCAGGATCAAACATAAAATCTTCTATTTTGCACTCAAAGCTCTTCCCAACCCAGCCCCCTCCTACCTTTCCAGTCTCCTTACACCTTACTCTCTGACATGTTTTCTGTAATCTAGTGTCACTGACCTCCTTGCTATTCCATGAATAAGACTTATTCTACCTCCTGAATACGAGCATTTACTATGGTTGTCCTTCATATCTGGAATCTTCTGTCTCCTGGCTTCTCTGGCTTCCTTCAAATCCCAGCGAAAAAACCCTAACTGTGGACAGATGACAACCTCTGAGATTGGGTTGAACTTGATGGCCTCTATAATCCCTTCCAGCTGTAAATCTTTGACCCTATAACTCCTGAAGTCAGGAACCACATCTTAGTCTCTGCTACAACATTTAGTACAATGCTTTCCAATAGGAAAGTTTAATAAATGGTTTTGGAATGAAACTTTGGAACCCAGAATTCCACTATAGCAGTGGTTCTCAACCTCCCTAATGCTGTGACCCTTTAACACTCATATGTGGGCATATCAGCATGTGGGAAGACCCTGCTGGACACTGAGAGAGGAGCTGTGTCTTGGTTCCTAAGACCATTGGAAATATGTGTTTTCTGATGGTCTTAGGTGACCCCTGTGAAAGGGTCATTTGACCCCGAAAGGGGTGGAGACCCACAGGTTGAGATCCACTGCACTATAGTTTCCTGGTTGAGGATTTCTTTATTATTATTTGTTGATGTTGTTGACTTGTTTACTGTTTGAATCAGAACTAATTGTAAAAATTCCGAACTCAGGAAACAGGAAACCTAGATAAAGGTTGGGCATTGTTATAGGATCATTAGTTGAGGTTAGGTAATTATGTATCTGCAAGGATGTCTCATCTTTCTGCCTGCCTTGAGGCAAAGATGCCCCAGTTGGGCGTGTATGGAGAAGTTTTATACTCTCAGGCATTAAGGGATCCATCCAGTAAGTGACTGGGGGGATCTGGTCTTGGGAAGGATAAGTGTTTCTGGGAATTGAGCAATTACATTAGGACTTCAAGCCACGACCAAAGAAAACATTTCTTGCCTCGATTATTTGAATATTTCAAATGAGAGCTTTTGTTTTGGTCTGAGCTATCTACCTAGACTCTTAATGGAGTTCTCTGCTTTGCTAGCCTTTGCTGGAGTTTTCCAGTTTCAGTGCAAAGGGGCACGGGGATACAATTATACCAGAACTGGGGGGGAAAGACAATCTAGCAGCTGAGAGCCTTTCACCAGTGCATTGGGAGTTAGCTAACATTTAAATAGTGTTTTTTAAGTTTTGCAAAGCACTTTTACGTCAGCAGCATTTATTAAGCACCTATTTACTCTGCTAGGTACAGCGTTAAGCCTAGAGACACAAAGGCAGGCAAAAGACAGTCATGCTCTGAAAGAGTTCATAGTCTAATGGGGCAAAAAACTCTATACATGCAAGATACACAAAGGATAATTTGGATATGATGGAAGAGGAGACATATCAACATGAAAGAGGACTGGGAAGGATTTTTTGCAAATATATCATCTCATTTGACTTGATTCTCACAGAAGCCTGGATAAGTTAGGTGCTGTTATGAGGTCCATTTTAGGGATGAGGAAATTGAGGCAGACAGAGATTAAGTAACAGAGCTAGTGTCACAGACTGGATTTGAACCCTGGTTCTCTGACTTCACATTCATTGCCTTCTCTACTGTTCTACATTGCCTTCCTACAAGGGAGGGCTTGTTTTCTCTTTTTTTGAAGAGACGGGGCTGGAGAAGACAGAAGAAAGAGGCATTAATACATTCTTAAAAGGAAGAAAAGGAAGAAGAGTTAATGATTTTTTATTTATTTATTTATTTTTTGCTTTATGAGGGAAGGCAGGGCAATTGGGGTTGAATGACCTAACTGCCCCATGAATCATTTTAAAAGATCTTTTTGAGTTTATATTTTCATGGTGGAAACAACATGTAAACAACTGGGTACCTACAAGAATCCTTCAGCAACTCCAAGATTGTTTAATGTCTTATGTTGTTAGATAATTGGCATTAAAAATAATTGTAGAGGATTCAGAAAAAAGGTCTCTGTTATTGGAATAAGATACCATAGAGTCTTGGAATTGGAAGGTAATTCACAGGCCGTCTTGGCTAATTTTGAATAGTTATCTCTAAAAATGCCCAAACAAGTGGTTATTCAGCTTCCACTTAATGTCTTCCTAGGATAGGAAGCTTCTGAAGATATTCCTTCATACTTCTTAGACAATAATAATTTTAGGAAGGTTTTCTACCTATCCAGCTGAAATCTGCCTCTCTAACATCTACAAGTTCCTCTGAGTTCCTCTCTCTGGGCCAAGATGAAGACATATCTTTCAGAGAAGCAAAGAAGTTCACATTATGAGAGCTAAATTCTGGTCACATATGACCTCTTCCATATATGACAGCATTCAAATACTTGAAGAATGAAATATGTCTGTGTCTCTTCCCCCCCTCCTTACCTTCCCTCCTCTTCTCCCTCTATTTTCCAGGTTAAATGATCCTGGTTCTTTCTGCTGAATATCATAAAGCATGGTCTCTATATCATTCTGGAGTTCATCAATGTGCTCAGGACAAAACACACGACATGGGATGAGGTCTGACAAGAACAGAGTATAGAGTATATATTCAGCTTACAAAATAAAAAAATTAAAGAAAAACATGCCTCCATTCCATGATTCCCTTTATAATAGGATTGCTTTTTGAACCTGGGCCAGAATTTAGCTTTCATAACATGAACTTCTTTACTCCTCTGAAAAATATTTTCTGGGAGCCAAAGGGAACATTGTCTTTATCTCTAGAAAAATGTTTTTATGTACATGCTGTACTTTCTTCTCCTTTTTTGCCTTTAGACTCAGTGTAAGTGAAAGAAACTTGGCCAGGCTTGAGGCTTTTAGAGGTGAAGGAATGTAGTGCTCCACACCTAAGAACGTACAACTGGGAAAGTGTGACTAAACACAGCATAGCAATTTCTAGTTTCATCTCTACAGTTTCTAGCTACCAAACTCTTCTAAAAAGGCAGATATGGTTCCACTCTGTGAGTAGGAGCTGGACCTACCTTTCTTACTTATTTTGTATTCATAGATCACTAGTATATGCTATTTTGCAAGTGTCTGACATTTAAATTAGAAGAAAAATCAGTAAGCTTATATACTATTACATTGACAGTCAGTAAATGTTTATTAAGCATCCACTCTGTGCCAGGCACTGTACTAAACACCAGGGATTCAAAGAAAGCCAAAAAGTAGTCTCCATCTTTGAGGAGCCCACCATCTATTAAACATTAGTGTGAGTTTCCAATAAAACCTTAAATTTTGGTAACAACTTCCTTTGGATAGATTAAAATCACTTTCAAGAGCTAGTTATCCTCAAAATAGCCTAGGGGAGGAGTTTGGGGGGGCAGTTGTAGCATTATTACTTATTATTATTTATAAACTGAGAAATTAAGGCCTAGGTGACTAGTGGTGGACCCAAGGTCACAGAGAGCAAATCAGTGATACGCTCAAACCCCAGATATTTGAGTTTTTGTATTAGTTTTCATAGTCTGGTGGATCCAAAAAGTCAGAATAAATCAGACAAAATGCTAATATAGATCTTAGTAAAATTTATTCTTGTTGCCTACATCAGTGTATGTCTTCAAGTTATGCTCAAAAGAGTCTGTTCTACCGTAATTGAAAGTAATAAAAATGTCATGGAAAAGTGTAAATTTTGGTGAACTGAATGAATAATGGATGTGAATAGAGCAGTTAGTCTGTCAATAAATATTTATTAAGTATGTACCATGTGGCTAGATACTATGCTAAGGACTTGAGATACACAAGGCACAAACCAGTTCCTGCCTTCAGGAGCTCACGTTCTAATGGGGAGACCACATATAAATTAACTATATTGACATATAAAAATATATACAGGACAAATTGGAGATAATCTCTGAGAGCAGCATATAACCATCACATAAATGCTTTACATCAACAGCTCTATCAAGGATGTCAACAGAGAAACGGTCAGGTAGAAGAAGAGGTGTCCAAGCATGTATTTAGAGTGAGGGATAACAGACAGACAGTCCATATCTGGTGTCCATGGAACCCCCAAACACCAGGTGAGTAGCAAGTAAGCAGTCCATGTGTTCCATTGGGTTATCAAGAGCTCTAGAGGGAAGGCCTAGAGTATTGGAGAAATTCCTAGATGTAGATAAAGGTCATACGGGTTGTAACACGGGGTGGATTTCAAATTATCACTGCAGGAGGGAATGTTAATATCAATGAGTACAGAGATGCATTTGAGTTATAGAAGTATCAAAGTAGGAAGCAAATAAACATTTATTAAGCGACTACTATTTACCATCTCATTTTGTCCTCACAACAACCCTGGGAGGTAATTTCTATTTTAATCCCCATTTTTACATATGAGGAAACTGAGGCAGACAGCTATTAAGTGACTTTCCCAGGTTCACACAGCCAGTCAATGTTTGAGGCACCATTTGAACTCAGGTCTTCATGACTCCAGATCCAGCATTCTAATGCACTGTGCCACCTAGCTGCCTCTAAAGAATTGCTTATAAACTCTATCTCCTAGTAGAAGCCACAAAATTGAAGTACTCTCTTAGGTTGGAAATGGCACACGATGCCTGATTTTGAATGGGTCAAGCAGGACATTTGTCAGTGGAATAATGTAAGGATAAGTCCTTTATCATATTTATTGGACCTTCTCACTTGTGGGGCTTCCCTTAAACACACTCTCCCCCAACACAAACACCCACATCTAGATGTAATTTGTAATAGGAATGTAATAGGAAAGAAATGTCTTTAAAAATGGGCACAGGACCTGTTAAGCAAGTCTGTTCAAAGGAAATTTGTGTTCACTGAACCTTTGTAAAAATACACCATGAGAAACCCAGCTGTGCTTCATCTTCCTTCCCTTAATTATGAACATCATCTAACCTCTATCCTCTGAAGACAAATGACCAGACTTGGGAAACATTTTCCTACACTCTTAACCCTGGGAAAAATACCCACAAAACATCCCACCTGAACTTGACCAAGACTGATTTTAGTTTCAGTTGGGTAAAACCTTCATTTTTTTTCCCCTAAAATTTTCTCATTATGAATCTTATTTGATCTACTTCTTTAGCAAATAATTCTTACACATAAGTTTTGACTCTTGTTTTGAAATGTGTGATGAACTTGATGAGTGGATATCCTGGAGGTGGGGGTGGAGAAGTAAGACTACTTTGGTGAAAGAGAACAGATGGGCCAGGATGATTATATCACCTCTTCTGTCCTGCTTGCTTACCAAAGTAATTAAAGGAAGAAAGCAGAGCAAATGGGGTTGGATCTTTTCAGAAAGTTAAATAATAAAATGGTGTAGTTTGCATAGAGATTTCATGTGAGGGGAGACAGAGGTGGGGGGAGGAGGGTAGAGAGAAAGAAGAGTGAAGGAGAGAGATAGAGACAGAGGAGAAAGGGAGAGAGGAGGGAGAAAGATGGGGACAGAGGAAGGAGAGAGATGGAGATAGAGGAGGGAGAGAGAGAGAGGAGGGAAAGAGAAAAAAGAGGTTAGGGAGGCACAGGGAGGGAGAGGAGGAGAAGCAAAAAGAGACAGATAGATTTTTTTAAAATTATTTTTGGAGGGGGGAAGGTAGGGCAATTGGGGTTAAGTGACTTGCCCAAGGTCACACACCCAGTTTTCTGTGTTGAATGTCTGAAGTCAAATTTGAACTCAGGTCCTCCTGACTCCAGGGCCGGTGCTCTATTCACTGTTCCATCTAGCCACCCCCAAGGAAATAGATATTAAGTGAAAGATTGAACCAGAGGCAAGTAGGACTTTTATGTGGTTGGATAACAGTTATGGCTGTTGACTTAGGACTCAGTGTGTATCTGCTTGGCTGGTCTTCCATCTGGGGATGGCAGTCAGAGGCATGAAGATGTCTGTTTCCTGTTTATTGTCTCAGTCCATCTCATTGATCCAGAGCTAGGTACTTTACACTTGGGGCATGTGACTATGATCAAAGATGTTTTGAATCATTATGGAGCACACCTCCTTCTTAACCCTTTCTGAGCTATTACCATTTTCTAGAAGCATTTCAGAGCCAGGATCCCTTGCTAACAATTCTTCCTTATTTCCTGGAAATGTATATATCAGTACAATTGATACACTTATGGTACAAATTATTTATAGTAATAATATATATAGAAAGGAAGCCAGATATAATGGATAGTTCTAACTTCTCTGAGTCAGGATTATCTAGGCTTACCACCTGTCCCTGAGACCCTGGGCAAGACGCCTTAACCTCTCAGTGCGGCAGGATGCTATGAAAATCTAGAAATGACAGGGTAATAGTAGTGAACGACCATGGCAGAGAAAGTGCTTTACTGTAAGCTTCCTATACCAATGAGATCACAGGTCCAGTTAAAAAAAGGTCTCAGAATCATGGATCCTGGGAAAGTAGTAGAGTAGGAAAGTAACCCAGGTCACAGGTCCCCCTCCACTGCCAACAAGAATAATATTTAATAATCATAATAGAATTTATACAAAACTTTAAGGTTTGCAAAGCAGTTTACATGTATTATTTTATTTGAACCTCACAACAACCCTGTGAGGTAGATGCTATTATTATTTCCATTTAACAAATGGGGAAACTGAGGCTGAGGTAGTTTAAGTGACTTACCCAGGATCTCTGAAACAGGAGAGAATTAAGGTCTTCCCTGTCCACTGTGCTAGCAAGCTGCCCCCCAACCCCACCCCTGCATTGCTACTTTCATCACTCTGCCCAGCCTGGCCCTGCTCCATCAATGGCAGTAAATAAAACCATGACAAAAGGAAGAAAATTAGAGAGAAAAGCACTACAGGTAATCCTTACAGAAAAAGAATGTAAGCCTGAGAATGTAATCCTTCTGTGGTATATGGGGACCCAGATCCCTGAGTGGTTTGAAGTCCATGATTCAGACCAACCCTGAGGCATGAGAACAAGGAAAAGGGGTGATGATAGAGGATCCTGGGGCACGATGGATCGGAGAAGCCCCTGGAGGAAAGAGACCAGACGTGCAGGTGCTGATTGCAGAGGAAACAGGCAACCACCAGATGGAACAGAGAAAGGCAAAAGAGAGACCTAATGTCTAAGATAGCTCCAGAAGACTCATGATGGAAAATGCTATCCATATCCAGAAAAAGAACTATGGAGTCTGAATGGAGATTGAAGCATATTACTTGCTCTCTCTTGCTTTTTATTTTGGTTTTGTTTCTTCTTTCTCGTAGTTTCTCCCATTGGTTCTAATTCTTTTTTACAACATGAATAATATGAAAATATGGTTAATATGAATATCTATGTAGACCTATATCAGATTGCATGCCATCTTGGGGAGGGGGTAGCTAGAGAGGGGAAGAAAATTTAGAACTCAAAATATTATGGAAGGGGTGGTTAGGTGGCACAGTGACTAGAGCACCAACCCTGCAGTCAGGATGACCTGAGTTCAAATCCATCCTCAGACACATATTAGCTGTGTGACCTTGGGCAAGTCACTTAACCCCATGCCCTGCTGTTCCCCCCCTCCAAAAAGTTGGGGGAGAGAATCTTATGGAAGTTAATATGGAAACTAAAAATAAATGAATTAATTAAAAAGAAAAGAGATCTAATTGCAAATATGTCTCAGAATTTCTGTCAGGGGCCTTCCCTCAGTCATTTCTCAACCAGTTACCTGGAGTCAGCCTAGGGATTAAAGAAAGTCAGCTTCATAAAAGAGGGGAGTAAGAGAAGTGGAGATGAGACTCAACTACAATGGCTTCTCAGAGCCCCCTGCAGCAATGTCCCAAGGAGACGCCCTCACCCCTTGTCGGCTGCAGAACTTCCCTAAGAGAACAAAGCCCAGGACAGGGCTGAGGCAGAGACACAATGGCTCTGGGCTTACAGAAGGGAAATGATTCATTGTAAGAAGCACTTTTAGAGCAAGGACACTCTAGAAAAATCAGTAACTGATACAGATAGAAAGTATTAAAGAAATGAAAATTTTGAAGTTGATTTCATGCCCATAAAATAGGCAAATACAGAAACAACAAAAAGATAGGAATAGTCAGTATGGGATGAGTTGTGAAGAGATAGACAAACTAATACACTGTTGGAAGAACTGAAACTTGAACCAGCCATTGTGGAAAGCAATTTGGAATTATGCATAAAGAGGGATTAAAATGTTTAAAGAACAAATCAGAGAATCTTTTAAAGGGAAAGGAGACAGTATGTTCACAGACAAATAAAAACAGGAATATATACCCCCAAGAAACCCCACAGGGAAGGGGAAGGAACACAGGGAGGGAGGGAATAAACATTTATTAAGTGCCTACTATTTGCCAGGCTCTGGGCTAAGTGCTTTACAAAATAGGACACTAAAAAAAGGATGTAATACTTGAAATTAGTCTCTAAGGTAGCCAGGACTGCCAACATATGGAGGTATAGAGGGAGAGCATTCCCAGGCGTAGAGGGCAACCTGACAAGGCTGAGAGAGGCAGGAGGGAGAATGTTACAAATGGGAAACAAGAAGCAGGCTGGTTTGGATGGAATGTTCAGGGTATGGATAGTGAGCATTTATATGGTTCTTTAAAATTTGCAAAGTGCTTTACCAACATTATTGTAACAACATTTGATACTAAGAAAGGCCCTGGGAGGTAGGTATTCTTATAATTATCATTCTGTTTTACAGATGAGGAAACTGGAAACGAGTAAAAAAAACCATTTAGTTGTTTTATCAAAAGAGATTGATAATGTCCTTGCAAAAGAAGTAGGGAAAATAAGCTGACCTAATTGTCCTTTTTAAAGGATATCAAAATTCAGTTTTCAAGGATTTAGTTGTGGGGGAAGTTGGGGGCAGAGAAGAAGAAGGATTTGGTTTAAAAAAACAGCCTTCCAACTCATCTATCAATAATAATACTCATTAGCACTACTATGTGCTAATAATAGTAAACACTTATATTAGCACTTACAATGTGTCAGGCTCATTGCTAAGCAATTATTTATTTCACTGGATCCTCACAATAGCCTTGGGGAGTAGGTGCTATTATCATCCCCATTTTGCAGATGAGAAAACTGAAACAGAGGTTAAGTGACTTTCCCAGGGTCACAGAGTTGATATGGATTTGAGGTCAAATTCGAACTCAGGTCTTCTTGTCTCTAGGCTGGTGCTTCATCTGCTGCATCATCTAGCTGTCTGGCACTGTGTTAGGTGCTATGGGCTAGAAATACAATGAATAAAACTTGTAAAGAGCTTATATTCTGTTGCGGGGAGACAAGAAATATATGTATATATACAGAATAAATATTAAGAGAATAAATACAAATTAAGACAAAGTGGTTAATTACTAAGTTAAGGCAATAAGGAAAGGCTTCTCATAGAAGGTGGTATATGAGGTACATATTCAAAGAGAATGTTTCTGTAAGGTGGAGGTCAGGTATGGCAGATTGCTAGTACCAAAGCATGGAGACTGGAAGTGGATGGTCATGTATGAAGAAGACAGAGAAGGGCAGTCTGGCTGGATCTGGGCGTACAGAGAGTCAAGTACAAGAAGGCTGGAAAGATAAGCAGGGCAAAGCCATGAAGGGCTTTAAAAGCTAAACAGAGGTGTTTGTATTTTACTCTAGAAGCAATAAAGGAGCCACTGGAATTTACTGAGTACTGTTTTGAGAGGTCTTGTGAAAATCACTATGGGGGTGGCTAGGCGGCACAGTGAATAGGACATCGGCCCTGGAGTTGGGAGGACCTGAGTTCAAATCCGGCCTCAGACACTTACACACACACACACACACACACACACACACACACACACACACACACACACACAAACTTGCCATGTGACCTTGGGCAAGTCACTTAATCCCAACTGCCCTCCAAAAAAAAAAAAAGAAAGAAAATCACTATGGCAGCGATATGGAGGATAGAATATAGGGACATGAGGTTATGAGGGTCTGAAACCTTGTTCCTAAATTTTAGTTGTTCAATCATGTTCACCTCTTCATGACCTGTTTTGAGGTTTTCTTGGCAAAGATACTGTAGTGCTTTGCTGTTTCCTTCTCCAGGCCATTTTATGGATAAGGAAACTGAGGCAAACAGGGTTAAGTGACTTGCCCAGGGCCACACAGCTAGTGAGTGCCTGAGGCCAGACTTGAGCTCATGAAGATGAGTCTTCCTGACTCCAGGTCCAGCTGCAACTCCTAGCTGCCCCAAATTCTAGTATCTAGTTTTAAATGCCCTCATGATAGAGAGAGAATTAGGTCTATAGCTGCATGCCAATGGTTCCTAAATTGCTTGAAATAAGTATATCTTAAGACAGAATCAGACTTTGAAAATAAGTATTATACTCTACAGAGACATCTCCTCATTTTCCTGTGCTTAGAAGTTTCTCTTCCAGAAGAGATTGCATTTAATTGTGTAATGACATGTTTTCTGTGTATCACTTTGTATAGTTTAGTTTGGGAGAAGTTTCAGCAATTGCTTCTACAATATAAAGATTTCAACATTTTTGTTCATGTTTCTTTTTTCAAAGTAACAGCATGTGTGAGACTCACATACCTGGATTCCTACTGAGGGTCACCCAGAAATGCTCATCGGGACTGAAGGTGTCCTTAGACCACTCAAATAAATCAGTGGCCCGTTGGTCCTGGAGAACAAAGTTGGCGAACTCCCTTGTGAGGGCAAAGTAAGCTGAGCCAAAGTAAATGGTCAGGTTGTGGGGAGCTGGGTTTTTTAATCTATGGGTATGGTTAAGAAAATATCCAAATGGACCTGCATGCTCTTTGATGCTATAACTAGTTCTCCACTTTATATCCTCAGGAGGTAGATCCCCTGGGGTGATATTTTTTCCTTTGTATCTTTTCAAATACTGGATTATTTCCTTATTGGTTTTCAGAGGGAAATCTTGCCCACAAGTGTTGATAACATACTTCCACTGAATCTCAGAGGTTACAAGGTCTTTCATGCAGTTTAGGTCAGCCTGGAGCCTGGATATTCCACCATAGACTACATAGTCCATCTTGGAGGCAAGGAAAGCATTAGGAAAACAGGTCAGAAAGTTTCCTACTTCTATATAAAACCCAATGTTTGCCTTCTTATCCACATGAATACAGTAAACATTCTGGGGCATGTAAACTGCCCTGAAGAGTCTCTCAAAGGTTTCGAAGTCTTTGTGTATAACTATTATGTAGGCCAAAGGAAACTTGCATTCTTCTTCCGACAGAGTTTCTGTTATATAGTGATTCTGAATCAGGTGTTGGCTACAGTTAATCACACTGTCTGAAGTTCTTAGCACATTTTTGTTCAAAAGAAAAGTCTCCCCTTTGATAATTTGATTACAGACTTCTGCTAATTCATCAGCATTCAAGGTAGTTGGTCTCTGGATCTTTTTTTGTACCAGCAATTTATGATTATAAAAGAACACAAAAATCAGAGTTATAAGGAGAATCAGCACAAAAAGATATTGCTTCCAAAGTCCCATTTTTCACAATAAGGAAAAGAAAAATGATGCAGGGCTTCTCTGTGATAGGATCCTAGTTAACTGTTTAACTTACTTTTGGGAGGACCATAATCTAGATCCTCTTGGCAAAAGCGTTGGCAGGGCTTTTCTCTGATGAGTACATCTCCTCTGCCTAGTTTTCCATTTTCCAATTTCCTCCTCTGTTTCTCCGTCTCTCTGACAAACAGGATAAGGAAGCTTGCTAGATTATCAGGGTTCCACTCAGCCTTTTGCTAACCTGTTACATCATCAAAGCAACTTGCCTCAGGTGAATGTGAGAATGCACTAATGCTTCTTCACCTTCCTGTGCTGAGATAAAATCACTTGTGTGAGATGTGACTATTTTTAAAGTCACATACTGTACACTCTCGCTAGCTTTCTTTCCCTGCCAGAGACTGGTAACTGTTAGCAATGCTGCTTCCTGCTAATGGCGTTCAGTTGTCCTAGGCGTTTGTTTGCTTAAATAGCAGCCCTGCCAAGTTAGCAGCATTGGTCCTAAGCAAGGGAACATTACCTGGACAGTCATTTCATGAATATACATTTACTCTTCAAATAGAAAATCATTTAACCCTTAATTTCCTCTTAAATCCTCATTTGTCAGGGCAGCTAAGTGGCACAGTGGACGGAGTACCCAGCCTAGAGTCAGGAAGACTAATCTTCCTGAATTCAAATCTGGCCCCAGATACTTACTACCTGTGTGACCCTGGGCAAGTCACTTCACTCTGTTGCTCCAGGCTTCTCATCTGTAAAATGAGCTGGAGAAGGAAATGGCAAAATTTGCCAGTATTTTTGCCATGAAAACTCCAAATGGTGTCATGAAGAGTCAGACATGACCAGAAACGACTGAACAAGAAAAACAAACTTCATTTTTCATATTAAGTCAATATGTTGTAAGGCACTGAGTATCACTACCAAGACCCATTTTTCCTAGGGCTTACTTTGTTCCTTGGCAATGTGGAAACTGTTGGAAATGAGTGAACCACACTGACTGCATCTTGTAACCATTCTGGAACTAACTCAGTTGCCTTTCTATTCAATTATGGATCTATTCTAAATAGTCCAATTTCTGTCCTGTGAGAAAATATTATTGCATTGTTTGAACTTAGAACTGTGGGGCTGGGAAACTTTACCTGTTGTTTAGACACCCTTAACTAAAGAATTAAGTCAGAGGTGGCAAACTTGCAGCCTCAAGGCCATATATGTCCTCAAGTATGGCCCTTTGACTGAATCCAAACTGCAAAGAACAAATTCTTTTAAGTATTTGTTCTGTAAAAGGCCATACCTGAGGATCTAGGAGGCCACATGTGGCCTTAAGGTTGCAGATTTCCCACCCCTGAACTGGGTTATACAAACCAGAAACCCATTCAAATCCGAAGATAGACGCAAAGAGTTTTCTGACAATTAAACATCTCAAGCAACCCTTATATCTTAACTGAAAACTGGCCCCCTGCTTTTCAGTCAATTACTTTTTCCATCTTCCTTTGATTGAATACAGATACTTGGGTGGGGGATGTGGCATTTTTTTCATTCAGAGAATTGTACCTGTTAACACTCATCTCCCTCCCAACTCAGAAAGCTCCTAATCTTTTCTGCAATTTGAAATCAGATTACCTAATTTTTTATGCTGGTTTATATCCTGCTGATTGTTTTTCTTTTAATGCAAAAAATCTGTCTCCCCCTGATTTCAGGGTTCAGTGCAAAACTGAGGACACCTCATCCTGATTTGTTAAACAGTTGGCATGCATTGCTTAATAAATTGATGTGCTCAGAAACTAGAACCTTTGTCTTCTTAGTTATTTCAGATTTCACTCATCACAGTTTTTGGCAAAGTCAGCCAAACTGATAAAGGACTCTGACCCCTGGGACAGCCTCCTTATGTGAGATTCTACCCATAATAGTAATAAATTAGTTGTTTAAAGAAGCTATTTTATTTCACTCACCCCTAATTTATGACAGGGTAACAATACCAACACTGGAGAATATAATGTTTATCTTGTTTTATAGATAAACTTTATATGAAGTTTATCTTATCTTACACATAAGTCCCCAAAATTTATTAGCCAAACTTATACAATAAAAAGTGCAAAGGTAGGTGTCTTTTTTTCATTGGTTAATCTCTTTTTAGTTTTCAACATTCACTTCCACAAGATTTTGAGTTCCAAATTTTCTCACCATCTCCCCGCTCCCCCCATCCTATGATGGAAGGCATTTTGATTACCCCTTCCCCCAATCTACCCTCCCTTCTATCACCACCTCCTTCTCTTACTTCTTCCATTCTATTTTCCTGTAGGGCAAGATAGATTTTTATACCCCATTGCATTTGTACCTTATTTCCCAGTTGCATGTAAAAACAATTTTTAACATTTGTTTTATGAAACTTTGAGTTCCACATTCTCTCCCTTCCTCTTTGCTCACCCACCGTCATTGAGAAAGCAAGCAATTCTATATAGGTTATAAATGTGTAGTTATACAGAATACTTCCATAATAGTTATGTTGTGAAAGACTATGTTTCCCTCCTTCCTGTCCTGACCCCATTTATTCTATTCTCACCTTTGACCCTGTCCCTCCTCAAAAGTGTTTGCCTTTGATTACCCTTCCTCCCATTTGTCCTCCCTTCTATCATTCCCCTCTCTTATACCCTTCCCCCCTACTTTCTTATAGAGTACCATAGATTTTCATAAAAGGTGTCTTACAGAAAGAAAAGGAAAGAATTTGCTCAGAGATCCCAAGGAAAGTTTGGGGGCTCCCATGGTGCGTAGTTAGAGCATTTCTGGAATCACCTTTGTAAGTATTGCTGAGGACCTAGAATTTAAACCAGTGCCTTGAGACTCAGGTCCCAGTTTTGTTGGAGTTCATAAGTGAGAATTCCAGTCTGAGCAAAGCAGCCCAGTGCTCTCTGTGGTTGACAGGGCATGTCAGCCCTTCCTCCATATGTCTGTCCTGCACCTTGAAACTTGGAGAAGAAAATATTTTGAAGAGTAAAGGACACAGACATTCTGGGATTTTCAGTGTCTATATGCCCACTTACACTCTTCCTTTCTCTTCCCATGATTCCTCATCAGTCTTCTTCCCCATCAGCTCTCTTAAGAGGGCATGAGAAACAGTTGTTACATGATTTATATCATAGTTGCGAAATAGCACAGTTTGAGCAGTTATAGAAATAGCACAGTTTGAGCAGTTATATGGGATAGGCCTGAAGAACTGTTGCTTTAACCCATGAGACTCCAATAATATCCCAAGTCTAACACCATTAAGGCCTAGTCAACCACAAAATGACTTTCTTTTGTGCTATTCATTAAAATAAAATTCAGAGAAAGGGAGCAGAAAAATAAAGAAGTAACTTTTAGCCTGCATTTCAGTAAGGAAAACAATGTAATGGGCCTTATTTTAGATCTACAGGGGATTTTAGAAATAATCTAATCTCTCTTTTTTTAAATCAGGAGGCAAGGTAGCTTAGTGGGTAGAGCTGAACCTGCGTAACAAGAACAACCACACCAGCAACGAGAGAAGTTAATATTTTTGTAATGTTTAATAGATTTTTGGTCTAGGAGAATGAAGGACAACTAGCCATGCATCAGGTACTTTGCTAAGTGCTTTACAATTATTACCTCATTTGATGTTCACAATAACCCTGGGAGGTAGATGCTATTAATATCCCCATTTTACAGATGAATTAACTGAGGCAAATAGGGGATAAATGACTTGGCAAGAGTCACCCAGCTACCTAAGTTGTCTGAGGCTAGACTTGAACCTAGGACTTCCCGACCCTAGGCCTGATATTCTAGTCACTGGTTCACCTACGACTTGAATCCTGCCTCTGAGACTGAATAATTATGTAACTATAAGTAAGAATAAGTGACCTTTCTAAGCCTCAGTTTCTTCCTGTAAAGTCAGGATACAAATAGCACCAACTCACGGAAACACCATGAGGACCAGATGACATAATGTATGTAGAAGTGACAGCACAGTATAATATAAGTTGTTGTTCATCCTTGGTTTTCAAGGAGGACCAGTGACATCAGGGGGTGGTCTTGACTTGTGAATGAACTGGATTTGAGTGAGGCAGAGTTGCACAAAGTCGTCAGCCTTGCTCTCTCTTCCAGAGTTCATGAAAACCAGTGGCAAGACAAAACTCAAGATGACTGGTGATGGCCTGGGAAGCAGTGGAAGACACTGGGATCTTCCATGCATGACCAAGCTCTGAGCACTCCCCAGTGTCTGCTTCAGCAGCCTTCATGGCCTTTGGAACAAATTGTTCTCATCCATCCATTCTGCCTGGGGAAGTCACTACATGGTTGGGGTAGGTATCCCCCTAACTCATGACGGGTTTGAAGCTTGTCAGATGAACTAGTCTACCTGGTTTACTGTGCTACAGAGAAGATTGCTGGTTGGTTGTTGTCCTTTGTTCTCAAAGAGGACCAAAATGACATCACTATGTTAGAGTCAAGTTACAGTGTGTCTGAAGGTGGCTGATCAGACCAAAATGAGCTTGGAATGCTACAGGTCAAGCACTAGTAGTCCATGTGAACATTTGCGGTGGACTCTCTAAATTTGTGCGTCTCATGTATTTTTGAGCTACTTCAATTTTGCTTTGCTCATAGAGCATAGCACCTTCTTTGATGAGGGCATGCCAGACTGGGCAGTCCTATGCCAGTGTTCCATGTCATGCAATCTAGTTTATATGTTACTGTTTCTTGGAGTCACAGGTGAGAACTGGGTGAAGGTGAACACTAATGGTAGATGAGCAGCCCTGAAAAGGGCTTGTCAAACCCTCACGCTAGAGGTACTTGTCTTCCCTGAACACACCGTATACCCCAATATTTTATATATACTACTATATAGAGGTCTGGATTTGGAATCAGAAAGAACTAGATTTGAATCTTGTTTTAAGTTAGTATCTGTGCCACCCCAGGTGAATCTGAACTCATTTTCTCATCTGTAAAATGAGGGAAGTGGACTCAATCTTCTAGCTATAAATCTATGATCCTAGGACTTTATGAAAAATACCTTAAAGCTATAAAAATGTGAGCTATTATAAATGAAGAAATTGACACCCAAGGCATGGTAGAAGTGCTAGGAGACTGCATCTTTGCATCACACATATTGTAAATAGTTTTGCTGGGTCAGAGGACCCTCAAATTAGACCTACAAGGGACTTCACACATTGTCTAGTCCTATTCTCTCATTTTACACATGAGAAAACTGAGTACCAGAAAGGTTGTGACTTGTTTAAGGTCACTTGGGTAGCAAATAGCAGAGTCAGGACTTGAACCAAGGTACTTTAATTCCAAATCTAGAGAATTTTTAATCTGAACCCAAATTCTTGGCTCCAAATTTTATCATCTTTCCATACTCAGGCCTCAACTTGCTAAGTAAGATGGAGAGCTGATGCAATTATCTGCATGTCATGGGAGCGAGTGATTTTGTCCCCATTTCTTATATATTTAATCCATCAAGCTATGTACATATTTTAGGTGAGAATGTTTGGAGACTGAACCGTCCAGTTTGCCTCAATTCTCCACCTCACTTGGCATGTGTAGATAAAGTCCCAAACAGGAGTTTTGAACCTTTTTTTGTGACATAAACCCCTTTGGCAGTCTGGTTAAACCTATAGACCCCTTCACCAAATATTTAAAAATATATAAATTAAAAAAAAAACCAAAAGCACAACATAGCATCACAAAGGAAACAAATTATACTAAAATGCAGTTATATAGATGCATAAATGTGTGTATATGGGTGTGTGTATGTAAATATAGTGGTATGTATATATGCATATGCACACTCTCATATGCATATATACTATCTATAAGACAGGGGCACCTGATTAAAAAACTCAAGGTTATGAGGTCACTAAAAATGGGAAGAACTTTTGGAGGAATTTTTTGCATTACTATAGCAGAAAGGAATATTATAGATCAGAGGTTCCCAAACTTATTTGGCCTACTGGCCCCTTTTCATAAAAAAATTTACTCAGTGTCCCCCTGTAAGTTTCCTTTTTTAACCTTTTAGTGTTTTTTTTAAAATTTGTGTCATTTAAAAATATATATATAAAACATTTTTTAAATGACATTTCAAATTTAATGATTTATTGTAAACTTGCAGGGTTTTTTTTCCTGCATTGAAATTTTGACGACATGTCATATAACTATTGTATTGTAAACAAGTTATTATATGAACATATTCCTGCTAATGAATGCTGGTCTTCCTGACAATGTACCACTTGTTGTTAAGACCTGTGGTGGGTGTACTTGACCACTGATTGGTTATAACTTGCATTTTGTATGTTTATTTGGAAAATCATGTAATCACTATGACTTTAACTCTGTTACACAGCAGATGAAAAATGTACAGATGGTTTTTCAAAATTTTCTTCTTTTCTTTGCTCATGCTTCCACTGCCTCCTTATTTTTATTCAGTGCCCCCTAATTGCACCCAAGGCTACTACCTCCCCCTGACCATTCCAGCACTGCCCCCAGGGGGTGGTATTGTCCACTTTGGGAACCTCTGCTCTAGATGAAGGGCAAAGATATGAAGTCTTCAAAGTGATCAGAGCCATACACATAAACAAAATATAATTGCACATGAATATATAGAAAGAATGCTTCTGAGGGCAGAAGCTAATGCAGTTAAAGCTATATCCAGAAGTATGTGTGTGTGTGTGTGTGTGTGTGTGTATTGGAATCTAAAAACATAAAAAAGATATTTGGAATGATTTTAGAGGAGTTTCCTGGAATTTTCATTTTAAAGTGTCTTTTTACCTTTTTTTCTTAATATCATTGTCAGTTCTCTTTCCTCTTCTTCCTAATCAAAGAATCCTCCCTTGTAACAAATAATTACAATTAAGTAAAAGAAATAGGCATATGTTGGTCATATCTGAAGACATCTCATTAAGCACCTATGGAAGTATACTCACCTCTGACAAGAGACAGCAGAAACGTTTCACCAGTCCTTTTTGATCATGATTAAATACCATACTGAGCAGAGTTCTGAAGTCTTCCTTAATATTATCATAGTCAGGACATAAGTTTGGCTTCTATTTCTCCTTCCTTCTCTCTGCATTTGTATATACACATCTTACCAAGTTTCTCTGAACTGTTTATCTTTTTCATTCTTAGAACATAATATTCCATTACGTTCATTTAATCACAATTTGCCCAGGCATCCCTCAATTGATGGACACCCCTTTTCCTTCTACTACTTCCTTCACTGATGCTGCAAAATGATATGTCAAAAGTATTTTTTGTATGTATCAATTCATATCTTTTCATCATTTTCTGCACTTCTGGCAAAGGTCTAAAGGCAGTTGGCAATTATCTCGTTGTTGCCTGTATTTTTCCCTAAACTAAAAAGCAGGTTTATAGTATTGATTAGAGAAATGCAAATTAAAACAACTCTGAGGTGCCACCTCTCATCTATCAGATTGGCTAATATTACAGAAAAGGAAAGTGATAAATGTTGGAGAAGATGTGGGAAAATTGGGACATTAATACATTGTTGGTGGAGTTGGGAACTGATCCAAAGATTCTGGAGAGCAATTTGAAACTATGCCCAAAAGGCAACCAAACTGTACATACTCTTTGGATCCAAAAATAATACTACTATCCCAAAGAGATCATAAAGAAGGGGAACGGACCTACATGTATAAAAATATCCATAGCAGTTATTTTAATGGTAGCAAAGAATTGGAAACTGAGGGAATGCCTCTCAGCTGGGGAATGACTGAGCAAATTGTGGTATATGAATGTAATGGAATACTCTTGTGGTATAAGAAATGATGAGCAGGTGAATTTTTGAAAAACTTTGAAAGAATTACATGAACTGATGTTGAATGAAGTGAGCAGAACCCAGAGAATATCATACACAGTAACAGCAACATTGTATATTATCAGCTATGACAGACTTAGCTTTTCTCAGAGATACAATGACCCAAGACAATTCCAAAAGACTTACGATGGAAAATACTATCCACATCTAGAGAAAATACTGAGTCTGAAAACAGCTCAAAGCATACTATTTTTACTTCCTTCGTTTTTTCCTCCTTTTGTTCTGTTTCTTCTATTACAATATGACTTATGTGGAAATATGTTTAACATGTTTGAACATGCATAAACAGCTTCCCTCCATCCCCAATAGGAGCATACCTTAGTATCACTAGGAATCAGTAGGAAAAATGGTTCAGAAAGCAATGAGCCCTCACAACAGGGTTTCTGAATGTGCAAGTCAGTGTTCTCAAAATATTTTGGTCTCAGGGTCCCCTTACACTCTTAAAAATTATCCAAGACTCCTTCCCAATGCATTATGTAGGTTATATCTATGGATTTTTACCATTTATTGTTGCTCATTTGTTTCAGTTATCCAGTTCTTTGTGGTCCCGTTTTTGGGGGGCAAAGATACTGGAATGCTTTGCCATTTTCTTCTCCAGTTAATTTTACAGAGGAGGAAATGGAGGCGAACAGGGTTAAGTGACTTGCCCAGGGTCACACAGCTAGTAAGTATCTGAAGCTGGATTTGAACTCAGAAAGACGAGTCTTCCTGACTCTAGACCTGGCATTCTATCCACTAGCTGACCTACATTTATCTTATCATTTATCATTAAAACATCTTAGTATTATTATGAAAATAATTTTTGAACCTCTGGACACCCTGAAAGGGTCTTAGGGACCTTCAAGGGTGTCCCCACCATGCTTTAAGAACTGCTATGCTAGCAAATACTTTCATACCCACATATATTCAGGATTGTTATTACTCAACAATTAACATTAACATGATTAGGAGAAAATGGGAATGAAATTTGAATGTTAGAAACTATCAGATCATCTAACATCTTCCAATACAATTTCCATTGAATTAATTTTTAAAAACGTCACTGCTTTTTAAAAGAAGCATTTAAATCTTTCCTGATCCAATTCCCTGTGATGATGGTAATTAATAAATAAATGATGACACTAACCTACTGAATAAACTCTAGTACCTCCACATCACCTGCAGGATAAAATAGAAATTCCCCTGTTTGGCATTTAAAGTCCTTCACAACTTGGTCCCAACCTACCTTTTTTTTTTTTTTTTTGGTCCCCACCTACCTTTCCAATTTCTTTGCACATTACTACCCTCCATATATACTGGGATCTATCTAAACTGGCTTTCTTCTTGCTATTCATCACACACAGCACTCCACCTCCTGTACCTCTTAAGGTATATTTTTTCAATGCTTTTGTACTAGCAATTTCCCTTGGCTGGAAGGCCAACAAGATCATACAGTTAGTAAATGTCTGAGGTCAGATTTGAACTCAGGAAGATGACTCCTGACTCCAGGCATCCAGTGTACCACCTAGCTGCCCTCCACACATACATTTATACATGCAAATACGTGTGTGTGCATGTGTGTGTGTGTGTATATATACACACACATACACATACACATATTCATATACACACAAGCCCATATATATGGACATATACACATATACATACACATTACCTTCTGCATCTAAGCTTTTTGAAGGTAGAGACTGTTTTCACTTTTGTGTTTGTATTCCCAGTGTAGGCAAAAAGTAAACAGCTAATAAAGGCTTCTTATATCCCCCAGAAAAACTTTTTCCTGGCATTCACTGTATTGTCACAGTAGCTACACCTAGCTCTAGTCTCTCATTGTTCTAGTCTCCTCATTCTTGGGAGCTCTGCCAATTCTTTTCCCTGAGAACTTTTATTCCCAGGGTGGGACTTTCCTCATTTTCCCAAAGGACCTGTTAATCTTTTTGATTGCAGACATTTTGGGGAGAGAGAAAGGAACACATTTTAGAAAGGTAGGATTTATTTCAGCGGAAGGTCTGGACTTCCTATTTCTCAGGGATCCCCATCACCAAAAAGAAATAAATAAAAGCATACAATTTTAAATTTTTTTTGCATGTGTGTGTGAGTTTTTCCCCTTTGGTCTTTCTTCTTTTACAGCACAACTAATATGGAAATATGTTTTGTATGATTGCATATATATAACCTGTATCAAATTATTACTCTCTCAGGGAGAGAGGAAAGGAGAAAATTTGGGACTCAAAATTTTAAAAAAATGAAAGTTTAAAATTCTTTACATGTAATTGGGGAAATATATAATTTAACCTTCCTCTACAAAAATATTTATAGCAGCTTCTTTTGTGGTGGCAAAGAATTGGAAATTGAGAGGATATTCAATAATTGAGGAATGGCTGAAAACATTGTGTTATATGATTGTAAGGGAATACTATTGTGCTATTATAAGAAATGATGAGCAGGATGATTTCAGAAAAACCTGAAAAGATTTTCATGAACTGATGAAAAGTGCAGTGAGCAGAACCAGAATATTGTACATAGCAATGTCAATATTGTGTGATGATCAACTGTTAATGATTTCGCTTTCTGACAATACAATGATCCAATACAATTCCAAAGGGCTCATGATGAAATATGCTATCCACTTCCAGAGAAAGAACTGATGGAGTCTGAATGCAAATAGAAGCATATAATTTCACTTTTTAAATTTGAATGTGTATGTGTATGTGTGTGTTTGGTCTGTGCTTTCTTTTGTGATATGACTAATAGAGAAATATTTTGCATGATTGTACTTGTATAGCCAATACCAAATTACTTATAGCCTCAGGGGAGGGAGACGGCGAGGGAGAGAAATGGGGAGGGAGGGAGAGAATTGGGAGCTCAAAATTTTTAAAAACTAATATTAAAATTTGTTTTTACATGTAATTGGGGAAAAATGCAATATTATTAAAAATAATAGCACCTACCTCACAAGGCTGCTGTGAGGATCAAATGAGTTAACATGTTAACTGCATTGTAAACCTTAGCTATCATAGTCAGAGACACTGCTCCTTGCAGCCTTACTGTGCTAAATAGACATATGTTCCCTTTGACAAGCCATCTGTCTCAGGGGAGGGAGTTTTCTAGCTGATATCTTGTGTTTGCTCTAGAACATGGAGTTCCTACCCTATGGGTTCCAAAAACCTGTTTTTAAAAATATTGTGATAAGTCTTTTTCAATATAATTGGTTTCATTTGTAATCTGTTACATATTTTATTTTATGCATATAAAAGGGGCCCATGACATTAAAAGGGTTAAGAACCCCTGAATTTGATGCTTGGACAAGGCCCAACATAGCAATCGTGTGGGTGGCATAATGAATAGTGTGCTAGAACCGGAGTCAGGAAAACCTGAATTTGAAATGTAAGCAGACACTTATTACCTGTGTGACCCTGGGCAAAGGCAAAACCTCTAGCTGATTGTTGGATGGAGATATTAAGAGTACCTATCTCACAAAGCCATAGTGGAGACCAGATGTGATAAGGTGTGCAATCATAAATGTTAGTATCATCCTCTTAACAAAGAACCACACTAAGGCAGGAGAATAACTGTCTGCTGGCAAGGGTTAACTGGTGGCAGCTCTTTTCAATGCTTCAGAGAAATTAAGAGGGAGGAAAAGAAGTAGGGTGGTTAATAACATGGACAAAACTAGGAAAGAGTCTGGGCAGCTGGGAAAAGAGGAAAGTGGGTAGTATTGACCTCAATGGCCTATTTTCAGACTCCTTCAATCAACAAATATTTACTAAATGCTTCCTCTGTTCCAGGAATTGCAGGTGCTATGGCTAGGCACTGTGGGAGAATACAAAGAAGTACAAATCATGGTCCCTATCCCTACGTTGTTAGACTTAGCTGAGAAGATATGACACCTGCTTCTAAAAACAGTAACTAATGACATTAGACAGTCTAACATTAGTATCAAAAGAATAGTACAAACTTAAAAAGGAAATACTGTAGAATTTCAGACAAGGGAAAGTTCACTTCCAGTTGGGGCTATCATGAATGGTGTCTTGGGGAAGGAAACATTTTTGTTGTTACTGAGTTGTTTTGACTCTTTATGATCAAATTCAGGGTTTTCCTGGCAAAGATATTGGAGTGGTTTGCCATTTCCTCCTTTAGTTCATTTTACAGATGAGGAGACTGAGGGAAACAGGATTAAGTAATGTACCCAGGGTAACACAACTGTTAAGTGTCTGAGGCTGTATTTGAACTCAGGTCTTCCTGACTCCAGGCCCAGCATTCTATCCACTGAACCACTTAGTTTCTCCAAGCACTTTTTTTAAAACCTTTTTAAAGGATGAATAGGATTTGGATAGGAAGAGTCCATCAAAGACACAATCTCGATGATATGGTTCTCAGTACTTCACACATTCATTGGAATGTTAGAGCTGGAAGGGACTTTAGAAGTCATTCAGTTCAAATCTCTCAATTGACAGATAAAGAAACTAGCTTCTTGAGAGTTTCAATAATTTACCCTAGACCACATAAGTACTGGCAGAATCAGGAATGGAAACCAGGTCCCAGGGTACTCATTCCATAATATTATATGATACTACTTCAACCTCTAGAAAGTTTCCTTTCGCTCACAGAAGTGCTTATTCTGTTTTACAATAAAAATAACTCACATCAATATAGCATTTGCAGAAATACTGTTAGATAGGAAGGATAAATATAACTATGCCCATTTTACAAATTGGGAAACTGAGACTCATTTAGTGACTTTCCCTTTGTAAACACTAAAGGGGATGATAGCAAGGCAATTTCTGCTAACAGAACTGGCTTGAAGTGTTCTTTTGTTTTGTTTTTTTGGAGGAGGGAAGGCAGGGCAATTGGGGTTAAGTGACTTGCCCAAGGTCACACAACTAGTAAGTGTTAAGTGTCTGAGGCTGAATTTGAACTTGGGGTGCTCCTGACTCCAGGGCTGGTGCTCTATTCGCTGCACCACCTAGCTGCCCCACTGACTTGAGTTTTTAATATCATTGAAAACAACTCACTTAGATAATCAAAAACTATGATAACCAAGACCAACGGTACTGATGCTGTTGTTCAGTAGCATCCAACTCTACATGACCTGCTGGGCTTTTGTCTATGAGGTTTTCTTGGCAAAGAAACTGGAGTGGTTCACCATTTCCTTGTCCAGTGTGCTCCCATTTTACGGATGAGGAAATGAGAAAACTAGAGGTTAAGAAACTTACTTGCCTGGAGGCACACAGCTATTGAGTGTCTGTGTTTGGACTTGACCTAGATCTTCCTGACCCTATTGCCTAGTGTTCTAGCCACTACTCCACCTAGGTGCCCCATGGTGATGATAACATGTTACTTAACACTGTGAGAGTTTACTTACTATTGCATTATGAGCCAAGTGGGCAAAGAATGGGTAGAAAATAATGCCCTTCATGGTAGGGTAGGTAGACACTGAAATCATGGTTTTCCCTTTTCTTCAATTTCCACAACCATTGGCACCTCCAAAAAAGTGTCGGAGGCCCAAAAAATCAAGAAATGAGCAAAAGGTAAATAGAGCACCAGCCCTGGAGTCAGGAGGACCAGAGTTCAAATTCAGCCTCAGACGTGTAACACTTACTAGCTGTGTGACCTTGGGCAAGTCACTTAACTCCAATTGCCCTAGCTTCCCCGGTTCAAAAAGAAAAAAGAAAAAGAAAAGAAAAAAAGAAAGAAAGTGCTTTGAAAACATAAAGTACTTTACATTTATTAGATTAGTTGAAAAATTTCCCCTGCCTGAAGGCTACTATGGAGTACACTCAAGGCAAGAAATGAAACCACTGCACCCAATCCTTAAGAAGTAATTCTTGCTGTTTATTGGGAGCAAATTCAGTTGGGGGAAGAGAGAGTGCAGTAGGAGAGAAGACAGGCTGACTTCAGGTGTGGTTAATCTGTGATGAGAAGCAGATCATTAAAAAAAATTACTTTTGAAAATATTCTTTCTAATTACATATAAAAACAATTTTTTACATTCGTTTTTCTAAAATGTTGAGCTCCAAATTCTCTTTCTTCCTCCCTCCCCTCCCCCTGAGGAGGCAAGCAATTTAAGAGAGACCGTATATGAATAGTCCATATTCTAGGCAGTCTGACCCATTTTGCTTCAGGAGTAGGGTGGGGAGGAGGCTGAGGAGATACACCACTGGGGGGGGG
>CM053594.1:136949339-136995946 GCA_028646575.1 Pseudocheirus occidentalis | reverse complement strand
TGTCCTTTGATCATTCTGTGATAATCATCCTAAGTATGCTGTGATACAAGGAATGCTTAGTATCATTTCTCTGATGCAGCTTTCATCTACAATATGGAGAGGCTTAAGCCCTTTTTCCTTTCCTAATCCTTGGGAAATAGCTTTACAGAGTCATCCCTTTGACACAATTGGCTCCATCTTTGCTGTGGAAGCTTCCTGATTGCTTAAAAGCATAAAAAAGGGGGTGGCTAGGTGGCACCATGAATAGAGCACCGGCCCTGGAGTCAGGAGGACCTGAGTTCAAATCCAGCCTCAGGCACTTAATACTTATTAGCCGTGTGACCTTGGACAAGTCACTTAACCCCAATTGCCCTGCCCTCCCCCTCAAAAAAAAAAAAGCTAAATAAATAAATAAAAGCATTAAAAAGTTCTGACCTAGGTGTGGAGAACCTGTGGCCTCAAGGCCACATGTGGCCCTCTAGGTCCTCAAGTGAGACCCTTTGACTGAATTTGGATTCCATCAAAGGGCCTCACTTGAGGACCTAGAGGGCCACATGTGACTTTGAGGCTGCAGGTTCCCCACCCTATCCTAGCCACAGCTCCTCAGACTTGGTGTATTCTGAAAAAGCACTGAAATTGCCATGTTTTTCACAATATCCTGCCTTGATGACCAGATGAGTTTCTTTATAGAAACCAAGGGGACAGAGTTCAGAAAAATTAAGTGTCACTATAATCTAGTTACAGATCCTTGAGCAAAATAAACTTGCTTTGTACTATTTCAGAGGAAACCGGGGAGACTTTTATGAACTGATGCAGGGTGAAGTAAGCAAAACTATTAAGATGATTTATATGGTGACATTATACTTACTACGGGCCAGTTACTGTGCTAGGGACAAAAAGAAAGTTAAAAACACAGTCCTTCCTCTCAAAGAACTCTCCTTTGTAGATACAAGATAAAAACAGAATAAACTGGAGGTCAGTTCAAAGGAAAGACACTACCAGCTAAAGGTACCACAGGAGTGGCCTCCTGCACAAGGCGGAGTTTGAGCTGAATCTAGAAGAAATCCAGGAGACAGTGGAGAGGAAGAGGAGCATTCTTGGTATCAGGGACATACTGTGAAAACTCACGGAGATGGCAGAACAAATCTGTTGTACCAGGAACAACAAGCAGGCCAATACTTCTGGATTGTACAGTACCTGGAGGGGAGAAGATAAACTGGAAAGATAGGACCAGATTGCAAAGAACTTTGAGAGCCAAAAAGGACATTTTATATATTTGAGCTGTCATTAAATGGAAGCTTCTCTAGTTTCTTTTTAATTTTTTTTTCGATTACATATCATTATTTGATCAGGTCATCAGTAGGATAGTTTCAAAAACTTCCCTGAACTAACCTCACCTGAAAGTATATGAAAACTACAAGAAGCCACAACACATTTCACTGAACCATTATATGACTGGCATAAAAGTCTGAGGAGTGTTGGAAAATCAAATTTATTAGAGGAGGATGCAGATTACAAAAAAACCTTAAACGTCAGGCAGAAAAGTGAGAATTAGATATGATGGGAAATAGATAGTCTTCCTGGTTCTTGAGCAAGTAAGTGAAATGACAGAAGCTATGTTTTAGGAAGATTATTCTGAGATTAATCAGCAGGATGGGCCAGTTGTTAAATGCTTATCAATTGACAAATAAGTTGATTAGAACAAGAACAAGATTGGAGTAAGGAAAGCTTTTTAGGAAGATTCCTTAGTTAACCAGCCTTTGGAGCTGTATAAGAAGGGATAGTGTCAGTATCCTCAAAAATATATTGACTTGCCTTTTTGATTCTTCTCTCTCAGAGAGCTACGTGGGGGTGAGGATATGGGTTAGTGGGCTACATAGCATAGATCTGGGTAGGGAACCTGCGGCTTCGAGGCCACATGTAGCCCTCTAGGTCCTCAAGTGCAACCCTTCAACTGAACCAAACTTCGCATCTTGGATTCAGTCAAAGGGCTGCCCTTCAGGACCTAGAGATCCACATGTGATCTTGAGGCCACAGGTTTCCCACCTCTGGTGTAGGTAAATACATAGATAAAATGATGGCCTTCTAGCTAAGCAACATGGGTCTGAATACTGTCTTAGACATTTACATTTGGGTGATCATGAGCAAGTAATAACCTATCAAAGACTCAGTTTCACTGTCTGTAAACTAGGGATAATACTTGGACTACCTAGCTCAGAGAGTTGTTGTGAGGAAATGGTTAACTATACCAATGTTGTGAGGTGGCCTCTGGAGTTAAGATGAACCTTTTCCTTCATCAGAATTGCTATGTACAGATGTTATTCAGTTACAGGCATTACTATTTGTTTCTTTTCTAAGGTAGATTTGATGTAAGACAAGAAGCTTTGCTTGATGACTAGGGAAAGAAGAGGCCCAAATTCCTATTCTTCTAACCCTCTCTGTGCCTCCTCACCCCTCCTAAACCCACTTTCTCTTATGTTCACCATAACCTCAGGTCACTCCACCTCTCCTATCCCTACTTTACTCTCACAACTGGCCTTCTTGGCTAAAGCTTCCAAAGGAAAGAACATCATGGTACTGACAAGGCCCACTGCAGATTTATCCAGTCCTGACTGGTTCTTTTTTGCTATACTCTACTCTCTTTACTCTCCCCTAATTAGCTCTCTATAATGTTCCTCATAAGCTTTTTTCTCTCTTCTCCAACTGCCTACAGCATGCAATATCCTTTCCTCGTCAGCAGAAAAGCTCACCTCATGGATTATTGAAAGAAATTGATTCCTTCTTTCTTAAGCTTCCTCTCCTCCCCAAGCCTACATTTCTAATGACCTCAGAATCATCTCTCATTCTCTTCCTTTGCTCCACTCTTTAAGGATGTGATGACTCTTCTAGATGACAATAACCCTTCTGATTGCTTGGTTTCGATGGCTCAAAGTGGATGCACATATCAATTGTTTCTGTTTTGTCCAGAAACTCTGAGGGTCTTCCCTTTCCAAACTGATTTTTTTTTTGGCAAAAGAGGTAAAAGAGGTCATTTTTTCCCCTTACTTCTTACCTAGTCTTAATTACTGAATGGGCATTGCCCCAGACAAACTGAGACCTGGGAAAGACTTTAGTTTGCAAGTCAAGACATCACTTTCCTCATGTCATTGGTCCTCTGGAAACAAAGGACAAACAATAACAACACCTCAATCCCATCTTCTACCATTTCCTCCAGGAGCCTGCCACTTTTCTCCCTAATTTTTAACTTTTCCTCGTACACTGGCTTTTTCAAATATGCTTATCTCTCCTTTACCTAACCATACTATTGTTTGGCTTTGCCATCCCTTTAAATCATGGTCCTATATCTTTCCTTCCTTTCACAAGTCAAGCTCAAAGAAAAAGCCTCTACTATCTTGCCTTCCACTCACTTCTCCAAACCTTTGAAATCTGACTTCAATCCCTGCTGCTCAAACTGCATTGCAATACCAGCAAAGGTCTCTTTCATTTTTCTTTAGAAATGATTTAAAAAATTTTTTTTCCATGTAGAGAATGCCTGTTGAGGAAATTCCCTTTACTGATGCAAGCCAGAATCTGTACAGAAACTCATAGTCTTAGAGAATTGCCTGGGAATACAGAAATTCAAGAGGCAAGCAAAAGTGTGATAATATAGATATTCATGTTACACATATATATGTAAAAATAGCACATTGCTATTCACCTCAGGTGGCTGTAACTCTCTGTTTCTGTCTCTCTGTCTCTCCCTATCTACCTATCTATCTACCTACCTATCTATCTACCTACTATCTACCTACCTACCTACCTACCTATCAATCTATCTATCTATCTATCTATCTATCTATCTATCTATCTATCTATCTGTCTATCTATCTATCTACCCCTCTCCGACTCCCTCTCCCTCTGCATCTCTCTCTCTCTCTCTCTCTCTCTCTCCTCTTCTTCCTCCTCCTCCTCTTCTCTATCTCTCTCTCTTTCCCCCCTCCTCTCTCTTCTTTTTAAAATTCAACTGACTTTGGTAGACTTAACAATCTCCTGCATTCGAGGATGGGGCAGCCAAGAGGCCCTGTAATTTCACTGGTAGAGGGAACTCTATAAAAGTAGATTGGCTGATGTTTTTGTCGTTTATAGCCTTAAAGAGTTGACTGGGATGATAAAAAGTTAAATGATGTGCTCAGGATCCCTCAGTGAGTATGTGTCAGGGTAAAGACTTAAGCCAAGGACTTCCTGACTACAAAGCCTGCTCTCTAGCAACCTTTTTTTTTTCTTTTAAAAAATATTATCTTATTTTTTCCAGCTACATGTAAAGGCAATCTTTAACATTCGTTTTTTTTTTAATTTTTAGTTCTAAATTTTTCTTCCTCTTTCCTTCCCATCTCCCCTCCCTAAAATGGTAAGCAGTTTGATATAGGTTATGTATGTGCAGCCACATAAAACATACGTCTGTGTTAGTCATTTTGTAAAAGAGGAAACATATCAAAAGGAAAAAAAGCACACACACAAAAGTTGAAAATAGTATGTTTTGATCTGCATTCAGATTCCATCAGTTTTTTCTCTGGAGGTGGGTAGCAAAATTTTTAAAAGTATGTTATTTTTATTTTTCCCCAGCAACACTTAAAAACAACTTTCAACATTCATCTTCAAACCTCTGAGTTCAAAATTCTCTCTCTTCCCCCTCCATTTACCCTCCCCATTGAGAAGGCAAGCAGTTGGATATAGGTTATACATGTATAGTCATGCAAAACATATCTATAATAGTCATATTGTGAAAGAAAACAAAGACAAAAAACTCAAGAGAAATAAAGAAAGTTTAAAACAATATGCTTCAATCTGTACTCAGATACCACCAGTTCTTTCTTTGGGGATGGATATTATTTTTCATCATAAGTCCTTCAGAGTTATCTTGGGTTGTTGTATTGCTGAGAATATCTGTCATTTCACAGCTTGATTCTAGCAACATTTTTAAGGGAGTGACTAAAGCTTATAGGGTTTTCCAAAGCCAAAGGTAATAGACTATAAATAAACACAAGGAAATGTAGACTATCATAACAGAATCACTAAAAAATACATTCAAGTAAGTCCCTTCTCTGTTGTGTATTTCATTATGAATGAAGTTAGGATACTTTCAAGATATGATTCAGTGAAAAAGTGCCTCCCATCAGTACAAACGAATTCTTCTTCCAAATATTCCTTTCAGATACAAGACGAGTAAAAAGAATTCAATGACTTTTCTTTTAAATTTTTTTTTGTACCTTTCCTGCAAACGATAGTCTTAAAGCAGGCATTCTTGACCTTTCTGAGGTCAAGAACCTTTTGGCAGTCTGGTAAAGCTTATAGATTGCTCAGAAGATTTGTGGCCTACAACTATAACTGAAGGAAATGCTAAATTTTATTTAGAACATTCCTAGGAGTTTTCTTTTGGGGATCTTTTTCAAGAGGTGATTGGGGAAATTCTTTCAAGTTCTATTTTGCCTTCTGGTTCTAAAATATCAGGGCAATTTTCCTTGAGAATTTCTTGAAGGATGCTTTCTAAGTTCTTTTTTCAATCATAGCTTTCAGGTAGTCCAATAATTTTTAAATTGTCTCTCCTGGATCTATTTTCCAGGTCAGTGGTTTTTTCAAGGAGATATTTCACATTACCTTCTATTTTTTCACTTGTTTGGATCTGTTTAATAGTATCTTGATTTCTCATAAAGTCATTTGCTTCCATTTGCTCCACTCTAATTCTGAACGAATTATTCTCTTTAGAATGCTTTTGGGATTCTATTTCCATCTGGGAAATTCAACTTTTTAAGGCACTCTTCTCATTGGCTTTTTGGGCCTCTTTTGCCATTTGTGTTAATCTATTTTTTAAGTTGTTATTTTCTTCAGTCAGGTTGTTGACTCTCTTTTCATGATTTTCTTGCATCATTCTCATTTTTCTTCCCAATTTTTCCTCCACTTCCCTTATTTGGTTTTCAAAATCCTTCTTAAGCTGATCTATGGCTTGTAGGCAATCTTCATGTTTCTTGAAAGATTTTGGTATGGGAGTTCTGACTGTGTTGTCTTCCTCTCATTCCATGCTTTGATCCTTTTTGTCCTCAAAAAAGGATTCTAGAATTCTGTTGCTATTCTTACTTTGCTTCTTTTGTCTGCTCATGTTGCCAGTGAATTATTTGTCTTTTTAGCTCTGTAGAACTCTGTTTCCAGAGGGGAAAGTTATGTCCCAAATTTCTGGGGTTTTCACAGCTACCAAAGCTATTAGGGGGCTGCTGCAGCCCCCACCAGCTTTGGCTCACTGAAAATGCACCCCAGGACCACCACCCAAGACCACGATCTGGATCTAGGCCGCTCAAGGCAAGAGCACTTAGCCTCTGAACGATTGCTTGGCTCCCCTGCAGTATGTAGGCTGAGAGCTCTGAAGTAGCTATGTGGAGGCAGCTGCAGGGCCACTACTTATGCTTGCTTCCTTGCCCTGGAGGCAGTTTGGCCAGACTGCTTTTCTCCCCCAAATTTAGCTGAGTTCCACTGACCTTTCACTTAGTCCTTATTTCTTCCAGCTTGATAAATCTGGAAACTGCCACAGCTGTCATTGATTCACTCTCCTGAAGGCTCCAGCTGTGGCTTGTCCTGGCTGCCCTGGGGCCAAGCCTCGGTTTCAGGCTGGGCTGGTTTCGGCTCCCAGCCTGCTGTGATGAGCCCTTAGTGCCAAGCTGCCTTCAGCAGGAGATATGTTTTCTGCATTTTTGTATGAATTTTGGAGCCCTAAAATTTCTTTAGAGTCATATTTTATAGATATTTGAGGTGGCTATGTGCAAGCTGCAGCATTTTCCTGCTTCTGTGCTGCCATCTTGGCTCCGCCCCCTGTAATAACTTTTGTAATGTTATAACCAATCAGATAGAAGGAATGATTACACTTTCATAATAGTCATGTCCAGCACCTGGATATTGCAAATCACTCATATTCCTCGTTCCAATCTTAGCTAACACCTAGCCAACCAGAAATTAATCAGTACCTGTAATTCAAGATTCTGTACCTTTTGATTCCTCTTTATGGACTATAGAAATGCTCTCTGTAAACCCTTCAGGTTGTTTGTGGTTCCTTGGAGCCCTACATCCCTTTTACTGGCAATTGTTAGCCTTGCTAATAAATTAATAATGCTCAGAACTCTATGCCTCAGTTCCTCTTTATCACTGATTTTTATCTCAACAACAGGATAAATAGAAAATAATGAGCTGAGTGAAGATATTGAAATTAAGAGGGGTTGGGAAAAGCTTCCTGTAGAAGGAGAGATTTTAATTGGGACTTAAATGAAACTGAGGAAGTCAGAGAAAAATCCACCCACTCCCTGACAAAAGAATATGATTAATCTGGAGCCATCACCTTCAGTTTAGTGACTTTTTGGTACACACTTGGTACCTATTCAGCTAGACCACACCATAAATTGTTTGGGCCATTTTACTGATTCATTGGAGTCTCTCTGATATCTCCTCAAGGTGCGAATGCTAGCTGCATTTTCAAAGGCTATACCAAGGAGCCAATATTGTTGTTCACCCTTCATCTCCTAAGCAGACCAATAACATCAAAGGGTGATGTCTTCCCTTTTGTGTGGATTAGACTTAAGTAAGGCAGAGTTGCACAAAGTCATAGGCAGCACTCTCCCTTCTAGAGTCATCAGAGTCTGGTGGCAAGATAAAAGCAATGGCCCAGGATGCAGTGGATGACCTTGGCAGCTTTGATACCTAATTAAGCTCGGAGAACTTCATAATACCTGCTCCCTCTGCCTTCATGGCTATTGGAACCAATTGTTCTCATCTGCTCATTCCATCAGGAAGCCTTTACATAGTTGAGATAAACATTCCCCTAACTTACTAATAGGTTTGATGCCTATCAGTTAGCCTGATCTAGCCAGATCTTACTGGGGTGGAGCCATTGTGCACATTACAGCTTCTTGGGGCTCCAGGTTGGGTGAAAGAAAAGTGAACACTAAAGTTGGCTGAGCGGCCCTTTAAAGAGCTCAACAAGCCCTCACACCAGAAGTGCTAGTCCTCCCTGAACATTCCAATATCTAAAGATATAGATAGAAGATATAGCTATAGATAGAAGAGATATAGATGAAGACACAATAGATATAAGCATATATAATATGTATAAATACATAATAATGTAACAAATACATAAGAATATAACAAAGAATAATATGTATAAACATTGGGTAGATATACATATGTACAAACATACATACAGACACACACTTTGGGAAGATGTACTCTTAAAACTTTCAAGTATGAATTGATCATAGGATCATGATTCCAGAGCTGAAATAAACTACATAGATCATTTAATCCACCTTATCCACAGATAAGACTTGATAATAAGATAATAGCTAGAAAGGGATTGATGGAGGCTTAATTATATAACAATATATAATTATATAACTATATATATTATATATTATATATATTATAACAATATATATAACAATATCTATCTATATATAATATATATAACAATCATCATTGTTTTTGTTGAGTGCTTTCAGTTGTGTCTGAATCTTTGTGTCCCCATTCAGGGTTTTCTTGGCAAAGATATTAGGATGGTTTGTCATTTCCTTCTGCAGCTCATTTTACAGATGAGGAAACTGAGGTAAACAGGGTTAAGTGACTTGCCTAGGGTCACACAGTCTGAGGTCAGATTTGAACTTAAGAAAGATGGGTCTTCCTGAATTTAGGCATAGCACTCTACTCTCTATGACACCTAGCTGCCCTGTTTATAAACTATTGAGCATACGCTACTGAGTTGAGGAATAAAAGTAATGAGTGATTTTTTTTTAGATCATCTCATAATCCAGAGTATTCTTAGCTAGGTGGGTAGGAGGCATTCATAGAATTTTAGGTAATTAAGATTCTAGCTGGAAGGAATCTTTTCTTTTTCTTCATATATGCAAGCTGTTTTAAATTTAACTTATAACTTCCTTGATATAGGAAACAACCAAACGTACAAGGAGGAGTGAAGACACTCACAAAGAATGCACTTCAGGGTCTGCTCTGCTAGGGATAAGTCTTAAGAGAACTAAGCACTGAAAAGTTAAAGGGAATTGGGCAGGACCACATAGCCAGTGTGTAAGCAGTGTAAATCTGAACCCAGATTTTCCTGACTCCAAAAATAGTGCTCCACCCATTGGTCCACTCTGCCCTTCCATACCCTACGTCATGCTTCCTTGTCTACAGATTTAAAAGATGATACTTAGTGGTGGCTAGGTGGTCAAGTGAATAGAGCACTGGCCCTGGAGTCAAGAGGACCTAAGTTCAAATCCGGCCTCAGATGCTTAACACTTACCAGCCCTGTGACCTTGGACAAGTCACTTAACCCAATTACCCTGCCTTTCCCCCCTGCGGGGGGGGGGGGGGAGATTATATTTTAAGTCCCTCAGAGCTCTAAGGAGCTCTAACATTAAGTAATCCTAGGTCAGAAGAGAGGAAAGTTAAGTCTCTAAGAATGCCAGATGAATATCTTTATCCTGTGGACCCTTGCTCTGGGAAGCACATCTGTAAAGCAAGAAAGCCATACAGAAGTTTGTATTTAGACTTTTTGCTCCTGCCGCCTCTGCTGGTCAAAGGTGTATTTCTTATGTACCACTAAATGCTTCCCAGTGGTGCTGTGACCTCATCATAGGAAAAAGTAGTAGCCGGAGGCAGAGACTGCTCCTGACTGGAAGGAGGGACAGAGCTAGTCAGCTTTTCCTGAATCTATTTACTTCTACAGGCTGACAGGAAGAGAAAGTAGGGACAACTCAGCCTCGGCTTCCAGTGCAAAACAGACCTGGTAACTAACTAATCTTTCTCTTACATACTGGTCTCAAGCTTTTCATTGTTGTTTTTCAGATTAAGAAACAAAAGAAAACAAAACAGCAGAGCTGGGGGAGAAACTATTTAGCTATTCATCTACATGAAATCAGTGGTGGAAAAGGAAGCTTAATTGGGTTTAGATCTACAATGGAAGTGCATTTGTTACCAAAGCAGAGTTTTTTAGTCAGTTCAGACAGGTTTATATGTGAACAGAGGTGGTTAGTGTGAAGTGGAAAAAAAAAAAAGGAGCAGGGAGAGAAGAGGAGCTTGGTTAGCCAGATCGTACTTGGCTCCAGAATGCTTTGGTTGGCAGAGTTTTTGTAATTACCGGAATGGGTACCCTTAAAGGCATTGCCCCCGTTTTAGCAGATAGGCTATATAATATACCTACATCTTCTTCATTTAGAGCAGAAAATATCTAGAAATAGAAGCAATCAGGTTTTGCATTTCCTCCCCTTCAAGAAGTTCAGTGAACATTTAAAATATATAGGTTGAGATGATCCTAGTGTGTCAACAATTCTGTGTTAAGCTTTCCCCACTGATCCCCTGGGTCCTGGAGGGTTTTTTCCCTTACACCTGGAGCACAGCATGTTGCAGTGGGAACAGTAGAAAACAAGCAGGATCCTCTAGAATGAGAGGATATGGATTCAAATTCCCTCCTTGCCATTTAACTACCTGTGAGACCTTAGATAAACTGTTTAATATATCTCTGGGTCCCAGTTTTCTCATCTTTAAAAATATTGGAGTTGAACTGAATGACCACTAGCTCTGGACCCTCAGAATTCCAAGTCAAGGATTTTTAATTTTTTAAAAACAATTTTTATTTTGGAGATGGAGCAATACCCTGCATTACTTTTTTCCTTTTCTTTTGGTTTTGTTTTATTATAAACTTAACAAATATAAACATTTTGGTATACAAAGAAAACCAAAAGAGTGTTATATTTTAAACTGTGAACTTTAAAGTGTTTGTTAAATTTAACAGGGTAGTACTAAGTAAGTCTGCAATAGTTGCTGTCTACTTCTGAATTTTCTTCTGTTCTTGCATATTCTTCAATGTTTTATTGACCCTCCGGTATTTCTCTCTCTCTCTCTCTCTCTCTCTCTCTCTCTCTCTCTCTCTCTCTCTCTCTCTCTCTCTCTCTCCATACCTATCACTCCTGCCCACCACTTTTGCTTTTTTTCCTTCCAACTCTGGTTTTCATGATTTCCATTTTAATGTGTCTGGAATCTCACAAATTCCTGGATTCTTTACAGTCAATTATCCTAAATTCTTTCCCTTCGTGAACAAAGCAGGATAAAAAGGATTGGAATAGGGCTTGGCCTATGGATACCTAAAATAACACCTCAAACACAGCTCAGGGCATGAGCTGGAAAACAACAAAAGGTCTCCTTGCTCTCAAAAGTTCTCTCTTCTAGTTCAGAAAAATGCATCTATCAAATCTATGGATAAGGGAAAGGTTTATGACCAAACAAGAGACAAGAAAGAAAATAGATCATTTCAATTGCATGAAATTAGAAGCCTTTTGTTCAAACAAAACAAAACTAATACAGCCAAATTTAAAAGAATAACAGGAAACTGGGGGAAATTTTTTAAAAGAAAGTTTCTGTGATAAAATCCTCATTTCTCAAATATATAGGGGACTGGGCCAAACTTATAAAATTAAGATTCATTCCCCAGTTGATAAATGGTCAAATAACATGATGAGTCAGTTTTCAGAAGAAGAAATCAAAACTCAATAGACATGAAAAAAATGCTCTAGATCACTACTGATGAAAGCAAATGAACACAACTATGAGGTACCACTTCACATCCATTGGTTTATCTAACGTGACAGAAAAGGCAAATGAGAAATGCTAGAGAAGTGTGGAAAAACTGGAACACTAAGGCACTCCAGGCAGAGCTATGAACAAGCCTAGCCAGAACAATTTGGAACTATAGCCAAAGAGATTTAAAACTGTGCATACACCTTGACCCAGCAAGATCATGACCAAGTCTGTAACCCAAAGAGATCAAAGAAAAGGAAAAAGACCTATTTTTACAAAAAATATTTAGAATAACTTTTTTGTGGTGGCAAGGAATTGGAAATTGAGGGGATGTCCATCAATAAGAGAATGGTTGAACACATGGTTATTATGTTTGTCATGGAATAGTGCTATGCTGTAAGAAATGATAAGCAGGATGGTTTCAGAAAAACCTGGGAGGACTAATAAGAAGTAATAGCAATGTTGTAAGTATAATCAACTGTAAAAAACTTAGCTACTCTGCTCAAGACAACGATCCAAGACAAAGGACCCATAATCATCTCCAGAAAGAGAACTGGTGTATGCTGAGTGAATATTGAACCATATATTTTTTAAATTATTTATTTTTCTTGGGGGTTTATGGTTTTGCTTTGTGGGTTTTTTTTGGCAACATGGCTAATATGGAAGTATGTTTCATATGACTTCACATGTGTAATCAATATCAAATTGCTTGCCTTTTCAAGGAAGAGAGAGGTACAAGAGAAAAAGGAAGAATTTGGAACTCAAAATTTTTTTAAAAAGCATTGTTAAAATAAATTCGTATGTAATTATGAATACTTAGCAAACATTTATTTATCTATTTATTTATCTATCTTAGATAGATAGATAGATAGATAGATGATAGATAGATAGACCTTTTAGTCTCCTGTCTCAGTGACCAACATTTTCTTTCCTAGGATTAAAATGCATATAATTTCCCCCAAGCTAGTACAATCTTTCTCCTTGCCTTCAGTCCCAAGCAGTGAAGTATAAATATTGGGAGCTGGCTGGTGTAGCTCTCTCAAAAATTCTCTCTTAAAGAATGGAAAAATGTGCCTGTAAAATGTATGGATAAGGGATGGGTTTATGACCAAACAAGAGACAGAGAAAATAAGAAGAAGAAAAACAGATTACTTTTGATTGCATGAAAGTAAAAACCTTTTGTTCAAACAAAACAAAATGAATACAAGCAAATTTAGAAAGATGACAGAAAACTGGGGGACTAGTGTGACAAATATAGCCCTGGACATGAAACCAAGAAGACCTGAGTTCAAATGGCCTTAGATGCTTGCCAGCTGTGTGACTCTGGCCAAGTCACTTAATCTCTGTCTGCCTCAGGTTCCTCACTGGTAAAATAGAGATAATAACAGCACAAACCAGGGTTTATTCTAATAGATCAATTGAGATAATATTTGTAAAGTACTTTGTAAAACACTATATAAATACTAGCTATTATTATTACGTTAGCTGCTTCCATTTTCTCACCAACCCCTGGGGCTTCAGCCTTTTCTGAGAAAGTCTAAACTCTTTAATCTGAAATCTAAGGCTCTCCACAATCTGATTACTGCATGTTCTCCCAGATTTACACTGCTCAGTCACATAACCTGTTTTCCAGTAAAACTGAACTGGTGTAAGATTCCCACCTCCTTGCCTTTGCTCACACCATTCATTAAAGTTAGAATGCCCTTGCTGCATTGGACCTATTAAAATCCTATCCATCCCTCAAAGATCAACTCAAATGCTATTTTTAATAAAGGCTGCCATGATTTTCCCCCTCAGGAAGGGAGCTCTATTTTGTCTGAACTCTCCCATTATGTTCATACCTCTCTGTCAGGTTGTTTTTTCCAGTCTGTTCTGACTATTAGGTCCTTGAAAATAGGATGCAGGCATATTTGTCTTTTGTTATGTAATGGTAATGGAGATTTGAAGATCTTCTTTGCCCCTTGTATTGGCAATCAAACAGGTACTTAGCACCTTTTTTCAGTTCATTATTATAATCAAGTATTAAGATCCAGAACTTGTGAATCCCACAATAGGAGGAAGTTGCTGATGCAACAGGAAGGAGTAGAACAGGGAGGATCTCATACCATATAAAAGGAAAAGCCCAAGCTAGAGAACCAGAATTGCTGAGAGAGAGAGAGAACTGCTAGGATCCTGAGAACTGATGAGAACTGCTACAAATTGAGAACAGAATGGAGAACAGAATTTGTGGTGGCAGAATGGAGAACTGAGAACTGAGAAATGAACTGAGAACTGAGAAGAGAATTGAGAAGAACTGAGAAATGAGAAGAGAGGAGAACTGGGAGGAAGCATGGCTATGGTGCCAGTACTTTGTCTGTCTGTTTTGATGATACTTTGTCAGATTTGTCTGTTGATAGAGGAAGTTGCTGTTGTTACAGAAGCTCTGGGACCTCGCTACTGGTTCAGAAGCCCTGAAAGAGGATTTTCTTGTTGTATGTTTACAGAAATCCTGGAGGAGGGTCTTACTGACATTTTCAAAGGTCCTGGGAGTATACTGATGATTTGGGTTGATTCCTCAGACCTTGTTGTTGGGTCTATGTTGATTTCACAGGCAGGAAGTGAATTGATGAGGATGCTGGCAATGTTTATGAATGTTATTGTGACTTTGTTAAGCTTTATCTTCCCAGGAACAGAAACTGTGAAGGACTTTAGGTGGACTAGACGCTGTGAGCTTCAATATGGAACAGGAACTGCACAAGGAGCTAGACAAGGAACAGAGAGCTGCTTGCCTTTGAAATCAGGTGACAGTTGGATAGATTTACACAGGAGCTAGGACCATGGAAGAGGAACCATGGAAGCTGAGAGCTAGCCTCGAGTTAAGATGGAAAGACCTCTCCTTGGGTATTTAATGCAAGCTGAGAAGATCATGATTTACTGTGGCCTAGGGGAACTCTGATCTTTACATTTAGATAATTGAGTTAAGGACTTCTCCAATTAAGAAGAAAGAAGACATTTTGATTGAAGAGATTAAGACAGTGGGACCTAAGAGTGGAGAACTTTGACCTTTGTACTTTGTGTCCATTAAGGAGACAAACCTCCTTAAGGGTGATTGAATGAAGAACTTACTAAATGATTGAGTTACTAAATGAATGTACTTTGTTTAAAACTATGTGGCCACTTTGGTGAAAACTATGTGGCCATTTTAGTGATAAGTTGTTATGTCATAACATTGCGAATGCTATACTTTGATTTCTGTGAGTGTTTTGCCTTAATTAACTGCTGAATAAAAAGTCCACTATACTATGTAATCAGAACCTTGAAGCTGTTCACAGCAGCAGTACTCTGGAAAGCACTGCTGGTGCTTGGCTTTTTATTTATTTCCACCAATGCATAAGTATTATAAAGTTCTTGAGCTTGGGCACTTTGGAAGTGCTAACTTGTTATAAATTTTAATTGTATATAATATAGTTTTTCCATCCTACCAGCTAAATGATCATGCAAGAATGTGACCACAGCCTTAAAAGCACATTGGCCATCAGGAAGTTTTCTGACTGATAAGAGTAAGCTTGCAGAATTGACAAAAAAACAAAATCCTGTATCCCCAAAGGGTAAAGTTCACATAGGTATTTGTGGTTATTCTAGGGAGGAAGATAACATTTTCTGTGGGGTAAGAGTTGAGTGTGTGTGCAAGCATAAGGAAATTAAACTATCCCGAGTCAAACATTAAGACCATATTTGTTTCATAGAAGGTTTGGGTGGAATCTTGGAGTTGTTTTAATTTGTGCTGCTTATTTCAGTTATTTTTTTAAAAATATGGTTGCTGATAACTTTGGATATCTTCCTTTGAAAACTGCTACTTATTTCTTTGAATGAATGAATGAGCCATTTATTAAGCACATAGTGTGTGCAAAAAACTAAACAGTGAGGATATAAATAGGAAACTGAGGAAGTCCCTGCCATCAAGGTGCTCACACTCTAGTGTGGGAGACACTATATGTATAGAAGGTTTCAGCTACAAGTCAGATGAAAAGGACCCATGGTCCTTAGGGCACAGCAACAAAATAAATGGTAATATATCTTCTTTCATGTTATTTCCACCAACAAAATCATCAGTTTCTGATATTGAACTATTTGACAGTACTAAGGATTTTATGGTAAGGATTATGCTATGATAAGGACTTTCTTTTTTGGGTTTTCAATAGATGTGACCCTGGCACATGCTGGAGCAGCTGGCAGGGTGTATCTCCACAGGGATGCTTCCTACAAAAATGGCTGTGGGCCCTGTGCTAGAAGAATTGCCATCCCCAAGGCTCTTGGGTTCGTTGTCCTGGGCTGTCTCTAGCATGTTCTGAGAAGATAAATGGTCATCAAGTTGTTATTGATGGTGATTTGGGCTGCCTGGCACATTCTGCCTCCTGTTTTTCCCTCAGTGTACCTTGTTTCAGTTAGATCAGCACCCTTACCCTGTTAGTTTATAAACTTAACTTGGTTATTCACTGGGCATTGGAAAAAACTTCGTATTGTTATAAATCTGAACCAATTTAAATGCTCTGGACATTTTCTCTGTCTCCTATTCTTGGAATGCTCTCCTTACTTGTTTCTGCCTACTGGCTTCCCTGACTTCCTTTAAACCCTAGCTCCAATTCCATCTTCTACAAGAAACCTTTCCCAATCCATTTTAAATCTAGCGCCTTCCTCCTTTATTTCCCCCCTTATTTATCTTATACATATTTGCTTGTTATTTCCTCCATTGGACTGTGAACTCCTTGAAGGCAGGGACTATTTCTTGCTTATTTTTTGTATAGTGCTTAGCACAATGCCTGGCGCATAGTAAATGCTTAATAAATATATGCTGACTGACTTATTTATTTATATCTTGGAAATGAAACTTTTGTCAGAAAAACTTGCTGCAAAGATATTTTCCCCCAGTTAACTTCTCTTTCTAATTTTAACTGTATTGGTTTTCTCCATGCAAAAACTTTAATTTTATATAATCCAAATTGTCTATTTTCTCTTGTGTGATACATTCTATCCCTTCTTTTGCTCATGAACTCTTTCCCTATCTACAGTTGGGATAAGGATATCCTTTCTTGCTCCTTCATTTATGTCATTTAACCATTTGGAGCTTACCTTAGTATGCATGGTGAGATGTTAAACCATATTTAATTTCTGCCAGACTACTTTCTAAGTTTTCCCATCAGTTTTTTCAGTATGATAGTTAGCCCTTAACCAAGCAGCTGGGGTTTTAAGGTTTATTGAACACTATGCTACTACTATGTTCATTAGTTTTTATATGTTTTTGCATGTGATATGTCACGCTCCCCCTTTGCATATGCTGTTCCTCTCCCCCTATCTGAATGCCTTCCCTAATGCCATTTAAGGCTCAATGTAAGTGCCATCTCTGACTTTCTCTTGCCCTGCCCCTGATTTGTTGCCAGTGCTCCTTTCCCGCCCCCCAATTATTTTGCACTTCCTTTGTGTATGTTTTGCACTTATTTATTTATTGTATATCTTTCCCTTTGAAGAACAAAATCTCTCTGATGTCCCGGGACCATTTCAGAATTTTTCTCTATGTCTAGCATAGCTCCTAGCACATAGCAGGCATTTTTAAAAGTTTGTTGAATTTAACCAAACTGACATTTCTCCTGTTCTCTCTAAAAACCTGCATATCATCACCTGACACCTAGCCATAACAATCATAATCATAAGCATTTACATAATTAATATTATTAAAAATTCACCAATAACTCTTAAGAGATTATTTCACTTGATCTTCACAACAAAGGAGTTACTCCAGGTGTTATTATTACCATTTTGCAGATGAGAAAACAGAGGCTCACAGAGATATTAATAATAGATGAAACATAGTGATTCAAATGCTTTATGAATGTAGCAGTGAGCATGATTCAATCATATCTAGCAGTTTCTAATCCCCACCCTAACTTGGATGGAGAGATAACTTAAGTATTATTGAACTATGTGAAATCCATGATCAAAACAAAAAGAGCCTAAGCATCATATTTCAAGAAATTATTAGGGAAAACTGCCCTGATATTCTAGAATGAAACGAAAACTCCCAGGAATAATATGGCCCAATTCTAGATATTCGAGAATAATGAGACAATATTACAAGCAGCCAGAAAGAAACAATTCAAAATCATGGACCTGTAGTTAGGATCACATAAAATTTAGCAGCTCCCATAATAAAGGACTCAGGGACTTAAAATGTGATATTACAGAAGGCAAAGGAACTGGGATTATAACCAGGAATTATCTACCCAGAAAAACTGAGTATAATTCTTCAAGAGAAGGTTCTTTTTTATCATGGAATTCACATAGTTCAATAATTCTTAAGTTATCTCTCCTTCATCTATTTTCCAGGTCAGTTGTTTTTCCAATGAGATATTTCACATTTTTGTCTATTTTCCATTCTTTAGACTTTGTTTTATTGTTTCTTAAAGTCTTGTGGTATCATTAGCTTTTACTTGTCCAATTCTAATTTTTAAGAAATTATTTACTTCTTTTTCCATTTGGCCAATTTGGCTTTTTAAGGATCACTTTTCTTCAGTGAATTTTTATGTCACTTTTACCATTAGGGTAATTCTGTTTTTTAAGGGATTATTTTCTTTAGTATTTTTTGTGCCTCTTTTATCAACCTGTTAATTACCTTTTCATAATTTTCTTGCATAACTCTCATTTTTCTCCCAATTTTTCCTGTACCATGCTTAGCTCTTTAAGTCTTCTAAGAATTCTTATGGAGCTTGGGTCTGATTAGCATTGTTCTTTGGGGTGGGGAGGAAGGCTTTGTTTGTAGCTGTTTTCACATTATTGTCTTTTTTAAAACTTCATATCTTGGTCTTCTCTGCCACCACAGTACTTTTTTATGATCAAGTTTGTTGTTGTTTGCTAATTTTTCCAGTCCATTTCTTGACTTAGAACTTTATGTTAAAAGTTGAACTCTGCTCATTTGGGTGGTGAGGTACTGTTTCAAGCTTCAGGCTTTTTTGTGCTTTTTTTTTTTCAGAGCTACTTCTGGGGGTCTGCAAGTTTTTGGTGCTTCCAAAGTAGTGTGATACTGGGAGAAGTGTGGTCATTGCTCTCCTGTTCTGGTTTTTACCTGGAAAAGGCTCCTACTCTCCTGTAGCCATAAGCACTAGTTCTCCCTTCTTAAAACTTGAACCAGAGTTCCTGATGCCTCTTGATGGACCAGAAGTGCTCCTCTCCAACCTGAAACTGAGACCCAGAACTGTTTATGAGCAATAGTGTTATCAATTAGCATCAACTGCCTTTAGTGCCAGCAAAGGGTCCCATGTAATCTCTTTCTGACTAGATGTCTGACTTCTCTCCCCTCCCCCAGTGTCTCCAGACTGAGAGCTCCTGAAGCTGCCTCTTATTTTGAGCCAGTCCCCAGCCTCAGTGTCACAGATCTCTTGCTGTCCTCCTAAGATGACTTGGGCTGGAAAAATGTCTCACCCCAACTTTTTGTTGACTCTACCACTCCAGAATTTGATATGGGACATCATTTTAAAGTTGTTTGGTGGGGAATATTGAGAGAATCCAGCAGGGTTCCTGGCTCCATCCCTGAACTGACTTTTAAAGGTCACCCAGGGGACTGAGGGGGAAGGCTGACTTGTTTGGCCTTTGTTTCTCCAATCATTTACTGAGAAATTTGTTTTTGTCTTATAAAAAGATACTGAAGCATGGAGAAATTGTCAGTTTAACACTTCCTTATTGCCCAGCCCAGCTTTTTTTGTGAAGTCCTATGCTTTCAAGGACCAAATCCTTTTGACATCATCTCATTTGAGCTTCACAATACTATGAGATTGGTGCCATTATAATCCTCATTTTATAGATAATGAAACTGAGACTCAAAGAGTCCATTGTGACATATTTAGGTTCCTGTTTCCACCTCCCTACTTTCTCATGGCTTCTTTCTGAGATTACCTCCCATTTTCCCTGTGTATAGCATGCATCTCCCTGGGAGTTTATAAGTTTCTCCCCTATGTGAGCACCTTGAGGACAAAATGCTTAGCAAACGGCGTGGATGTAGTAAATTCACTAAATTCTTGTGGACTCTCTGGAGTCAACCTGAACCAGAGATACTCAAGGGCAGTCAAATTTAGGTTTTCCTATCTCCACATCTCTTAGCTCTACCAGATTGCCCCATTAAAAATGTTATCTTACAATAATCATTTGAGAAAATATTTCAACACTGATTTCATTGTGTGCCTAGGGCTAGACCTGTGAAATGAAGACAAACAACAAAACCAAACCATTCTCTAATTCAAGGAACTTCTTTGTGTTTATTTCTCCATTCTAGGTTTCCTAGCATACACTTGGCATTTTAAATGAGCGGGCAAGTCACTAAACCTCTCTTGGCCTCAGTTTCCTCTTCTGTAAAAAAACAGGAATAATAGTAGGACGTACAACCTTGAGAGCTTGTTCTCAGGATCAAATGAGATATTTGTAAAAATGTTTTGCTGATTTTTCTAACCTGGATACTTTTCCACTAAATTCTTCTAAATTATTTGATCACTTTGTGGGGAGGGGAGGAGAATCTCTTACTCTCCCCACACCAATGATGTTACTAATGAAAACCATTCTCTTTGTATTTTCAACCCTTATCCCTCTAACCTCTGGGAGACCCCAACATAAACAGTGGCTTGAAAACAGCCTGAGAAAATTTCCCAACTCCCTTTGGAAGAGTATAGGTGATAGATCTGATCCTTTCCCCCCCCCCCCATCAAAAATAAAAAACACTACTCTGGAGGGATTGGTTCTCACTTTTGGTTCCCCAATGGGTAGAAAAGTGAGGAGCTCATTTCTTCATTGCAGAGGAAGGGAGGAATGGAGCATATAAAGGAGGAAGCAAAAGAATAGGGGTGAAAGAACAGGAATAGATATACTATGCAATTAGGCACTTTATTATTTTAAGGAAATGAACTGAAGGAGGCAAAGATTAGGCTAATGAAGTGACAGTTGTCTATTGCCAACTGTGGTGGATAATTTATAATAACAGAAAACAATCTAAGCTATACAATGTATTAGCAAAACTGGCATAATAAATGGATCAATGGACTCCCCAGGCAGTTCAAAGTTTCCGTATACAAAGAGGGGCAAATTTTTTATGTATAAAAAATTATCAAATAATACCAATTAATTAAAAGAAAACAACAGGCTAAACCAAGATACAAAATTAGGTCATCTGATTTCTAATTGGAGGAAAGATTTGGGACTTTCCAAGTACAGAGGGAGAAAGAGTGAGTTTTGGTCAAGTTGAAAGAGGGGCAAGTAGGTTTTGGGATCTTTCTTCTCCCAGAATTGAGAGATATTGATTAATTGCATCCACCTGCATTTATGAAACAACAGATGGCTTATACCCTCTAGTTTCCCACAGATGATTTGCAGAAAAAACAGATGGAGGATAATACATGTGACAGCACAAGATGGAGTCAATATTCATACCAAACCAATTCCATTTTTAAATTTCACTCCATTTTGTTACAGTGAGTGTGGTTTAAAAAAAAAAGAACTCCTTCCCAGCAACCCTTGAAGAACTAATGTGACAAACTTAAGATACATATTTCTTGGACATGTGGGGGAGATGGCTTAGGAAATGCCTCTTATTCTTGTCAGTCCAGCCCAGCTGAACAATTTGTTTACTGTTAGTACAAATGTATTTCCTTTCTTACTGTAAAGTTACCCAACCATAATTGTGAAATGTTTAGTTGTTGGTTTTTTAAAGTTAGTTTTCTTGTTAACATGTAACTAATAAAAGTCTGAAATGACCCAGACTCTGCCCCTCCCTGCAACTTTTCCATACCATGGAAAGCTGTAACTGTAGGGGATAAGGAAACAGGGAGCTCTGTACTCAGAAATGTCCAACCTTGTGACAAGCAGATATATAAAGGATATCTTTGGAAAACAGTCATTTGTAAGTCCACACCACATTGTTTTGCTTACATACTCATCAAACCCCTCTCCTATCCTCCTGCAATTCTTCTTTCTTGTATGGAGATTACTTTGGTTTCTCAAAGGACATGTCCCAACAATATAGGCTTTGGCAGGTCCTCCCAAAATGGAAGAAGGGCTTTAGACCAGGTGAAGGACCACATGGCAAAACCTTGCAGAGTGCTGTGCTTTCCTTCCACCCCTCCAACCTTCCTTCCTTCTTTCCTTCTTTCCTTCCTTCCTTCCTTCCTTCCTTCTTTTCTTACTTCCTTTCTTCCTTCCTCCCTCCCTCTCTCTCCTGAATGCCATTTATTAAGATATAAAGAAAATGCCATCCCAGTAGGTAGAGGAAATTTACTGATCCTTGAAATATTGTAACTAAGAGATAGAGTGGATTAAACACTGAACTTAAGTCAGGTAGATATGAGTTTTAAATGCTGTCTTAGACACTTAAACAGTGATTTTGGGCAAGTCACTTCACCTCTTTAAGACTCAGTTTCCTTTTCTTTAAAATGGGGGTAATAGTAGGACATACAACTTCACAAAATTGTGAGGAACAAACAATATAATATTTATTTAAATGTTTTGTAAACCTTTATGCACTTAAATGCTAGTTATTATTATTTTAAAGTATTTCTTGAATCATAGAATCTTACAGTTAGAAATGATCCATTCATTTTCCCTCCCAGATACATCAAACAAAGAGTAATAGTTCTGAAATTAAAAATTGGGTTCAAATATTGCTTCTGATCTCATTAACAGGTGATTTTGAGCTAGCCACTCTATCTCCCTGGGCCTGAGCTCCTTAATCTGTAAAATAATGGATGAACTAAATGACTATCAAGATCCTTTCCAGTTCTACAAGAATGGATGAATGATGAATAACTGTTTGTTGTTATTGTTGTTGTTGAGATGTTTCAGTCGTGTCTGACTCTTCATGACCCCATTGGCGCTTTTCTTTGCAATGGTACTACAATGGTTTGCCCATTTCCTTCTCTAGCTCATTTTATAGATTAGAAAGCTGAAGCGCCTAGGTTTAAGTGACTTGTCCAGGGTTACAGAACTACTAAGTGTCCGAAGCTAGATTTTTGAACTCAAGTATTTCTGATTCTAGCTCTGGAGTCATATCCCCTGGGCCACCTAGATGCTTTTTATTAAGAGATTATTATTTGCCAAGTACTGTGCTAAATCCTAAGAATACAAATATAAAAGTGAATAATGCCTACCCTCAAAGAATTGATATTCTTTTTCTTACAGTAATTTAATTTTAGTTTTCAACATTCAGTTTTATAAGATTTTGAGTTCTAAATTTTCCCTCTCCCTCCCCTCCTCTCTCCCCCAAATGGCATGCAATTTGATGTAGGTATTTGTAATCATATTAAATACATTTCCACATTAGTCGTGTTGTGAAAGAATCAAAACAAAAGGGAAAAACCATAAAAAAGAAAAACCAATCTAAAAAAAAAGGAAAAAAGAAAATAGCATGCTTCAATCTGCATTCAGACTCCATAATTCTTTCTCTGAATGTGGGTAGCATTTTCCATAGTGAATCTTTCAGAATTGTCTTAGATCATTGCATTGCTGAGAAGAGCTAAGTCTATCAAAGTTGGTTATCACACAATGTTGGCGTTACTGTGTACGATGTTTTTTTGGTTTTGCTCACTCTACTCAGTATCAGTTTATGTAATTCTTTCCAAGGTTTTCTGAAATTCACCTGCTCCTCGTTTCTTATGGAGCAATAGTATTACATTGCATTCATATAATGCAACTAGTTCTGCCATTCCTCACTTGATGGGCATCCTCTCAATTTCCAATTCATTGTCACCACAAAAAGGGCTCCTATAAAGATTTTTGTATACTAGTCCTTTTCCCTTTTTTATAAGTTCCTTGGGATACAGACCTAGTAGTGCTATTGTTAGACTAAAGTGTATACAGTTTTATAGCCCTTTGGGAAGGAATTTCTATTCTAATAAGAGGAGACAGAACATAAGAGTGGTGGCCAGAAAGTTTTGGAAATTATAGGAGTGATGAGTGGAGAGTAGATTGACACATTCTTTTCTGGAAAAATAAAAAAGTTAATAGCCCAGGAGTGAAATGAAGCATGATTAGCACTGACTAGTTATTTATTTGGGAGTGGTTATGAGAAAGGGAGCTCCCTCAAGCAGTTTTTTTTTTCTAACTGAATACCTCTGTCTGAACACTTTTCCTGAATAACTAGCAGCCTCCTGTCATAGCAAGTTCCATTGCTAGTTATTTCTAAGTATTAAGTATTTTTCAGTACTAAATTTTTATTTTATAATTAATAAGATTTTGTTTTTTTCAATTTCATGTAAAGACAGTTTTCAGTATTCATTTTTATAAGATCTTGAACTCCAAATGATTAACTCTAAGTATTAGGAAATTCTTCTAGCTATTGGAATGGTTTTTTGTCTCTGGAACCAATAAGAATATATATACATTTCCTCATCTGTAAAATGGGAATAACAATTTCAAAGGGTTGTTTTTGTGTAAAACACTTTGTAAATAATCAAATACTAAAGCAGTTGAGCTATTATTATTATAATTATTTCTCTTTCTCTCTCTCTCTTTTTTTTTGCCTTTTGGAGGGTACCTGGGGTTAAGTGACTTGCCCAAGGTCACATGGCTAGTTCTAGTGCTAAGTGTCTGAGGCCAGATTTGAATTCAGGTACTCCTGACTCCAGGACCCATGCTCTATTCACTGCACCACCTACCACCCCTATTATTATTATTTCACAAAATCCTAATTTAATACTTCGTTTCACATGAAGGTGACAAAGGCTAGGCCTATGGACCACAAGCTCTGACTACCACAAGGTAGTCCCACTAAGCTAAAATACTGCCTGTAGACCTGATGGCCAACTCAGTCAGTGAGAGAGTCAATAAACATTTGTTGAGCTCCTACTGTATACCAGTTACTTCGTTAGGAGCTGCAGATGCAAATAGAAAGGAAAGGAAGGTGAGTTCTTCCATCAAGGAGTTTACAGTATAAGAGGAAGATATCACACAAAAAGAAGCTGGAAAAGGGGGAAGGTACTCAGAGCAGTGGCAGCAGGACGGAGAAGTCCAAAGTTCAAAAGCTATGTATTTGGTGGAAAATAGGGAGAAGATTGCACTGGGTCCCCAGTACATCTGTCTGTTGTCCTAGACACACACTAGGAAAGTTTGGAAAGGGTCACCCCATTTGGCTGCAGGTAATGAATGGTGGAGCAATGGATAGAACCCTGGGCTTTGGAGTCAGAAAGACCTGAATTCAAATCCAGTCTCAGACACTAACTGTACGATCCTGGGCAAATTATTTAAGTCATATTTGCCTCAGTTTCCTCAACTATAAAATGGTGATAATAATAGCTCCTATCTTGTAGGGTGGTTGTGAGGATTAAATGTGCTGATAGTTGGTCAAAGGGCATTCATTTCCATATCACTGGTCTTGACAAATGTTGATTCTTGACAGAGAATCACCATTTTCCCAGACTTATCTGAGCAAATACAAAGAGCAAGAATATACCCATTAACCCCAAACTTGGAATTTCCTTTTCTGTCTGATAAGATCTTGACCTGGTAGATCTTTAAGAGAGATTTCCTGCACTAGTTGATTTCTGAATAAGGAATTAAAAAAGGGAAAAAACCTTGGTCCTGATTCAATAATTAGTTATGAAATATAAGAGAGAAATATTAATTTCCCACAGTTTTCATAATTTTTTGGGATTGTTTAGAGTATACACCTAATAAGTAGCATTGTGTGGCATCTTACATAGATTTAAAAAAAGCATTTCACAGGAGATAGAGGGGTAGAGAAAGAGGGGAATCAGTTAAGGGAGAAAATATTTGGAATGGATATTTGGAATGCAATTGGCAGAATTTATTTTAAGGAAACGTTCCCTACTCAAGGCCATGAGAAAAGACGTGATTAAATACTTCATCTTTTACAATTATGAAAGAAGTCCTTTTAAATAAAACTGCATGGTCTCTTATCCAACAATAGCAAATAATTGTTTCAACAGTCAATGAGACCATCTACTTTACTGTAACCTTGTATAGTTTGTTTAATTTTTCTCACTGAATAGAAGTTTGAGACTTTCTCTTGTTAGACTATGTGATTGGTGGATTAGTCCATCAAAATGTTGCAAAATAATTGCGATTACTATATGCTTACCCACAGAGACTTCTCAAAAAATCACTTCTTTTGGTTTATTTTACCCTCACCCAGATTGCCACATGAACAATAAAATATAACCATGTCTAAGGCTACACAGATTTGGGTAAAAAGGGTTCCTATGTTAATAATGAAGGTAATAAAGCATATTGGATAGATATAGGGCAGTCTTTATTTTACCTATAGGAAGAATGAAGAGTACACAAAAGACTTAGTCAATCTCTGTGTCAAGCATTTTGCTACGTGCTGGGGATACAATGAAAATTAAAAGACAGTCCATTATCTCAGAGAGTCTCCTGAGGAAGATATCATACGAACAATTATAAGCAAACCAGCTCTGCATAGGATAAATTAGAAATAGTCAATGAAGAGAAGGCTTCAGAATTAAGGATGATCGGAAAGGCTTACATAGAAGGTAAGATTTTAGCTGGGACTTGAAGGAAGTCAGAGAATCCAGGAGGCAGAGATGAAGAGGAATTTTGGACAGCTAACGAAAAAGACCAGAGTCTGGCACTAGAAAGCGGCTTGTCCAGGGAATAGAAAGGAGGTCAGCATCACCGGATGCTAGAGTGTGCGGTGCGACCTAAAATGAAATAAGACTGGAACGGCTTCGAATGCCAAACACAGGACTGTCTATTTTATCCTAGAGGTGATGGAGAACCACTGCAGCGAAGTCAGTCTCTTCTCCTTGGTAGACTGCTGCTTTCTAGCTCAGAGACCTTATAGCACAACCAGACTCCCCTTCAAAAGGGAAATGTCCTGAGAGTTTCCACAGAGGCAAACTCTTTCCCATCGGACTAGCACACGCCATCTGAAAAGGAAAAGGAGAGCAAGGAAAAGTCCAGGTTTGGGTCCTCTGATTTGCCGTTCAATCTCTTCCTTGAGCTAAGGGATCATATGAAGAACTCAGCTGAGTAACTTTTACCAGTCCTTCAGAAGCCTGGGGTTCAGAAACTCTTGCCATTTCCCCACAAGGCTGAGGTTTCAGTAACTCACCACTTAACCATACGTCTCCCTTCTTCACCTCTTAAGTCAAGAAGCTCTACCATTGGTTTGCCTCCCTTGCTATTGCTCTAGGACTGAGGGAGTACTATATGAAGGGCAAGTCTCTCCAAATCCAGGATGGCTCCTTTGATCTATGCTCAGGTCTCTCTGGATGTCTCTCTTCATGCCATTAGCACCTCAGCCTGCTCCCATTTATAAGCCTAGTATCATGGGAATGGTTGTAATGCACAGCAATAGCATTAGCTAGTTAAGCCATCCACAAGTCTGAAATTGAATCACTAATCTTCATGAATGATGTGAAGGGTGCCCAGGTCTGGGTTACTCCTATACCATCCCCAGTCGTCTCAATGCCTATCAATAGGAATATCTGTGGTTTCCATGTAGAGTTGGAAAAAAAAAGTCCATATATCTATTCAATTAATCCATGAGGATGTAAAACTTAATCACTCCATGGGAATTCTCTACTTATCTAAGAGGCATAATTAGACTCCTTTGTATGTAATCAAAGTCCCAAGACAATAATTCAATTTATTATTCAACAATCCCTTTAATCAAGTTGATTAGTCCCCTAAACTCAGAACCATGTTCTCAGCAGGTTCTTTCCCCATCCTGTTCATTCTTGCGGAAAAAAATAAAATTTACCCTGCATGATCAAGATATTTTTATATATTGCAAGCAATGTCAGTGGAAGAACAATTTTATTGATGCATAGAAATGATTTACTAAAATGAGTAAGAACTAATACCCTTTTTTAAACAGTGGATTGGGGGGAAAAGCAAAAACCCCAAAACAAAATAAGAGCTGTCAGATTTGGGTCAGATTTGACCAAACTGTGTTTGGAACACTTGGGAGACAAGTAACATTTTAACAAAATATGGATATAACCAAATTTAGCAGTTGTTCTGTCTAGAGAAAGCAAAATTTCATATGGCTCAGACAATTTCCCATAATCCTTCAGAGGTGATATTAGTTTGGCATATCAGATCCTTTGTCTTCAACCACTTAGAAATCTTGAAAATGTAATATCTAAAACTGATACAGTACTTCAGATGTGGTCTGACTAGGGGAGAGAAAGGAACTCTACAATAATATGGCCTAAGATTGTGTTTGAAATATGTGTGTGTGTGTGTGTGTACACATACATATATACTTATATATGTATGTGCGTATCAAGTTATTGACTCATATTGAGCCTACAGTCCATTAAAACCCCCAAATCTGCTTCCTAGTAATGCCTTTTCCATATTGTGTTCATGTAACTGATTTTTAATATAAGCATAAAATTTTATATTTATCACAGTCCAAATTAATCATATTTGATTTAGTACAACATTCTATCCTATCAAGAACTTTTCAGACTTTGAAGCCATCACCCAATGTGTTAGATACCTAAGTTTTGTATTTATCTGCAAATTTGATAAGTATTCCATCCATGTTATCACTCAAACAATTTTTTTAAATGTTAAAAAGCACATGTCCTTGGGGTGTTCTACTAGAAACTTTCCAAGCTGATATTGAAACCTTAATGGCTAATTTTTGGACTTGGAATTCAATTGAATTCAATAAACTTTAAGTATTGACTATGTGAAGTCAGTTTATCCAGCTTGTTTATCTAATCCATGCCCCCAGTTTCCTATTTCTATTCCACTTTCAAAATTAATCCTTGGAGCTCCTTCCCAGGTCCTAGCCCAGAGGGTCTCAAACCTCTTGATTTCAGGACCTCCTTACACTCTTAAAATTTACAGAGGACAACATTGCCTAAAGAGCTCATGTTTATATGTTATATCTATTTTTATTTGGCATTTTAGAAATTAATGTCTCAGTATTATTATGAAAATATTCATTAAAAAGCACCGAAAGGATCTTGGGGAACACCAGGAGTTCCTGAACCACATTTTGAGAATCATTGTACAAGCTTATTTTTTAATTTATAGAAAAAAGCATTTCCATAACATAATACAATAAAATATGATTGTACATGAAATTGCAAATCTACTATGCACAACTTGCTATTTCTTTTCAAATATATAAGATTATCATGCAAATTTCTTTTTTCCCCTTTTTTCCCTTCCTTCCCTGTCCCCCTGTCACTGTCCTAGAGATGGCTAACATTAGACACAAATAAGTATATGTGTGTATATGCATATATTCATACATATGTACACACATATATTTATTTTATTCTACACGTGCTTCTATTTATCAGTTCTTTCTCTGGATGCAAATAGCATCTTTCTTCACATGTCCTTTATAGTCTATTTGGACATTTATAATAGAAAAAATAACTTATTCACTCAAAGTCAATATTAAAACAATATTGCTGTTTTTCAATACTGTTCTCTTGGTTACTACTACACTAGCTTATTCCAGACAGAAGATGATGTCACCTGCTGTTGGCTTGCTGATATGCTTGAACCTTCTCTGTGACACACTCTTCCATCCCCCTTTCCAACTCTTGCTCTGGGCACAATAATATAATCAGCAAGTACTATTACTTCTGAAAAGGTAGTGTCAGTTGGTCAGCTTAGCAATCCTGTGACTCCCTAGATCAAAATTCCCTTCTTTGGATACCACATACATGTTTCTCTATATACATTATCAAGGGCAACTAGCTTGTTCAATGGATACAATGCCAGGTCTGGAGTAAAGAAAACCTGAGTTCAAATCTGACCTCAAAACTCACCAGCTATGTGTGACCCTGGGCACATCACTTAACCCTGTTTGCCTCAGTTTCTTTATCTGTAAATTGAGCTGGAGAAGGAAATGGCAAACTGCTCCTGTATCTTTGCCAATAAAATCCTAAATGGGGTCACAAAGAGTCAGACATGACTGAAATGACTCAACAACAACAGAATATGTTATCTTTCTCTAATAGAATTTATACTTATCAAAGGCAAGTACTATATCTTTTCATATTTGTGTCCCCAGAACTTAGTATATTTAGGGGTTGATGGCCTCATCTTTCGGGCTTTTGCAGGAGGTGCAAATCTATTATAATTATATATATATAACATATAATATATGTAATTATAATTATTATTATAAATCTATTTTCTATTACAAAAAGTTTTTTTCCAGAATCAAAGTAGATTCTGATCTATATGGTTTGCAGATTGTTCTCTATTTTGAAAATTATGACATTTACTCTTTTCTGATCTTGTGGTAGGACAAGGAATTTGTGTGTGTGAGTGTGTGTGTGTATATACCAATTATTTTTTAAAATTAATCTTTTATTTATTTATTTTTAGTTTTTAACATTCATTTTCACAAGATTTTTAGTTACAAATTTTCTCCCCATCTTTCTCCTACCCCTACCCCAAGATAGCGAGCCTGCTAAATACCTCTCCCCTCAATCTGCTCTTTCTTTTAGAGGCATTTTTTTGAGATGAGACTGTATAATACATTTGCCCAAGTAAAATAATGACACATGTGTGACCACTTGCATAGGGAACAAGTGGGGTGATGATTTTCCCAATTTGAATGAGATAAATCTCCTTCCTTAGTATAATACATAACCCAAAGAAGAAATGGTTAATAGTTTTTTGTATTTTACAAAACTATCTCAGCAAATTTTTAAAGTTTACACCTAGCAATAGACCTTTTTCTTCTTAAAATAACTAAAAATTTCATACACAAAGTTTAAAAGGTAATCTGTTACTTCATTGTTTTGTCCTATTTCTCAACGCCACATACCTAACAGATGAGGTAAATGAGGGACTTTTCTGTATTTCATAAGAATAAAAAAACCAAAGATTAATATTTACTACTAACCATTTAAATCAAGCTTAGTTCAACAATGTGCATGTTCAATTAAATTTCAAGGATGGCTTAAAAAGAAAAAGAATAATCTAGACAATATGGCAGTGGAACTTGGTAAATATTTCTCCCACCACCTGGGTGTAGTTTTATTTTCCAAGCCTGAGACTCTCTAAATAGACATCTTGATGCAAGGAATGTCAGAAAAGATAAAAAAACTAAAATTATTACAGTTTGATTTATCAAGAAATACACTGCCCAACTGTCATTACCATACAAATGTCAAGGAGCACAACCAGAATATTCTGTGTACAATAAGAAATCAAATAAATAAATAATATAAATATAAATACTATATAATATGTAATATACATTTATATTCTGTTATTTATATATACTATATATCATGTATTATATATAAATAAAACTAAATGACTTTAAAATATCTAAAAATTTCAATATTTTCATAAAGGTGAATTTCTTTATTTTTCTGAATATGCCTTATGAGATGATATATATTTCATGCTGGTCAAATATATAGATTATGATAAGGTATATTCCATCAGTTCTCAAAGCAGTTTTACTCTACAATGGCCAAACAGAACAGCATGAAATGAAATAATTTGTTTCTCTTTCTAGAGCTCTATGCAGGTTGTTAAATTTTTTAAAAACAAGCACAATTTTCCACTGCAGTCTCTTACAAACTTCACTATATTAATGCAAAGCCTTGTAGTTTCACTATACAGATGTGCCTGTAGGGTTATTCTATCTTAAGACTAAGGACTGATGTTTACATTTGATAGCCCACGTGCATGCTAATTAGAGATCTGTATTCCTCACATTGTAGTTCAGTCCACAAACTCTAGCTTGTACTTAATAAAGGCAGTTGCTGAGGCCAGCCTGAACCTGAGTGTCAAATTAATTTAACATCTACATCTTTAAAAAGAGAAGTATTTAAACTAAGTCACCTTCTATAGTGTGAATACATACAGAAATGTACAGTTTTCTCTATCACATCATGGAGAGGTTTAGGGGTACAGCATCCATGTAAAAATTTTTGACTCTCTTTATACCAGAGAAGTCTGAATTTTTTTTCTTTTATGGGGCTTTTATAGTATCTTATTTATAGTATCAATTTAGGTTGAAATTATGTAATACTCTACATATATTTTATGCATTTCTAAGTTTCTAAACCTTTTGTGTGTCATCTACGGTTCTTTACGTGGCATCTGCGACTTCTGCAAAACTCTCAAAAAATTACCATCTAATTTCTTATGCCAACCCTCCATATATTGAAATCATGATAGGGAAAGTCAAAAGTGGAAGGGAAAGCTATAAAACACAATGTGGGGGGTGGGGGAAGGTATGTATATATTTATAGCTATAGAGAAACATATCTAAACTTTATTGTGGCCTTCTGGGGAGGGGTTTGGGAGGGAAAAAACAAAATTAAAAAGTACACAACAGAGAACAAAAGAAAACTTACATGGAAGCAAAGATGGACAACTCAACACGAGTATTATTTATCATATAGGCTTTCTTGAGGTGAAAATCTATTGCTACATATTTTTAATCCTATCTTATGTTCTGCTTTACTCATGACATGCTTTTTTTTCCTTTCCAACTTCATATTTAAGCTCCAATATTTAAGTTGATGATATGTTTTTTGTATTTGTGTTCTGTATTTGTGTTCTGGTGTTTGAGTCTAAAATAAAATTGTGGGGGAAAAAACACCAAAATTGTCCATTCTACTCTCCCTAGAAGATAAAATGACTTTGAGGTACTGCTGAACAAATATTTTCAACCTTGGATCTTCCCTCTCTGAGCACCTCATAGCAATGTCATAAGGGATCAGTGTCTCCTGGATCTTCATGATATGACTTTTGTCTTCTAACTATAAGGTAAACCTCTATAGAGAAACCTCTTCTTCTCTGAGAAGAGTCTTACTTTTTAATTTTTTTTGTTTATACATTTTATTTTTATATAGCCTTTATTTCTTAATATTCCATTCCATTCCACTCCCTATGATCCAGCAAGCTATATTTGTGGGTAAAAAAGAGAGAAAAAAAGTAGATAAACAAAACCAGCAACACACAATCATGTTTTATAGTATATGCAGTATCTCATACCCATATTCCCCTGTATGTCTAAAGTAGGAAGACATAGGCAGTTTTGTTTTAAAGACTGTACCTTCCAATTGTTCCTAGGTTATGCAGGAGCACTCAAAGGCTCAATCCTACTTCTCATCAGCAAAAGGAATTCTGATCTCTTTTTCTGCCCCAAGAAGGTTCAATCCTTCTTAGGCAATCTAATGATCCCCTGCTCCTGGGGTTCATCATAATGACAGACTAATTGCAGACACCTGATTGGGGGCTACCTGATTAGCCTAGCTGACTACAGCTAAAGCAGCGGTTCTCAACCTGTGGGTTATGTTCAAATTGTAACAATGAAAATACATCCTACATATCAGACAGATTCATAACAGTAGCAAAATTACAGTTATGAGGTGGCAACGAAAATAATTTTATGGTTGGGGGTCACCACAACATGAGGAACTGTATTAAAGGGCCGGGGCATTAGGAAGGTTGAGAACCACTGAGCCAAAGAGATCTGCTGACCTCAGCCATCTCTGTACTTGGAGTTACAAGCATGCATCATTGTACCAACTGATGGGCATTTTTTCCACCATTTCTCAGGGTCCAGGTTAGGTCATCATGATTACAGTGTATTGTTTTGTTTGATTATTCTTTCACTTACAATGTTTAGTCACTGTATATTATTTTTCTACTTTTCCTCAAATCATTCTGCATTACTTCACATAAGTCCACACTTCTCTGATTTCTTCATATTTGTTGTTTCTTATGGAACATTAATATCCTATTACATTTACTCCAATTTGGGTAACTATTCCCCAATTAGTGAACATCTACTTTGAAAAGCATGCTATTAAGGAAATGCCCCCACGGGTTTTCATGTCTGAAACTAAGTAACTAGAACTCAGGATTATCCATGAGACAGTCTTCAAAATTGGAAACAGAACCTTAACATCCAATCTTATTTTTTTTTTTGAGGCAGTTAGGATTAAGTGACTTGCCCAAGGTCACATAGCTAGTAAGTATCTGGGATTAGATTTGAACTCAGGTCCTCCTGACTCTAGAGCTCATACTCTATCCATTGAGCTACCTAGCTGCCCCCAAGAGCTAGTCTTAGGATCACTGACTTATGATATGTTCATTAAAGGAAACAGGAAGGAACCAGGAACTAGAAAGCCAACAGTTCCCCTCCTAAGCTCTCTGGGAGAGCATGGAGCACTTGCCATGTGCTTCTCTTGTGAGCCATCATTTCTTTTTTTTTCCTGAAACAGAGAAAGGTATAAATCCCCCCCACACACACACACAGTCACACTCTAGTCTAGAAGTCCAAAGAATAGAAAGTTGCAGAAAACAAAGGGGTGAGGGGGAATGGTGAGTCATTTTACAGTTTGCTTTTACAGACTATAAAGAGGGAAACTCTAACAAAAATCCATTCTCCTGAGTCTCAATAAATGAATTTTTCTTGGTCACTGAGCACCAGTCCGAAGAGTTCCATAGGTCTATTCAGGTAAGGCTCCTGTGCAAAGTCCTTTACTTAAGGTCCAAAGATCAACTGTGCAAATAAAGGATGTCATTGTCCTGAGGCCTAGTACCCTAGGACACTTAGTGCCCTCTTTGGAGACTTTCCTTCCAAAAAGGAAAGGCCTAAGAAGCCCACTGTTCTTATGGAACAGGTGAGTGGGGAGGGAAAGAGAAGGAAAGAAGGATTTAAATACTGCTCTATCTCATTTGAGCCTCACAATTGTGAGATAGGTACCGTTATTTCCCTACTTTGCACTTAAGGAAATTGAGACAAACAGAAGTTAAATGACTTGCCCCAAGCCATAAAGTCATAGTAAGTTTCTGAGAGCAGCTTTGAACTCGGGTCTTCCTGACTCCAGGGCTGCTGTTCTACCCATGGTGCCAACTAGCTGTTATGACGTCACTACAAGTCTTTCGACTGAGATTGGGCAACCCTGTCAACAAGGCTGAAAAGGAGTTTCTTGGTTTGAGCAGAGATTGACTTAGATGACCTCAGAGATTCCTGCCGGCTCTGAATTTCTCCAAAATGTCCAGAGAGTACATGCCCTAGAGGTGGCAGAGAAAAAAACTAGAAATTTTAGTTATATGTAAATACAAACAGAAAAATAGAGATTTTCCACTGATCAACCTTTGCTGGCTCAAGACTGAAGTGAAGAAGAAGAGGGTAAGGATTAAATTAAACACAGAGTGTTTTGCAGGTTTATGAAAGAGCATTAAGTACCAGAAGCTTTTCCCGCAAAATAGACTATTCCATTCCAATAAAAATAATAGCAGTTGTCGTTTTTCTTTCTCTTTAAATCCATATATGTTGTTCAGAAGACTTTGGGCTCCCTGAAATTTCTTTAAAGAATTTTAGTTATCCTTTAACTATTCAATCCTATCTAATAACTTTCAAATACCATATGACTAATATTTATACATTCATGTCATATGAAGCTTCTGTCAAAAGGCAACCTTCACTTTTAAAAAATTTTTTGGGATAAAACAAGCATTTTCATAGCATGGTATAATAAAGAGATGATTGCATATATAATGATGTCTATTGTGTACAACTTGCTATTCTTTGTAAATGTATAAAAGGTTATCATATAAATTTCTTTTTTTTTCCTTTTTTTGTTCTTCCATCCCTCCCTACCCTAAAGATGGCTGCTATTAGATAGTTGCTTTCCTTTAGAAAAGCAGATCAAATAACCTGTACTAACAGCTATCCTGGGTATGCTAGGGTGCTTGCTGATACAAAGTGTGTGTGTGTGTGTGTGTGTACATATGTATGTGTATATATGTGTGTGTGCATATATATATACATATATATATAATCATCCTATTTGTCAGTTCTTTCTCTGAATGCAGATAGTGTCTTCCTTTATATGTACTTTGTAGTTAATTTAAATATTTATAATAGTCAAAATGCTTTATTTGCTCAAAGGTGTTCTTAAAACAATATTGCTATTACTATATACAATGTTCTCTTGGTTCTGCTCATTTTACTCTTCCTATCCATGTTTTTCTAAGATCATCAAACTCATTATTTCTTATAGCATAGTAGTATTCTAGCTCAATCATATGTCAAAACATGTTCAGCTATTCCCCAATTTACGGACATCCCTGCGATTTCCAGTTCTTTGCCACCACAAAGAAAGCTGCTATAACATTTTTATAACATATACATTCTTTTCTTTTTTCTCTAATCATCTTTGAAAATAGACCTAGTAGTAGTATTGATGGACTAAAGGGCATAGATAGTTTAACAACTCTTTAGGCATAATTCCAGATTGCTCTCCAGAATGGTTGGATCAGTTCACAGTTACATCAACAATGGATTGGGGGCCCAAATTTTCCATATCTCTTCCAACATTTGTTGTTTTCTCCTTCTATTGTTTTAGCCAATCTGATAGGTAGGTGTAAAATGATATCCCAAGGTTGTTTTAATTTGCATTTCTCTAATCAATAATTATTTAGGGTTTTTTATATGACTATTAACTTTTAATTTTGTCATTGGAAAACTGCCTGTTCATAGCCATTGATCATTTACCAATTGGAGAATGACTCTTATTCTTACCCACCTGACAAAATTCTTTATATATTTGAGATATGAGACCTTTATCTGAAAAACACTCTAAAAAATTTTCCCCCAATTTTCTGCTTTTCTTTTGATCTTGGATACATTTATTTGTGAAGAACCTTTTAAATTTAATGTAATTATCCATTTTACACCTCACTCTGCTCTCTATCATTTACTCATAAATTGTTCACCTATCCACAAGTCTGAGAAATAATATGTTCCATGTTCTTTAAATTCTCTTCTATTATCTCTCTTCATTTCTAGGCCATATATCCATTTTGAATCTATGTTGGTAAATGGTGTAAGATATTGATCTATGACCAATTTCTGCTATACTGTTCTCCAGTTTTCCCAAGAATTTTTACCAAATAATGAATTCTTATCCCAAAATTTAATATTTACATTCATCAGATACAAGGTTACTATATTTATTTGCTGCTGTAAATTGTATGTCTATTCCATTGATCTACATTCCTATTTCTTAGCCAGTAATATATAGTTTTGATAATTTTTGCCTTATAATATAATTTGAGGTCTAATACTGCTAAATCTCCTTCCTTTATATTTTCCATTATTTCCTTTGATATTCTTGACATTTTGTTCTTCCAAATGAATTTTCTTGTTATTTTTCTAATTCAGTAAAATAATTTTTTGGTAATTTAATTAGTATGGTATTGGATATACACATTAGCTTATGTAAAATTGTAATTTTTATTGTATTGACACTGACTACCCATGAAAATTAATATTTATTGGGGCAGCTAGGTGGTGCAGTGAATAGAGTACCGGTCCTGAAGTCAGGGGCATCTGAGTTCAAATGTGGCCTCATATACTTGACACACTTACTAGCTGTGTGACCTTGGGCAAGTCACTTAACCTCAATTGCCTTGCCTTCCCCTCCTCCAAAAAGAAAAATAATATGTCTCTATTTAAATCTACTTTTATTTGTATAATTTACTTTATAATTTTGTTTATATAGTGCCTGGGTTCATTTTAGCAAGTATACTCCCAGGTATTTCATACTACCTAGAGTTATTTTAAATGGGGGTATCTCTTACTATCTCTTCTTGCAGGGTGGATTACTTGGTATCCTGCTACTTTGCTAAAATTATTAATTGTTTCAACTAACTTTTTAGTTGAATCTTTTGGATTTTCCAAGTATGTCATCATATCATCTGCAGAAAGAAATAGTTTTATCAGTCATTCCCTATTCTGATTTCTTCTATTTCTTTTTCTTGTATTGTTGCCATTGCTAGGATCTCCAATACAATACTGAATAATATTGGTGACAGTGGGCATTCCTTGTTTCATACCAGATCTTACTGGTAAGGCTCCTAGCTTGTCCCCATTACAAGTATTGCTTGTTGATGGTTTTAGATAAATCCTTTTTTTATCAATTTAAGGAAATATTCATTCATACCTATACTTTCAAGTATTTTCAATAGAAATGAGTATTGTGCTTTATTGAAAGCTTTTTCTGCATCTAGTGATATAATGATATGATTTCCCCTTATTATCAATATAATCAATTATGTTAATAGTTTTCTTTATGTTAAACCAGCCCTGCATTCCTAGCATAAATCTCTTCTGGTCATAATGTACACTCTTTGGAATACATTGCTATAATCTTTTAGCTCATATTTTGTTTAGGATTTTTGCATTCATATTAATGACATCATTCAGATTTCCAGTATTATCACTCCTAATCATTTTGACCTGCAAATTTGCTCCTTAGTCTAATTAAATGCCAGCAGGTATTTATTAATATGGTCTACAGATACAATCATGGCAATTCAAATGTGACTTTTCATTCATTCCATAAACATTTATTAAATGCCTATGTGCCAGACACTGTGTCCTAGGTCCTGATCATGCATAGGCAAAAGCAAAAATGGAAAAATAATGCCTCTCCTCAATGAGCTTACATTCTATTGGAGGGGAAAATGAACACAGATTTTGTAAACATAAGGCAAATGCATAAGGTAAATACAAAGTAGTATAGGGATAGGCTGGGAACAGAAATTACAAGACAAGATTTCATTTAGCAACTGGCCCTTAAACTGAACCTTGAAGAATGTTAAGCATTGTATGAGGCAGAGGTACAAGTCTATGCACAGCACAGAGATGGGAGTTGGCATGGTATTTAGAAGGAACAAGACCTCTGTCTCATAAGAGGCAGATTTGACATTTCTTCTCCAGATTCTGATGAATGTGTATGTGTGTGTGTATGTGTGTGTGCACGCGCACACACATATGTTTATGTGTGTGTATATGTACATATATATTTTTCCTTAACCTTAGATCCAATCAAATTAATTCAATAGATCATGTAAAGCAGCTACAAAGATTCAGAATTCTAAAAGAAAGACCAGTTATTTTGGCACTGAGGGGGGGGGGCAAGTTTATGAACAGCCAGTAAGCCAAGACTCTTAGAGAACTGTGGATGGAGATCTATCATGTTTTGGCATCAGGTCTGAAGAAATCACTATAGAACATGTGCCATATCATCAGGAGATTGCTACAGCAACAAAGGATTATTACAAGGTAGTTGTCAGTTAATATCATGGAAGAGCTATTAAAATAAAACTATAATAACGCTAATACTTTCTATTTGTATTAATCTATTACTTTTAAAGTCCTTTCCTTTTTATTATCTCATTTTATTTTCACAGAGCTCTCTTGAATAGGAAAAGTCTTTAATTCTTTTAGTAGATAGTCAATCAATAAACATTTATTAGGCACTTTTAATGTACCACACACTTTGCAAAGCACTCACAATACAAAGAAAGGCTAAAGACATTCTACTTAGTCTCAGGGAGTTCAATATCTAATGGGGAAATTATATTCAAGTAAAAAACTGTGTACAAAGAAATTATATACAGTATAAATTGGAGATAATCAAAAGAATTAAAGCACAAGGTAGAGTAACTAAAGCCCAAGGAAATGAAAAGATTTACCCCAAAGACAGCTCATCAGAGATGGAACCAGGGTTACAATCCATGTTTCCCGAAGCTTAGCCCCTATACATGTTCCTCATCTAGTTTTACATAACTGAATAATGTTGACATTCCATTGTCCAGTTTTAACAAGCTTCCTTGTTTGGGCACCTGCGTTCTCTGGCCTGAAGATGGCATAATAGCATAGACCTTTCTTTATCCTCAGAGTGTTTCAGCCAAGACGTTTAATTCACACTTGGTCTGGCACCTAGGAAGTAACATTTGTGCCAGGGGAAAAAAGGAACCCACAGAGCCCAAATCAAGTCTGGAATCTCTAAAACACCTCGGACAGCTCCAGAAATTTGGAATCTGTTCCAGGACCTCCCTTTTGGGTTCTAATTGACTCAAACAGAGACCTAAAGGACCCTGGCTAAGTTTCTCTAGATTTCTGTGCTTGGTCCAATCTCTGTCTCTTCACAATCACTAAGGGCACAAGGAGTTGACTAATATACATGATGCCTTCCTGGCCCAGTGGTACCCAATATGTGCCTGTAATGATAATAGGAATTTGAAGATCTTTCCTTCCCCTTGATAAGCTTAAGTTAATTTGAGCACTTTTCTTGATTTGCAAATAAATGCTTTCTCCAATAGGCTGAATGTGGTCACATGGAACCTGTGGTGGGAGGCTTGTTTTTTCAGGAAGACACAACTTTTGTTACTTTATAGTTAAGTGGATCAAGAGGGTTGTGATGTTCTCTGACCCTGGAGAAGGTCTGAGGTGAAGTTTTGCTTTGGGGCTTGCTTATGGAAAGAATTGTATGATTTCACCAGATGAGACTTGGTGCAGCCATTGAGCACCCCCCACCCCCACCCCCACCCCCGCTTTGAAAACCCAGATGTTGGTGCTTCTCTTTCTGGTGACTAATTGTATGTATGTAATGGTCAGACAGCTAGAAGCCCTGTCTGCTGGTCTGCTGAATTGTGTTATTTTATTTGTTTTTGTTTGTTTGTTTGCTTGTAACTTGTTTGTATTTTCTCTGAAATTCAGGGTTCTGACTTTTTCCCCTGAACTAGGTAAATGATTTATGTTTGATTAAACTAAGATTGTTAATCCTTTTTGAGTTGTTTTTCCTTATAAAAGTAGATCAAAGAACCTGTGGGTATGCTAGGGTGCTTGCTGCTACAGTACCCCACTGGGGGAGTTGTATAAATGTGACAAATGACAGTTCATTTTTTGTATGACCCTACTCTCCTGATCCCTTAGACTTTTCTGTATGAAGCCTAAAACATGTTTCTTTTATGTTATTTTGCCTTATCAGGGTCAACATTTAGTAAGCTAGCTGATGAACTGGCATTTTCTTAGGCAATAATCTTAATATTACATGCTTAGAATAATGTAAGCTACCGGCTATTCACCACTACCTTTGTAGGCTTGCAGTTAAATAACTCACTGAATGGAAAGTAATGGAAAGAGAATTGACCAGTGATTATTAAAAAAAAAATAGGGGCAGCTAGGTGGCACAGAGAATAAGACTACCAGTCCTGGGGTCAGGAAGATCTGAGTTCAAATTTGGCCTCAGACACTTAACACTTACTAGCCATGTGACCTTGGGCAATTCACTTAACCCCAATTGTCCTGCTTTTCCCTTTCAAAAAAAAAAAAGCAAAAAAAAAAAGATATCTTAAAAAAAAAAACAGCATTCTAGACCTGGTTCTACTATTTAGTAGCAGTGTGACCGTGGGTAAATAAATTAACCTGAGTCCTTAGTTTTTTCATCTATTAAAAAATTTTGTGCCATGTAGGATGAGACTTAAATAAAATAATGTGAATACAATATAATATTGTGAATGCAATCCACAACATTTTATTATTTTTCTGTTTCATCACTGAATTAGTTTCCCTTGAGTAATGTCAGTTTTTTGCTTGTGGTTATATCGTTCATTCTGACCCCAACTGCTTTAGCAGAGTCTCAAAACTTAGGGTCGGTTGCAGAGCCTGAGTTCAGTTCTTCACAGCTTCAGTGCTATGTACTGTTATATACTTATAACTGAAGGTCTACAGAGACATTGTGCTGACCTTATTGTTGGATGCCTGTGAAACCTGGACAGTATATCAGCACTATGACAGGAAACTGAATTGCTTCCGTTTGAATTGTCTTGGGAATATTCTGAAGATCACCTGGCGACATTAGGTCCTTTCTCGAACTGCCAAGTTTTCAAATTCTACTGCAGCCAAGCAACTCTGATGGGATGGTCACATTGCTTGAATGCCAAACACACATCTGCCTTCATTTGCTTAAAAGATTATTTTATGGAGAACTCACATAAGGCAAGCTCTCACACAGAGATCAGAAGAAGCAACACAAGGACACTTCTCTCTGAAGAAATTTAGTATTGATTGTGAGACATGGGAGACACGGGAAAAGGACCATGCATGCCTGTGTCAAAGAAGGCACTGGCTCTATGAGCAAAGCATAATTCCAGTCGTCAAAAGAAATGTGAAATGTGTACATTTACAGATATCTCCCTCTTAAATGGTCATATAGGCTATTTGTGCCCAACCTGTGGTAGGGCCTTCTGAGTTCATATCAGCCTGATCAGTCACAGTAGGACACATTGTACATTAACCCCAATATGGTAATGTCATTTTGGTCCTTTTCAAGTATGAAGGACAACAACCACATACTTACAGGAGTCATTTAAATACTCTAGGAGTCAGATAAAGGCTTAAGTCCTCCCAAAGTAAAATACTTAAGCCTAAAAGAAAGCACTCTTCTGTTCCCATTTACTTTTGAAGGAAATTCAAGAATTTGTCTAAAGAAATTCAGGCAAACTAAAGAAGACAGAATGCTTGGAGAAATCAGGAAAGGCAATGTGGTCGATCATTATTTCACTTGGTTTTCCATATGAGAGGAGGGGAGATTGTAAGTTCTTAGATGCAGATGGTGAATTCAGCCGTTAGGTTGTTATATTTCTAGGAGACAATTAAAATTTTAGAGAGTAATCATGAAATTTTATTTGAACTTAAGGTCCTTAATGGGCATTTCTGATGACTTTGTGGCTTTTGTAAGAAACTCTCAGAAATACATTTTCCTTTATATATATTTACTCAGTCCTGATAAGCTTAGCCTGAATAAATGCTATCAGCCTCTTTTTTTTCAAAGTACAAATATTTGATCAGCCTCTCTTAAAACTACAAATATTATACTTAAGGTGTGCAAGTGTACAAATGGAATGTGAGAACAAGCCCTGTACAACTAAGTGAATCTCAAAGTTTATTTAATTTGACTTTCAAGTGTGAAGTAAGCCAGACCTACAAAATCTCTTAAGACATTCTGTTTTTCCAGCTATTTATGAGAGAATAAAAGAAGGAAGGGGGCAAGGTAGTATAATAGAAGGTGCCTGGGAGTCTAGACATGTAGATTCTAGTCTAGACTTAAATTATGATGCTAGTAGACTACAAGTTGGTCATATGGCCTTGACAAGGACACTTAAGACTTCATCACTGGAAGGAGTTGCTGAGGTCATCTAGTCCTACTCATCATTGAACAGGAAGCTGCTTTACATCATTCCTAACCAATAGTCATCCAGCCTACCCTTAAAAACTTCAAGTAAGAAGGAACCAATTACCTCCTGAGGAACCCCCATTCAACTTTTGAATATTTCTAATTATTTGAAATTTTTTTCCACATATGGACACAAAACCCAATTCTTTGTAACTTCCACCCATCGTTCGTAGTTTAGTCTTCTGGGGCCAAGGTGGAATAAGAGTATGCCCTATTTGGGAGGAAAGTTTTGCATTTCTGTTCTTGCTACATATCCTTGTATTGATGAGAGGGATTGCCATATTTCTATATAATTCATAATATCTTGTAATCTCATGTATTTCTTGACCCCTTAACCAAAGGGATCAATGATACAGAAAAGGTTAAGAATTCCTGCTCTTGAAGATGTGGCTTAAGCAGTGCTTTGAAGGAAACAAGGAATTCTATGAGGCAGAAATGAGGTGGGAGCATTTGGGTGGTACAAAGATGTCGAGAGAAAACACAAAGTTGTCATGTGTGAGGAATAGCAAGAAAGCTAATTTGGCCACCCCATAACATGTCAGAAAGAAAGTAATGCATACATCCAATCCCCCACTCAGTAGGACTGTTCCCCCAGTTTAAAACCTATGGCTAGGTCCCCTGCAGAAACCTTAAACTAGGTCCCAGGTACTCTGCGAAAATGAACTCTTAACACTACAACTCACAAGGTCTGACTAATATGTTTACTTTAATAATAAGCCAGAAGACACAATTATCTGAAATCAAAGAAAGGCATTTATTGAAGCAGTACCATCAGAGCAGTATCTACAAGACAGTCTCTCACCTTAATTATCTTAAATTCTAATAAGGGAAGATAACAGATAAAGAAAAACTAAGAAAACCAAAGAGTACTCCTCTATGGTCTGGAAATGGCCTCATAGACCAGGTTCTAGGTAAGATAAGCTTAAAGTTGAACTAGCAGAGAACAGTGTCCCAGGGGAAGAGCCTAAGATTTGCTGTAAGGGTCTATGGATGTGGTTTCTGTAGATATTATTCACAAACTTTAAAGGCCTTAGTAGATGTTTTAATGACTCAATGTGGCCAAAACAATTAATTATTTGCTTAGTCAACTCTGGTGATGAGTTTTTGCACTTAGGATGTAAATCAGAGGACAGACACAGAGTCTATTACTGGGTCCATACTTGAAGCCTTTCTTGAATAGGGAAGACTTTTCAGAACTTTCCTCTTTTAAAAAAAATATTTTTTTAAATTAAAATTATTTTTTTAATTCAGAACTTAACAAACACCATCAAAGATGAATATTGACATATATATGTACATAAAGAATAAAAATATGAAATCACAAATCCCTTTTATGAATAGTTTGTTTTTCAGGCATTTAACAAATTCTCCAGGTTCTAAATTATGTCCCACTTGCAAGTGTTTTCCTCTCAATCTATTTTTTTTCTCTCCTATGCAGTATTTATAATTCTTCATTGATGCAAAATCCATAGGCATAGGTTTCAGGAACCAAAATTCTCCTCTACAGTAGAATAAGGCATGATCCTACAGTGAGATTTTACTGGAATCAGAAAATAAATGGAGATAGTAATGATCTTCCTCACCTTAGACCCCACAAATCACTTTGTTAGCACCATCATTAGGTACTTAGCGTATTTTATGTTTTATCTAATAATTTTTACTTATGTTGTCTAGACTGTTAGCTCTAGGAACTCAGGAAAGGTATCTTACCTGAACTGTCTAAACATAAACCTAAATTTAGCACAGTGCCCTGTGCCCTGGGCTGAGTTAGAGCACATATATAATCAAAGAATATTCTTAATTTGACATGTGTGTGAAAAGGAATAAACCTAGAATGTTTGCAGTAAATTCAGTTTTACAAATCTTCCAACACTAAGATGTGATTTGAAAAGCAAGTAACACAAGTGGGATAAAACTTTGATTTTCCAGATATTTATCATCGTTTTGAAGATACAGGGCTTTTGATGATCTAAAAATGCATAGGAGTGATCATTTCCTCCACAATGGAGTTCCCATTTCCAATAAGCCACCTATAGTGACTGCAGACCTAGTCAGAGTCCTCAGATAAAACTAAGAGGTTTATTTGCCCCTAGTATCTTTCCTTACATCATTTTAATTTTACTATACCTATACCTGTTTTGCTGGCTCATGGCTGCACATTGTCTTTTCAGCATTCCACCAGGATATCCTACAGGTACTATACAATATGGTCACAAGTCCCTGGCCTCTTCACATTACCTACTTCTCCCTAGACCCAAACAAACCTATCCTGGCCTTTGTCTTTTTACCTGAAAGAGGAAAGAAAGGGAAACATTTATTGAGAACCTACTATGTGCTGGTTACTGTTAAGCACTCTTCAAATAATACCTCATTTCATCCTCACAGCAACCTTGGTCGGTGCTATCATTATCCACACAGGTGAGGAACTGGGTAACAGGTTAAATGACTTGCCCAGGGTCACTCAGCTTTTAAGCATCTGAGCCCAGATTTGAACTTAGGTCTTCATGACTTCAGTTTCCAATACTCTATCCACTTTGATGCCTTTTGGGTTTTGTTGCCTTTCTTTTAAATTTTAAAACTCATTTTTGTGACTGTTTTTGCATTGCCTTCATTTTCTAAATATTCCTTTCATCTGTTTTAACAATTAAAAATGAAAGAAAAAAAATTATTTCAGCAAAAGAAACCAACATATTGAATGTATTTGCAATAATGTACAACCAGAGTACTCTGCCTTTCTAATTAAGGGAGGAAAGTATGGGTACTCTCAAGAATACTTTTCAAGGATAACTCAAGTAGCAGGAACCACAGCAAGTCAATGAGAAAAGTTAGGGCATAGGTTCCCAAAGTGGGCAATACTGCCCCCTGGGGGTGCTGGAATGATCCAGGGGGGCAATTGGAGATGTTAAATAAAAATAAGGTGATGGTGGAATAAGGAAAGAAGAGAAGAAAATTTTGAAAAACAAAAAACACATTTGTACATGTTTCATCTGTTGTGTAACAGAATTAAAGTCATATTGGTTACATTATTTTCCAAATGAACACACAAAATGCAAGTTATAACCAATCAGTGGTCAAATCCACCAACAGGTCTTAACAAGTAAATGCTGGACAGTAAATGTGTTGAGTGTGTTGTGCATTGTCAGGAAGTCCAGCATGCATAGGCAGGAATATGTGTATGTAATGATTTGTTTACAATATAATACTATACAGTTAAATGATATGTTGTTGTGTCATTCAAATTTCAATGCAGTAAAAACTTCACAAATTTACAATAAAATATAAAATTAAAAATGTATCATTTTAAAAATTTTAATATTTTTAAATGGTGTAAATTTCAAAAAAGAAACCACTGAAGGGTTAAAGAAAGTAGATTTCCAGAGAGGCACTGAGTAATTTTTTTTTTTAAGGTGAGGTAGGCCAAATAAGTTTGGGAACTTCTGAGCTAGGCATTGGGCAGGTCCTCGAATTACACCATATAAAGGTAGCTGTCAACTCTGTCCACATATGGGGCCATCCCTGGGACTCATATCAAAGCTGTTGTAGTCGTTCAGTCAATTTTAATTTGTCTGTCCATTTTGGGTTTCTTGACAAAGAGACTAGAGTGGTTTGCCATTTCCTTCCTCAGCTCATTTTATAGATGAGGAAACTGAGGCAAACAAGGTGAAGTGACTTGCCCAGGGTCACACAGCTAGTAAGTATGTGAGACCAAATCTGAACTCAAGAAATTGAGTCTTCCAGATGTCAAGCATGGTACTCTATCCACTGTACCACCTAGCTGCCCATTAAAGCTATTATCCTTGACTGAAACTAATCTATTCCATCCTCTTTCCTGGGGAGGGTAGGAAGTGGAATGGGAGGTCATAATGACATATAATAACACGTCTACCCCCTTCAAACTGATATCCTCACAGACTTTAACAAAGGATAAATGATCAGCTTGCTTTTGTGCAGGAACCCAAATCATGAGCATTATTATGATGTGCCCATAAAATTAGTTCA
>CM053594.1:136904720-136948839 GCA_028646575.1 Pseudocheirus occidentalis | reverse complement strand
GGATAGGGAGACCCTCCCTGCCCTACCAGAAAGTAACAGAGCAGAGCAGGGGAGGGGCTTTACAGTGGGATTGCTGTTTTAGGGTTGGGGCAGGGGAAAGATAGGGAGAAAATTTGTAATTCAAATATGTGATGAAAATGAATGATGTAAACAAGAAAACAAATAAAAAATTTAAAAAAAAATAAAAGGATTTGTTCTCTAAAACTTGAACTTTGTCAAAATGCATGTGGCCTCGAGGTTGCAGGTTCCCCACCCCTGGATTAGATGGTTCTCTTCCAACTTTAAATGCATAATAGTATAATTATCTATTCCAACTTCTGTGTTATGAAGCGGCAAGGTGGCAGAGTGGGTATAGTGCTGAACTTGGAATCAGGAAAACCTGAGTTTGAATCCTGCTTCAAGTATTTACTAGGTACATGATTCTGGACAAGTCTCTTAATTTCTCTGTGCCTGAGTTTTCTTTGTAAAATGAAGAGATTGGACACATCATATCCCTTTTAGCTCTAAATCTGTGGTCCTAGGAAAAGGCCATCACATTTGGCAAGAAGTCAGTGCTAACTTTATAGAATTTGATTTGAATTTGGAAACTAGAGTGCAGAGTTTAGAAGAAAAAAGTGAGAGGATGACAATAAATAAGACAAATACCAAAAACTTATAAGATGCAGCTACACTATTTCTGAGAGGAAAACTTGATCCTGGGTAGGTGTAATAGTAATCAGTTTATCAGATACTTAGCACTTTGTAACTTAAGGCTAGGTAGCACCTAGTAACTCAGGACTAAGTATGGAAGGTGTGAACCCTGTCCACTGATGAGAAGGCATGAACTCCCCTGTTGATGTGGAAGAAGGCTATTAGCTGAAATAGGATGCTGGAGAGACAGAATTGGAATGTGGCTCCTTGTGAAGGAAGATTCATGGAGACCGAAGCCAGCTGAGAGAGAGAGAGAGAGAGAGATCCTCTCCCAGTATCTGGAACAAGACTGAGAACTGAATTGGAATTTTCCTGAGACCAGAATGTGGTGAAGGCCAAACAGAAGGCTGATATTCCTTATTCCTTCTGGGTCCTAGAGCCAGCTGAACTGATGGAAGACTGTAGAAGCATGAGCAGAATAAGACTTTGTTTATTCATGGCCTGGCTGATCCTTGAGTTCCAGGCAAGAGACATGGTGAAGGGTTTGAGATGTGCTAAACCCGGTGAGCTTCAGTGTGTGCTGGAGATTGACCTGAGGACTGGACAAGGACCTGGGAGCTGTCTGCTTCTGAATCCAGATGATTGTTTGGCAGATTCAGGAGGAAGCTGAAACCAGGTTCTCAATCATCTAACCTCTCAGTACTCTAGACCATTGGTGTCAAACTAAAATACAAACAGGGCCACTAAACCATATATATATATAAGGATCCTGTTATAGGCACATACTGATTTAGAAAATCACACATCAACTTTAATTTTAATTAATTTTTAGAAAAATTTCCCAATTACATTTTAATCTGGTTCATATGTTTGATACCTCTGCTGTAGGGAACTATAAATTACAAAATGCTATGCTGTATTAGTAGAGGGAGTTCCCTTTATCCAGAACTTTATTATTCAATGAAATCACTGGTCCAAACCCTATCACTGTCTTGAAAATATTAAATATTACATAAATGTGAAAACTGAAACACAAAATTCTCTGAAAGTAAAGAATCGTTTTGTGACAGAGATGAAACTAGTGCCAATATTTGCAGAGTTTTCTCTTAACAACAGCAAATTAACAATCAGAACCAAATGAAATTTGGAAATAACAAGTCATACTTTTTGGCTTATCAGCCTTGAGTGTATTCTCTAAATATGTGCTAAAATATTGTGCCTCTTTATCAGTGATGACAGTAGAGACTATAGGAGAGGAGCTTACAAAGAGCAGATATTACAGAACAGGAAAACATCTAGCCTGAAAAAATGGGAAAAGGAAAAGTTCATTCCAAGCAAGATGCTGTACATTTTCTCTGCTTCTGAAAATTCAAAGAGAGAAAGCTGTTCAACTGCAAACTTTGAAGGAACTTTTTTTTTTGTTTTATCAAGTTTTTAACGTTTAAGGTTACATTTCTACATGACTTTTATCCTGAAACACCAGTTGCTATTATGGTGCATGTGTGTCACATGTGTCTTGTGGGATTGTGCTTGAAGGGATCTTAGAGGTCATCTAGTACAACTTCTTTCAGGTTAACATTTAGAAGGGTAATAGAAATAGTAAAGTGATAGAGCCAGGATCTGGATGCAGGTCCTCTGACCCCAGATCATGTGTTCTTTTCACTGTACCACAATGATCCTGACCCTGTTTTGGGCTCTGTTGCTTTCAAGTTGTAAGCAAGTTGTCAGACCTGAGATTTCATTGTTGCAGGAAACTTCTAGCGGAGGAGACCACCCTGCCCCCTCCATCCTCCGAGGATAGGTTGGCACTTCTGTGCTACCCATGGTCTTAGAGAGTTGCTTAGAGAAGTGAGAAATTAAGTGATTTGTACACAGAGTCACAGTCAGTATGTGTCAGAGGAGGGACTCTCACTCCAAGGTATGCTTTCCACTTACACTGACTAAAATATATGAAAAAATAAGGTTAATTTAACTCCATTTGAAACAAATTGTATAAAGCGTCAATGTATATGAAATGAAAATGGAAGTATTTTAAAAGTGTTCAGTGTTATGGGTGATGAAATTTAGTAGCCTGTGCCTGATTAGTATTCATTAAATACCAATAAGATCATCAGTTAGGATGCTGTTTTTTCTTTCTTTCTTTTCTTTTTTTTTTTTTGCCTTTTTTTGTAGAAGAGAAGGCAGAGCAATTGGGGTTAAGTGACTTGCCCAAGGTCACACAGCTAATAAGTGTGTCAAAGTGTCTGAGCTCATATTTGAACTCAGGTCCTCCTGACTCCAGGTTGTTGCTCTATTCACTGAGTCACCTCGCTGGCCCTGTTAGGTTTCTTCTACTGCTTTGACAATACCCAGTACTCTTAATTTTGCAAACCTTTTCATATTTTAAGATCACCTTTTCATATTTTAAAATCAGCTATTGCTTAGGGTTTTTCTTGTAGAATTAATGGAACAATTTGATAAATATTAGTATTTTAGAAGGCAGCAGACTTGGGTTTTACTTATAGCTTTGCTTCTTAGTTGCTGAATGATGTCAGCTAAGTCATTAAACCAACTCAAAACATGTTTCCTCATCTGGAAAATATGCATAAGGCTTGCATTATACAGCTAATAAATGGTAGAATCAAGATTCAAATTCAGAATCCTGATTCCAAGTCCTTGCTTTTTTTATTGCTTCATACTGTAGTCTCCAAGGAATGTTTAGATATTTTATTAATTTTCAATTAATCATTTATTTTATCTCCTTCCCACTCTTTGTTATGAAAAGTAAAACCAAAATCCTTATAACACATATGGAATAATCAAAACAAAAAAAATTCTGCTAGGTTCTGTCCAGAAATATGCTTCTCATTTTGCATCTCGAGTTCATCATGTCTCTGTCAGAGGGTAGGTTGCTGTACTTCATTGTCCATCCTCTGGAACTGTTGGTCATTGCATTGATCAGAGTTGTTTAAAAATATGGAATGATTAATAAGTTTTCATACCATGATGTGTCAGATCCACAATAGAGTTTTCCTCTGTTGGTATTTTTACATTTTGAAGGATAAAATTATTAATTTAGGCAAATCAAGAAATTATTAGTCTCTCTACACTGGGAGCAGAGGGATTTAGAAGTTAGGGGGACAGAGATGAAAAAAAGGAAGAGAAGGGGGAGAGGGAAAAAGAGATGGAGAGAGAGAGAGATCTTCAGCAGATGTTTAGATAATTGAAGATTATTTTTGGTAGTGCATTTGGAAGAAATGTTTTAGATATGTTTCATTCCACAAATGATTCATTGTCAAAACTGCACAATATTTTTCTAATGTATATTATACCATTTAGCAAAAAAACTGTCAGCTGAAGATTTGCAGGTAGCTCCTACTATGCTTCCTCTTATATGTGGGGTTCCTAAGGAGATTACTACAGATTCATTGTACTTTGTTATGTATGTGCAAATCTGTTATTTAAAAGTGCTTATATGATTATCTAAAATAAAAGTGCTTAGCTTTTCATGTAACTAGCTAATCATTATTTTTTATTTTTTCTTCTTTAGATAGATAAATTCTTCTTTATGCTATAATGTGATCCAGAGTAGAAAAATATTATTTTGTGATTTCATAGTAAATCATGGTGAGGATTAAAATTGTCCAACCCAAAATAAAAGAGACTGAGGCAGAGCTCTGAGCCAATGGCACTTTATTAAAGGGTCTATAGTCCCTTCTAATGAAGTGGACCTCAGATCTTTCTCACAATATGAGATGCCCCATTCTTCCAATATTTGTTTTTATTGGGTTTGATACATGGCAAAATACAGAATCTCATTGGTTGATAGACCTTACTCCCAAGGGTGAAAAATGACATATCAGCAGGGGCCGGAGGGAAGGGGGATTGTCACAGGTTGGATGAAACATGGGGCATCTCCTCTAAGGGGTCATAAGATGGTCACCTGCTCATGTTGGAGAAGAGAGAGTGATGAAGAGGTACAAAATTAAATTGGAGGACTTTCCAAAGCACCAAGGCATCCCACCTATGCTGTGTTTGGATATGGAATTTGAGTAAAATAGGATGGAGATATCTTTGTCATCATTCTTGTGGATATGCAAGAGAGCCTCATAACTTGGTAGATAAGTAGCAAACATTACATCTAAAGTTTGAGGCCCACTATAAGAACCTATCTACCTAATTATCCCTGCATGATTTCTGTAAAATACCAAACTGATTAATACTCACATCATCTCATATAGGAGTCTCTAAAGAAAACTCATCTCATTCTTGTTTTGCTTTTTTAAAGGATGTGAATAAGAATGGACACATTATTTATTTGCCAGATTCTGTATTCCTGGATCTCATGAACTTATAATCTTGGGGAAGACTGTATATTAAATAATGACACACCAGTCACAAATCTAACAACATTTTGAAGGAAAAGAAAGATTTTTTTAAAGAAGCATACAAGTTTCTTCTCTACAAGTAAACAATTTAATTTCATAACTGGCTGCATCCATTTTCCAAAATGAACCGATATACAACTATGAAACAACTAGGTGATGGCACCTATGGGAGCGTACTTATGGGAAAAAGCAATGAATCCGGAGAGCTGGTGGCTATCAAAAGGTAGCATTTTTGTGATATTAACAAATTAGTCTTTTTAAGCCAGTTGATAGTTTACTGTTAGTTTAAGACTCATGGAATCTATAGTCTGTTGGAGTTGGGAGTACAATATGAACAGAAAGAGGCCTGGTACAAGGTAAGGAGTAAAGGGGGAAAAGAGAGAGCACTAGCTAGAGAACGCTAATACCTATGGGGATCAGGAAAGGAATCACATAGGAGTGGATGTAAGAAAGAAAAGGTTTCCTAAAGGTGGAGATGAGGAAGAAGCACATTCTATGTGTTGGGTGTATGGTTTGTACACATTCACAGAGGTAGTGGAGATGACACCTCACGTTGAGGGAACAGCAAATAATTGAGTTGCCTAAAACACTGAGTAAGTGAAAAGGGACTAATGTAAAGTAAGGCCAAAAGGCAGGAACCAGATTGGGGAGGGCCTTCAGTTCCAGGCTAAGGAGTATTTATTTTATCCTAGTGACAATAGAAGGTTTTTGAGCAAGGGAATGTCAAGGCCAGCCCTATCCCTGAGAAGTGAGGAGGTTAGAATAGATAACTTCTAAGATCCCTTCCTCTCTAGCATCCCCTCTTGGTTATCAGAAAGGTTTAAAAAGCCAGGATAAAATTGAAAAGAAACCAATACTGTTCTTGGCTGACATATAGGCTCCTTCTTCAGCCTTGCCCCACCTGAAGTACTTCCCCTCCATCCTAGCCCCTTTCTGGGCCAGCCTGCCCTGTGTGCCCTACAGAGCTCACATCTCACAGGGCAGGCCATCATACTTTTACCTCTGTTATCATTCTATCACTGGAGCTTTTACAATGGAAAAAATTGGTATAACCTTGCTTATAGTACCACACAAAGGTCTATTCCTTCTGGAGCAATTGATCTTTCAGCTGCCCAGAAGCTATGCTTCTGCATTTCTCAAATCAGGCAGCATGGGCTGCAAGCTGAACTCAGAACTAGCACAGTGATTTTTACTAAAAGGGATGAGCTTATTGGCTCTGGGGTTCTCCTTCCTCTCTAGGCTTAGATTCCATTAGCCCCCAATGCAGAGCGGGAATCGAACCTTTCTCCTAGCTAGAGTAGGAGTCTCCTTCTGTCCCATTTTATCTCTGTCTATGGATTCACTCTGTTCAAATGCTCACTTCCCACTCCATTTCCCTCAGACAAGTAAAAACGTGGTCAGAGGTCCTTTAAATTTTGCTCTTGACACATCTGCTCTCAAGAGTGAGGACCTGGTCACTCAGATTGTGGTTATGAGTTAAACTTATTAGGGGCATAAAAGGATTCACACAGTAGAAAAGATTATTAGCTATATATATTAGCAATTGAGGAATTTAAACTAAACTGTTTTGTTAAACTAACCATCAGTGCAATAAGAAAATTGAGGTCTTCCAATATACACTAAGTCTTTCTTTATATATTTCAGGATGAAAAGGAAATTCTATTCTTGGGATGAATGCATGAGCTTAAGAGAAGTTAAGGTAAAATTCTAGAGGACCCCAGAAATTCATTTATTCCTGCCCTCTGTCTCCGTGAAAGGCTATAGAAATATCATCTACAACATATTTGCTTATCTTATTCTTAATGATTTTTTAGCAGAAGAGACAATGTAAGCTCCCTGGCTCATCCTTTTGGTGTTTTTTTTTTCTTAAACCTAACCTAGATTTTTCTTGCCATAACTTAAACTTTTTTAAAGTTTTCTTATCTATGGATATAGAGATAAATTGATGGGATTCTTGTTTCTTATGATACCTCATGTCACTTTCCTTCACTTTTAGTTATTCAACAAACACTGCAAATCTATGGGCAAAGTATTGTGCCAGCCGTGGGGATACACAAAGGAAGAAATGTCTTATCGGCCCTGCCTTCACAGAGTTTATAATCTAATAGGGGGCATATGTCACATATTTTAAAAAAATGATAATATAGACTATAATAGAATGTGACAGAGGCAACAGAGAGGTATTCTAGGACAATTTGAGGAGAGGAAATCACTTTGGCAGAGGCAGGAGGGAGGGGGTAAGCAGAGAGGAGATGGCACCAGTGGAAACCTTTAAGGAAGAGAAACATTTTGGTAGGCAGAGCTGAGGAACATGTCCATACTAGGCATAGGCATTAGCCTCTAAATTCTTGAAGGCTTTGCCAAAGAACAAGCCTGTCATATTATACCTTTGGACAAGATTAAAAAGGTCTGATATGTTATCTCACACAGGAATAATTTTGAGCACACACACTTCGACAGATTGTGCCATCTGAAGACCAATTTAGCTAAGATTCATGAGCAGTAGGCTCATGAATACTTTGGCAAGAGCAGCTCAGGTAACAAAAATTAAAAACGACCCACAATGCTATACATCCTCCTCCTGCTTCCACAGTTAAAGGATAGAGTGGCAGGTGGAGCAGTAGTTAACCCACCACAGATACTTGCCATATTGTGACCCTGGCATCATTACCTACAAACTCATATTTCAATTTTCTCACTGTTACAAAATACTTAGGAGAATGATCTACATGTATATCCTTGAAGAAAAAATGAAAATAAAAAAGTAGGCTTTTGCAAGCAGTGTTTTATTTGCAACAACTTATATCTTTACAGTCAAAATTAGTTGACTGGAGGACAAAAAGTACAAGACCTTGCTTCTTTTGTTTATTGACTACAAAACTCTTTAAATTGTGAGAGTAGACTAGATAATGTGGTCATGAGGACCAAAGGTTCCATCATGTTTGCCACATCCACCTTTTCCCATCCCAACTGTTTCTTTTTTACCATTAGTATTTGTACATTGTATTTTCACTTTTGTAATTTTCATTTTGCATAAGACGATTAAAATATTTACTTGGAAAAAATGTGAGAGTAATATTCAACCTAAAAGCCTCTTCTCCAATAAAAAAGTCTTTCATATATACATTATTATCATAAACTTCCTAGATGAGTGGAACCACAGAGGTTAATTGTTCACAGTCTTCTGTTAATGTCAGATGGGGCATAAAACAGGAAGATACAGATTTGCTAATCACCGCTGTTGAGGAGGATGTTCTATGAAGGATCCAAATAGAAAATATTCCTCATAGATAGAAGGTCCTCCATATGTTCCCATTTATAGATGATCTTGTGCTAATTTTATCAAGCCCTGAAACATTGTGCTGCCTCCTAAATCAAATCCATGTTTACTCAAAGGAGATTAGCCCGAAAACCCCTACAGGAAAAGCTATGTGGATGAAAAATGCCTTTTGTCTAGATGATGACATATGTTTGAATTGTTAGTCATGATATATTGGAGAAAGTGCTGGGCTTAGAATCAGGAAGACTTTATAAGCACTTTGAGGACAGATACTGTTTAATTATTGGTTTTATATTCCCTGTACCTGGCACAGCATCTGATATGTATTAGTGCTTAATAAATACTTACTGATAGTTTGATTGATTGAAGACCTGGTTTCAAATCCTGCTTCAGATATTATCTAGCAATATGACCCTTTACAAATTACTTAACATTTCTGAGCTTCAGTTTCTTCATCTGTAGTACAGGAATAATATTAGCACCTCCCTTACAGAGGATAAGATAAATATATGTATCTTGTTTTCTCCATATATTTCTACTAAGTACATGACTGTGAAGGTACAAGTTGCTGCAGAAAATTGTAAAATCCTGTTTACTTCTTATATTAATATCAAGGTTACCCCTTGATAGATATGTAGATTATTCTCAAAACAGATTTCATAAAGGTAAGAAAGCAAAAATATGAGTTGGCAGGTATTGATAGCCAGGGTCTCCTATCTAGCATTTTGTTGTGCTGAAATTCAGTGTCATCTTTTTTTATACTATAAAGTACTTAAGAATACTGTCATGTTCAACTTCTGGGGAAGATTGGGTAATTTGTTTATGTGCATAAGCTATATTAGATGTCAAATTTTTATGTTTTAGATCTAAGAATGATAGACATTTTCATATTTTTAGGCAGAGCAAAATATTTTTCATGTTTTCAAATGTAGCAGCATTTTCTACTCATGTAACAGTTTGCCGGTGATGGCTATGAATTTTATTCTCTCCTTTATCCAGATATAACAGAGGATTAGGGAAAAGTAAGATATAATAATTTTTTCTTGCATTTGACTCTTCCAATGTTTGTATGGAATATCAATTTTGCCCAGAGATGTCAAATTAAAGATTTATTACTTAAGCAGAACTAATTGATTGAATGGCAGCACAGTTTATTGTTTGAGAGGAAGCTTGCTATAGTCAAAGTAGCACTGTGTGTGGAGTCAGGAAACCTGAGTTCAAATCACACATCTGCCAAACTTCCTTTGCAAGCACGGAAAGCCAATTAGCCTCTCTGGGCCACAGTTTACTCATCTATAAAATGAGGGGGGTTAGATTATAGTAGATAACCTCTAAGATACTTTCCAACTCTTTCTATATCTATGATCCTATGATTAAAACATGTAATTGCCAAATAGATCTGAAAATGATACCACCTAGGAAGGCACAAATGAATAAAAATAATGTGATAAATTGGTTATTAGTTAGAAGTCGTTCAGATGAGAGGTCATCAGCTTTTATGACACTCCTATGAAAACAATTATTATCTTATATCTTAATTCATATTTTTTGCTTTGTAGTCTCTGAAGAAACTAAATCATGCTAATGTGATTAAATTGAAAGAAGTTATCAGAGAAAATGACCACCTTTATTTTGTTTTTGAATACATGAAGGAAAACCTCTATCAGTTAATGAAGGACAGGTATGTCTCTCTTTTAAGCTATGTACAAGTATGTAAATTGCTTTAATTTCATGAATGTATTAAATATTTTGAATTTTTATTACTCAAAGTTATCTTTAAAGGAGGTAAAATACCTATATACCAGCTCTTTTATGGTGGCAAAGAATTGAAAACTAAAGGGGATGGCCACCAATTGGGGAATGACTGAACAAGTTTTGGTATAGAATGTGATGTAATACTATTTTGTTATAAGAAATGATGGGGGCGGCTAGGTGGCGCAGTGAGTACAGCACCAGCCCTGGAGTCAGGACGACCTGAGTTCAAATCCGGCGTCAGACGCTTGACACACTTACTAGCCGTGTGACTTTGGGCAGGTCACTTAACCCCAATTGCCCTCCAAAAAAAAAGAAAGCAAAAAAAAAAAAAGAAATGATGAATAGGATAGCTTCAAAAAAACCTAGGAAGACCTGTGTGAACCTGATATAAAGTGAAGTAAGGAGAACAATCTACATGGTAACAGCAATATTATAAAGATAATTTTTTAAAACTAAGTAACTCTGATCAGCACAATGACCCATCACAGTTTCAGAGGACTCCTGATGGCACATGCTGTCCAGCTCCAGATAGAGAACACAGAGATAACGTCCATGAGTCTAGAGTGAGACTGGGTGACTATGAAATTTTTTGCATTAGATAATAGCTTTTGCATATTGTCCCTCCATTGTCCCTCTATGTTCTGATTAGTGGATTTGTCTTGTTTAAGATACCAGTATGGTGTTTGTTTCTAAAGCTGAACCAACTAAAGAACCGGGCCTAGAGGATCTGGCACTGGTTTAACTTACATTTCAGTGGTCCATTGTAATGCCAAGCAAAGGCAACTTCCAAGGTTTGGATTACCAGCATAGTGAACTCCATTTATTCAGTGACAGATTAAGGCAAAACATTCACAGAACAGAGAAAATCAAAATACAGTGTAACTCATTCAGTTAGCAGTTAAGTTCTCAATTCAATCCAGGTACTTTTCCACCCCTGGATAGTACATTCATTTAGTCAAAGTCTCTCTTCTCAAATGGAGATTAGTTTCCAATCAAAGACAAAGTACATTCATTTGGTCAGTCAAAGAGCACAAAAAAGTCAAAAGTTTTCACCCCTGGATCACAACTGAATTACAATATCATCCATTAATGCCAAGCACTTTCTCAAAAGGGGCAGGAGAGCACAAAAGGCCATCCACCCTTAAGCTACAACAAGGTTTAGATATCATCACAGCATTCAGTGACCTAGGAGAGGTCCTGTCTTCTTCTTGACACAAGGCAAGTACTCAGAAATCTCTGTTCCTGGGGAGACAAAGCTCAACAAAGCCACAATACACATTGCCAGTGTCCTCATCGAGTCATCTCTGCCCTGCAGAACAGTCCCAGAACCCCTGAAAACATCAGCAAGTCCCTCTTCCAGGATTTCTGTACACATACAACAAGAAAATCCACCTTCAGGCTTCTGAACCAACAGCAAGGTTCCAGGACCTCTACAACAGCAGCACTGTCCTTCGCCAGCAGGTGAATCTGGCAAAACAACATCAAACCAGACAGACAAAATACTGGCATCATAGCCATGCCTCCTCAGTTCTCAGCAGCTCTGGGTGGCAGTTCTCAAAAGTCCTGGGCAGCTCCAACTGGCCCTCGGCAACTCTGGCTCCCAGCAGTTCTTCTCTCTGCTCTCCAAAAGTCCTTCTGGCCTTTTCTGCTTGGGCTTCTCTCTAAATCCACAGTTCTTCCTGTTCAGCCCTCTCTCTTCATGTCAACAAGTCCATCCCACAAGTAGGATTCACGAGCTCTGGTTTTTAACCCTCAACCTGAAAACCAAGCCAATAGAGGGGGATCTTTAAATTCCATTGCCATTACATCTGTGAACATGATTATTAGGAATTGTGACTCTTCAAAGTCTACCTTACCTGACAGCAGTACTTTTGCCTAGATGAAATGATTGTGCTCTGCCTCTTGATATATTTCAGGAGGAGGAGTATTATGTCTTCTGTCTAACAGTAATAAGTTGACTGTAAGGTAATATTTTGGTCATAATGACTTTCAAGGACCAATCAGTTTACCAAGTTATAGAGAGGTGAAATCACACATACTTGAAGTATGGAAAGTAAATTGCAAGTCAGTTCATGAGTCTCTCTATGAGAAAATAGCCTCTACTTCTAAGGCATTAGTTTGTTTAAGGGCAGGGGTGTGCCTGCAGGAGAACAATGGCGAACGTCCTCTTTAGTTCCTGGAATTACTTGTTCACTAGTTTCTATTTGGCCAAGAGAATGTATTTGGAGTCCTTAGAATATCTGCAAGTAGAGTCATAAGAGATACAAATCTTTTAATGGATTCCTAATGTATCCAGTAAATCCCAAGAATCACTGCGGATCTTCTATGTTCTTAAGAAGCCTCTAACACTGTCTTCCTATCAGGTACCCAAGAAATTCCATTTTCTCATTGTCTGGAGATCTCATCATCCATCTAGTTGGACCTATCCAACATACATGTATTATTGAACCTTCAATAGCTCTCTTTTGCTAGTAGGATTAAATTACAAACTCCTCGCCTCAGTATTTTATTTTATTTGCTTTTTTTGGAGGTCAATGGGGGTTAAGTGACTTGCCCAAGGTCACATGGCTAGTTTTTTGTATTAAGTGTCTGGCACCAGATTTGAACTCATGTCCTCCTGACTCCAGAGCTGGTGCTCTATTCACTGCACTCCCGTTGGTATTTTAAAGCCCTTCACAATCTGACTTCAGTCTAACATTCTAAACTTATTTCACATTAGTCCCTTCACACACTCTATATTCTAGCCAAACTAGCCTGTTTGCTGTTCCTAAAAATCAGCAGTTCATCTTACAGCTTTCCACCTCTGCACTGAATGCACTCCTTCTCCAACTTTGCCCCTTAGAATTTATGGATTCTTTTAAGGCTTACTTCATATGATACCTGCTGTGGAAAGACTCCTCATCTCCTAGTTAATAGTACTTTCTTTCTCTCCTCAAAGAATGTCTTTACCTATTTACCTGCTTTACCTCCAGTAAAATGTAAGATCCTTGTGAGGATGAATTGTTCTGCATTTTGTCTTTTTACCTTAGCACTTGGTACAAAATCATGCACGCTGTTGTTGTTGTTTGTCCTTTGTTCTCGGGAGTGATATCTTGACTTGGAAGTGAATTGGATAAGAGAGGGGCAGAGCTGCACAGAGTCATCAGCCTCACTCTCTCCTCCAGAGTCATGAAAGTCCAGTGGCAAGACAAAGGTCAAGACTACTGGAAATGGCCCAGGATACAGTGGGTGACCTTGGCCTTTCTAAATTAAAGTCTTTCCCAAGTCTTAGTATGTCTCTGGCCGAGCCCATTTTAAGGGTTGGGTAAGAGTTGAGACAAAAGATGGCTCATTGTACCATCACAAAGATCTCTCTCTGGAAGGGAAAGACAAGAGTTTTTAGCTAGAAAACAAATGCTACTTACACTCTTTCTAAACCATAAACAAAAAGCCATAGAGCAGCAGTTTTCAACCTGTGAGTTGCGACCCCTTTGAGGATCAAACGACTTTCACAGGGTCACAGGGGTTGCCTAAGACCATGGGAAAACACATATTTCCGATGGTCTTAGGAACCGAGACACTGCTCCTCTGTCCATCTCCAGGCGGGTCTGCCCACATGCAGATATGCCCACATACAAGTATTAAAGGGTCAGGGCTTTAGGAAGGTTGAGAACCACTGCCATAGAGGCTTGGAATGGAGCTATTATTACTCTTTTGGTGAAAGCCATAGTGATTTGAGTTTTAAGGTAAAATCAAGTAGCTCCATTTAAAACACAATGGACTTTTAAAAGCCTATCTTTTCAGAGCTATATTAAAAGAAATCAAAAATGAAGACCACACAGGACAAAAAGTATATTGTCCCACCTTTGAGGAAAAAAATGTAATAATAAAGAAAGAAGAAGAAAGATAAGAAGCAGAGGGAGAAGAAGAGGAAGAGGAGCAGCACACTCCAACTTCTGCCCAAATAGATTGGGCCCCCAAATGGATTGCCCCAGAAAGGCAATGAAATCTTTTAAGAACTAAGTTAACTCCCTTCTACATATGTAGCCTCCATAGAAAGAGTGAGCTTAAACTTAGACTACAATAATTGTAGTGAAGCACAAAAGTCCTTCTCTTTGTGTAGTGACTTTATGCAGAATCCTTGTTGTTTATCCTTCATTCTCAAAGAATAAACGCTTATTAGGTTATATCAGATTGAAGTAACTGGATTGATCTTGCGACTACATATCTAGGCAGTTCACATTTTTTTATCCACTTGATTTTTCCTGTATAAATTGCTAGGTAAAAATGGCTTTATATCTCATTGAAAAGACACTATTGTATTGTTGTTGATATAGTCTGCACAATGAAATACATAAACAATGTCTCCAGGAAACCACCATTTATAGATAATTGCTTTTATCTTTGGTCTTTATGCGAGTGTAACAAAGGAGATAACTGTTGGTTCTGAAGGTGAAAAGAGGGAATGGATGAATATCAGAAGGATAGAGATTTGCCTCAGTGAAGAAGAGTAGGACTACCTGAGTGTTAAGATCTGGAACTTAAAGTGACATTAAAGGTCATTTAGTGCATCTTTTGTAGGTTAAGAAACTGAAATCCAGAGTGTGACTTGAGATCACATAGTTCTAATTCCAGTTCTTGTGCTCTTTCTATTGTATCATTTTACCTCTTACTAGACAATACTACATCCTCTTCTATGTCCAGAGGGAAGGAGTAAAGAGTAGATGATGGTGGAAAAGTATTTTGAATTAAAGAGAAGACATTGTTTATGTATAGTTGCAAGAACTGAGAGAGCACATTCAGGTTATATGAAACAGAGATCTAGTTTATTGGCTGCATATATTAGTGAAGGGTGTGTTGAGAATGAGAGAGGAAAAAAAGTTTGGAACATTCCTATCAGGAATAATATAGGGAATCAATAGGGATAGAGTAGTATCTGGGACGAAAAATAAACCTCATCCTTAATTTAATGAAAAAATAAACACAGAGATCTTTTAGGATAAGAACAGGAGTTTATTCTCTTCCCCAAGAGAAGAGGGTGGTCTTCCCCATGACTCATCATGGAGGAGAGGTGTGTTACAAAAGACAATGCAAGAATTTATACCCTAATGCAGTCAAGCCCCCTTCCTGACTGTGTTCTCTTAAGGTGGTTCAGAATTCACGTCAATGGGACACTCAGCACTTCAAAAGATCCAGTATAGTTTATTTAGACTATAGGCAAGTGGGAAGGAAGCCAGAGACAACAGAGTAAAGGCTTAAGAATAGTAAAATAAGAGCAACTATGATTTAAATACACACACACACACACACACACACACATCCACAATCATCACCAAATGCGGGAAAGTACCAACACCTGACGACCCATCAGGGTCTCACTCTGGATAGGGCTCCAACTGCTTAGTGGAATATATCTATACATATTTACAGTCATCACCAGTGTGGGGTAGCACCACCACCTGACCACACAAGCTGGGCAATCCCAGGTACGGTTTAAGTAGTGCTGAGAACAAAGAAGGCATAATTCCAGGTGTTTTTTTAGCAAGCATCATATCTTGTGTGAGGATAGGGAGGGAGGCAAATTCCTCCAAGGCCCCTCCCAGGAACAATGTTTCCTTGGAATGGCTAGTTCCAGGAGTTGGGCAGTTAACCATATATTTTCTCAAGGTCCTGGCCAGGGTCCCAGGAGAAACGCAGCCCTTGTGTTCCCAGGATTTTCTGTTCCAAAACAACTCAGGGTAATAGAAAGGTCTTATTGAGTTAGGGCCTTGGTTTGCATAATCTTGTTCCTTACAGAGGGGCTTAACTTGCCCCTTCAGACTTGTCTCCTCTCTCATTGGTTGAGGGGCAGACTTAAGTCTCAGCACCAAGATCTTCCCCAAATGGGAAGTCACAGGGAAGCCTGCCACTATCTCTCTGGAGAGATAGGTTTACAAAGAGCAAGGATGCTGATTGACAGTAAGGGAAAGGGGGTTGGGCGATGGGAAAGTCCCAAGGCAAGGGAGGAAGAGTGAGTCTGGGCTGTCCCTGACTCCCACTGGCCAGGAGGAGGGGCCCACTGAGGTGGGAAAAACAGACAATGAAATGAAAGTGGGGAAGGGGATCAAAAGATTCCCAAAGAGGCTTGCTTGCTGATTGACAGCAGCAGTGGAGGAGGAAGAGGGAAGTTAACAATCCAAACTGCCTGAGAAGTTTTCATTCTCCCCATACAGTAGGATTGGAGGGGAAAAAGTAAGGGCCCAACTGAGGTCACCTACCATTAATTTGTAGTGGGTCAAATCAGACCAGTTTTCTGACTTGAATAAGTGTATAGTAGGTGTTTAGAGATGAGGATCTACAAGTCAACAGTACTTAGAGATCACAGAACAAGAGATTTTAAGACAATAGCTCTTGAAAAGTGGCAAACTTTATGGTTAAGACTGGTTATGGATACTAGTGAAACCAAAGTGGGTGAAATAAAATGGGAAAATGAAGCTATATAAATAAACCAAAGGACCTAATGAGAATCAAGTAGTTTTAGTGTGAATAGGAGAGTTGGAGATGTGGAAAGATAGTAGAATTTCAGAGCTTTGGATCTTGGAGGTTGTCCAGTTCTAAAAGAGTGTGAGGTCTAAATTAACCTAAGTGTACAAGAGAAGTATAAGATAAAGGAGATAACTGGAGTTGAAGTGGTTAAGAACTTGTGTGGTCTAGTTACTATGGCGTTTCATCAGTATGAATATTGAAATCCTGGAACATGAGCCAAGCACTGAAGTCATTGAAGATTCAAAGGTGGTAAACATACCTTGAGTTCAGGAGACAAAAGCAACAGTGATGGTTAGAGGATGGTGAAGATGGGTTTGGTGAACTTTAAAAGAGAAAATGTTATCAAAGCAATGGAAAACAAGGCAGCTAAATGGCATGTTGGATTGAATGTTAGGCTTGAGTTAGGAATTCAAGTCCTGCTTCCGACATTCTAGATGTGTAACTGGACAAGTCACTTAATATCTCTGCTTCAATTTCACCTATAAAATGAGTGTAGTAGGTTGAGTCTGAGATCCTTTCTGACTCTAAATCTGTGGTTGCATGAGTATAACTCTCTCTCCTCTCTGTCCTGTGATTCTGGGTAAATAGGGGGAATGACCTCCGATGGAGAGAGTTATAAGAGAGATGACATAAGATCAGAAGTTTAGATCTATAAGGAATCTTAGAACCTCACTTTCATTTTATAGCTCAAGAAACTGAAGCCCACAGAGGTCTAAGCCATTTGTCTAAGGTCACACAGTAAGTTACAGAGACAAGATTTAAGAGACATTGTACATGTCCTCTGACTCAAAAATTCAGTGCTTCTTTTCACTTACCATGCTGCTTGAGTGGAGAACCAAAGTTCTGTTAAAGTAGAAGGATGGAAAGGAATATTAGTTTAAAAGTTTGAGAATATAGGAGAATTTGTTGAGAATAAAGGTTCCAAAGGGCCTAGTAGTATGAGTTAGAAAATGGTTGAACAGAATTGGAGAAAACCTGGGGAGGTGTAAGATAGTTCAATGTATTAATGAAGGCTCAGGAAAAAAAATACTATGGAAATGATACATAGATCTGAATAGCTGAATATTCTGTTATTGAATAACCAGGATTGAGGAAGAAATCCAAGGAGAGGTAGATTGATGGAGCCTCCTATGTTTATGAAAGACATAGATAATTCACTTTAGATTTGGAATTTTGGTATTATTGGTACTGTTGTGTGCCCTTGCAAGGTAACTACCCCAGCTATCCTTTGTTCTTACATTGACAATCCATTTCTAATATCCAGACTGATTCTGAAAGACTATCTTCCATTTGTGGGCTAGTCTGGGTGCTCTCCTAAGTTTGTTTAGTAAAATGGTTGACCCACCCCGGCAGGTCAATGAGGGAAAACAATTTTTGTCAATGCTCCTTGATTTTGGTGGTGTTAAAGACCAAATAATCATCACAAAATCATAGATTGCCTTTATTCTTTTTTTTTTGCTTTTTGGAGGGGTGAAGGCAGGGCAGTTGGGGTTAAGTGACTTACCCAAGGTCACATGGCTAGTAAGTGTTAAGTGTCTGAGGCCAAATTTGAACTCAGGTCCTCCTAACTCCAGGGTCAGTGCTATATTCATTGTGCCACCTAGCTGCCCTGCCTTTAGTCTTTTTAACAACACCAGTGCCTTGGTTAGGAAGCACATAGTAGATGAATGTCTGTTAACATAAATGATACTCTAGCATTTTTAAAATATATGATTTAATTTATTTGTGTGTTCCCTTACCAGCAATGATCACTACCCCACTGTGACATAATAGATGATGTCTGAGAATTGATGTGGCCAAAGTTCATTACCTTGTAGCCAGCCTGGTCATTGGGCCATTCCAAATTAAGTTAAGTTGTTCCTTGGTCAGTGCATGGAAAATTTAATGTTTTGGTCATTTGTTGTCTTTGAGTTGGTAGTTCTTTAGGATAAAGTTATTTAATCTCCAATTAATTAAATATTTAAATACCATGCCATTCAGTGTATACATATTAAGTATTGACATTGATTTGTTAACTATAGTGCCTTTAAGCATAGTCTATTTCTTATGCTAACCTTTTTTATCTTTTTTATTATAGCTTTGTCTGAAATTATAATTGCCATCTCTGCTTTTTTTGAGTTAGTTTTTGGGTTAGTTATTTTGTATAATATTGTGGAGGGGGAATAGCAAGAGATTTTTAAAGGATTTTTTAAGTTGAAAAATAACTTATTAACTGTTGTTCATTTGCCTATTTACAGAAACAAGTTGTTCCCTGAGTCGGTCATCAGAAACATTATGTATCAAATTTTGCAAGGACTAGCTTTTATCCATAAGCACGGTATGTGTCTTTTGAATGTCATTAACATTCTTTCCTCTGAATAAAGGCAAGATGTGCACAGGAATTGCAAATGAAGCATTTACAATGACTGCACAGGCACATTCTGCTGCCAGTGATGATGAAAGAAGATTCTGAGTGTGGGAATTGAGTGTACCACACTGACTCCATCTTGTGACTCAGTTCTGGGTCTAGCTCCTGCTCCCTTTCTATTCAGTTGTGGCAATTATGAGATAACTTTATTGCATTGTTTGAACCTAGCCCTGCATGGCTGTTACTTAGAGATCCTTAACCTAAAAACCTAGGATTATGCTGAGCAGAAAACCAATCAGATGAGAAGATTGATACAAGGAGTTTTCTCACAATTATACATCTCAGGCAATTCATGTGTCTTATCAGAAAATGGGTCCCCTACTGGTCAGTCAATTAACTCTCCCCTTGTTCCTTTGATTGAATAGAGACTTAATGGGGAATGGGACCTCTTTTTCTGATTCCAGGGAATTGCACCTATTTGCTTTCTCTCTCCTCACTTGAAAAGTCCCTAATCTTTCCTCCAGTTGAAAATCAAATGATGTAATTTTAGTATTCTAGTTAATTTTTTAAATTAATTGTTCTTACTTGGTTAATTGTTTTTAATACGTAAAATTTGTCTCACTCTGTATTTATTATGCCTGTTTGCTAATAAGTTGTATAGCTTGAATTCCTCAGTTACTATGAATTTTCTACCACATAAGCTGTGTCTAAAAAGAAAAAATTTAACTATATTTTAAAATTTTTTCCTTGTGTATATATTTTGTACATAAATATTTGTGGTTTTTAAAGTTTTCGGTCTGAAAGACTTAAGAAAAATGAAAATTAGATATTCGTTTGGAAAAAGTTGCTAAGCCCAATTATATAGAGAACAATTATTTTTTAGCCTTTACCTTTTTATCCTCAGGGTCTAATTTTGTTGTTGAATATATATAATACTTAACATTTTAAAGCAATACCTTTACCTTGAATATGTCAGAGACCATTTGAACAGTTGAGTGAAGCCTATGGATTCCTTCTCAGAATAAAGTTTTTAAATGCAAAAAATAAAATAAAAAAGGAAATCAATTATATTAAAATAGTATTTGACATATAGTAGGCACAATAAATATTTGCTGACTTGAGATAACCTGACAGTTATCAAAATATTTTTTAAAAGCAAGTTCCCAAGTTATAATCCAAAGTTAAGAATTCCTGTTTTTAAAGCATTCCCAGTTTCAAAATTGATGCTCCAATCCACTAAACATATATTAAGCACCTGCCAGGCATGTGCTAAGCACTGGGGATACAATTAATAAAAAGAGACAGTCCCTGCCCTCAAGAAACTTAAGTAGAGGAGACAACTCACAAAGGGAGGCAGGAAAGCAAGAAGAGGGAGATTGGAAGAAGGACCTCAGGTGTCTAGGGCTAGCTCCAGCCAGTACCCAGTGCAGGGGCATCATGTTCCATGAAGCTGAAACCAAAGCAGGGCAGCAGATGCAAAGTGGACTGCGCCAAGTTCAGTTTCTGCCCTCTGTAAGGAGAGAATTGGGAGTTCAACACTCTGCCCTCCAGCTCTCCAAGCAGAGGGGATAGGATGCTGAGGAAGGTGGTGTCAGCCAGGGCTGGAATTAGCAGCATGGCAGTGAAATAGACATTCCTCAAAATTTAAAGATAAAAGTTGTTGCACAAAAATTAACTAAAGTTGTTTGCTGCTTTCTGCACATTTGTTGTTTTTCTCAGTTATTTTGGTAGAGAGTCACTAATGACATTTAAATTTATGTAATTATACATGTATTTTGAACCTCTTCTTCCTCCCCATCCCACAAAGATCCTTAAGCCCCAAGTCTAATATAGAGATTGAAAATGTTTTAAGTTTCTATCTAGGCTTTTCAAGGAAAGCTTTTTCATATTGCTTTCTCATAAATGTTTTCTAAAGATATATCAAGAAGACCCTTATCAGTCCTATTGCTTTAATAACTTTTCTTTTAGAAACCTTTCTCTCCTTTCACATTTATGTTTTTTGTAAACTATGGGATAAATAATTTTGATTTCTAAATATACTATTAAAAATGTACATTTTATACTATCCTAAGCTTTACAAATATATTTCATAATTCCAGATTTTCTTTATACTTATTTCCCCCCAAACTGTTATGTAAACTGAACTATTTTGTGTCTGAAGATTAAAAAATGTGCTAGTACTTATCAGTAAAAGTTGATTATGTATGCATTCATTATAAGCAAATTATTTTAATTGGACTAAAAGCACCTGGAGTCAAACCCCCTTGTTTTACAGGTGATAAAGCTGAAATGTAGAAAAGTTGTGGTTTACTCAAAGTTGTATAGCCAATAATGGAGGTAGAATTTGAACCCAGGCTGTTCTGATTCAAGTCCAAAGCCCTCTCTTCCAATCCAAGCTTCCTCTCAAATGATTGAAGGTAGTTTAATTTTCCAAACAGTATTGTGAAAAATATCAAATTTAATCAGTTTGTTTATCTGAACACAGTAAATGTTTTATTGAGCAACAGCATGATTTAGTATGAACACTGGACTTAGAAACAGATGACCTGAGAGTTCATCCTAGTTTTTTTCATTTACTAGCCTTGTAACTGTGGGTAAAATCATGTCAAATCTGCTGACTCTCAATATCTCTGTCTGTAAAATGGCAATAATTATGACAGTGTTGTGAGTAAAATGCTATATAAATGTGTACTGTTATTATTATTGACACTTTAATAGAAAGGAGTTTGGATGTGAATAATTTAAATTGGTATATAATACTAAAATCATGCATATTTGGTTCTACAGTTAATTATGATGGGGGAGGTCAAGATTTGCCTTCCTACTTAATGTATTTCCTTAGGCTAATTTTAAAATTAGTTTGCCTTCATTAAACAGAGAAAAAATGTTGACAGCAAGTAGATTGAAGGAGCAAGTCAGTCGGATCAAAATTTATAGCAGATGATTCACAAAGTGAATGTTTAGAGAATATGCAGTCAATTGGATTAGAATATATTTCTGACTTTAAACACTTAGGCTTCAAAATGATGGATGTTTTATAAACACCAATTCGTTTAAAGTTTGATAAGCATTCCAAACATACAGTTTGTAGAAACACATTGTTAGCGACTTACTGAGGGTAAATAAGATTCCTTTTGGAATCAAACTGAATTAGTTATTGATATATTTAATTATAAAATTGAAATCTGTTCACTACCAGGTTTCTTAAGCTAAGGCTGGTGAGAATCTACCATTACATGCATTATAATTTTTAACTTTATATGATGAAAATGAGACTTTTTCTGTCTGAAATTAATCTAGTAGATTCAACAAGTCATCTTGTTTTCTTAGTGCTAGATAACTATTTCAGGGAAACAAAGTTAATTGTAATATAGCTACTAAGGTCTTTTCAAGGAATCTAAAATAATTTATGGGGGGGTCGAGAGTTGTTATGGAAATCTTTTTTTAGTTTTCATTATTTGCATTAACTATCACCATGCTTACTATAATTAGCTCTTGACATCCATAACATCATTTAATGCCCTGCCATGTCACTTACACTTTGATATTTTGGTTTCATTATTTCATCTCTATGGGTATTTCCTCCACAAATACCTTTTGAAAGCCCTATACCCCTAGTAAAAAAGGAAAATCTTGAGTAGATACTGTGGCCAAAAATGTTTAGAACTTGGTAACCACTTCAAATGGTAACTAATCTTGTGGTGGTGAACCTCTCTGAATTTATTTAGGTTCAAAAGATAGACATGTGCAATAAAGTTGTTTATTGAACTCATATTCAAAGCCATCCATTTTGTCGGACTTTAAAGTCCAACTTCCATAAGTATAATATTTAAGAATTTAAGATCAACTCCATGTCATGTTGAGGCGTTGGAGTACAACGTTGGTGGAAGGTTCATCATGACAACAATATAATACAATTATTTGAGTATGTCAAGTATATCCAAATTCTCTCATAAACTGGAGCTCCTAGGAAAATCAAACAGAAAGAAGATAAAATATACATTACATATATTTTGTTAGGCTCACTGGTTTTTGCAAAACCACCTATTTTTCTATTTGGTTTTAGAAATGTAGATCTACTCCTATTGTTACACAAGTAGACTGTGTTAAGAAGCCTTAGGCTTGTTTTACGTTAAGTAACTACTGGGGAGATTAGTTCATCATAGCAGGATTTTAAATTATGAGAACTGTAGTTAAAGGAACTAATTTAAGAGTGTGGACCTTTAATTGTGATTTGTAAGCTTCCAATAAGCTCAAATAATCTTATTTTTAATGTGAGAAAAAGTTGGATAAGTTATCTTGTAAAATTATCTTGAAGATACTTTTCAAATATATAGCCCTATAGTTCTGTGACCAAGAAAGTCAGATTATTAAAGAATTTTCTAAATGACACCAATCCCTGAGCCACAAGTCTTCCATTCAAGTTTTAGGAGAAGGTTTTTTCTTGTAGAAAATATAAAATCTGGATGATAATAGTCACAATAATTCATTAGGGTTTTTTCTCTGTTTTTAAGGATTTTTTCATAGAGATATGAAGCCAGAAAATTTGCTTTGTATGGGTCCAGAACTTGTGAAAATTGCTGATTTTGGTCTTGCAAGAGAATTAAGATCACAACCACCATATACTGATTATGTCTCTACCAGGTGGTAAGTAATTGATATAGAAAAAAAAAGTAAATCAGATTCATATTAAAGTTTTGCTAAAAAAAAAAAAATACTGCCATAAAGCTTTTTGGCAATTCATTCTTCACCTAAGAGAGAGTGTGGAACCCAGAAATTTCCTCTTGTTTAAATTTAGGAATGTCTTAATTAAATGGAGGGATTCAGAGAGAGAGAGAGAAAAATAACATTTCTAAATAGAACACATCATTCTAGTTCTTCAGGATAATGGGGCAAAAGACCCACCCAAGCCACATAATTTGAGAAATTCTTTTCTTAAAATGAGAGTAGGACTAGTGAAAGTGAATGAAAAGAAAATAAACTCAAAGATGAGAGTTGGGGTGGTACAGTAGAGAGATGTGGAAAGAGAAGACTGAGTCAGAAATCATACTGCTGCTACCTACTACCTATGTAAGCTACTACACAGGGGAAGACTCTTTATTTCTCTGTGCCTCAGTTTCCTCATATGTCACAAAGGGAATGAACAAAATAATTTCTAAGATTCCTTCTAGCTCTAAATATTATTCTGAATTAGAAGCTGGAATAATATAATTTTGCAGTGATTTAGAAAAGGAAGTTCCTTCTATTGGGTTTCTAAATTATTAAAAAAAATATATCTTTACTTCATTTAGAAAGCACAAAATTTCACTTTGATGGAGTTTATTCTGCATATGTGGGGTGACTTCTGGATGTCTTAACACCTATGCCTCATATCACTTTACAGAAATAATTCCCCCAAAATATTCAGAAGTCAAAATCATTACGTTAATAATTTGTCATTAAGTCTCCATAGTGCAGGTTTTGGTAGTGCTATCTGAATGCTGCAGTAATCTCTAATTTTTTCCTGAGCCATTCTCAAAAATCAGTCCATCCTCTGAATTCCATAATTTCACCAATTATCTGTAACAATGTGGTGTCCACAATGCAGCTGGTTTCATGTTTTGTTTTGTTTTGTTTTGTTTTTTCCCTACCAACCAGCTCACTGATACTTTTCTCTGTTCATTAATAATTCCTTCAGCTCCCTACAATTTTTTTTACTCTTTGTCCTCCATTGAGGAAAAGACCTCAACTGGGTTTCCTTCACCCCCACCCTCTCCTTTCTCTTCTGCCTAACCCCACAGACTCCTAGAAAGGACCCTTCCTTATCTGGGCCCCAAAGCTGCTGTCTTTTGAATGTTTATTTTGACTGTCTTGTCTTTTTCCGAGGTCGTAATGGTAGCCTCTTCTGTTTACCCTTTTGCCTTACCTCTTACTTATCTGTTAAAGTAGATTTTATAAACTGGATCTTTTGCACTGGACCTGTACACTTAATGGTATAGTGATATCTTCTACTCTACATGTGTCATATGAACCTTCTGGGCCTGTGCCTCCTCATAGTTCCAAACTAGGCTTCCTCTCAAATTCTGAACTCAAGCTCCCAGGTGGGCCCACTTTAAACTTTTTTTTTTTAACTGTTAGCTAAACTAAGGTCACCAACATGCCCCAATAGAAACAGGAATCCTTTTTTCTTACTTTGAGTGAGGCATGGAACTATCTTACAAACTATGTGTATTTTATTATAATTACAAACAAAAAAACGATAGGAATTTTGTAATAACAACTTCTTACCCCTCTGCTACTCTCTAGAAACCAGATAGGGTATAGCACCACAAACACTAAAATGCTGTATTGCCATATAGTTGTTATTGTTTTTGTATGTGTGTTTGTGTATGTGTATATTCTGATATATCAACTAAAGCAGTGGTTCTCAACCTTCCTAATTCTGCGACCTTTTAATACAGTTCCTCATGTTGTGGTGACCCCCAGCCATAAAATTATTTTTATTGCTACTTCATAACTGTAATTTTGCTAGTTATGAATTGTGATGTAAATATCTGTTAGGCAGGATGTATTTTCATTGTTTCAAATTGAATATAACCTGCAGATTGAGAACCGCTGAACTAGATTATGATCTCCATGAGGTCAGATTATATTTTATATCCCCAACATTTAGCATAGTATCTTTCACAAGACACACTCAGCTAATGTTTGTTAATTAGCCAAAGCTCATAAATTGAGTTGTAATCATTTTGTTAATAAATATTTTGAACTGCAAATAGAACATGTATCCCATTTTGTGTTTTGTTTTTCCACAGGTATCGTGCCCCTGAAGTTTTGCTAAGATCTTCAGTGTATAGTTCTCCCATTGATGTGTGGGCTGTTGGGAGCATAATGGCTGAACTATATACATTGAGACCACTTTTTCCAGGGACAAGTGAGGTAGATGAAATCTTCAAAATTTGCCAAGTGTTAGGGACTCCCAGAAAGGTAAGCACTTTTAACCCATAAGTTTTGAAAGTTAAATCAAATTTTTACTTTTTCATTGGCTGGTTTTTTGGCCCATGGAGAGATCAGAGGATACCTCAATCAGAATCCAAAGATAAATCACAAAGGGGAAAATAATTACATATGCCATAAACGATAAAATGAGCAGATTCTGTTGTATATTATTATTAATAATAAATAAATAATACTTGGGGCAGCTGGGTGGCTCAGTGAATAGAGCACCAGCCCTGGAGTCAAGAGGACCTGCGTTCAAATTCAGCTTCAAACACTTAACAGTTCCTAGCTGTGTGACCTTCAGCAAGTCACTTAACCCCAATTGCCCTTCCTTCCCCCTCCAAAAAGAAAAAAAATCATAATGATAAATAGTACTAAAACTTAAACAGTTATGTAGGGTATGACTATAGAGTAATAAGATAAATTTCACAAATCACACAAGAAAAATCAAACTCTACTTTACAGGTATACCTAAAGTTCATGATTTATATTTTATTTAGTGCAGTAAAACCTTAGTTATAGTAACCTTCACAGGATAATTTCCCTCATGGAAAATATGTATGTAAATATACCTCAGTATTCTGGGAAAAAATTCATGCTATGATTCATCATAAATTAAAATATTGAGAAGTGAGGGAGAGGGAAGAGTCAAAGTTGATTTAAGGATTAAGAAACTGAGTATTGGGAAAAGGTTGGTGCCAAAGAGAGCAAAAAGAAATATTAGAATGATAAGTAGGCTTAGCTAAGTTAGATCTGGTATATGTTGAGTTTGAGGTGCCATTTGGAACTGACCAGTGGTTGCAGATGTGTGTCTAAAGTTCAAATGTCAAAGTCAGGGCTAGAGATAAATATATGGGAGTCTTCGGTCTAGAAGCTGTAGTCTTAGAAATTAATGAAATTGCCAGGTGAAAGACTATAAAAGTATCTGATAAGTTAGGCCTGTCCCACATTAAGCATTTAGGAAGACAATGAGAAGTCAGCAAAGGAGTGGCCTGAATGACCAGATGAAGAGCTAGAAGAGAATTTAAAGATCGTTTAGTCCAACCTTCTTATTTTTGATGAGGAAACTGAATTCCAGGGAGATTCAATGACTTGTCCATGGTCATAGAGCTGTTAATTGGCAGGCCCAGTGTTCTTTCCATTTGTCAAACTTGCCCTCAGATGGAGGACAAAGCGGAGCAAGGACCAAGGAGAAGTGACAGGTAGACAGAAATATAAAAAGCTGCAGATAGGCCAGGGAGAACAAAGATAGGAAAAAGGACTTACTAAGCTGGAGGTCATTGGGGACGTTTGAAAGAACAACTCCTTCTTAACCGTTTTTGGTTATCGAGGAATAAGGTTACTACCTCATCTTCTGTGTCTTCAATAAAAGCACAGAAAAATATAACCTACAAAGTATTTTTTACTAAAGCCTAGCAGGTATATTTTTTGTTCATTTCAATTTTGGGCAATTTTCTATATGGCTATTTTTAGTGTTCTTCATATTATATTGCTAGCTTTTCAAAATTATAGTTCTCAGGGAAAAAAAAGGTAATATGTTCTTATTCATAGTGAGGCTGACCCCACAAACCCTCCATGAAAATCAGTCTCATCATGTTATGATCACATTTCATATTTTGTTTGACTTTTTATTACTTTCAGCTTAATTCTATTAGCCTAAACCAGCTGTTTATCTCTCCCTAGACACTCTCAAGTAGGAAAGACCCGAGTTCAAGCTCCATCTCTGACATATACTGGTTCTGTATCCTTGAACAAGTAACATAACCTCTAAGTACCCCAACAGACTACCAGAAATTCTCTGGTAGTCTAAATTTTAAAACAGTTTATGATCTGTATTAGTGTGGAGAATTTCTCTTCACTAGGATTTCTCAACACTGGTCCTTATTTAAAAAAAATCAAAAACAAAACCCCACTTGCTCATTGAGTTACATAGATATAATCTGAATTCAAAAACACTAATTATATGTGATTGATTTTTATTGCTAGATCTATATTGTGACAGAATGAGATATATCATTTACATATATAGGTTGATTTTGGATCTGTATTGTGTTTCCAAATGAAAAAAGAAAAAAAAACTGTCTTTTTTTCCTATTCTTTTCTCTTTTAATAGAGTGACTGGCCAGAAGGGTACCAACTTGCATCCTCTATGAATTTCCGCTTTCCACAATGTGTTCCTATAAATTTGAAAACTCTAATTCCCAATGCAAGTAGTGAAGCTATACAACTTATGGGTGATATGCTGAATTGGGACCCCAAAAAACGCCCAACCGCAAGCCAGGTATAATGAGTCTTTCCCTCACATTTATGGAAAATTCTATGCTTTAAAACATTATCAGATAAAACCATTTTCAATAGAGGTATCTAGTGTCCCGTTAGCAGGGTTAACCTTGACTAAATTATAAAATCTTTGAATTGTAAAGGATTCAGAATTCTGAAGAGACCTGGCTCAGAATGAATCATTAATATAGTTGCATGCATTAATGTTTCCTTTTTGCTAAGGAAATTTTTGTTTAGAAAGAGGAGTCTAGAGAGGACAATACTTAACCCAGAGAAATGGCAGGATTTTAGACAAGCTTTGAAAGTAGTATTTCAGGGATAGCTAGGTGGCACAGTGAATAGAGCACTGACCCTGGAGTCTGGAGGACCTAAGTTCAAATCTGGCTACAGACAGTTAATACTTACTAGTCGTGTAACCTTGGGCAAGTCATTTAACCCCAATTGTTCTGCCTTCCCCCCTCCAAAAATGGAAAAAGAAAAAAAGGAAAGTAGTATTTCAGGTCAGAGATAAGTGTACTTCAAGTCACATAACGAAGATTATCACCGACTCTCTCTCTGCATAAGACTGGTCCTGCCTTGTAGTTTGAGGGTGGAATTTTTATTGTTGCTACACAGAGACACCATGCACTATTGAGGGGATCCATTCCTTCATTTATAACAGCACTATAGTATTCCCTGAAGTACCACAGTGGTTTCTCTGACCCCAACCTCATAAGAATTTCTGTTCCTGATCTTCACAGAAAAGTAGCACGGGGTGAGGCAGAGGAACATTCTCTGTGCTCTCAACGTCTGTCTTGGTTTTTGCAAATTTATCACACTCTATCACATCAGTTCATAGTCTCTTAAAATTGTATAACTTTTCCCTAAAGGACCTAAAAAAAGCGATTCTGAGAATTAAGCAAAAGGAAATGCTCAGAATTCAGGGTTAGGCAAAAGAAGCAGGACCTAAATTCCAGTATGTGAGACAAAAACTAAAATAGGTGATTCTATGTTGCTTCTGATCATTCAATTTCTTGTTATCCAGGAGTAAAAATATACTCTTGCCTCCCTGTCTCTTTTTCCCCTCAATTTCACCTTTCATTTGATGCCGCACTGTCTTCTAATTATGCATTCCCCCTTCTACATTGCTTTTATTCTTTTTTTCAGGGTTCTAAACTTACTACCTCTCTGTATTTTCCATTATGATGGCTTCTCTTTGCTTTCTGTATTTCTTCATTCTATCCCCATCTTCCCCTTTCACCCCATTCACTCCTAGTTCTGTCAGCAGATACAGATTGAGAGGACAACTTTTTAGAAGGATTGTCCTTCTTTTAAGATACATGAAATCACCATCCCATTACTTAGATAGTCAGTGTCTTGGCAAATGAAGTTTAACCTTAAAGCAAATTAATTAAAGCTAAAGCACAAAAGTGATGTCATTTCTTTATAATTTCTTTATACTTATCATGTGATGCTGACAATCATGGTTATTATCTCTTCTTTTGTTTTATTCTCCTACTTCGTTATGAGGTATCTCTAGGCCAGTTACCTTTTTCCAGTTAGTCAAACTTTGTATACACTTCCAAGGCTTAGTATAATACTTTGCACACAGTAGGTGTTTAATATCAGTGTTTACCAAATTAGATGATTAGTATGTGCATTATTAACATTATTTCTCTTCATGTTTGTCAATGCAAATAAATTCCAATAAATTCAAGAGTGGGATAGGAACCAATAATATTATTTAACTTAAGAAAGTTTCAAATATTAAATGAATTGCACATTAACTATTTTCAGGTGTTAAAATTTATACTATCTGATCTTTCAGGACAAAGCTTTGTTGAGTCTTCAACATAAAAACATTTTTTAAAAGTTACTGTGAAAAGTTTTCTTTTTATATATCAGTTTTTATTATTTCTTTGTTTTCTTTAAGATTTTAATTGTTTGAACTACTCTCTTTTTTTTAGTGTTTGTAAACACACACTCAGAAAATATGTGTTGCTTTAAGTATATACAGTCTCCATTGCTTCAGATTGTACATTTGGATTTCTTGCACTTTTATTATCTCTCTAAGTTTAATATATGCACTATACATGTTATATAGAGAATCTCTCAAAGAGTCCAGTCTCTTCCTCTAGTCCCTTATAAGCTCTTTTCCTGATAAATTAGCAAACATTAAGCTACCTGTATCACTTCAGTGGGAAATTAGGAGATAATCAAGGGCAAAGTGCCTTAAAGAGTCCCTGCTCTTGAGTAGCCCTCCTCTACCTTACCTCTTCCCCACAGGGCTGATCCTGGACTTTTTAGTAACATGGTATCCTAAGATTTTAGTCTTAGGAATTACAGTATAAATGTTCAAACTGTCTGTGTGCTTTCCCCCTTCTACATTGCTTTTAGTCTGTTTCCAGGGTTCTAAACTTAACTACCTCTCTGTATTTTCCATTATGATGGCTTCTCTTTGCTTCCTGTATTTCCAGAACTGTCTCTCTGGTAGAGAAGATAAAGTGATGTAGGTCAGATGCATTTTCCCAAACCCCTCCCCCAACCAGTATTATTTATAAGCACCCCCAAAACTACCAATCAACAATAGGCTCAGTTCCTCCTTTATCTCCCTTTGCTCTTCCCTCTCGGTTTCATTTCTGCCCCCTCCCATCAACCCTAGCAAACCCTATTTATCAAAAAAGCAATGCTCTTTTTCCTCCATTCAGGAAACAGGAAGAGGAATGGTCACTTTGCTTCTTGAAAGTGAGGAAGGATTTAGGAATAGATTATACTTCATCTCCTCCCTATGCATACATATTTCATCTCCCTCCCTACCTGAGAATTTGTGCTCTGAACGACCCCACCATTATGTCTCAAAAGCCCTACTCCATAGAATCAGAGGTCCATGGAACTTGCAAAGTATTTTTTAAATTATTAATTCTTTAATAACTTATTTATGACAAACATCAGTTAACAATCAAACAAAATATGGAGTAAATCTTCAATCCAGAGTCATAAATTTGGGCGGTCTACTTCTTTATTAGAGCAAAATAAAATAATATTATACCATATTTAAAAAGTTAAACTTTTTTTGATGTTTACTCTGTCCCCTTCTGAATCTGCCTGTATGTCACTACCTCTGATCTTTTTAAATTAGCAAAAATTTTAATCATTTTTATTAGTCTGCTTCTATTTTGTCCTACCAAAAACTTTCCTATTTTAGTGCATCTCCATATTAAGTCACTGTTGTATATTTGATATTCAGCTCTTTACAATTTTCAAATATTGGCAGTTATAATACTTAAGACAGTGAAAAATTATGAATAACTATGAAACTGAATATTACATAGAACATTCAGATCACGTTTTCATAAACTGCAGTTAGAATTGATTTGAATATTTTATCACCACTAAAAATCAATATGTAGCTAACCATCATGTCCCATTTAAAGGAGTAGCAAGAAAATCAACCATTTTCAACAAACTACACATTAAGCTTTTTAAATATTTAGAGTTCTGGCCTCATGATAAATGCTACATTTACAAGTGAGATAACATGTGTAAAGTACTTTGCAAAGCTTAAAGTGATTTCTAAATGTTACCTATTATTTTAATTTTTCATATATTGATTTAATGTCTTCTGTGTTTTTTTCAGGCTTTGAAATATCCATATTTTCAAGTTGGTCAAATATTAGGCCCTCCACCACAGTACTTGGAATCAAAGCAACCTGTGAATAAACAACTTCAGCCAATAGAGCCAAAACAATCCTTTGTTGAATTAGAACTTAAACCACCAGATGACCAGGCCCAGCCACATCCCCAACAGAAAATTAGCCATCATCCACTACAACCAATTCAACTGCCACAGAACTTGTCTGCCCAACAGTCTTCAAAACATCAGAATCACCAAAAACATCAAGAACCATTATTTCCAAGTATCATCAGAAACTCAACACCTGTACGTAATTCACACTAACAAAATCTCATTTTACTAATGAGATTGTGTGGGCCTTGTTTTCAGACCTTTCTAAGAGCCTTAGAAAAATGCATGTCAGTTCTGTATTAAAGTACTTCTTTCCCAGAGGACAGTCTTGACAAATTTATGGGTTTAAATATCTACAGGAAAAAAAAAAATCCATTCTTCTGCCACTTAAGTATAAAAGACAAAACAGAAACCAAACAATGGAAAGCAATTCACAAGGAAACACTATTACATTTTTTTAAAACTAGTCATTGAGATGCAAATGATTTCAAAATAAAAATTGTAAAGAACTCAGTTCTTGAATGCTAATTTAAGTTCTTCAGAATTTTTCATATCTATTTTATGCTGTTTTTAACTGTTAAAGGGAGGATGTTTTCTAAATTACATAATATGCAGTATCAACCTTTATTTTTACTATTTTCTTTATATACCCTTCTTCCTCTCCCCTAATTGCATATTCCCAAACATTTGGTCCTCAGTCTCCTTCCCAAAGAGAGAGGTGAGATCTCTCCTATAGTTTCAGCTCTTACTTCTATACGGATTACTTCTAAATTTTTGTCTTTATCTGACTTTTTTATCCCAGTCTTTTGTCTTGCATTTCCAGCTGCCTCCTGAACATACTCACTTAGATATCCCTCATTTCTATTCAATAAAAAACATCTAAAACTAAATTCCTTTGTTTTTTCTTCAAGAGTAGGTCCTCCATTTTTCCATTAATTTTTCTATTCTTAATTATCAAAACTCAAAAAGTTAGTTAACTGTGAGTCCTTCCTTTTCTTCCTCTTCCATATCTAGTTGTCACTAAGTTCAGTTGCTTCTTCCTTTATCATATCATTCAAATTCATCCATTCCTTTCTTTTGTTGTTGTTGTTTTTGTCCTTTTGGAGGTGGGAAGGCAGGGCAGTTGGGGTTAAGTAACTTGTCCAAGGTCACACAGCTAGTAAGTGTGTCAAGTATCTAAGGTAATATTTGAACTCAGGTCCTCCTGACTCCAGGGCCGGTGATCTATTCGCTGTGCCACGTAGCCACCCCCATCCATTCCTTTTTAATCAAAGAATCCCAGATTCTCAAAGCTGGAAATAACCTCAGAAGCTGTCTTCTCTAGCCCATGCTAAATAAGAATCCCCACTCCTATCTGAAAACTCATCATCCAGTCTTTCATGATGAGAAGGTGAGACCACCTGAGGCAGTTTATTCTCCTTTTCTGTAGTGCTGATTATTGTGAAGTTTTCCCTTATATCAAGACTAAATTTTCAGCTTCTTAGTTCTTCCTTTTGGGGCCAAGTGGAACAAGGCTAATTTTTCTTCATTGACTTGGAGGCAGTTATCTTAATCCTGTAAATCTTCTCTTCTCTGGATTACATAGCCCCAGTGTCTTCAATCTTTCCTTTACACAGCATGATCTCAATTCACTTCATTATCCTCTTTGTCCTCCTCTGAACACAGTCAGCTTGCAAGTGTCCCTCCCAGAACAGGACATAATAGGTATGGTCTGACCAGTCTGACCCACCTACTCCTAGTCACTGTGTCATTTTTGATACAGCTTAAGATTGCATTAACCTTCTTGGCTGCTGATACACTGTTGACTCATATTAGGCTTACAGTCTACTACAAACTCCAGCCCTTTTTTTTAGACAAACTGTTGGCCAGCCCCACCTTCCTACTTTATTCTTTTTTTAAGTTAATTTATTTTTAATTTTCAGCATTCACTTCCATAAATTTTACATTTCCTCCCCCTCTCTCCCCTCTCCCATCTCCAAGATGGCTTACAATCTGATATAGGCTCTACATATACATTCCTATTAAACATATTTTCACATCAGTCATGTTGTATAGAATAATTAGAATGAATGGGAGAAACCATGAGAAAGAAAAAAATAAATAAAACAAAACAAAAACAAGAAAAAAGTATGCTTCACTCTATAGTCAGATGCCATAGCTCTCTTTATGTGGATGGCACCCTCCATCATGAGTTCATTGGAATTGTTTTAGGACTCTGCATTGCTGAGAAGGGCCAAGCCCATCAGAATTAGTCATCACACACTGGCTTTCGCTGTGTGCAGTGTTCTGATTCTGCTTACTTCACTCAGCATCAGTTCATATAGGTCTTTCCAAGCTTTTCTGAAGTCTGCTTGTTCATCATTTCTTATAGCACATTAGTATTCCATTACGTTCATATACCACAACTTGTTCAGCCACTTCCCAGTTGATGGATATCCCCTCAATTTCCAGTTTTTGGCCACCACAACAAAAGTTTTTGTACATGTGGGTCCTTTTCCCATTTTTGTAATCTCTTTGGGATACAGCCCTAGAAAGTGGTATTGCTGGGTCAAAGGGTACATACATTTTTTCAGTCCTTTGAACATAGTTCCAAATTGCTCTCCAGAATGATTAGATCAGCTCACAACTCCACCAGCAATGAATTAGTGTTCCAGCTTTCCCATATCTTCTTCAACATTTATCATTTTCCTGTTTCGTCATGTTAGCAATCTGATTGGTGTGATGACCACATCACAACTTAAGAGTTGTTTTGATTTGCATTTCTCTAATCAATAGTGATTTAGAGCATTTTTATATGACCATAGATAACATAGATAACTTTAATTTCTTCCTCTGAAAACTGCCTGTTTGTATCATTTGACCATTTATCAATTGAGGAATGACTTGTATTCTTAGATATTTTAGAAATATATTTCATATATTTTAGAAATGAGGCAAAGGCATTTTGCCTTTACATAATATCAGAGATATTAGTTGTAAAAATTCTTTCCCAGTTTTCTGCTTCCCTCCTGATCTTGGTTGCATTTGCTTTGTTTGTGCAAAAACTTTTCAATTCAGTGTAATCAAAATTATCCATTTTGCATTACATAATGTTCTTTATCTCTTGTTTGGTCATAAATTCCTCCATTCTCCATAAATCTGACAGATAAACTATAACTTGCTCCCCTAATTTGTTTCTAGTGTCAGCCTTTATATCTAAATCATATATCCATTTGGACTTTATTTCAATATATGGTGTCAGACGCTGGTCTATGCCCAGTTTCTGCCATACTTTTTTCCAGTTTTCCCAGAAATTGTTGTCACATAGTGAGTTCTTATCCCAGAAGCTGGGGTTCCTACTTTACTCTTGCAAAGTTGATTTTTAAAATCCAGAATTGAGAATTTATATTTATCTTATCTCAAATTTACCTTAAATTTCATCAAATTAGATTTATCCCATATCAACCCTAACATCTTTTTGAATTCTGATTGTCATCAAGTGTGTTTGTTGTCCCTCCACCTTTATGGCATCTGCAAATCTAATCAACTATGCCTTTATCCAGGTCGTTGATAAAAATGTTATAAAGCCAACAGCCAGATACACATCCTTACCACACTGCACAGGGGCCCTTCTTCCAAGATGATATCAGACCATTAATAACTGCTCTTTGGTTTTAACCTTCAACCAATTACAAACCCACCTAACAACGCTATCATCTGATGTTTCTTTATAATTTATGAAAGAAACATGATAAGAGTTTGTCAAATGCTTTCCTAAAGTCCAGGTAAACTACATCTGTAGCATTTTCTTCAGTTCCTAGTCTATTAAACCTATTTTATAAAGGAAATCATTTTAATTTAGCATTATTTGTTCTTTGCAAACACCCTTTCCTCTCCTGGCGCATAGTAAGTGCATTATCATTCACTCAGCAGTAATAGTAATAGTGATGAACATGATGGTGATGGGTTATGGTGATGATAGTAGCTGAAATTTACATAGAGCTTTAAAGTTTACAAAGTACTCTATAAACTTCGTTTCAGTTGAATTTCACAAGATTGTGCAGTATATGTTATTTTTAGTCCCTCTTACAGTTGAGGAAACTGGAGTTTAGAGGGATTAAATGACTTACTCAGGGGTGATGAAGCCATTGGGCTGAGAAGTGATTCAACCCAAGTTCTCATTCCAAGTTTCATGTTCTTTCTCCTGCATTGATTGACCCTAATGTTCAGAGTTCCTTTAATAACATGTTATAGAATTTTGCCAGAAATTATGGTAAGGCTTATTGGCATAAAATTAGCAGAGTCCATTTTTTGCCTTTTAAAAGCAAGTCAGCACATTTTCTCTCTCCTCTGCATTTCCCATATTCTCCTTGATTTCTCAAAGATCACTAATAGTGACTTAGTCATCGTGCCTTGAATTCTTTCAGTCCCTTTTTGATGTACTTCAACTAGGTCAAGCACCACAGATTCCCCTTCATTGGAGATCTTCAAGGAAAGGCCAGTTGACTACCTATCAAGTGTATCATATGTAACCACCACTCAACTCAGTAGCCTAAGGGCCAGCCTTAGGCTGTATTCTCAGGAGAGACTGAAGAGGCCAGAGAAGTGTGCAGCAGCTGTCCTTTATTGCATTGTAGCATCCTCCTTTTATACCCTATGGGCAAAATGATTAGAACATGATCCCCTTGTGCAGTGGGGGGGGGGGGGGGATTATGGACCAATGGAGGAGAGCTGAACCAGTCATCTCAGCTGCTGCTCATCAAGTGAGTGGTCTTGTGAAAGACTTCCTTGTGAAGTCTTTAGCAACTGGGCTGTGACCCTCAGCAGCACAGGTGCTTTTGGACTCCCATTGATCTCTATAATCATAGAAGGAATTCTTGTTGTTCAAGTACAGATGGCAGTTAAATCTCTTGCTGTTTCCTTATTTCTCTTAACTTTTATCTTCCAACTAGTCATTTATGTTCCGTCTTTTCCATACCAAAGTTCTTTCTCCTTGGGAGAAATAGATATAAAGTATGAGCTGAGCAGATATACCTTCTCTCTGTTGTTATTTATTATTACCTCATCTACCACAAGGAGCAACCACCCCAATTTCCCTTATATAACTAAAATCTAATTTTTGTTGTCCTCACCTCATTCTAAATTTCAGTGCTCTTAATGCTACTCTTAAAAAGCTATATTGTGTTTTTAAAATTTATTCATATTTACCTTCGTTTGCATTTATCTTCTTTACATGTCTTTTGAAAACATAAGTTAATTGATGAGTTGTTTGTATATCCATATCAGTCTTAAATGACTTTACTTGTTATTCTTAATTGGAATTGTTTTTCTTTGTAGCTTCAGAATTAAATCTTGAGGATCCATTTTCTCCTTACTTCTTATGTAGAATATTACTCCCTGGGATCCTAACTATTATTGTTTAAACCCTTTAAGAACACCAAAATCTAGGCTACATATCAGATCATTCATAATTTTTTTACTTCTCTATCACAAATCCTGAATGAAGTTTTCATTGACTCCCAGGGTTTTTCTCATTTCCACCTCAGCAACCAATACCTTCTTTTTGGTGAGACTTAAATACAAAATGAATTTCCCTTTATTTTTCTATCTTCTGAAGGAAGGCAGATACCATTTAGTCAAGCAAGAAATGCTTAGATGCTCCACCTTTGGCAGTGAGAGATCTTTAGCAGATTGTCTGGGTGGTCGAAGTCCACCATTACTACTATTGCATATTCTTATCCCAGGCTTTGGATCTATTTCCTGAATTCCTCATCTATTTACACTTCCTTCCTAGGTTGTGTGTTTATTATTCTGTGAAGATGATATTGTTTCTGTAAATCCCCCTTTTGATCTTCAATTAAATGTTCTCTACCATGCTTCTTCCTCCCCTATTTCCTGGATTTCTTATTCTTAGTTTATCTTCTTTTTAATGTGTAATGCTGCTGTTTGGCAGAAATTAAATTTTATGCCATAAGCTTATACCATATTCCATAGGAAGACCCAAAGGTATATGTGACCTAAATATGAAAAATTACACCATAAAAATAAAGAACTGAGGCTGTATGTTTCAGATTTGTGATTAGCATGAAAATTCTTAACAAAGCAAGAGATAGAGATCATTAAAGGTCAATTTCACTTACATAAAATTTAGAAAGTTTTGATTGATAAAATAATTACAAATAAAATGACCTCTATTCTGGGAGGGGGAAACTTTTACATCACATATATCTGATAAAAATTTGTCAGCTAAGATATATAAGGAATTAATACAAATACATCTGACTTAAAAATACTCCCCAGTAAATAAATGGTAAAAGGATATGAATAGTTTTCAGAAGAATTGCACATTATTAACAACTGTTTGGAAAAAGTGGTCTAAATCACTAATAATAAGGGAAATGAAAATAAAACAACTCTGAAGTTTCACTTATGACTCAACAATTGGCAATATGATTTTTTAGAAAGTAATTGTTGGAAGGGCTGTGGTGTAACAGGCACACTAACACACTATTGGTGAATCAATAAATTAGTCTAATCATTCTAAAAAGCAATTTGGAATGATGTAAGTAATACCGCTACAATGTAATGACCCAGTAATCCCATTCCTGAGCATTTATCCAGGTAGTAAGTGGCAGAAAGAATGTTCCTATATGTCAGCGGTTCTCAACACTGTGGGTCACCCCCTTTGGGGGTCGAACGACCCTTTCATAGGGGTCACAGGGGTCACCTAAGACCATCGGAAAACACATATTTCCAGTGGTCTTAGGAACTGAGACACTGCTCCTCTATCCATTTCCAGGTGTGTCTGCCTACATGCAGATATGCCCACATACGAGTATGTAATGCCATGCACCAGCAGATTCCCAAAAGAATGCTACAGTGAACAGCTTTTAAGGTTTGGATTACATAGTAATAGTGAACACTCTGTTTATTCCATTACAAATCAAGGCAAACATTCACAATATATCACAATATAATATTCACAACAGTACATCTTATCACAGAAAATCACAATATAGTGTTCATAACAGCTTAACATTAGAATGGACACACAGTTTTCACTACAGTGACCACAATATTTAGAACAAAGAACAAAAAATAATCATCTGGTTTCCCTAAGGGGGAAACTCTCCTCACTTAAGCATTCAGTCAATTCACAATACAATAATCAAACTTCCACTCATGGGGCAATCATTAAGTTAATTACTCAATAAGTTCATAATACAATAATCAAACTTCCACTCATGGGGCAACCATTAACTTAATCATTCATTCAATTCATAATACAATAATCAAACTTCCACTCATGAGGCAACCATTAACTTAATCATTCAATCAATTCATAATACAATAATCAAACTTCCACTCATGGGGCAGCCATTAACCTAATCAGTCACTAAATACAATCATTAGAAAACCACACAAACCCTCCACCCCTTGGTGTCCAGCAAACCTCAGTTTCATGCTGTCTCTGAAATTCTTGCTTATATACACACATTTGCTTCTTGTCTCAACCAATCACCTTCTTCCATGTCAACAAGGGAGTTCACACCCTCTTAACAGAAGGACAGGGCTCACACCTTCCATACTTAGCCCTAAGTTACTGAGTGCTATGTATCTACTAAACTGATTACTGTTACAGAGTATTAAAGGGTCATGGCATTAGGAAGGTTGAGAATCACTGCTATATGTAGTGAAATGGAGTATAGTGATTGTTGATCATTTGCATTTTTTATTTTGAAAAGTGCTCATATCTTTTGATCCCTTATCTGTTGGAAAATGGTTCTTCCAACTCATGTTTTCTCACACAGCTACTCCTAACTAGAATGTCCTTTTCCATTTCTTTGTGTACTATGCATCCTTTGAAGTAGTGCAAAGCTGATCTCTTCTGTGGAGTCTTTTCCAGTTACTCCTAATCAGAGAGATCTTTCTTTTTTCTTAACTCCTATAAGACTTATTGTCTAGAATCTAGATATACGTTCCCAAAGTTGGAGACACCACCCTCTGGGGTATGTAGGAATGATCCAGGATATGGTACATAGCCTTAGGTGCAATTATGGGATCACTGAATAAAAATAAGGGTTAACCTAACCTGATCCTAGTGGGGCACTGAGAAACTTTTTTAAAGGGGGTGGTAGACTAAATAAGTTTAGGAGCCAAATAAGTTTGGGAACCACTCTAGACAATCTAGTCTTTATTTTTGTTGCCTATTAGTAGTAATTAATCTTTCATGAGTATATTTCTTTTTTTTTTGACAGAGAAAACCTTGTGATGTTTCTTTTCTTTTTTCTTTTTTTCCCATGGTGGCGTACAATCACGTATAGGATCTGCAAACACTTTCATATTTTACAATAGTCTGGTTGTATAGAAGCATTGTAACCAATTGAGTGAATAATGGGAACAAAAAAAAAAAGAAAAGAAACAAAACCAAACATGGAAAAGAATAATAGCATGTGTTGCTTCAGTCTCCATTTAAACTCTGGTCTTTCTAGATCTTTCTCTGTGTGTAGATACTCCTTTCATTCTGAGACTTGTAGAGCTGTCTTTTAACTGTGCATTGCTGAGAAGAGTCCAGTTTATCAAGGTTGGTCATCACACATATGATGTATCTGTGACTGTGTACAAATTTTCCGCTCTTCCATGAGTATATTTCTTACCTCAACTAGATTGTAAGTTAATTGAGGGCAAGAACCCTCACTGTCCAACACAGTATCTTGCAAATAATAAGTGTTCAATAAACATTTGTTAGTCAAAAAGACAAGTGTGATATATTGAAAGGAGTATATAATACCTAGAGTCAAGAGAACTGAGCTCACATCCCCACTCCAACAATCAGACGGACCCTCAGTTTTTTCACAGTTTTAACTACTTACCTCATAGGATCATTGTGAGAAAAAATGCTTTGTAAACCTAAAGGACTATATAACTATGAGATAATGATTATGATTATCATGACTGATTTTTTTTTTTTTACCACAGAAGCACAATGCTGCAGTAGGTCATAAAAATGGTAGAAGGCGTTGGGGTCAGACTGTATTCAAGACTGGAGATAGCTGGGAAGATATTGACGACTCTGATTTTGGAGTCTCCCATTCCAAGAAGCCCAGCATCTCTGTTCCAAAAGAAAAGAAGAAAAAGGATTTGGCTTTTAGGTAAGGCTTCCATTGCAGTATGTGAAGGCTATTTTAGCTCGTGACAACTTTATTATGAGAAAAGATTCTTGGAGATTGTTCCCTTTCTCCTCTTATCTCCCATATCCAGACATTAAATCCTATTGATTCTTCAGTGAATTTTGGTCAACTGAAAAACAGCATTTATTGTCATTTGTTTTTGTTCCAAACCATTTCATTGTATTTCTTAATGGGCAGGAATCTTTACTTCTGACACATTGTACCATTCTTAAAAAAGTATTAGTTGCTGGGGTGGCTAGGTGGCGCAGTGAATAGAGCACCGGCCCTGGAGTCAGGAGTATCTGAGTTCAAATCCGGCCTCAGACACTTAATACAAAAAACTAGCTGTGTGATCTTGGGCAAGTCACTTAGCCCCAACTGCCCTCCAAAAAAAAAAAAGCAAAAAAAAAAGTATTAGTTGCTGATGATATGTGTTATCTGGGAGTTTTTTGTTTTGTTTTTGTTACAGATGTTATAAAATGAATTTAAGCTACGTGTAGCATAGGGTTTATAGTCGCTTTTTAAGAAACCTTTAAGAGATTCTAAATTAAGCTCTGTGACTGATGAAATATATGACATATGTTATGGTTAATTTGCTGAAAAATAACTCTTTACAATGGGCATGACTATTAACAAATGAGCAAATGAGCTCTACCACAACATGATGTTAGCAGTTTTACTTTGTTGATGGGGGGGGGGGGGGGGACCGGATTAGAAACCTTTTGGAAAATTTTCCAATTTTTGCTGAAATTTTTTTTTTTAGCTTTTACTCTTTGATATTTCTTTCTCTTAATTGGCAAAATAGGTAGAGGACACTCTTAAGTGGAGTGAAAGGAGTTAAATATTAAGATTTATGGACTGGTATTTACTTTTGTAAATGTATTTTTCATTTTTTTTTCTTCTAGGTACTCAAGAGAAGGTAGTAAGAAAAGGAATGATACAAGTTAGGGAAGCTTGTCCAACACCTATTTGCCTTCATGTAGTACATGGGCTGCCACCTTGAAAACCTAAGGTTGCTCAGTTTGAATCCTGGTTTGCTGTGGTTTTGGCTTTTTAAAAATATATATATATATATATATATATATAAATGTTAATTCACAGAGAATACTGACTGTGATGGTTTCTTTTTTTTAATTGCCTTTTTTTTTGTAGTATTCTCAGTTTGGGATTAGAAAATTCAGTAAGGGTAAAAGTGTGCTAATCAGGATTGAAATCAAAGCAGTTTTTAGGTAGATTATGTGTTCATCTCTCACTTACCTGCATATAAGTTCAAATGTCTCCCTCCTCCCCAAAAGAAAGTTCAGGCAACTGCTGAGAGGTTGGTTTTATGTTTGAATTGTATTTTCAACAGACTGTAGGAATTTCTAAAAAAACACCTACACAATTCTCATTGTAATCGAACTTTATTAAATTTCCCTGGGGGGATAGGGTGGGGAGGTAAGGAATGGGGAACAAGCTAAAGAGAAGGGAAAAATAGGACAATTTTTCCCAAACCAGGATTTGAAATAACTTAGATTTTAAAGGTGGTAGTCCATGCATGAGATTATGGTAAAGTGAGGATGGATAAACTTCCCTAATTTATATCACGATCTTCTATTCCTGCTCCCTAGGCCCTTCCCCTCTCTGACCTCCCAAATAAAAAAAAAGGTTTAACACAATTATCTTAATGACTGTATATACCTTGTAAAATTGAGATTGCAAATTGTTGAAAGCAAGAGTCATGCTTCATGCTTCTTTAGTAAATCCCACTGCATTTTGTATAGATTTCTAGGTATGTGGCCAGTATTTGCATAATTCATTACAAAATATTTTAAAGATTATCCCATTTGATATCCTTATAAGAACCCTGTGGGAAGGTAGTAAGAGTTTTATCATCTCCCTTTTGTAGATGATGAAACAAATGCTTAAATAAATGATTTACTCAATATCATGTAGCTGGTAAATAATAGAACTAGGATTTAATCCCAGGTTTTCTAATTCAACTGAATATACTTTTTTTTCCTATCCATAGTATCCCCTATAAATTTGCTCATAAAGAGCTACTGGACTGTAATAAAGGCCCCAAAATAATTCTTAAGTGTATAATAATGAGAATAACTCATTCAACCAAAATATATTAAGAAGCTACTAAATGCAAAGCACTGTGCTGAGTGCTGCAGGTCATGTAAAGATGAAAAAGACATAGTTCCTGTTCTCAAGGATCTTACAATCAAATAGTGATAAATCCATGAAATTAAATGACTTTACAATAATGTAATTATTACATTACTTAGGGATAAAAGTGCTAAGAGAATCTGGAGGAAAGAGAGATTACCCCTGACTAAGGAGTGAGTAGGAGAGATCAGGGAACGTTTCATGAAGGGATTTGACAGTTAATACAGCTCTTGATTAATGAGTATGATTCTTACAGGTCACTAAACCCAAATAGTAAGAGAGGACCTAGCTCCTCCTAATGAATTGAAGCCTCTTAGGTGAGGTAAACTATATCCTAGAGTACAGGGTAATGACATTTTTGGCCAGAGTCCCAGTTCTTTTGCACTTCCATATGTTGTATTCCAAGACCTGTGGTCCTTTAATGTCTCCACTGCTAGGTCTTGTGTGATTCTAATTGTGGCACCATCATATTTAAATTGTTTTAATCTTGATACTTGTAATATATTTTCCTTGAGCTGGGGGGTTTCAAATTTGACTATGATATTTGTATGAGTTTTCCTTATAGGATCTCTTTTAACTGGTGATCAGTGGATTTTTTTTTGTTTCTACTTTTCTCCTTGTTCTAATGCTTCAGGACAGTTTTCTTTAATTATATGTTATATTATTGTATCAAGATTCTTTTTTTATTGTAACTTTTAGTTAGTCTAATTATTTTTATATTTTCTCTTCTTGATCTATTCTCCAAATTTGTTGTTTTTCCTATGAGATGTTTCTCTTTCTCTTCTGTTTTTTCCTTATTCATGTTTTGTTTAATCATTTCTTGATCTCTTATAATTTCACTGGCTTCACTTTGCCCACTAATTTTCAGGGTGTCATTTTGTTCCTTAAGATTCTGGATCTCCTTTTCTAGTTGGTTGACTTTCCTTTCATATCCTTTTTTGTTTTTCTTGG
>CM053594.1:136882275-136904620 GCA_028646575.1 Pseudocheirus occidentalis | reverse complement strand
CCCTTTAGCCTGAAACCAAAGCCTTCTGTAAGTCCCTACAGCCAGGGGCTTTCTGCCCCACAGTTTCTGCACTCACTGGGCATGTGCTGGTTCCTTGCCCCTGGCCACTCTTCACAGCACTACTGGGTCTGGCGTTCTTGATAAGCAGAGGTAATCTTCCCCCAGCTCCCCTCACTATCCAGGGTGTAAAAGTTCCTGTGGCTGGGGTTGAGTCATCCTCTCAAACCAACTAACTCCAGAGCTTGCTGCTTGTTGTTTAAGAGGCTTATAGCCCGTTGCTAAAAGGGAACCTAGCCTGGAGATGTTTATTCTTCACAGGATTTTTCTTCTGTCTTCTCAGATTGTCCCAGGAGAACCTGTTATGCCTTTGGTCTTAATTTATCTCCACCCACACTTTGTTGTTTTAATTCTTTCAGGGAAAATCTTGAGAGCTTGGAATTTTCTGACCTAGTACCCATCTTTTCAGAATCTTCTCTCTAGGATTTCTTTCATTCTCTGCTATACACTTTTTACTGTTTTTTTTCCTCCCTTCTGCCCCATTCTGAAAACTTCCTCCCCCAGGCCACAATTAAGCATGGATATATTTATATAGAGATATTGATATATACATACATATAAATATAAACATAAACATAAACATAGGAGATTCTACTCTTAATCTTTGTTCTTATGTTTGCATGTATCTTTTTTTTCCTATCCCTCCTAACTCCTCTACTTCTGCCCACTACCTTGCTTTCTATTTCTTAACCTACCCCTCCCTCCAGCAATCCCTCCCTTATCCTTCTATTCCCATAAATCTAAATACCCTTTTATATGCCCCTTTGACCTATTGCTTTTCTTCTACACACTACCTTGTCCTCCTGTTACTTAACCAGCCACCCCTACAACAATCCTTCCCTTATCTTCCCTTTCTCATAAATCAAAACACCCTTTTGTTCCTTGCCAATCATGCCAAAAATTACTATAATGAGCAGTCACCAGGCCTCCAGTGACTTCATTCCCTAAGCTAAGAATTCCAGGTGAGCTTACACAGTGTTTATAGAGAAGTTTAGCGGTGTGTTGACAGTCAGACTTTAGGGAGGAAAATGTATGCACACACACTTTTAGGTATAATCTGTATTAACACTTTCTTAGCTCTCAACAATCAAATAAGTCCTGATTTGTGATATCTTAAGTTCATGCTAAAAATGTAACAGCTTCATACCAGAGCTAACACACTTGAGTTAAGGTGACCATGATTGTCTTACCTTCCTATTTATCTTCAGACTGATTATAAATCTATGACCTATTAAATAAAAAAAACTTCATTTTTCTGAAATATTAGAACCTCACTTGTAACTTACTAAGCAGTTATTCTGTTTAACCAATTAGTTAATGTCACTCAGTGTAATACAATATGAAACAATCTTTTGTTCACCATACTATAAATTGAAGAGCAACTTTAATAGCTAATTGATAATAGTACTGATGGGGTGCTGGGGTGCCTTTGTAACATTTGGGGTGCCTTTGTAACATTGTTGTAACCTCAGTCTGTAAAATCTCATTTGTGTTCAGGTACCTATGTTTGTAACATCAGCTTGTGCAATTAAGTTGTAAATCCATACCTCCCCCAAGCCTGAAACCACTAACTCTGCCTAGCTGTAGTTATCCCTGCTTGGTACTATAACAAGCTATACCTATGAATGTTTCACAAAAGCATTTTATAAACAACCACTTTAGTTTAGAGAAATGTATACCTCCTTGTTCTAGTGGCCAGCCGTACCTAATGAATCCTTCAATGCACTATCAGTAAGATAACTCCTCACCATTAGGTGCACTCTAGATCTCCAATTAGTCTGGTTTCCCAACATCTATCTTGTCAAACAGGACATTGATGGGTAACAGAATGGCCACCTCTCAGTCAGCCATGACCAAAAAAATGACCCAATGACATTTCAAGGCAAAAACCACACCTCCTGATAGCACCTCCTACCCATGGGCTTTCTCCCAGTTAATTATGGGTAATATACTTGTGCAGTTGATATAAAAAGTGCATGTCCCTTTAAGCACTGATCACTCCTTAACTCCTCCCTAATCCCTCCTTTACTCACCTAGTTAGCATAATTGATACCTGACTTATGGTTTTATTACTATATAATCTGTATCTCAAACTCTTGCCTTTTGCAGGCTTCCTCTGACACCTCCCTTCTCCACCCCCCCCCCATCCTGCTCAATGAAAAGTGTAATAAACTTTTACAATTCTGACTGCCAAGATTGCTTGTGCCTGGGAGTTCTTTCAGACTAAAAGAACCCTTCAGGGATTTCTTAGAAATCCCTGAAACCATTCACCTTCTTTAGTACCAACCAATATTTTGTTAAAGAAAGCTGATAGGAATCATTTAAAGTGTCACATTAGCTGTTCTGAAAGGATTTATGAAAAGTAAGTAAGAAAAGAGCACTTTTATTTTGTATACTCTGATACTATTTTCTGTATTTACCTTCAGTGTACTAGAACCCATGCCCTCAGGCTACAATCAGTCAGGAGGGGAAAACAAGAGTTTGCCTGCTGCTATCTTAAAAAATGACCCTGACTTTTCCTCCAGTTCAGCTGCCAAACAGTACTACTTGAGACAATCAAGATATCTTCCAGGTAAGTAAATGACTTTTAAATGACTTGGATAATTTTTGTGAAAGGCAAAAAAGAATCATCTATGTGTGTATTAACATTCATACTAGAATGTTTGTATCTATTTTATTTAAAAATTCTAATTTGGACTAATCTATATATGTGCATACACACACACACACACACACACACACACACACACTCAACTCCTGATCTCTCTATATAACAAATTTTGAATCCTAGACTATATTTGCTCTGCCATTCAGCACATTTAGAATCATAGAAATTTAAATCTGGAATGGACCTTGAATATCAGCCCCCTCCCTTTACAGATAAGACCTAGAGAGGTGAATTAATTTACCTAAGTTCATTCAGTCGTCAGTTCTTCTGGCCCTTTCCTCTTGCCATTAGTTTATGTATACCCAAGAACATTATGATATCCAAAGGATTAACATTAAAGACTGGTATGATGGAGGAAACTAAAACAAGGGAGAAGGGTTATGGGGCAAGAACAAGTAGGAGAGCAACAGGCGAGCTTAATTAAGGAGAGGGCTAATGGAGGGAAAGAAATAAGATTACAAGTAACAGTAACCTGTTTATCTTCAATGGCCTAAAAATGCATCCAAGATTGTTCTCATGATAAAGGAATACAAGATTATATACTGTTAACCCCCAAACTAAGCAGGAAAATTAAACACATTCCAAAGCCACATGCATAATTTTTATATTATCTGTAAATGTGAATCATTCATTGCCTACTCCTTCTACTTAATTGAACCATAACTATGTTTATGGTGTAAGAAAATTTTCCTAAACCAATACTTCTGGAACAATTATATTTACTAAATTCTACATTTTATTATAATTATTACAGATAAGTTAGAATTTACATTAGCTATAGATGGAGATATTACCAAGTGTGTAATTAGCACTTCTGGTATCTGGGAAAAGCACAAAATCTGCCCTCAAATCTACTTTGTAATTCATTATGTGAAATACTGTAAGTAGGAAAACAAATTTAGTTGAATGGGAGAGGGGAATTAGTTATGATAGTAGTTTCCACTCTGCTAAAAGAGAGTATATGTTAAATTTCATGCCCTCTAAATTTCAGTGCCTTGAAACTGAGCCCCAGTTGTCCCAACCTAATCATGGCTTTGATTTTGCCATTTTAGTTTAAAAGTTTAACCCTAATTTGAATGAGCATGCATGCATATATATAATCAACCAAGTGCAGAATTAAATAAGATACAATTAAATAAATAAATTAGGGAAAGAAAACTTGAAGCAATTAACATCCTATCAAGCTATAGATTTCATGGATGGTCTTTTTGGTGTGAAGATAATGCAATACTGGAGCTACAAAAACACCTGAAGCTCTGCCATCCTTCCGTACTTTAGCTTTTTTTTGGTTACTGCTTTAAACAGACAATGTTATTTAAACATAATTCTGCCCTTTCATATGCCAGGAGGAATTTTTTTTCTACTTTTTTTCTACTGAAGTTCCATAGTAAGTCAGCAAATATTACAGTATGTCAATAAATTTGCTTTTGTGGATATTTATATTATTTAATGGGCTGTTCACACATTGCCCCAAGAGCTGGCCATAAAAATTGTTTTCAAGATCCTAGTATTCTTCACTCACAAAAAGTGACCATCACAATGAAAGTATTATACTATTATTTTCAAACTGAGAATTCAAACTAATCCCAAAGGCATTCAGAGAAAGTAGTAAATAATTAAAAACTTGAATATCAATTTGTTTGGCCTTCACAGGAAGAGGTAATTATCAAAAGCTAAATGTAATCCCAATGAGTGGGTCTGTCTGTCATCTCTATATACTTCTCTCCCTTACTCTAGAGCCCTTAAAGGCTCCTTGTGAGGTTGTGCCTAAACCTTTTTGGGCCCTAAGGGATTGAGGTGGTGATGGAGGGAGGGGAGTAAGAGCTCGGGGACAGAGAAAGACATTTTACTCTCATTTGTGGATCCCTTGATGCTATAAGTATCTACTTGTTGAAAAGAAGATAGCTGTTTTTAACAGTCTGTTTGAGCAGATGTGACTCACTGAGTAGTAACTTGATAGGGAGATAGGAATGGTTTATAATTGGTGAGAGGCAGGAAAGGGTCAGAGGCCCATTGTGCCACAATTAATATACTAGACTTCTGATACTATAGTAATTTTCTGAGTACTAATAATTAGTACCCTCATGAGGACTGAGAAATGTTAAATAAGTGATGATGATACCATGTTGGATACCGAGAATGAATTCAAGAAATGAAATTTGAGGGGATTAAGAGGGATAATTAAATAATTTACTGAGGAACAATCAGTGTTGTAAGTATGCACATAAGCTATGCAACTAGCTCCCAGAATCAACTCCAGTTTCTGTAATTGCCCCCTTGGAATGTTGTTTGTTTGGATTTTTTTCTTGATAATCACTAGTTTTTCTAAGTTAGTTTTTTAGGGTCCATTCAGTGTTTAGATCCTCAAGTCTTGTTAGAGTTTCATAGGAGGTAGTACTGCCTATACCTAGAAATATTCCTCACATTTGACTACTAATATATGAATGGAATTTGGAATTCTTACACTATTCCAAGGTTTTTTAATTCTAATAATAATAAATAGCTATCTTTTCCTTTTCCAGACCTCAAAGTAAATGGAAATTAGTTATCTATTATTATAAAGTAATCATTTCATAATAAAAAGTATTCTGCTATAAAATTAAAAGGCTGAAAATTTAGGAGATATGTGAAATATAGTTCAATCACATTAATATGGACTCTCTTAATTTGAAATATATGGTTTACATTTGTTTACACTTATTCTAATAATTGGAGGAGGTTGAATAGAAGAAAAAGGACATACTAAGTAAATCAACAGGGTGATAAAATTGTAAGGAAGGTACCCTGTATGACAGAAGGGCTTAAACTGTGAGTCAAGATAAATGAATTATAGCTCTGGCCCTTTACTAGCTAAATGATTTTGAGAAGTCACTAAACAAACCTCTTTGCCCTTCAGTGTCCTCATCTATGAATTGATGAATTGGACTAAATTATCTCTGAGATACTTTCCAGCTCTAAAATTCTATGATTTTGTTTAACATACTTTTTTTCTTTACAACTTTTATATATATGTATGTATGTATCTATATGTAGACACATATATATGTACTTATACATATCAGTGAACATGCTAAGATTATGCTTTTCTTTTTATTAAAGAAGTCTGCAGTGATCTGTCTTTGCCACAGCCTACTGAGGCTAGATTACTTGAAAATAATACAATTTTCTTACAGTTATACATCTTGAAAGTATTTCATACTTTATACTTCACTATATTTCATGTGAGTGTAACATTGAGTAACTTTATTTTAGTAATATGTTCATTTTTGTTCGAAGGGAAAATAAAAATGCACCAATTATTGATAAATACTTTCAAAAGAGATATTACGTAAAATATTTTCTTCACCAAAACTTAATTTTTGTAAAGAAAAAAATTACCTTTGTGTTTAAAAAATACTATTTTAATTGCCTTGAATCTACAGAGATACATATATATGTATATATACACATATGTGTGTGTATATACCTATATCTATCTATCTATACATATCCATATCTAGATAGATAGATAGATAGATGGATGGATAGATGGATAGATAGATATAAAATCTTTAAAGTCTGATACAAGGAGGTTTTTCTTCTTCCTTTATGTAATTGAAATTTTTGGTAAGGATTTACACTGTGCTCTAAAAGCAGTAGAAAGCTTTAGGGCTCAACTGAGGAAGACTTACCTCCTGCATCTTAAGTAATATGATGAGACCTAAACTTTATTTACTTTGGGAAAAAGAGAGGTAGAGAATTACCAAGGTTAATAGAAGAAATCCTAACCAAATTGTCACAAAGGTGAACCCCTACAGAATATATTTTCAGTCTATTTTTGTGAATAACTTGTCCCCAAATTAACTGGATTAACTTCCCTAGGACAGCACACTCAAATTTATTTGTATTAATTTTCGACCTTTGGAAGTAGCCCCCCATTTCCAAGAACCCCTGATTTTCTCCAAAGGTCCACTGAGGACAGTGGGTTTTACTGATATCCTTGCAGTTCTGAAGCTTCCCTTCCTCCATAGCTGGCTGGCTACCTGAGTCCTCGAGGTCCTGGAGTACATAGATGGCCAAAATCTGTCTACATTTTGAAAAGAAATGACTTTTCTTCTGGAAAGAGCCAACTGTCTTACAAAATCATAGACATAAACATTAAATAAAGTGAGTTCTCTGTAAAACAAAGCAAACTGTTGTATGGCTTCTTTTCTCCCCTCCTAAACATTGTTCTTTCTCCTCAGTCTTCACTGTGTTTTCAACCAGATCATTTACCTTAATTTCTAGAATTTTCCAAATTGTAATGTATTCCCCAAATATTATTCTGTTTTTCTGCTCCTTTGTCTTCATTGTGTTTTAAAGACTTAAAATAGTACTTTTATTTTTAAAAAAAAAAAGGATATATTAAACTCTCTCATTACATATTATTGTCTAAATTTTACATTTCAACATAATAGGATCAGTTCTGAAATAAGGAGGCATCTATCCTTGGCCCCCAGTCTCTATCCTCCCTATTCTATTTTCTCCAATTCTTATTCCTTTTCTACTTCCTCTTCTTTTCCTTATGTTACTATATTAAAATATTTCCTACCCACTTTTTAATCCTTAATCATTTTTTCTTTCCCAATCATTTATTTCAACAAAAAAGAAAAAAAACAAACCTGCTTGGCCTATATTTTAATATTGCTAACATTCCCTTTTCCTTCCTCACTGACTTTTTTTTTTAATGCAGGAGGGTAATAGGAAAATATCTAATAGTAAGACCAGAGATGCCTATGCGTTTAGAACTAATCCCATAAAATAAGCTTTTGGAAAAAATGGAAGATATTGGCAAGAGCACTGGTTTCAGTGTCAGGAGCCTTGCGTCTTAGACTGTTGTAGTTAGTTCTGGGTACCACATTTTAGGAGAGACATAAATTAACAAGCTACTGTGTCCAGGAGTGGGTGAAAACTAAAATTGTGAATCTTTCCTAGAACTGGTTAAAAGAACTGATAGTTGTTAGCCTAGAGAAGACTTAGAGGGAAAATAAATTTTGTCTTCTAATAATTGAAAGATTTTCTTGTAGGAGAAAGATGAGCCTTACTGTGGTTGGTCCCAGAAGGCCTGTTATGCAATGGAAAGCTTGCTAGGCTAGGTAATAAAAGGACTAGAGCTGAAATCCTGCCTCTGCTGCTTATTGACTGTGTCACTTGGCAACTCACTTCACTTCCCTGGCCTCAGTTTCTTCATCTGTAATTTGAGGGACTTGAAGTAGATAACCTCTAAAGTCCCTTCCATATCTAAATCTATAACCTTACAGAAGTCTAGGACCAATTAGGAGGAACTACAAGAAGACAGATTCTAGCTCAGTATGAAAAGAATGCATCAGAAGGTAATGAATTCACTGATGCTGAAAGTGTTTAAGAGAGGCTAGATTAACATTTTTCAGCAACACTATTATAGAGGACATTCATGCTTCAGATAAAGGGATAGATTAGGTGAATTCTGATGTTCCTTCTAATTGCTAGCTCTGTGACCTTAGGCAGGTCACTTTTCTGAATCTTGATCTCCCTCATCTATAAGACAAAAATTGGACTAAATGATTTATAAGGGCCCTTCTTCCAATTCTTTTTATTTTAAATCCGTAAATTCACTAGAACCTATTGTGAGCATATGCTATTTCAAAGTCTAAATAAAAACAAAGTGAGGAATAGGAAAGGGTACAAGTTAGGCAAATAAAAATAAAGTGGAAATAAAAATCTCTAGAAAAGATGTCTTAATTCAGTTCTATGAAATTTAAGTGGTGACAAAGTGCTCTACTTGTTATACTATCCCAATATCCAGATAGTTAAGGAAAATGTATGCATAAATTAGAACGGTCTTGAATATAGTACCCTTGACATACAGAAAGTGGCATTTTAGGTCATTGAAGAAGAGCTTGGGGACTCCACAGAGCACAGTAAGGACCATGGATGTGGAGCTTTATTCTCTCTGAATTTGGAAATGATACTGCAGTGTTACAGAGAAGATTGGTGATGATAATTTTTAAAGTTGTTTTTCCAACAGGTCTTATTTACCTTAAAATCTCTATTTCACATAGTATTTTTTTAAATTATAAGTTATTTCTTTAATTCATTTTAATTCAACTTTATAGGAGAGTCAAAATATCACAGTGATATCATTTAGAGTAACAGTCCATGCACCTTTGATTTGACTTGCTCTTCTTTATAATAATAGTATGTACCCCTTTCATTCGTTTAGTCCAAAAATTCAGCACTGCAGAAGGTATTTGTAACACTGATGTTTGAATCATGAAAGCCATAAATACTTACTGTGAAGTTTTTATAATTCTCTATCTAAATAAAAAGTAGTTATGCATGAACAGTGCCTGGCTGGTAGGACAGTGGATAAAGCACGAGACCTAGAGTCAGAAAGACCTGAGTTCAAATCTAGTCTCAGACACTTATTAGTGGTTAGACCTGGTCAAGTCCCTTTAGCTCTGTTTGCCTCCATTTCTTCAAATGTAAAATGGTTATTATAAGAGTACCTCCCTCTAAGGGTTGTTGTAAGGATCAAATGAGGTAATATTTGTAAAAAATGTTTAAGTATATTGCCTAGCCCGTAATAGGTGCTATGTAAATACTTATTCCCTTTCCTCTTGATAAACTAATGGATGCCCTTACGTTAAATAAGATGAACTTCTGATTCTATTGTTCTAACTTAACCTCATTTATAAATAAGACTCTGTTCTGGCAGTAACCATTGCAAAACCTGGGCTCTAGCAGGGATGATAGGTAGCACAAGGAAGCATACCCCTACTTTGTTATAAAGGCAGCCCAATAGCTCCTGTTTTCTTTTCAGGAATGGCTTTTGTGAGGAGTGAAGCCCAATTAAAATCCCCTTTAGGTTCTTCCACTTTCTGGTGATTCCTGCATCAGAAAAGCCAGTAGCATTGCTATCCCCCAATTACAGTACTCTACTACTTAATAATTAATTTTTCTCCTTGAGCTAAAGTGGAAGTTTCTTGAGAGCAGGAATCATTTCACTTACATTTCTGTATCTTCCATGCCTTGCACATAGTAGGTGTTTAATAAATTTTTGTTGTGGAATTTAGTGTGCTAGTTTCATGTGTCTGTAAGGTACCTATAGACACACAAAGAAATCAGGAGCACCATTTCAGTTCTGCATATAAAAAACTCATCATATGGGGATTGTCATTTTATAGTTCTCTTGTATATTTTAACTTGATCATAGGAAAGGAGAACAGATATACCTTTCTCTCCTAAGATTAGTTTATAAAAAATGATACTCAGCTTTTAAGATTTTGATTGGGACCTCAATTTCTTCAGTCTAAGTTCCAGTAAGTTAAAAAATAATTTCACTGTAATATAACACTATCATAATATATGAATGAAATGAAAGCAACATGCTTGTTGGTTTTGAATTTTAACAGGAAGAGAGGTTTGGACAACTTGTGAATTCTAGTTATCACTCTAACAGTGCTCTGTCTACCTGTGTATTAAGACATGATACCTAACTTCTTTCTGTCTCACACACACAGACTCTAAGAGTTGGAAGGGACCTCAAAGGCAATGTAGTAGAATCTGTTGCTGACCAAGGACCTTCTCCACAACCTATCTGACACGTGGTCATCCTGCTTGAAGACCTTCAGCAAAGGGGTACCCAGTATCCACTGCACTTTTGGATAGCTCTGATCATTAGAAAGCCTGTCCTTACATGAAATCTAAATCTGCTTCTCTGAGCAAGCAAAACAAGTCTAACTCATTTCCATGTGACAGTCCTTGAAAATAGTTATCATATATCTATGTCTCCAATGAGACAGCCTAATCATACCATTTCTTTCCAACTGTCCTCATGTGGCATAGTACCTGGGGCCTAATGTCCATCCTGATTGTCCTCCTTTAGATGCACTGTAGATTGTCAGTGCTCTTTCTAAACTCTGATACCTAGATTGTACCAGATGTGGTCTACCTGTAGTACAGTATAAAGGAACTACCACCACTTTATTTTGGATACAATACTTCTTACTGCAGCCTAAGAGAGTAATAGCCCTTTTTGTCTACCATATCTTACTTTGACACATATAATAACAACAATAATAATAATGTGCATGTACATAGTGCTTTAAGACTTGCTAATTGGGGCGGCTAGGTGCTGCAGTGAATAGATCATCTGCAATGGAGTCAGGAGGACCTGAGTTCAAATCCAGCCTCAGACACTTAATGCAAAAACTAACCATGTGACCTTAGGCAAATCACTTAATCCCAATTACTCTGCCTTCCCCCCTCCAAAAAAAAAAAAAAGGCTTGCTAAGCATTTTACATCATTTCATTTAATATAGCAACCATAGGAGGTATTCCAGTTTTGTAGCTGAGCAGACTGAGGCTGAGAGTGGCTGACAGTGTCACACTCCTCATGAGTGTGTGAGGAAGGACGGTTTCCACTTCCAGTCTTCCTCACCAGGGTTGACATTCTGTCCACACTGCCACTTTCAATTCACAGAAACTCATAGAGTCCAGGAGCTACACCAGGAGTGGGGGACTTGAAGCCTCAAGGCCACATGAGGTCATCTAGGTCCTTAGGTGTGGCCTTTTGGCTAAATCCAGACTTCACAGAATCCTTAATAAAAGGATTTGTTTAGTAAAACTTGGACTCAGTCAGAAGGCCACACCAAAGGATCTAGAAGGCTATATATGGCCTCAAGGTTACAAGTTCCCTACCTCTGACCTAGACAAACTGCCATCTAGCCAAGTCTCTCCCATCTTATACTTGTGCAATTGACCTCTTGAACTTGTATAAAATTTTAAATTTTTACCTACTACATTTAATCTTATTAACACATTTAGTGACCTACTATGTGTCAGGTGCTATGGTAGGTTCTGAGGATGCAAATACAAGAATGAGACAGTTTACATTCTACTAGAGGCATATAGCACGCTCACAGATAATTTCAAATATATCAAAGGATATATATGAAATAGATAGGGGTGGCTAGGTGGTACAGTGAATAATAGAGCACCAACCCTGGAGTCAGAAAAACCTGAGTTCAACTCTAGCCTCAGACACTTAAGGCTTATTAGCCATGTGACCTTGGGCAAGTCACTTAACCCCTATTGCCCTGCCTTCCCCCCTCAAAAAAAAAGCAAATAACAACTAGGGAAATCAAGATAAATGTCTAGGAGTTGACATTTGAACTGAGTCTTGAGGGGAGCTAGAGGTTCTCAGATGTGGAGGTAAAGAGGAAGAGTGTTCAAGATGTAGAGGACAGCCTATACAAAGTTTTGAAGGTAGAAAAGGGAATGAAATTTGGTGCAACATTATAGGTTTTCAAGATCTAGCTGGATCCTGACTCACCGAATACATTAATTAGCCCTCCTAGGTTTATATTATCTAGAAATTCAATATCCATAACATCTGTGCCTTTGATAAAAATGTTAAGCAGCACAAGGAAAAGTAAATTCTGGGTCACTTTATTCAAAACTACCTCCCAAACTGACATTGAATTATTAATGAGCCCAACCATTCAACTGCTTTTGCATCTAACTATACTTTTGTCTAGTTCACCTCTTCTCCATCTTATCAACAAGAATAGCGGGAATTTATTGAGTGTTTTGCTAAAATCTAGGTACTGTAAACTTGAACTATAGTATTCCCAATCCTCTATTTTAAACTTGGTCAAAAAGAAAATATGATTAGTCTGGCATGCCTTTGATATAACCACACTAGCTTTTTGTGATCACTACTTCCATTTGTCTCTCTGATTATAATTTTAGAATTTTGTCAGGAATTGCCATCATATTCATTGACCTACATATCTTTTTTTTTTAATCGGAACATCTTCCAAGTGACTCTTCTATTCCCCACTATTTTTCTTTTAAAATGTTTATGCTTTTTTTCACATCCCATTCATTTCCTCATATATTCTACTCCCCTCCTCAAAGCATGGAGCTATCACTTGCAACAAAGGTCCCTTTAAAAGAGTAAAATGGGGCAGCTAGGTGGTGCAGTGAGATGAGCACCACCTCTGGAGCCAGGAGGACCTGAGTTCAACCCCGGCCTGTGTAATGCCAATTTGATATTTACAGCACCCACGATCACGATAAAGACTATGACTATAAAAATTCCTGCATGGTGCTAGATTGCAAAATATAACAAACTCTCCATATAGAGGACAGAAGCAAAGCATTTATTTAAACACCAGAAAACTGAATCCCAAAACCAGTAAGCTGATTCTCTCATAGTAGCAAAGAAGTTAACAAACCATAACAACACAGAGAGCCACAGCATCCTTTAGCCTTCCCACAAACCAATATAAGATCAATATTTACTTACAAAACCTATAAACATGTTAACAGTGACTGACAACATATATGGCATTTCACTTCGCAAAGGCCCCACATCTACAAGGAAGAGAATTAAATACATCTCAAACAGTTTTGGGGCAGGGGTTGAGTTTGATCATTACAATTATACAGCAGTTTCATTCAGAGACCATTGACAGTGATTTACAAATAACATACAATGTAATTCATTTCGATTCAAGAATTTATTAAGTGCCTACTGTGTGCCTGGCAATATTCTAGGTGCTGAGGATACAAAGATGAAAATCAAACAGCCCTTACCCTCTAGGAATTGGAATTCTATTGAGGAGAAATCATATGCATTCCAATAAGTGAACATAAAAGGTACACAAAGTAAATACCATGTAATTCTAGCAGGAAAGAGTATGAACAGCCATGGGGTTGCTGAGTTTGATGGCAAAATAGGATGCATAAAGAGCTATTCCTTCCAGCTTTGTGTTAACTGCAGATTTGATGAGCATGTCATCTATACCTTTAGCCAAGTCATTGATAAAAATGTTAATATAGGGTCAGGATCTCTGGGTTATTTCACTGAAGACCTCCTGCCAAGTTAGTACTATACCATTAATAGCTATTCTTTGGGTCTGGCCATCCAGTCAGTTATGAATACATCTGATTGTATTATTATCTAATACAGTGGTATCAAACTTAAATTGAAATGGATCCCTTGTGGGTTATATATTGACTTAGAAAACCATAAATTAACATTTTCTATGTTGTATATTTATTTATCTTGTTAAATATTTCTCAATTTCATTTTAATCTAATTCCACTTCACTGGGGAGTGTTTATGGGCATTGGCCCACATGTTTTGATGCCTTGATCTAATCCCTATCTCTCTATCCCTATTTAATCCCTGTCTCTCCATTTTCTCCACAAAAAAAAAATCGTCAAAAGTTTTACTAAGATCCAGGCAAATTATATCTACAAGTATTCTATTCACCTACTAGTGTAATAATCCAAGTTTAATAATCCTGTCCAAAAAAAAAATGAGGGTAGTCTAACATGACTTGTTGATAAAGCTCTGATGACTCTTTGTAATCCCTGCTTCCCTTTCTAGATGTTTACCAACCAACTCTTTAATGATCCATTCTAGAATTTTCACAGGAATTAGAGTTAGGTAAGCTATTTGACCAATAGCTTGCCAACTCTGTTCTCTTCCCTTTTTTGGAAGTTGAGATAACATCCTAATCATTATTCCATCTACCCTCCCCATCTATCTTTTTAGGAAGCTCCCTCAATCATTGTGATAATTAGTTATTATTTTGTCTTCTGAATTTCATCCTCAGAGCTTCCTTCCTTGGAAGAATCTGAGTTTGTTGAGTTCCTATCAATTACTTTTCTGAACCTGAAGGCACTGGAAAAGTGCCTACCTAAAATATAGTATATACACTATGCTTTCTTTTACTCTATCATAAACTCTAAGGTGGAACCAAGATCCTCATCATCTCTACCTTGTCAGCCAGTTCCTCCTTGTTACTGTAAATCAGGAAAAGAATTACAATTCCCCTCATTGCTTCCTTCAGCTTTTGCAGGATAAAGTTTTCATTAAGACAAACTGAGAAATTATTAGCTGTTCTTTGGACAGAGACTTCTAGCTAATGTTAGACAATCGAAGTTTCCGATCACTACTTTATCATGACTCCATGCTAGGCTTTTTTCTCCCCATTTGATCTTTTTAGTCTTTATATCCAGGTGGTCTGTAATCCAGTGAGAATATTTACTTTGGTTTTTGCCTCTGTTATCTTGATCAAATGCTCCCCGCCATTCTGGTTTCTGGATTTGTTCATGAATGTGCCTGTTTAATATACAATACTACTTGCTCCCTTCTCCTATCCTGTTCTCTTTGAGTAAGTTAAACCCTTCCAGAGTCATAAGTCATAGATCCCATCCCAACATGTCTCCATAATACTTCTGAGGTAAAATTTTCCTTGTTGCATTAAGATTCCTAGTTCACTTTGTCTACTCATTCTTTGTGCATTTGTTTATAAGTATTGGAAAGCATAGGTTTCATTGCTGGTTCCTTTCTTAGATTTTGGCTCCTGAAAACCTCTGAATGTTTCTTCTGCTCTCCTTCTACTTATATTGCAGCTACAGTCTAACTGGTGTAGATAACTAATGTAGCCAGGCAAGTTTCTGTCTTTTTCTTTCCTTTTCAATTTACAGCCCTTTTCATTATGTTTACATGACTTTAGGCAAATATATTGTTATCTCTAGGTTAGAATCTAATTGTAGAGATCTTTAAATGACTCTCTATTAAAGCCTAGAGGCCACAAAGAACCATTGTAGATGTTTGAACAGGGAGTTGACATAATCGGATGAGTGCATTGGCAAGATTAGTTTTGCAGCTACATGGATAGATTGGAGAGCCATGAAGCTGAAGACAGTGGGAAAAATTAGAATGCTTTTACTATATTGGCATATAGGTGATAAGGATCTAAATTAGAGTAGTAGGCATGTAACCAGAGAAAAGTGGACAGATGCAAGAGATATTATGGATATAGAATTAGTAACTGATTTGCTATGGAGGAAGGGTGAGGAAGAGAGAAGAATCAAAGATGACACCAGAAAAAAAAATGACACAAAATCTTTGTGAGTAGAGTGGTGGTTCCCCCACAGGAAAAAAAAAGTTTAAAAAAGGGTCAGGTATGTATAAAAGGATAATTGGCTCTATTTTAGACATGTTGAGTTTGAGATTCCTACTGAACATCCAGGAGAAAATGTCTAGTAGATAATTGGTAATGTAAGACTTAAGGTCAAAAGAGAGGATAGATATCTATAGATAAATGTAAGCATGACCTAAGTAAAGATGTTTTGGAAGCTGATGATCACCAAAGGAGGGAGCATAAAGAAGAGAGCACTGAACAGAGACTTTGGAAAGACTGATGATACTCCAGCAAAGGAGACAGAGACGAAACTGTCAAAACAGAACCACTTTAAAGAGAACTGTCATGAAAACCAAGATGAAAAAGGTAGTCAGTAGCAAAGAGCTCAGAAGTTCATCAGATGTCATTTACTTGATTGAAACAAAAGAGGTCAAAGACTTGTAGTCAACTCAGTGGCCTCATGCTTATTACGTTACAATCATTTGCTTTCTTTATGAAGATAGTTGGGTGGCACTAGAATTGCAAACACTAAATATTTTTTCAAAGTGAAATTGACATTATTTAAACAGACAAGAAATGATTGATCATCAATGTACAGGTCAGATCTGTGCTGACTTACTAGAGCAAAGGGCAAAATTAATATCAAATTAGAATAAAGGAAAAATGAGAAGATAACATTATATACAGTTACAATAAATCCAGCCTGACCTATTTAGAGGATCTTTGAATGCCAGAAAATGGGAAATAAAGGAAAAGATATTGTCATCTACTAATACCATTCATTATCCACAGAATTTTAACCAACGTAAAGACATGAGTATAACAAGAAAGTCAGAAGAGCCAGTGAAGCACTCCAAGCAGCAAAGTTTTTGTGCTTTTTTATGAGAGGACAGACATGGCTGCCAAAAACTACGTCAGCTTAGATTATAAACTCAATTACAAAATGTTACAGAGGAAGATGATTTAGCAATATTAATTCACAAAACAGCAAAGGATAATGGAGGGGAAAATAGCTGCAAAAAACTTGGCATGAAGCCAAACCAAGCCAGAAAATTTATAGATGAACCTAAAAGGAACATAACAAATGGACACAAAATAGACCATCTTGTTCATGGTTTTCATCAATAACAGTAGAAGGATCATATTTGACCTCTAACAGCATAATCCTAAAGAAGAGAAATCAAAGAATAGAAGGATCATATAAAATAAAGGTGTCTAGAGGGGACTAAATTTTGAAACCACTGAGTTAAAATTTTTAAATGTCTATAAGAGGGAAAGACGTAGAATAATTTGAAAATTTGTGGACAGTATTATGTGATTCAGAGGATGTTAACTTCTAGTCCATATGTCTACTTACCCATCTCAAAAAAAAATACGAGAACAATCTTCATATATAGTAAGATTATCCTTCTAAGATACCAGTGGTTCTCAACCTTCCTAATGCCACAACCCTTTAATACTTATATATGGGCGTATCTGCATGTGGGTGGACCCACCTGGGGACTAATAGAGGAGCAGTTTCTTGCTCCCTAAGACAATCTGAAATATGTGTTTTCTGATGGTCTTAGGCAGCTGCCAAAGGGGTCGCGACCCACAAGTTGAGAACTGCTGAGATAGACAGAAAGTCAACAAAGTGACTTTGGCAAACAATTTTTGTACGTTAAAACCCTTTTAAAGTCACAGGTTACTGATGGATTTAGACATTATGAGATCCTATTGTGTTTGTTATTTATTGATTGTAAAATAAAATGAATTGGTACAATAAAATACAGTCTTAAAGTCTCCCCAACAAAGGGTTTCCCATGCATATATGTTAAGATCACAAATAATTTCTCAGTCGTTGTAACCAAGGAAATGACTTTGTTCTCCTGTCCTCTGATTATTAATACAAAAAAAAAGGCTTATAATGGCAACACACACACAATGAAAAAGTGCTCACCACTTTCATGAAAGATATCCTGTGAAGAATTCAAATAAGTGTAAGAGGGATTTTTGCAGATGTCATTATGCTGATTGTAGCAAGATCCAGAAAATTACAGAACTTTAAACAAATTATGGCATGTTAGTATAATGGAATATTAAAGTTCTACTACAATGATAATTGCCAGTAATATATAAGGATTTATATGAAGTGATACAAAGCAAGGTAAACCAGAACTGTATATAAATTGACTATAACTATATGAAAGAAAAAAAAAGAAAGTCAGAATTAGTGGAATAGACTTGGAAAGACTTGAGATAGAGTGAAAGCATTTTCTTTGCTTGATTGTTCATTAATTTTGTTCTTCCTAGTTTAAAATGTTGTTGGTTGGTTGTTTTGGGGGTTTTTTTGACAGAATTTATTTTTTATTTTTATGTTTATAATAAAAATAATTTAAAATATTTAATAGAATAGTTTAGAACTTCTTCAGTTATACTCACAATGATTGAAAGGGGGTCAGCCTAATAATATTTGCAAGAAAAAATAAATAGCTGAGGAATGATTCTTATCCAGACTATGAACACTAGGTGGACCCAGAAGTAAACAGGAAGAAGATTCTGGAATATATTGCATTTGGAAATTGACCCCCTTTCAGGAGTCCCAAATTATATAGACTGGCACAAACTCCTGTCTTTTTATTTTTAACACTGATACTGCTCAAGTCATTCGGATCTCTCTGAATTTTTAGACATCAGTCTACAAAAGAATCCAATTTCACAAGACCTAAAGGATAACAGAGAAACATTTTGGTGTCCATAAGTAAGCTACAGAAAGACATTATCAATGAGACCTGGAACATAAGAAGCAGTATAAAAAATATTGCCAAGAAAATATCTGACCAGAAAGGGAGATGGATTATTGATACATCAAGAGAACAGATTGTACTGTACTGGTACCCATGGAATGTTAAAAGGCCTTCAGAAAGTCCTCTAGGATATTGGGTAGATCCTCTTTGGAGGATTTATGAGAGACTGTGAACAAAAATTGTACAGTTTGAGAAGTTGTAAATGGGTTGTGATTAGCACTGTTGAAGAAAATACTCAAACTGGTAAAAAAAATGTAGTTCTTTTAAAGCATTGAAGCACATTTGCCAGGAATCTTGAAAATCTTATTATATATATATATATATATATATATATATATATATATATATATAATTTTTTTCAAAATAAAAAGCTTGAAACTGAAAAGGAAGGAAGAAATACTGCCTCCCTAACTTTTCAAGAAAGCAAATTGAATCTCATAAGTGGTATCACTGAGAGTTGGTGGATTGAGATCCATAAGTAGACTATGCCTCTATAAAGTAAACCTTATTCTAAAGGACTGGGTAGGTAAAAGGGTTGGGAGGCAAATTGACATTGCATTTTTTTTTACTAGACTTATAATGATTTTATCAAAATAAGAATATCCCAGTAAAGAATTTCCTTCTACCATTGCAGTTTGGCACTATCTCTGCAATTTACAGTCTTCAGAGAATCACCCAAGGTCCCTGAGAGGTCGGAGTAGCTAATAATTTACTTATGTTGCTGATAATTTCATCCTTCAGAATCTAGAACTAAGATGAGAACTTCTATTATAGATTTGTCTCATTAACCAGGAGGAATTGGTTGCTGGAACAGAAATGAAGAGAAACTTTGGGATAATGATCAGTTACTCCATCTTAAATTTTATAGTGGAGGAGAGTCAGGGCTAGATTGATGGGGGATGATAGGTAAAATCCATGGAATAAGATGCTTTATACAGAGAAAGAGAGATTGAAAAATCTTCTCAAGAATGAAATCCAGAATAATTCTAATAAGGAAAAAGAATTGTCTAAAGAGACTGATACGAATGCATAGGGAACTTGCTGACCCACATAGAAACTGAAAAGAAACCTTGTGTGTCTAGTTTGCTGTAAACCAGTTGCTAGTCAGCTATATGTATCTAGTTCTTGTTTTAATGAGGGCCAAGACTAAGCCAGCCCTTCACTGGGGGTCGTTCAGAAACTCCTGACTGGAGTTTTTAGCTTGGGAGTTTGGAGCAGGAATTGAATTGCAGTTTGTGGTTCCTGTGACTAATTGATATGGTGCCATTGATGTACTTTTCTTTATGTTATTCCTTTGACTAAAACTTTTATAAAGCAATGATATCAAAAGAGATGATTTCATGAAGCATAGCTCAAAGGGGCAGAAAGGAAACTATTAGCAAATGAGGGCAAATGAGCTGAGTAATTTGATTGGTGGATGTGTTCACACACAGACCCACCCCAAAACTCAGACCTGACAGCACTCATATAGGGGTGGATTTGTTCAGTTATTTTCAGTTATGTTCTACTCTTCATGATTCCATTCTGAGTTTTCTGGGCAGATACTGGAGTGGTTTGCCTTTTCCTTCTCCAGCTCATTTTACAGATGAGGAAATTGACAAGTGACTTGCCCAGGGTCACATAGCTGGTAAGTATCTGAGGCCAGATTTGAACTTAGGTCCAGGGCTGGCACACTCTATCCACTGTGCCCCCTATCTGCCTCACATAGAGCAATTGGCAACCAACTGCACCAGGCACTTGAAGAAAGTCAGTTTGTCTTAGCCAATACAGCAAACACCTTTTGGAGTTGGTGGTCACTGCACCAAGATAATTAGGGAGATAGTAAAGACCTAGCTGTCCTTGATGAGTTAAAGTCACTTTGCCCAGATAAAATCCATTCTAGGGTATTTTAATAACTGATGGATGTTATTGTTCAACCAGTGTCCGTGATTTTTGAAAGGTTATGGAGAATAGCAAGATTGGAAAAGGACAAAAGTCTTAAATTTCAATGTTTGCAAACTAATGTTTGCCAGTGAGACTGAAGCCAATCAACTCCTGGAAAAATTCTGGAGCATGTTATTAAAAGATAGTTAACATCTAGGGGGAGAAAATGAGCCCATGTGGTTTCTCCGAAAAATAGGTCATATGAAACCAAAAAAAAGTTTTCGTTACAATTTTATTGATCTAGTATATCAGGCAAATCACAATGTAGTTTACCTAGATTATTTTAGCAATATATTTGGCATAACTTCTTATGCTGTTCTTGAAGAAAAGATGTAGAGAGGTGGGCTAGACAATATAATTGGGTGGTTTGGAATTAGCTGGATGGCTAAACCCAGAGTAATTATTAATAGTTCCAAATCAGTTGGGAAAGATGTCTCCTTTGGAGTGTCCCAGGATTTTGTGCCTGACTCTGTTCTTTCTTTCTTTCTTTCTTTCTTTCTTTCTTTCTTTCTTTCTTTCTTTCTTTCTTTCTTTCTTTTTAGCATTTTTCTCAATGATAAAATGGTTGGATTTTGTCAGTGATTGGATAGAAGTATAGATGACATGCTTGTCAAATTGGCAGTTATACAGTGCTAGTTGAGAAATCTAACATGGGATGAAAGACAATCAAAATAAATTCTTACAGCCTATAAAATTGGATCAGATCTTCTAAGATGAAATTAAATAAGAATAAATGTGAGGTTTTACATTTAAATTCAAAAAATTAACTTCTCAAGTACAAGATGAAGAAAATGCAGCTAGATAACAGTTTTGTCTTTAAAAGAGCTAAACTTTTATCTCGGTGTGTTAATGGCAACCAAAGAAACTAAAGTGATCTTGGTCTACATTAAGAGAAGGCTGATATCCAAAACCAGATAGGTAACAATCCAGCGGTACTGGGACCTGGCCAGAGCACATATGGAGTATTGTGTTTAACTTTGGATGCCTCGTTTGGGAAGGATATTGATAAGCAGAAGAATCCCAAAGTACAGAAAAAGGTCTTGAGATTATTCCATGTAAAAATCAAAGGAACTCCAGATGTTTAGCCTGGAAGAGAAAATACTTTGGTGGAATATGATTGTTATCTCAATTATTCCAAGGACTGTCAAGTGGAAGGGGAAATAGATTTGTTCTGCTCGGCCCTAGTGGGCAGAACTGGAGCAACTAGTGAAAGCTTTAAATTTAGAATGATGTAAGGAAGTACTTCCTTACTATTAGAGCTATCAAAAAAAGGAATGGGCTACCTTGGGTAGCTGTAAGCTCCTCCTCCCTGGAGATCTTCAGTAAAAGACCAGATGACCACTTTTCAATTATTTTTATTCAGCTGTGGGTTGAACTAGATGGCCTCTGAAATCATTTCCAACTCAGATTCTGATGCTCAATCTCCCAGTACTGTCATGTGCTTTGAAAAGAATCAGCAAGCTATATTAAGTTGCTTACTGTCTCAGAGAGGGGTGAAAAGGAGGGAGAGAACTTAGAACTCAGGATTTTTTAAAGGAATGTTAAAATTTGTTTTTAGATGTAATTGAGGAAATATTAATAAAAAAGAAAAATCAGCAAGGTCATTTTTTTTCAAATCTCTGGAAAAGTTATAAAAACAATTCTTTTTCACTTGTACACCTAAGAAAACACTGTTTGTATTTTAATGAACTAATTTCAAATTGTCATCATTTTAAGATGAAAAATAATTTCAGTAACAATTTTTTCAAGAAATTTTATCAAAGTTTAACATTTTTACTTAGCAGTGCTAATAACATCTTAAAACATTTTATTTTGGGGGTGGCTAGATGGTGCAGTGAAGTCAGGAGGACCAGAGTTCAAATCCAGCCTCAGACATTTGACACACTTACTAGCTGTTTGACCTTGGGCAAGTCACTTAATCCCAATTGCCGTGCTTCCCCCCCCCCCCCCCCCGGCTCCAAAAA
>CM053594.1:136855515-136882175 GCA_028646575.1 Pseudocheirus occidentalis | reverse complement strand
TTCAACTTCTGTGTTTACCTTCTAACCTTGAAAATTACTGTCTTGCCTTTTTAAGGTGTCAATCCTAAGAAGGTGTCTTTGTTGACCCATGGAAAAGAAGGAAATCCATATACCTGGAATAATTCATTATTTTCCAAACCACTGGGGCCCATTGGTGCAGGACTTGCTTTCAACAGGTCTAATGCAGGTAAACCAGGAGATCACATTCAAAGAAATATTTCCTCATTTTTTCCCTAGGGTTTTATCCCTTTAGCAAGATTTTAGAACATGGACAGAGTTATTTCAGAATGAAGTCAAAGCACCAGATTTGGTCTTTACTTATTTGTGCAATAATTACTCAACCATTTTGTAATGCTTAGATGTCAGTCTAGAGCTAACATGGCATAGAGAGTCAGCCTGAGAGTCAGGAAAACCTGGGTTCAAGCCTAGCTTCTGACACATACTAGCCATTGTGACCATAGGTAGGTCATTTGGTCATTCAATACTCCAAGGAGGAGTTGCCAGTGTGCATCAGTGAAGGAAGTTCCCCACACTGAAGCAGTCATATATGTCCAAAGAAATAAAGAAACTATTGTAGTATTATGGTTTAATCAAGTGTTTCCATTAGTGGTCAAGATGAAGCATTTCATCTTCAAAGTTATCAATTATATTCTTTGCTTCTTCTTTAGTAAACAAAAGTATAATTGAAAATAACATCTGCTGTGGTTACTCACTGCATAGAGAACTGACATTAGACTTGTACCCGAGGACAGTCACTTATTTTCAAAGGTCAGCTTTTCTTTATCTTTTTAAAAACTCATTCATTCATTCATTCATTTTAAGTCTTTATTAAATGTCTCTTATGAGTAAGGTGCTACACTAGGTGCTGGGGATAAAAAGACAAAAAGAACATAGTCACTTCATTAAGAAGCTTATGTTCCATTGGAGGACACAACATATGCAGTGATCAAGATGTATCATTTGAGGCTGGAAAGAGCACTGGCAACACCAGAATCATGAAATGCTTCCCTTGGGTTGGGGGTTCCCAACCTGGTGTCCATGAACTTAATATTCTTAAGAAAATGTTTTGAAAGGTACATTTTAATATAACATAACGTAATATAATTATAACACAATTTAACTTATATAATTGATATAGTATATGATATATGATGTAATATGTAATGTAGTGTAATATAATTAATGTAATGTAACATAATATAATTAATGTAGTATAATTCTTTGTAATATTGTGCTTTATGCCTTTAAAAACATTATTCTGAGAATTCCATAGGCTTTACCAGACTGCCAAAATGGTCCTTGAAAATAGGTTTAAAACCTCCATCTGGGGGCAGAGCAACCTAAGTTGAGACTAAAAGAAACTTAAGGATTCTAGGAAGAGGGTTAAGGTAAGTTCATGTAGGACATCCATGCCAGGTTCATAGAAAAGTGAGTACATCAGTTTGGCTAAAATGTACAGTGTGGGAAATGGAGTAATATGAAAATAAATGTGGAAAGGTAGACTGGAGTCAAATTGTGAAGGACTTTAAATGCCTACCTAGGAGTTTGTATTTCATCCTAGAGGCAATTGGAAGCTATTGAAGATTCTTGAGCGAGAGAGTAACATGGCCATACCTGTGCATTAAGAAGTTTATTTTGGGAATTGTATAAAAGATGAATTAGAGAGGGGAGAGACTACAGTTATGAATATACTGATTTAGGAGACTATTGTAATAGTCCAGGTGAGAATTAATGAGGGCCTGGACTAGGGTGGTGTCCGTCAATGGAAAGAAGGGCCAGATATGAGAGAGATTGTGAATGTAGATTTGACAAGATTTGACAACTGGTTGAATACAGAAATGAAGGAGAGTGAATAGTTAAAAGATCAGTTTGAGGCTGTAAACTTGTATAACTGGAAGGATGGTACCCTCAACAGAAATAAGGAAGTTTAATGGAGGACCAAGTTTAGAAGATGAAGGTTCCATTTGGGATATGTTGACTTTTAGATGCCTATTGGATATCTATTTGGAGATGTCCAGCAGCTGGTTGGTGCTGTGAACTGTCACACAGGAGAGAGAATTGGTTATTTCTTGTTTTTCCTAAGACATTTTTCATTCTATTCATTCTTTCCTTTCATTTGCCTTCTCTGTAGAAGAAAGCATAATTAAACCAATTGAAAAGCTAACATGCAAAGAAATGTTACCTGAAAAAATAGAGGAAGCAAAAGGTAATATTTAGTTATTAGAGGTCAGTGTATTTTATTCATTGTATCCATTTTCCTTTTCTCTGCTTGCTTTGTATTCAAAACTGGCTTGCTGCTACACAGACTTTACATTTCAACCGATAATAAAGCTATCAGACTTTTTTCATTAACTTCAGATTGCTAATTTTTGTCTGTTGAGCTCTTAAGAATAAGGAGATGTGACTCGGGCCCTTCTGTATCATATAACACAAAACTAGAGAGTTTCTCCTTCATTTCTTGTCTCAGTAGAGGAAGTGCTAGAGCAGAGTCTGAGAAAATGAAATAATCCCTCTTGCAGAATCCTTGGACAGGGGAAGTAAGTTCCACTGGTTCTGTTCAGTGTCTCCTTTCTGTCCTTCTCTCCTTTCTCCTCCCAGTCTCTTTCCCTTCCATAATCTCTTCCCTCCCTTCCCTGCAAGACATCCAGGACCATAGTAACCTGGGAAGAGAATGGATCTGCTTCCGAGAGATAAGATTGGAAGGCAGAGGGAAATGTGGCACAGAGGGAGATAGAGAAGGGAGAGAGAAAATGTTTGCTTTAACTAGGAGCAATCTTGAGGAAGAAATACTGTTAGATTAGCATAGCAGCAATTCTGTGACTGACAAATCTTTCCACAAATTCTATCGTATTTTCCCATATTAAATAATGGCTGTTCACAGAAGTCTAATTCAGTTAAAAATATAAAAACTATTACGTTTATATTATAAAACTCTGATATTTTATGTTTTTGCTAATGTAGACAATAGAGTTCTGCTTAAGTACACACGGTCATGTTTAAAAAGTAAGTAGCCCAGATGAGGTAGAGAATGTACAAATGTAAATTTTATACTTTTGATAATAATAATGCTTGATAATTTTGGACATCTGTGTCTAGTTTGTTTTCATAGCACACTCCATATTCAAAATCATCCTAAAATATTTTTGGCTTTTCAATAATCTGACTGTAAAACTTCATACTATGTCATTAGGAAATTTTGGAAGTTATACTACTTATAATCAGCCAGGATATATCCCTTCATTTCACAAAAAAGAAGTTGGTTCAGCTGGCCAAAGGATACACTTAGCACCTCTTGGTCCCACAACTTCAGGTAAGAAGTGTCCTACTATGTAAATTTCAAGGTACAGATTATGTAATTGCTGTTTCACAGAGGCTAAAAAACTTAGACAAATCAAAAACCCATTGTTCATTTTACGTTTGTCTACAGTGATTCAGTCATTACTTTCTAACAGTTTTGTTTATTCATTAGCAAAAGGTTTCTTGTTTTGATTTGGTCTGGGTCTCACAATAGGCTTCATGAAATCAAAGGATTTAGAACTGGAAAGAGCCCCCTTCCCCTAATTTCACCAATAAAGAGACTGAAGCTCTGAGAGGTGAGGAGACTTTGCTCAAGATCCCACAGTAAGTGGCTTTTCTCTATAGCCCCACTACTTAGTGCACAAAAGTGATGAGATAGTCATCTGATAATTTTTATTTTCCAAATTTAGCCCTCAGAGACTCTTCTCTTCCCTCAAAGAAAACCACTAGGTGGCAATAGAGTCCCTTGGCTACCCAGCTTCAGAGCATAAGCTTTGTCCGTGATTCAAGATGGTGCCTCTATGTCTGAGCTAACTTAGATTTTACTTTTACAGATAAAATTAAGCAAACATTAATATGGTACTTTTAAAGCAAAGTACATTTTAGCTTGATATGAGGAAAGAACTTCCCAGTTGTAGCAGTACAGATATGGAAGGTAGTACTAAGTACTACTTATGCCTAGGAAAGTAGTGAGTTCCCCCATCCCTAAAACTTGGTCAAGAGGAAGATAGATGATACCTTGTCAGACAGAGATGTTACAGGAAGGAGGAGGATTCACATTCATATATGGTTTGAACTGGATGGTCTTTAAGAAGTCCTTTCCAACTCTAAAATTCTGTCAATTTTCAAAAAACTACTCTAAAACACAATTCATTATTTCTGCAGGAAGTCTGATTATTACCATCCATCCTGCCCCTAATATTATACATTGACTTTGATCAGAATTTCTAACTTTATTAACTCATCCTTCTACCTTAATTTAGAATCAAAACCTTCTTTGAGTTTGTACTTGACTCTAGTGTCTGATACAGTTTGACCTTCCAGTTCCTCCCTAACACTAATCCTTCTAAACACTAAACCAGGTCTTTATCAAAACCACTGAATGAAAGTTTCAAAACTTATCAAAGGAAATACCTTGGACAGATTACTTAGCTTCTCTGGGGCTCAGTTTTTTCATCTATTAAATAATGGATGTCTAGATAATGAGGAAGGTTCCTCTCCTGTCTATAATTATTAACAGATAACCTCTCTTGTTTAAAAAAAATTCCTCTGGCTTCCTGCTCTAAGTTACTTTCTTTTTTGCTTCCAGTGAAAAAGGAGCAAAAAGAGAAATAGATAAAACTGTGCTTTGCCCCTGGGCCTAGTACCTCCTTTGACAGCAGCTAGTACACTTCTCTGCTACTTTACCCTTTGGGACTGAAACTAAAGAGCCTCTCCTTTTATTTTTTTCAAACTGGGAGAGTTTTTAAGTATGTTTTCATGCAATGGAAGCCTGTTTAAACTAATTTGCATAGTATTTTAAAGTAGTTCATTAGGCCCAGAACCAAGTTGGTCTAGTAACACCAACTAGCAACTTTTATTTTTCTCATTATGGAAGTTTGAACTGATTATAACCTTTAAAATATAGTCAAACACTTGAATAAGAATAGACTGGTTTCATAAGCCATTACTTTATTCTCTAAGATTAATGCACTACAGTTAGGGTTTAGAGACTTTAAAATATAAAACATCCGGGACTCCACTTAATTTTTGTATTTTGCATAGCATAGAACTGCTTGATGGAAATATAAAGTGACTGTGCTCAGTTAACTTTATTTGTGAAAAGAATTGCTGAAGGTGACTAAATAAGTAATATTTTATATATAGAAATTATAACCATAAGAAATATTGCAATAAAGCAGTCTTGTAAGGAGTCATTTACCACTGCTGAATAGTAATTTGTAGCAGATAATAATGCTTTTTTTCCTTAATTAAGTACATATAATTGAATACTTTGGTACAGAGTTGGGACTAGGTGTAGGTAAGGTAGGCAGTTGCCTAGGGTGAAGTACATGGCAGGACACTGAGGATAGTTTTAAATATAATTTTTAAATAAATGCTTATATTTTTAATACCAGAAAATTCCAGCATTGAATACTGTAATTCCAGCGTTAATTCACGGTACAGTGAAATCCTCTTGGACAATAATGTATTGGGTGGGGGATACAGAATGTCATTTTCAAATGACCTGGTCTAGAGCCCATGGAGATCTTGTCCCTGCTCTGCCTCTGTACCTCCTGTAGGAATAATCAACTATATGTAAAAAAGGTATTTGTTAAGATTACATTTTAAACAATATCAATGTCATAATTCACATATTAATTGTTCTGTCAGGTCATCATGCTTATTCCTGTTTCCTTTTTCCAAAGTAAATGTTATCTTATAATTTTTCATCTCTTCATTTACTCTGCCTATCAGATAAATCTACAGACGGTGATAGGAGGAAAGGTAAAAAAAAGAAGTAAATGTTAATCACTCTCGAGTGATAACCTTAGGAAACATTGTGTGTAAGAGAAGTGTCTTCCAGTGCTCCCACTTTTGTGAATCTCCCACAAGAAAATAAAACCAGGTCATTACCGTATTTACTCAAATATTTTCCCCCTCTTGTATTCTCTTGTTCTCTTCCTTCTTCCCCCTCACCCAATTTTGAGAAGAAAATCAAGAAAAATCCTCCACTATCCTCCAGGAACACACACATTTACACATTTTTGCCTCTTCTCTGCTCTGGAATGGCAACCATGGCTGCCAGGAGAATAAGCAGCTTCTTGTTTCAAGTAGAGTATCCTTGGCAAGGCAGAAAAAATGTTTAAATTAACACCACATCATAGCCACGCATCACGACTGCTTGCCAGTGGCTGTGGCGTCTGGGGAGTCTGGGGAAGGAGAGCAGCCTGAATCAGCATTCATTTATCTCTGTGCACCCTGTCCCTGCAGTACTCTGAGGCTGTTGGCAGATGTGACAAGGAGACACTGAAGCAGTCATCTAGGGATTATGGTAGCTGTCTCCTCCACCACCCCCACACCAATAAACCACATCAACAATTTCTAAAGAAAAACAAAGCCTAGATGTAAATACCACCATTTAATCAATTGTCCTAATGATTCCCTCTCTGAAGAACTGTCTCAGTCTTTCTAAGCTAACTTAGTAGACACAGATACCTATGTGGGTGGCCCTATGATACTTTTTCCCTCCTTTACTCCTCAGTACTCAGATCTTTTTTTGCTGTTGTGTCCGTTCCAGCCCCACCATTAAATGTACCTGTCATATCTTCCAACTTCACCATTTAAATGAACCCATCATATATCTCATGCACTGAGGCCCAGGATATTAGCTAGCTAACATACTACAACATAGCTATGATCTCTCCATTATGTGAATGGCACCTTCATGGAAAATTAACATGTGCATTTTAGCTTGTGTCTTGTGAGAACACTATCCCTCCCTTTGGTTGTCAGTAATTTTAAGGTTGGAAATGTCAAGCCAAATAAGAAAGGAGCATTAGCATCATGTTGGGCAAGTGAGAGAGAAATTTTCCTGACAGTCACGGCCTTTCAACCACTTATCACAGTTCACAGGCCATGCTATCTGGGTATATCATGTGGACCATTGCGCACTTAAAAGTCTTTTCCACTCTAAGCTAAGAGTGTCAGAAGACTAGGATTCAGATGCTCGCATAATTCCCCCCACACACACACCCGGTTTTAGAAAGTATCAGAGAGAAATGGGGGAAATTATGCGAGTAAATACGGTATGATTGGCCTTAATGTGTAAAAATGCCCCATTTTGACCTTTACATTTCATCTCGACATTTGGGCTTTAAGGGTGGCAGACACTACACAATGTGAAATGATATCTCAGTAGCAAATGAAAAGCAGCACACAACAAGACTCATGACAGAGTACCTACTGTACCATGCCAGTCATTTAATTTAGGGGAAAAAATATGGAAACTGTAAATGAGCTATAAAGTAATTTAGCTATAGTATCATAAGACATAAGTATGCCTGCAACACAGCTGATGAACTGTGCAGGTAAAGATTAGCTAATATCCAAAGAATATATGTGTTTTTAAGTTGTCCAGACTTTTGACTGAATAAACCCAACCCATTAATAAAATAGCCTGATATAATTGGTTTGGGGTCTATAGGAACATTAATTAACAAATGATCAATAAGTTAATCATTCACTCTCTTGCCTTTTGGAGAAATGCAAGTGTTCTTGATTCAAAGGAATTAAAGTTTCCACTTCTAAAATAAAACATAGTTGTCTTACTTTGTAACTCCACGAATACTTGTTAGGAAATTCTAACAGGATTCATTATACCAATTGAGTTTTCTATAGTTACACAATATTTGGATACCAAGTACTTGCCTCATTAAGACTATCTGCATTGTGACTTTGGACAGTTCACTAAAATTATGTATATTTAAGGGTTCCTAGATTGAGTAAAGACCAGAAATTCCAAGTATGTCCAGCCAGCCTGACCCAGCTTCGGAAAAGGCAGTAGTATAATCGGAGTAATCATAGCTAGCATCTACATGGTGCTTTTAGGTTTGCACAGAACTTTACATAGTGGCAAGAGCACTGGATTTGGAGTCAGAAGACCTGAATTAACATCCTAGCTCTATAATTTATTACCTATGTAACCTTAAGGTATCACTGAGCCTCTCAGGAACCTCAGTTTCCCTGTTTTTAAAGTGAAGATGTCAGACTAGCTAAGGTCTAAGTTCCCTTCCAGCTCTAAATCCTATGGTCCTATTAAAAAAAAAGTATGTACGTATATGTATATGTATATATGTGTGTATGTGTGTGAATATGTATTTACACATATATACATATATACATATATACATATATACATATATATATATATATATGCCCACATGCATATATACACATCACTCCTTGCCAGCATGAATCAGAAATTTCCAACAGTGTGGGAACTTGAGCATGTTCCCTTGTCTGTTGCAAATTTCAGTTAGGCCAACACAGCTCTAAAAGTTCTGCTATACCTCTATATGGGCACTGCCTGAATCTTTGTTTCTGTTTTCAAATCTGTAAAACAGAGCCATTGGAGGTGTTCATTAGAAACCACTGAATGAGTGTTTTGAAAAGCAAATTTAAATTTTAAAACATTGCCCCCTAAAATGACAGGAATAATGAACTTCTTTGAAATGTTTGTAATCAAATCAATTAATGTAGTTCTCATTTCTAATTTTGGTTTCTTTCAGATTATGCCTGGAACACAAAAACTGGCCGGACCCAGTTTTCAGGCCCTACTTACAATCCTCCAGCAAAAAATATAAATATTTTAAATCGTGCACATCCAGTTCATTCAGTACATGGAAGAACAGACTGGGTGGCCAAATATGGAGGCCATCGGTAGAAGGGTTGTTTCACAATACCCTCCTTGTCCTAGTACAGTATGTTCCGTTGCTATACTCTGGGAAATTTCTACAAATGTTTATTTCCACTGATTTCTGGGAGAAATATGTAACAGTGGATACTTTAAAAGCAAAAAAAACATCTTGTATTTTATTCCATCCTTAGAAATGAAAAACATATCTCCTTAGCATTATTGTCTACAACACTGATTTAAGGGTAGAATTTTATAAAGTATTGAATAAACTTTGCCAAAGTATCAAGTATTTTGATCTACAAATGAATAGATAATACATAGTACAAGAAACTTTTTTCCTTTTAAAAACTCCTGAAACTTAGGCCTTTTTTATACACTAAACATTCTCTCCACGTTGCATTGTTTTGGAGAGACTGGCCTCAGATTTCTGTATTTATCTGAAAACACCTTCAGACCATGGCAGGCTCCTGGAGATGATGCATATTTGAGCAAGCCTTTTTCCTATTGTATTGACGGGTGGAAAGTCAAAAAGATGGTGGCTTGCCATTTTATGTTTTCTATTTTATAAATACTAGACAGTGATAATTTTAACCTTCCACAAATAAATATTTTTCTAAGGAGGGTATAACTAATGCAGAATATATCAAAATTATGCTACTGAGGATACAGTAGTGGAAGATTCTGTACACTTTGTGTCTGGTCTTATACATTCTGGTAACTGTAAATATCAGTGGCCTGAGGACTTCCGAATTAAGGATAGGACACCATCAAGAATGTCCCTGAAGTTACGTTAAATTTCTGCTCAGCTCACCAGCCTCACAGAATGTTATCACTGTGTTTCTATTGAAAACAACTAAGAGATATTTGATCTTGTTCCTGGAAGTAAGTTGTTGATGTTGTAGATCACTCGCTACACCCTTTTCATTTGGCTTACAAAGCAAACGCATTCATTTGCTGAGGCAACAAAGGCACGAAAGACATGTTTTGTACTTTTATTTCAGAATCTGTATTTAAGGCAGACACCTTAAAGTTTGTACTACATCATTTAAACCTGCTACTTTGTTAACTAGAAAGACTATTTATTCTTTTAAGATACAACAATGTTATCAGTTGATATTTTTATATATTATTATACTTTGTAAAAAAAAATGTAGCTATTATTGCCTTCACCTTGTGGTCCTGTAACTTGTGAGCTGTATCAAATGGCATGTTAGCAAAAATGCAAGCATTTTGCTACAATAGCTGCACCTTACATTGTTGAAAAATGCTGTATAATTTTGGGAAAACATCTAAAGAATAAATTGTCTGATTAGTAATGTGCCACAACTTTAAATCAGCCATATTGCTCTGTGTTTCTTTGTACTATTTGGTCAACCCTTCAATCTAATAAACCATTTATGTCATCTACAATCTCTTAACTCTGAATGGTATCTATTAAAACAATTACAGTTAAAAAATAGAATCCTAGATTGTTAGAAACGGAAGGGTTCTCAGAAATTATTCAGGTGTAATCTTCTGACTTTGTAAATATGAAACTAGTGCTCAGTTGAAGGGAAGTGACTTGTCCAAGGTCACATAACTAATTTGTCAAAAAGTTGGAACTAGGTTCCTGGCCTCCTGACTCCCAGTCCAGTGTGCTTTCTACTAGATTAGGCAGTTTTTCATATTTATAGTGAAAATATAACTATTATTCCCCAAGATCTGTTTTTAAGGAGAAGATAACCTTAGGGAAAGTCTTGCCAAATTAGCTATTTGCCACATACCCACAAATAATATATGCCAGATTAATGGGAAAGAATATTGATTGTATTTATTTTACTACTGTGAGTGATCTGAGTGGTCATTTACAGGTTGGTAAATATTTGCTATTTATTCACAAGGTTATCCATGTCTGTGATAGCATTTCATCATTTAAAAGTCATGCTAAGAAATGTGGAATTAAATTTTTATATTGTCTTAATTGACAGAATTTTCAATGTTTTTTTTAATAAATTACTAAAACTCAAACAAATGCTGTGTGTCATGGAGCTTGTAAGTGGAAACAAGTACAGAGCTCACATAATACTTTACAGGAGAAAAGAATATACTTAAAACCATGCCAGAATTATTTTGTTTCCTTCTACTTGACTCCATCCTGATTTTTCCACTCTGACAACAGGCATTTTATTCATTGAAATTTATGTATGTATGAGCACTACCTGTATTGCCCTATTTTCATATAGTGGGGCAGCTGTCAAGCTTTGAGTGTTCTGAGGGAAGACCTAAGGAATTCCCCTTTCCCATCACTGTGGGATCCATTTTGCATCCTAAGCAGTCCTGAAACCATAATTTAAGGGGGAAAATGAGCTTTTGATACTCATTTTTTATTACACATCCATGACATTTATCATTTACCCAAGAGCTAGTAATGATAAAAGATCTCCTTAATTAAGACAGTGCCAACAATCATAAGATTCTTACCCTAACTTCCTAGTTATTCAATAGGCATAGCTATACTTAGGGTCTCCTTGTTGGAAGATAACATGGTTCTGGGTCTCCTCATCTGGGGCTTCTACTCCAGAAATGGCTTAGCAAGGGGCCTTTCTGGTACCCATGGAGAGCCAGAGTGGCCTAGTTGATAGAGCGGGCCATGGAGCCAGAAAGACCTGGGTAAGTCACTTAACCTCTATACCCTAAGCAACTCTCTACATATAAATTGCAGAGAAGATGCTGACCAGCATTGGTAAAGGAAATTCCTGTTTCATTGAAATCTCTCTCAGGTGATGATCAATTGCCTGGGGTGTTCGGTAACCTACTCATCCAGGTTTCAGACCCAGTTCAGCTGCAGGCTAAAACACATCTCTAGTCTAGACCAAACCTATGGAAATCCTGGCCGAAAGAAGTCAGAGGGAAAAGTTTGGACCGTTTGAACATTCAGAGTTTTAAGCAGATGCTGCCAACACGAGCTCAGCCAACAAATGCTAACTGGCTCAATTCATAGGAGGCTCCATATTAGAAGGAGAGCAAGGAACTCTTATTAAGAACCTCACACTGAACTAGAACTTAGTACTATTCCCTAGGCGCAAGTAGTAATTACAAAGAATGACTGTTATGTTAACAAAGTGAATAGAAGAAACTTAAAAGAGAACTGGGGAAGTGAATTGTCATGAGTTTCTGGCTTATAGATGAAACATTTAGATGTATTAAAAAAAAAAAAAAGGAATACTGATTTTGGACTAGAAAGCTGCCCATAGCTCTGATGGCTTCTTGAAGAGGAAACGATCCAGAGAGAAAGGTGTAGCTGTGATCCCTTGGTGCACTGACCCACTGGGAAGACAGCTAGAGGGAGATGTGGTGTCAGTGGTTCTCTGAACCCCTTCACAATCTAATGTGTCTGTGCTTGGGACTTTCTACAGAGCTGCTAGATACTGGCAGAATTATTCATCAGACAGGAGAGTCTATGAAAACATGGTCATTCAGACACAGTCCAAACTTTATTCTATAAAGGCAAATGATCTGAGTCTCTACCCCCTGTCCCTCTAGGGGCACATCTGAAGATGCTACGAAAGTATGGGGCTAGTGCTGAGATACAAAACTTCATTTGGATTTATAATCCCAGGTTTTGTGAAGAACCAAGTTAAAAGTGGCCATGCTATTGTATATAGGGGAGCATTTCTCAAACGGGACCCAGCAAACCAGGGATCATCTGAAGTTCAAATTTGCAGGTAGCAATTAATGCCAGTGCCCTGGGAAAATATATATAAAAATAAAATCCATCCCATTAGACATGTAAGATTTCCCAGTGTCTTACACTAGAAAATGTTTGCTCAAAGTATTATATGGGTTTATTTTTCTCATTAAATGATGAGATTCTGGTAGAGTACAGGTGAAAAATGCCAAAAGACTAATTCAGTTCCTTCACTACTCCCAGAAACATATATTTCTGTAGAAACCTAAGAAACATTAGAAGAAAAAATGTTATGACCATTTAATTCTCCCTATGCCCTGGGATTTTGTAGACTTGCAAGGGTTAGCATTCAGAGAAAGATAATGCTCATTGAGGGTATAGACCAAGGCACAAAACTATAAGGGGTAATGTTTATAAATGAGATTTTTTTGCCACCCGTTATCAGAAATTACATAACCAGTTTTGTCTGATGCCAAAGTGGGTGCAGATACATATATACATATATGTATAGATATGTGGGGGGTACACACACACTATGTAGATTCACACACCAAGTTCCTTCACTCCACCTTTTTATTAATCAGGTAAACAACCACCATATGATTAACATCCAAAGAAGTGATGCGCAGCTCCAAATTTGCTTGAGGGTCTTGGGCAAAGTGGTGCAATCAAATCCAGATGTAAACTCACTTGAAGCAACTGGAGTTATTTGGATCTCTTTCTAAATTTAAGGCCTAAACACAGAAATATCCAATAAAGTGAAATGAGGAGCCTTGGAATACATCCAATACATGTGAATACAACTGAAGTGCCACAGAGTGAGTCAGTGACAAGACTAGAAACTGAAACCAGATTTCCCATCCTCATGGCAACTGACCATGTTGCTTGTAGGAGGGAGACAGGGAGAGGAGTGAGAGGGAGAGAGAAGGAAAGAGGGAGGGAGAGAGGGGGGGAGGGAGAGGGGGAAAGGGAGGGGGAGGGGGAGGGGGAAAAAAGGGAGGGAGGCAGAGAGGGGGACAGGGGGACAGATGGAGAGGAAAGGGGGAGTGGGAGAGGGACAGGGGAGAGAAAGAGTGTGTGTGAGAGAGTGAGTGTGAGTGTGTGTGTGTGTGAGAGAGAGTGTGTGTGTGAGAGTGTGAGTGTGAGAGTGTGAGTGTGAGAGAGGGATAGGGAGAGAGGGAGAGGGAGATAGGGAGAGGGAGAGGGAGAGAGAAGGGGGGAGAGAAGGGGGAGAGGAGAGGGAAAGGGGGAGAAGAAGGGAGAGAAGGGGAGTGTGTGGGTGATGGAGTGTGTGTAAGAGAATGTGTGTGTAAGCATGCATGGGGTGGGGGGCATGTTTTAAGGAGCTTTTAATAGAAAATTAATTTAGCCATGGTGACTGATTCTCATATGCCAATCAGAAAGAGAGAGCAGCCCTGATCCAAATATGCAGACCCTTTTTATACCATGTAGTCCCATTATTAATTGATTACAGAGAAAAAACAGGCACAGGGATTTGTTCTCTGTAGTCAGGGGAGTGTAAACACCTTTCTGATGAATGAGGAACAAGCTATGGGAACCAGGGATTTGTAATTTCCTCAGTGCTGATCAATCAAGAGTTAGACATGGAAACTCAGATTGCAACTGCCTCAGTCTTATGGATGAGGAGCTAAATACAATTGAGAGTGCAATTCCAAAGGAAAAACAAACCCTATTACTTGAGTGCATTCTTTTGCTGAGCCCTGGTTAATATTCACCTTGGGTTCATTCCCAGGTTATTGTCTTTCTTTCTGGGCCTGCTAGTTTCTGGTTCAGCTAGGGTATTCAGAGCTTATTTGATTTCTTTAATGTTACAGAATATCAGAGTATTTCACTGAGATTTCTACTTAACTAGTTCTTGTCCATTTCAATATAAAATAGAAATAAAGGTGGTCACTGCCTAAGGGAGTGTCTGACAGCCCTGCTTCAGGCCTTTTTCTCAGTTCCTCAAGCTTTCTGGTCACTGGATTGGCAGATGGACAGACAGACCTCAAATCCTACAATCAACTACCAGCCATGTACTGGATAGTTCCCAAGATCACCTTCTGAAGATAAATAACACCTAGAACCCTTATCATAACATGGCCTGCCAGAGCACAGAACTGGTGCTAATGTGGGTCTGTCTTCGTTTCCTTACAAAGAGTTTCATCGGGTTAAATTTCCCAAGCTGCAGTCACAGACCTATGACACAGATGTCTAAGCCCATGTTCAAGGTTCCACATAACTGACACCCCATTTGTAATATAGTTTTCAGTCTTTCTGCACACACTCAAATGAGAAATTTCTCTTTCTTTCAAGTCTTGAGAAAGTTCCCCCGCTTGCTTCTTAACTCACGAGTTAGCTCAGAATACACCATTACAGTGTACCTGAAAATGAACTGTAAGGAAGAATTATTCAGCAGATGATCAGTGAAGAAACCACTCAACTGAAGATATGAAGTATCAGAACAACATGATGTCATAAAATATTTTAATTGATTCTCTGAGACAAGCGTGTATATCTGGGGATAACCAAACGTGATGGAAATACAAATTCTTCATCATCTTCCTTTCACAACACGGCTTTGTGAGATAGCAGACAACTCCTGCAAGTGGTACAAAATATTTCAATTGTCACAAGATGCTGAAACTCAACTTCTGACATTTCTGGAGACAACTTGCAGACTAGACCAAACTGTTACAATGGCAGCCCGCTATGGGATGGGATTGCTGCCTACAAAGAGATTCAATAATTGATGGGTCACAAAGTTCAGTTCTTCTTTGGTTAAAAAAAAAAATCTCCAAAAATATCAGGATATGTACAAATGCTCAGGTCCTCAGCTCATTTCCCATAATACACTCAAGTGCTGGGAGTTTTCAAGATTTCCTAATCTCCTATCAACCTTGACTCAGATTTATAGTTATGCTTGTCGTGGTTTATCCAACATCTTTAGCCCGAGTCTTCCAACCATTAGGAGACTATTAAAAAGAAACACAAAAAAAAAAAGTTAAAAAGACATGTCTTGTCTATTTTATGGAACTTGATAACTTCTTCCTGATGCTGGTAGCCAGCTGCATTTTTAATCCACCCTTAGAACAACATTGTGTAATAGAAGATCATGTATGTGTTTTAGACTTGGAGTCTAAATAGCAAAATGTGACCTGAAACCCCTACCTCCCCTCAGAGATACACAGTCTCATGTCCGACTGTCAAAATGAAAATTTCTGCACAAGAATATCCTCTTGCCCATTAATTTCAAGCAAAGCTTAACATGGTAACATTTCAGTATAGGGGTTTAGTGGAATTTCACATTCAAGGAACTTTTTCATCATGCATCCATTTTAAGGTAAAGCACTCTGAAAATGTAGGACTTTGGAAGGGGCCCTAACAATAAGCTTAGGTGATAGGAAAAATACAAACAAAGCAAAATAACTCTCAGTTTTTAAGTTCAATGGATTCAGGCTGGGGGGAAAAAAAAGTCAAATTTCTAAAACTTTAGGGATTGTTAAAAGTAGAGTAGAAAAACCACAAGGTGAGGTGAGGAAACACAACATTTCCATTCCCCATTTAAAAAATTTTTGTGACTTGTTCTGAGTACAGTACATTACTAGCCTCCTAATACTTTGTGTTAGGATGTTAGGAATGTCAGCAAGCAGTTATTTTACTCTTGATAGGTGATTTTTAAAAAGTCTGCTACAAATTTAAGGTTGATTTTTAATTACAAACTGAGGGTGTGATAAAATTCCTTCCAAATAGAATGCAACAATTCCATAATGGAAGTCAATGGAAAGAATGGAATTCATTTAACCAAAATTTGCTTTAGAGGAAATTTTCCACTAAACAAGGGACAGTTGTATAGATAAGGAGTACAGGTATATCAGTAATGGTCCCTTGATATTCATAGTAATTGTTACTGTTCTAGCCAGAAACTCTGAAGGTCTTTCCCTCCCAAGCTGATTCTCTTATGAAGGCAAATAGGCCATCTTTTGCCTCAATTCTTACCTAGCCTTTAACTACTGAATGGGCATTGCCTCGGACAAACAGACCTGTTAAAGACCTTAGCTTAAAAAGGCCAAGGTCTCCCACCATATCTAGGGCCATCACCAGTCTTCCTGACCTATTATCTTGGACTCCAATGATTCTGCAGGAGAGAGTGAGGCTAATGACTCTGCATAGCTCTGCCTCACTTAAATCCAATTCATTTGCAAGTCAAGACATCCCCTCCTGATGTTACTGGTCCCCTTAAAAACAAATAACTTTCTACCTAGGTTTGCCTTGGAAACATCTACTAGTGCAGAGAACCCATTTATGCAAGAGGGCACGGGGCTGACCTGGGTGTTAACAAAGCTAGTTTTTCATTGGGTCTTCAAATGAAATCTGAAGTCAACCTGTTAGCGCCATTTCATGCTGGATGATTACATGATCATTAGGATCTGCAGAGGTCCTACAAATAACTGCCCTTGACAAAGAAGAGGGCTGGGAAGAGAATGGTCAGGGACCCTGATGCAAGCCATTTCAGCTAAATTTGCCTGGTCACCTGGGGTGCCCCCTTAGGTATGATGCCCCCTTCACCTTCTGCTTCAGGCTTTTCCTTCCATTACAGAAGGTGGGTTTATAACCATATCATTAAATTACCACTCAGAACCGCACCTGCTTTAGAGGGTTTGTCATTAGGTACAGGTGTATGAAGTTAACAAACTGTTGATGACATCTTTCTTTGCCCTACTGAAATAAATAATCAGTAAACTTAAAAAAATTTGTCTTAGGCAACAAATAAATAGCCACCACAGACAATCTCTACTTAAACTAAAAGATAAAGAAGCATATTTTGGCGACGATACCTGGCACCGGCAATTAAGCCCGCTGGCATGAATTTTCCAGAGTTGTAGAATCTCATTCCCATGATGCCAGCCAGAGTTCCAGATGCAGCTGATGGAAAGTGTGAGAAGAATGGTCAAAATAATTACCAGTATATGTTTGAATGGCAGCTAAATGACAGTGGAGAGAATGCCAGACTGAAGTCTGGAAGGCTCCTCTTCCTGAGTTCAAATCTGCCTTCAGACATTTACTAGCTATGTGACCCTGGGCAAGTCATTTAACCCTGTTTGCCTCAGTTTCCTCATTTATAAAATGAGTCAGAGAAGGAAATAGCAAACCACTCCAGTATCTTTGCCAGGAAAATCCCAAATGGGGTCACAATGAGCTGGACATGACTGAACAACAATATATGTTTGGGAATGAATGGGATAATGAAATTGAAATCCTACCTGTCCTTTAAGGCCCACCTCATCCACAGCCTTCTCTGATCAAGGCAGCCCTGAGTGCCCTCTCCCACCACTGAATTTCCAGAGAACTTATCCATACCACACACACAGCACCTAGGGACATACTTACTACACATTTGATTGGTTTTGCTTCCCCCTATTATCAATGTTTAAGCTAACAGGACTGACCACAACCTCCACTGTCCTCAGTGATTTTACACAGGAATTTCAATAAGAAAACACAAATCACGACCATGCAAATACACGCAGTAGTAAATTAGGATATATATTTAACTTTTTTCTGAATGTGAATAGAGGTGAAAACAAATGGAATTTTTTTTTTCCTTTCTGGATCTGTGACTTCATCACTGTGAGGAACAACCAGCAGGGAAACTCTTTACACTGCTGTAGATCACACCTAGTCTCAGAGCTGTCCAGGTACACAGAGGCTAAGTTATTGACCTGAGTCACAAACTAGTCAGAGAAAGGACTTGAATTAATCCATGTCTCCCTTACTCTAAGGTCAGTTATCTGCTTCCTACAACATACTGCCTCTCAAACAACAGGAAAAGTGTCTATAAGTACAATCGACTCACCACATCCCACTCCATCAACACCCTGAAGCTAACACTGCCTATTTCCCAGTTAGTAGCTTGTAAAGAATACTTACCTAGGGAAACCCAAATGTTCTTAGGATCCTGAGATACCTGATAAGCTCCCAGGCCTGCCAGACCACCAAAGAGAAGACCAGCTGCTAGGGACGGGACACTTCCTAGAACAAATCAGATCCAAGTTAGCTAATTCACAATGTGGGTCACAGGTGGCCTGCTCTTGCTAAAATTACATTTATTACAATGAGAAATATTAAAAAAAAATTGTCATCCAACCAGTTAATGAGCAAGAAGAAGAAAGGAGAAAGAATAAAGGGGAAGAAATGAACAGATCTGAAGCACTTTCTCCACTTCTTTTTCTTGCAACATGGGTAATATGAAAATACATTTTACATGGCTTCACATGTATAACGATATCTTACTGCTTGCCTTCTCAAAGGACGGGGGAGGGGGAGGGAGAGGGAAAGACTTTGGAACTCAAAATGTCAAAATAAATTAATGTTAAAAATAAAGTGGTCAGTCACCAGTTAGAAAAACAAGGTTTGTAAGAATCAGAGCATACCTGCTTTTGCATAGCCAATTATTCCACCAGAAGCAACCAATGCTGCATAGCCAAAGCCAATCCAGTCCAGAGCCATCCTGAAAACAGAAAAACAACTATTTACTAACAAGAATTAATAACTCTTCCTAAAAAAAACCTTATTTATTATGTCCCAGGAGCTCTGCTAGCCACTGGTGCAACAAAGACAAAAATGAACAGTCCTACCCTTCAACTGTGAAGACAACTTAGTCTTAAACATCCTTCACGGCTTGGAAAAGTACTATTACTGTAACTTCAGGATCTGGGTACTAGTAGGGGTTCTGCCAACATATTCGACTAGCTGACTCAAGGGAAGTCCCAACATCTTGGGCGCTCTTGACGTTTATAAAATGGAGGAGTCTGGATTAGAAAATCTCTCAGAACTTGTAGATTCTAAAAGGAATGTACAGCCTTTATCCGGACCTAGGAGGGAGCACAGGCAGCAGGTTCAACTTCCTAGCATTGCTCAAGCTGGATTTTCAGCTATAGCCTACCACTAAGGGTGTCTGACAAATATGCTAATGTTTCACCCATACAGAGTTGTTGCCTGTTGAAACTGGGCTAAACATAACCTTCTGTTAATTTAAGACAAACCCAAAATCTGAAAGGAAAGCCTGCAATCTCCTTTGCCCTTGACCTTAAAAAGTCCTGAGTTTGTACTTCTGGGGTCTGTCTCTCTCTTTTTTTTAATAATGAAGGTAAGATACATTTACTTCAGTTTTAAAGATACAGTAAAAATTTCAAGGGCCTTATTTGTCTTCCATCTCTCAGCACCTAGCAACAGGCATTGACCACACAGACCAATACTTTCTAGTTTCCTTGATTGCATGCACAGAAAACTCCCTCCACCAAAGATCGCAACTCCTATATACCTTAAGAGATGATTTACTAGGCTTCTAACGTTTAAAAAAAGAAAGGGGAAAAAAAAGGAATCTCTTGGAGGCCCAGCAGCTTGGTTCATAAGCTGTCACTGTGCTAAAGTGATGAAGCTTCCAAATTCAACTTTGGAGGAATCCTACCTACAGGCAGCAGGTGCTTCGGCTTAGGATATAACCGCTGAATATAAGGTCATTTTAATTAGAGATTGGCTTTTTTTTTTTTATTACACTCTGGAGTAGGAGGAATGAAACATCAAATGGACAATTAACTTCTTTTCCAGCTCTGCAAAATAAAAGACCTCTGCACAGGCTCCAGCAATTTTTTTATTTTATTTTTGCAGTTTAGCTAATGAGGCTAGAATCCACCTAGCAGTACAGCTCCTATTTTCTTTTATGCTGTATTTAGTTAATGAGGGCAGAATTCAGCTTGCGAAGCCTCTTTCACTTATTCCGCTGCAGGGACCTTCAAAGCATTATCAGTCCTTTTTTTTTTTTTTTAAGAAAAAAAAAATGGGAGCATTACACAATCCGTCCGCGACAGGATTTCATTTCTGACGTTAGAAACTAAGGCACGACTCTGCGACTGCCATCTAAGCACTAGGGAACATATTTTACTTAGGGGGTCTCGAACAGGATTCACAACACGCTTTAATACATGCAAAGAAAACAAAACCAGACAAACCAACAAAACCCCGCGCCACTTAACAACTCCGTAAAATGCACTTACATCCCTTTAAAATAAACCCTGCAGGGAAGCAGACACCCAAGTCTGGTCACTAACCTGAGCAGGGCACGCTAGGGTGGGAGGTGCGAGCGCACTGAAGGTTCTTTGCAGAGAACGTTCGGACACTCACCGTTCCACCGTAATGGAACACTTCCGGGGAAGAACTAATGGGCGTTGCTGAAAGAGCCTGCCTTTAAAAAAAAAAGTGGCCAATCACCGCCGCCCTGCTTGGCCTTTCCGAGCTAGCGAGCTGTCAGGTCCCAAAACCCGGCTCCGGGCGGGGCCAGGGAGGTCATCAGCCATTATGAAGACCCCGCAGAGGTTGAAGAGAGGAAGAAAAAGAGTTTGCAATAAAACTTGTGCTCACAGGCTCCTGCTGTTGGAAGGGAATAGGGGGAAATTGGGTAGCCACGTGCTGAAAAATGTTTGCACCCGACATTCCCCCCACCCAGATGTTCATTAAATTTCATTGTATGCTGTCTAGCTAACCGAGGGTAATTGTTTTGCATGATTACATATACTTATAACAGGTTTTGGTTTTCGTGCTTTCTAAGTGAGCAAGGGAGAGAATCAGGAATTTAAAATAAAATTGAATTAAAAAAATAAGGTGGCTTAAGGGAGATAAATGATGAAGATGAATCGGGACAAGTTAAGAGATTTTCAGAGATTTCCCTATTCTAGAAAGTTATCCCGGTCACTTCTGGAAAGGGTCGAGTATTAATGAGTTAATTAATGGAGCATAATGTAGTTTAGTTAGTGTCAACCACGGGGTCAAGGGAGGAAAAGTAGACAGTAGTAAGAAAAAAGAGGCCATTCAAATATAGATACTCTGATTTCAAAATGTAGTACATGAAGACTCAAGCCTGTATGATAAATGTAACCTAAATCTAACATGCAATTGTGCCACCAATTGATTTGTGATTTTTTAAAAATAGCTATAACAAAAAAAATTCAATGAATAATTTTTAAAATGACACTAGGACCTCGAGCTGGTCATATTCTGCAACGTAATTGGAGGCAGCAATCTTGGATTTAATCCTGCTCTTGCCACTTAATAGCTTGCAGGACCTTGGACTATGGACTAGTTGCTAACATTTTCTGAGGTTCAGATTCCATCTTTGTAAAAGGAGGGAAATAATACCTACACTACCTACTTCTTAGGTTGTGGAAGGGATAAAATGAAAAAAATCTAGGCAAAAGGATTTGCAAACCATATATAAATGGTAGCTATGGCAACTCTATTCCCGTTTTTATGCCCCTCTTCACATACAGCATCAAATAAAAGTTTTTCTACTTCCTTTCTTTTCATCCAAAAGAAAAATACCCGCTTGCTCGCTTTTCTTTGTCGCTTAGCTGCATTAACACCTGTAGACTATCTAATTTACTGGCCTTTCAGCTGTGAATTATTTAGCAGAACTAAATGTGTCTGTTGGGCGTGACCAAGATTGCCGAGAGGCTGTTGGGGGTCTGCAGTCTGCTGATTTCTAGTCATTATCTCATTCATCACTTGTCTTCTTCATAGTTACAGCTCAAGGATGATACCAGAAAAGCTTCAAGGAAAGCTGTCAGGTTGTTGTTGTTTTTTAAGAGTGCTAAAGAAGATAATACTAGTTGCTAAAAGGGGGCAGAATTTCATTTAGCTAATTATGACATTTTCCAGTGTAAGAACTCTTTTCAATCATAATCTCATTTTGAACAAGTGTAACCTAAGAAACAAGATTAATTAAGTGATTTGTCTAAGGTCTCACATATTTTATAATTTGGGCATCAGGATTATAGTATTTAGAGCTCAACAGAACTTTAGAAATCATCTACTCTAGCCCTACATTTTACAAATAAGAAAATCCAGGCCCATACAGATTTAAATACCTTGCCCAAGGTCCTATGTGCAGTAAATCATGCTACTGAGATGTTAACCCATGTCCTATGCCTATAAATCTAGGTATTTTCCCCCTATAACATTCTTTTGTTTGTTAAATTGTTGTTAGCCTGATGTGGATACAAAGGGTTAAAAATAATATTAAGGGTTTATTTTTCCAGTACTTTGTGAAGCCCCTAGTTTATTCCTAACCTGAAAGTGCCTTGAAGTCTCTTCCCTTATCTTGAAATACTGTAAAACTTCCCCCTTGTCTTGGACCATGGAATTCCTTGTCTCCCCCCCATCCAGGGCATAAAATTTCCCCTGTCTCCTCCCTTTTCCCATGTCATCCATCTACCTCATCCTGTTCCTAAATCTCCAGACCCCATTAGAAACCCTAAAATGACATTATCATCCTACAGATTGTGTAGCTTTCTGTGTATATAAGTCTGGTCCTTTTCCTGTATCATTGCCTTTGTTTAGCTCTTTGCTAAGTCTCAGGCCTACATGCTTTTGCATTAATAAAGCTCCCTTTGGCTAAAGAGCAGGTCTGATTGAATTCTTTCAAAAATCTGAACCAGCTCTCCCAACTCTGAATCTCGAGAAGCACAGAAGCAAAACAAAATATCTGGCTGTGGCAAGAGTTTTAAGACCAACTCGTAATTCAAATCATGCAACTTGAGATCTATGATCAGGTTCAAGAAGAATTAGACTATCTCTGCTTGGCCCTGGGACAGAGGACAGAATTAGGAGCACTGTATTGAAGTGTATAGAAGTGTATAAAAGCAGATTTTACCTTAATTTAAGGAAAATTTTCCTAACAGAGTGACATATGTGGTATTTGATGCCCAATTTTTAATATATTCTTGTTGCAGCCATTTGAAAATGTTTTCTGTGTGTTGTGCTCTCACAGCAATCAAGAGAAGTAAGTAGTATAAATAATACTAAAGTTATTTTTATTTGGTTTTGAAATTAATTTTAAGGTTTTTCTTGAGTTTTACCTTTTCTAATGTATTTTTCCTGAAAGCTCTTTTATGTCCTATAAGTTAATTCTGGTGGGGGAAAAGGTGAGAGTCATGGAAAGAGTAAGCTACAAGCCATACTATGAGGAAAAACTGACCACAGTCAAAACACTAAATGGATAAGGTCTTGTCTGTTTAATCCCTTTCTGTTACTTACTGCATTCTTTTAGTTGTCTAATTTCTTTAAGCACAGAGACAAAAACAGAAATCAGGCTGCAGCAAGAATTTGAAGAGCAATTTATAAGACAAATCATGCAATTTATAAACTACATGTTTCCTTTCTTCGTACAAGAAAGAAAATCATATTAATTCCCAAAAGGTAAGGCAGATAAAATATTCAATAAATATTTATTGTTGTTGCTAACATTTGTGTCTAACTCTTTGTGACCCCCATTTGGGGTTTTCTTGACTAAGATACTGGAGTAGTTTGCCATTTCCTTCTCCAGCTTATTTTACAGATGAAGAAACTGGGATAAGTGACTTGTCCAGGCTCATACAGCTAGTAGGTATCAGAGGCTGGGTTTGGACTCAGAAAAATGAGTCTTCCTGACTTCAGGCCCACCACTCTATCTACTGTATCGTGTACCTGCAAATATTTATTGAGCACCTAGTATATACTAGGCATTAGGTTAGGTATAGAATGTTTCTAGAAAAAAAGAATAAGAATCAAAATTTGTTCTCTAGGAGTTTACAGCCTAGTACGTAAAAAACTATAATACAAGATAGAATGTGAAAATGTAATCAGATGGACATCTTCTGGGACTTGACAGAAAACATTCTGGGTTGAATCAAATCAAGGAATTGTGAAGGAGATCTGAGCCTTGCAGGATAAGGAGGAATTAGGTGAAATGTGTAAATCCCATAACCAGAAAGAAGATGGAATAGCTGGTGGGTTTTTTGTTGTTGTTGTTTTTTAAACTCCTCCAACCTCAAAACCTCAAAAGAATGGAATTATCTGTAAGAGACAGATAGCCATGTCTGTAAAAAGCTTTAAAGAAGAAGCAAATTTTATGAATTAAAAGCAGGGAACTTTAATACTTAGACTTACTCATACAATCTCCCTGCTTCCCAACTAATCTCATGCTCCCACCAGTGACTTTCCCTCAGTTCCTCTTTAAACTAAAAGAAGAAGCAGAACCAGTTCTGCCTAGCCTTTCAAAGAAAAGGAACAGAGAATGGAAGGGGGAGATTCAGGAAGACTTGAGCAGAGTGGGAAAAGCAGAGTTTTCAGAGCTGCAGGTTAGAGGGGAATGAGTGTCAAGCCTAAGGGGAAAGGGCCTGGAAATGCACCTGGGGTCAGCCCTAGTGCCACAAAAGTTACTCAGGGCAGGGAACCTTGTCTCAGATGATCCCCAAGCAGGATACTGAGGCCACCCAGTAACCTGTCCTAGAGTGTTGTTAAAGCAGTGGGAGGGGGGGGGTGGCCAGAAAGTGAAGAAGATTCCCCAAGATGAGCGATGGAGAATACAAAAAGACAAAAGATCACATGGTTCGCCCATAATCACATAGCTAAAATGTGCTGAAGAGAGACAGGCTGAATGCAGATCTATCTCAAAAGCAGAGAAACCAACAAGGAGGGTAAAAAAAAATACAAAGAATAACCAACACTTTGAAATGAAACCTGTGTGCATTGAACAAGTATTATTATAATAACATTTATATGGTGCTTTAAGGGTTGCAAAGTGCTTTACAAATATTTCATCCTTACAATGGGAGGGAGGAGCTGTTATTATCACTCTCATTTTGTAGATGAGGAAACTGAAGCAGACAAAAGTTAAGTGACTTGCCCAGGGTCACGTTTAAATACCTGAGGTCAGTTTTGAACTTAATCTTCTTGTTTCCAGGTTCAGCACCTATCCACTGAAAATGAATCAATATAATCTAATAACAGAATACTGGAGATTTCTAAGAGATACTTCTGAAGGGATTTTTAAAAACTAAAATGGGTGATGTTGAAGAAGAAGTGCATTCTAACTTGAGAGAATATGAATAAAGGAAGACACAGAAGTGAAAGTATATAGAGTAGGGGGATGGAGACAAGATGGTAGGTAGAAGCAGCAGGGTCCCACAGCTCCCACACAGCCACCCTAAACACCCATAAAAATATGACACTGGAGAAATTCTAGGGCTTTCAAACTCAAAAAATGCAGAAAACACATCTCTTGCAGAAGGCAGCTCGGCAGCAGGGGAACTTTGTGGCAGGACACAAGCCAAGGCCGGCCTAGCTTGAAACCGAAACTACGGCCAGGCCCTAGGGCGGTAGGAAGGAGCCAAGCCAAGCCTCAGCCAGTCTACAAGAGAAGAACTACAGTCTCCAGCAACTCCACATCTACGAAGGTGTGAAAAATAGGGATTGAAGAAAGGTGTGAAAATAGGTATTAGAGAAAGGCAGCTGGCAGGAAGGGAGCTGAGACCAGCCCAACGTGAAACCACCACAAGGCCAGGCTCGGCCAAGAGGCCAGGCTCCAGGGCAGCCCGGTAGGAGCCAAGCCTCCCAAGCAACAGCGTGAATCTATTTCAGAGAAGATCTAAAGCACCTGGAGCAATCTGCATAAACCAGGATTAAAGGTCAGTGAAAGTGAGTGAAGCTTTCAAGCTAAATTTGGAGGAGGAAAAGCAGTTTGGTCAATCTACCACCAGGGCAAGGAAGCAGTGGGGGAAGGGCAGAAACTGCTGTAACCGGGATGCCCCCACTGGGCTGCTTCAGAGCCCCTGGCCTGTGGATCCCATGGGGGTGGGGGAGTGGTGAATCGTTTAATCAGGGCCAAGTGCTCTTGCATTGAGCAGCCTGGATCCAGATCCATGGTCTTGGGTGGTGGTCCTGGGGAGTGCTTTCAGCAAGCCAAAGTTAGGGGAGGCTGCAATACCCCCCTAATAGCTCTAGCAGCTGGGAAAACCCCAGTGGTTTGAAACAGAGCTCTCCCCCCTGGAAGCAGAGTTTCACAAAGCTAAAAAAAAAACAAAAGCCAGCCAATTAATTGACTGGCCAACATGAGGAAAAGGAAGCAAAATAAGAACAGAAATAAAACTCTAGAATGCTTTTTTGTGGACAAAAAGGATCAAAGCATGGAACGGAAGGAAGACAACACAGTCAGAACTCCCACACCAAATGCTTCCAAGACACTTGAAGAAAGCCTAGTAACTATAGATAATAATCTAAAAAAGGACTTTGAAAAACAAATAAGAGAAGTGGAGGAAAAATTGGGAAGAGAAATGAGAATGATGTGAAAAAACCAAGAAAAGAGAGTAAACAACCTGACTGAAGAAAACAACACTTTAAAAAATAGATTAAATCAAATGGCAAAAGAGGCCCAGAAAGCCAGTGAGGAGAAGAATGCCTTAAAAAGTCAAATTTCCCAGATGG
>CM053594.1:136775762-136855015 GCA_028646575.1 Pseudocheirus occidentalis | reverse complement strand
CAATACCTGCAACTAGGAATCAAGATATACAGGGGCTGGGATAGGGAGACCCTCCCTGCCCTACCAGAAAGTTAGAGAGCAGACCAGGGGAGGGGCTCCACAGTAGGATTGCTGTTTTGGGGGTGGGGTAGGGGAAAGACGAGGAGAAAATTTGTAACTCAAAAATTTCATGAAAATGAACGATGTAAATAAGAAAATAAAATTTATTACATTAAAAAAAAAGAAAGTATGTAGAGTACATTTGGGAACAGAAGGTAGTCCAGTTTGGCTGGAGGCACAGAAGGAGGAAGGGCAAAGTACAAAGACTGACAGAGATTGTGGTCAAATTGTAGAAGGCTTAAGTATCAGACCAAGGACTCAATTGGATACCATTGAAGGTTTTTGAGCAGAGGGATGAAATGCTCAGAAAAATGCTCTAGGAAAATCAGATTGGGTCAGGGAAGGTCCATAGATAGACCAATTAGACATTTAGGTAGGAGGCAGCTTGGTGTAGACCAAGAGTGCTGGGCTGGAAGTCGGAGGACATCTGGCTTCAAATCTTGCCTCTTCTCAGCATGTCTTCGATATTTTACTGTGGGCAAGTCACAAATCTCTGAACCTCCATTACACCTGTAAACTGGGGAAGACAAGAATATGGAGTACCTACTTCAAAAGGCTAATTTTGAACATCAAATAACGTAATTTATGTAAAATGCCTTACAAACTTTAGGACATTATATAATTTTCAGATCTGAACTCCTTGTCAAGGAAAACTCCTCTACATCCACAATCCATGCAGCTCCATCCTTTTTTTCCAGCAGATTGCCCCCACTATTTCCCTTCTCAATACTCAATCAATCCTTGTCTGTTGGCTGCTTCCCTGCTACCTACAAACCTGCCTGTGTCTCCACATCTTCAAGAAATCTGTCCTTGATCATTCCCTCCCCACTTAGCTTTTTGCCTCTCTCCTCCTGTTTGTGACAGCTCCTCTAGGAGGCTGCCTACAATCAGCATCTCTGCTTCTCTTCTCACTCTCAACTAGGATCTGGCTTCTGACGTCATCATTTAACTCAAACAGTTCTCCACAAAGTTACTAATGATCTCTTAATTGCTGGGTCCAGTAACCTTTTTTTCCCCTCAATCCTTATCCTTTTTGACTTTTCTGAAGTTTTCAGCACTGTGGATCACCTTCTTCTTGATAATCTCCTCTCTCGGTTTTCATGACACTGCTCTCTCATAATTCTCCTACTACCTGTTTGATTACTCCTCTGTCTCCTTTGCTGGGTCTTCATCCAGGTCATGCCCACTACGGGTGTCTCCCACAGCTCTGCCCTGGACACTATCGTTCCTTCCTCTACTCCAGTGGTTCTCAACCTGTGGGTTATGTTCAATTTGTGACAATGAAAATATATCCTGCATATCAGATATTTACATTGCGATTCCTAACAATAACAAAATTAGTTATGAAGTAGAAACTAAAATAATTTTTTGGTTGGGGGTCACCACAACATGAGGGACTGAGGGTTGTAGCATTAGGAAGGTTGAGAACCACTGCTCTACACGATTTTGTTTGGTGATCTCATCAGCTACCATGGATTCATCTTTATATCTTTGGAATGGGTGAATGGGGGTGGAATGAACATTATATATATATGGTTTTCAGATCTATATATCCACTCCTGACCTATCTGCTGGAAAGTTGATAATAACCACTGGGAAGAACTTGATAGACAAATTAAAATAAATATGAGGATTTTCAAGCATCCTTAACATTCCTAGGGAGCATGAATTTCTGGCCCTATGGCACTACTTTCATGATTTTCTCCAGGGGAGTTTGGGAGCCTAGGACCAGGACCAGAGAACAATAGTTATTTATTAAATGCCTACTATTTTTCCAGGTAGAAAAGAGGTACAAGACAACTACTTTAGATCTGAGGTTCTTTACCGGGGGTCCCTGAAATTTATTTTTAAAAAATATTTTGGTATCAGTGTTTCAACATAAGTGGTTTCCTATATATTGATACATGTAGAAACATTCCAAAAAAGGGATCATAGGCTTCACCAGACTGCCAAAGGGGTCCATAAAACACATGAAAGTTAAGAATCTCCGCTTTAGATATCTGACCAAAAAGCATGTTAAGCACTTACTATGTTAGCCTGACATCTTGCTAGCTGATAGTAATGCAAAGAATCAAATAATCCCTCTCTTAAGGAGCTTACATTCTGATGTCATGAACGTGAGGTAGATAATGAAGTCACTCCCTGTTTCTCCAGACATCTACACTGGCTCTAAAGCTCAAAACTCTAGAATGCCCAGATGCCAGAGTACCCTCACCTCACGAGGTCAGAGGTTCATCTCATCCTAAAAAGGGGAAAACAAAAAACATACAGAGGACAAGAACTGAGGCCTATTTCTCTTGGCCATAGGGCCTCAGAAGAGAGAAGACCACATAACTTTACTTAAAGTATGATCTCTCACCTGATGCTACAAGCAAAAGTATTACTCACACTACCAGAAATGGAGCAGCTGAAACAAGAGGGATGGTGGAAGCTGTCCAGATCTATTGGATGCCTTCAGTCAATCAAAGAGCTTCCCATTCTCCATGTGTTAAGTTACCCACAGTCAGTTATAAAATGTCTACACATATTCCAGCCTCTCTATCCTTTACACATCCATCATGACTCCTGGAAGGAGGCTCCCAGGCACTCTATGTGGTGATACCACCTCAGGCACTATGTCAAACTCTCATTATATAAAGATGGAAAATGTATGAACCAGCTCTCAACTTCCCAAAAGAAAGAATTATTACCAAAAACAAATGCTTTACAAATACCTCAAATCACAAATACTCCATTTAGAAAAATGTGGTAAATTTTTATTTAAAAAACAGTACAGGTATTCAAATATAATGAGCATATATAAAAACAGTACAAAATATTCTTAAAAACATGTTTAACAGAAAAGTGTGTGACTTTTAGATTTTAAATCTAAACGAAGCAGGCAAAGGCTTACCTACAAGTTGGAACTGAGTCCCTCAAACATGCCTCCCCTCTCCATAATCAGCCAGGCCTTAGGACTTCACAGACTAGTGTCTTCATCATCAGGCAGGACCAGGGATAGCTTGCTACATTGCACCTCTTCCCTTCTTGCTCAAGGATTAATAACTGAAACATTACCATCGCTTGACCAACCATGATTCCAGAGGACTAATGAGAAAGCATACAACTGACCTGAAACATGAACTCAGGGTGCACAATGCGATATATTTTTTGGACGTGGCCAGTGTGGGAATTTGTTTTGCTTGACTATGCACGTTACAAAGATTTTCTATTCTTTTTTCCCTTCCTAGTTGGGAAGGAAATAGTTTTTTAACAAAAAAATTAATAATAAAATCTTTAAACATTTTTATTGCTACTGAGGGCATGGCAATGTACTGCCCTATGATTCCATCACGTCAGTATTTTCTGTTTAATTTTCTATGTACTTGTGATTTCTCTGTAATAGAATCTTAAGACCCTTCACACCAAAGACTGTTTCCATTTTTGTTTTCTTTGTATTTGTAGCTATGATAATGTGGCGGATAGAAATTTGACCTCAATGTAGGAAGACCTACATTCTAAAATTCTACCTGATTCTGGGCAAGTCACACTTCCTTGTGTTCTAGGAAACTCTAAGGCTTTAAGCTGCAGTGAAGGTGTCAGCCTGAACTGGTACAAAGTTTCCTCACCTGGGGATAGAAGAGCATTAAGTGCTTACTTTGTATCACTATATGTGCTGGGGATTCAAGTACAAGCAATGTGGTTTCTGCCCTCAGTTAGTCTAATGGGAGAAGACCACATATAAAGGGGAGAATGGTCATTGTGGATAAGTAGCATTGAGGTCTGATCCTAACAGAGTTAAAGTGAATGCTCATCTATCAGAACCCAGAGTTCCAGGAGCAAAATCAGGGGGGAGGGGGATGAAGATGATGCATACAACCAAAGTAATGTGGAGATGATCAGGAGCTCCTTACAGCATTAAAATCACAAATCCCATTCCTATTCTCTCATTCCTGGTGCCTAACATACAGTTGATTTTAATTAATGCTTGCTGAACTCAACAGAATTCAATTACATCCTCATTAATGTCTGTATTGTCTCTACCAAGACAAGGACACAGCCTCATCTTATTGAAATGGAAGTTATAAATGATGATGCTTTGCAATATAGGGGACAGAACACCAGTTTTGCAGTCCAAATTTAAAACTACAGCATTCACTTCGACTTTCTGGCTAGTACAGTTTCCTTATCTATAAAAGACTAGGATTGAAGGAGGAGAGCTTTAAGGTCACTTTCAGTTTTAAATCATACAATTCTAAACTGTAAGCAGGTGATGTCTGTAGGGAGGGACACTGTAGCTTACCGAAAGCAGAATTAGGAGCAAAAGCAAAGATTATAAGGGGTATTCATTCATCAACAGAATTTGGAACAGAGATGTAAAACAATACAATGGGCTGTTTTGGTAAGTACAAAGTAATGCTTTATGCAAAGATTTAAGTTACCACCTCAGGGATAAATAAAAGGGATCCCCACAGTGGAAGTTCTGTAATATTCACTTAATAGGATTAACACACCTATTTTAAAAAATAAATGACTGTAACTTTATTTTAAAAATATCACATACAGGGACAATTGCTTGCTTTTATACAATAGCCAACTGGCAATGCACTTTCCTCATACTACTATGAAGTAGGGAATGCAAGTATTATTCCCAATCTACATATGAAGAAATGTGAGCACAAAAAGCATAAGTGAGCTGTTCATGGTCTCATAGGACATGGCAGAACCATGGCCACTTTTCTTATAAACTGGCTTAAAAAACATTCAATTTGCTCACACTTACTCTAAGGAAATACTCTCATTTCAAATGAGGCTGGTCACATTGTACTTTCATGAGCAAACCATATCCTGAATGTATGAAAAAGCATTTATAAAGTGCTATGCGCAAAGCATGGCTTGTAAATGTTGGGGATACAAATAGAAAAGCAAGAATGCCCCTTTTCTCAAGTTCTCACATTCTATTAGAGGGAGACTCCAATAGATAAAGGAGCATTCAGCTACAGGACAGCTAATAATGCATTCTGTACAGGGGCACTGCCACTGATAAAAAAATTAAATCTAGTTCTGATATAACACCAAGGGCTTTGGTGGCAAGAATTTTTTCGTGCTACAGAACATAAAGGCTATATAATGAGGAAATAGTTAAAAAAAAAAAAAGATTGTAAGATTTTTAGACCTATGTATTTTTACAGATGAGAAAAATGAGACATATCCTTTCCCCAAGAGAATCGTTTAGAAAATCACTTTGAGGCAAATTCTCTGATGGTGTTTATCTAATCCATTCACTAGTCACTATACTTAGATAAATGAACATACTTTCTGCACTAATAGTCTCAAATATAAAGATACTTTGGAAAACAAAAACCAAGAGGTGTAAATAGACACAATATAAGCCTTTGTTTTAGCCAAGAACCTTTAAAGGTTTTTGTTAAACAGCAGATGCACTTAAAATTTTTCAAACGTCATTAGAAGTGCATTGAAATTTGCCTCATCAGTTTTCACTGTAGACCATTATTCCGTATAAAGGAAGGCCATCTTGCTGAATCTAACTTTTTAAATAGCCAAAGGCCTACTTGGTAATTCTACAATATGGAATCCAAGTACAGACTCTGTATTACTTGGCTAAATTTCTTCTGTGTATCTAGTTGGCAAACACTGGACAAACCTGATTCTCATGCTAAACTGACTCCTTAATGCCCTATGGACTTTTTTTTTTTGCTTTTTTCTGGAGGGCAATTGGGGTTAAGTGACTTGCCCAAAGTCACAGGGCTAGTGTGTCAGGTGTCTGAGTCTGGATTTGAACTCAGGTCCTCCTGACTCCAGGGCTGGTGCTCTATTCACTGTGCCACCTAGCCACCCCCCCTATGGACTCTTACTAACACTGAATCCTGTACTTATAACCTCCCATCTTTGGAGAAGTCTAGCCCTTTGATCATAGCCCTGAACTCACAGGAGGTATAGACTGAAATTTCAGATAACACAATAGGTTGCCAGCTTTCCCAGACTTTATTCCTGCCATCTTTATTCTTTTCCCACTTAATCTAATAATTGCAAGCCAAGTATCTGTTTTTTTATTCACTCACATAATATACCCTTACCCATAAAAAAGTATTCTTTCGATAATCATCCCATTACTTAAACCTTACCTTACAAAGGAAAAAAAAGTTAGAACTCACATTAAAGAAAAAATTTATTTTATCAGACTAAAAATAAAATTCACTTTCCTTATTGTTTCCCTGTTCATCTTTACAGGCTTCAAGCACTGGTTCTCTCTGTAGTTTTGCATTAAGCACTTGCCTTTCTTATTTTGCTATTTCAAAGCAGTCAGAAAACTGGTTAGAAGACACTGCAATGAGACTGTATTCTGTGTCTCTTCATGATTGTTGAGAATATAAGCTAAGATTTATTTCTACTCTTGGTAGAAGAGATGAAAACAGCTTTAAATGTTATCCTTCCCTACATCATTTACAAACATTTTCAACTTTTTAAAAAACAATTTAATAACTTTTTAAAAATGTTTTTTCACTAAGGGCTGATTTCCCTCACTGATAATCCCTATCTCTGTTCATTTTACATTTGAACTTGAAAAGAATAGGGGTAGGACTTCTGAAAAGATTGTAAATTCAAACCTTATTTATATAACAAAAATATTACATATTTTGTTACTATATATATATAAATACATCTAACACACTGAGACCTCTAGAATACAAGAAACTTTCATATATGTGCCATATGAATTTCTCCTATGTAGAAATACCTTACTTTTAATAAAAAGCAAAAATAATTAGGCTAAGTTGAGAAATAATGATTCCATTACAAAGACTTCTTGAATTTTCACAAATTTATTCGGGGATTTGTACTTTCTTTTTCTTCTTCTTCTTTTCTAGTACACCTCCCAATTTTCTTTTCTTGACTGACACTACATTTGTTGATTTTGTTGGTTTTTTATTACCCTTAGTCCAACCAAATTTCTTGGATTGTTGCTGTTTTCCTGCTGAAACATCAGATTTTGGGAGGCTAGTTTTGAACTCTTGTTCTTCTTTGTTTACTGAAACACAATAAAAGTGACAGTGAAGAAAAAGGTATTTTTTTCCCCAGACACCAAGACAAATCACCTAAATAATGAAAAGCAGAAGACACATCAATTTTTTTTCTTTTTGGAGGGCAATTAGAGGTTAAGTGACTTGCCGAAGGTCACACAGCTAGTAAAGTGTTAAGTGTTGGAGGCTGGGTTTGAATTCAGATCCTCCTGACTCCAGGGCCGGTGTTCTAGTCACTGCACCACCTAACTGCCCGACATATCAATTTCTAATCTAAAGCACAACATCTGCATTAATGGGTCAGTGGAGCTCAAAATTTATTTGCTCCCTGCACAGTATTCTTTGCCACAAGGAATTCTGATACACTGAATATTTATGTCAGCAAAAAAGAAGGGTAACTAGGCAGTCAAGCCCCAGACCTGGGCTACTCCTTTTCAATCTCTTCTTTACCAAGACTTAGTGTCCTTGCACTGCTGAAGTTGGAATTACTATTGTGTGACCTTCCTAACAATCTGGGAAGAGCAGGCAGCAAACTGCACCTGGAATGGGTACTGGGGGGATGCAAGGCACATCTAGCAAAACTCTAGGAATGATGGTACACCTTTTGAGTACCACAATAAAAGATAATTCAGAATTTTAAATGTAATAGAAGTGATCAGTGTCAGTTACCAGGAGAAGGAGCTACAGCTGTAGGAAGTTGATCTTGGGCATCTGTAACTCTGTCTAGCCAAACTCCAAGGCAGGTGAGTCTGGCTTTAGTGTTTACTTCACATAGTAAAGACGGAGGAGTCTTCTGAATCGGGAGGAAAATAAAATTGAAAATATGTTAATATTGAATTATTTTAATGCAATTAGATTTTTCATTTCATCCATTAAGAAAACATAGTATAACTTTTAAGATTTCATGCCATAAGCCGAATTAACTTTAAAATAATTTCCTTTGGGTTTCACTTCAGTATTAGAATTTATATAACTATAAAAAGTAAGATCTCATAAATAAAGTAGTAAAACATTGATAAAAATCCTGAAATACAACAATCTAGTAATAAAGCATAACAGATTATCATTTCCAAACCTTGACTATTAAGCAAAAAGTCAATTCAATTTACAGAGTAGTTAAGGGAACAAAAACCTCAACATAATAAAAGGCTTTGAATCAATCATTGGAATTCTTTGTAAAGTGATCTGACATGACATGCAAAATTATTAGAAATCACACACATTACATGAAAACACTTTACAAGCAAAACCTATTATGTCAGGATTTTAAAGACTGTGACCCTGACTATATACCATTCACTTTTTCTCCCTTGGTCTCATGCTAGATGGTGCAGTGAATAGAGTGGAGTCAGGAAGACCCAAATTCAAATCCACTCAGTCATTTACTAGCCATATGACCTTAGGCAAGTCACTTAACTTCCATTTGCCTTAGCTTCCTCAACTGTAAATAACAGTACCTTGTGCACTAGGTTTGTTGTGAGGATCAAATGAACTAATATTTGTAAACAGCACAGTGTGTGGCACAAAGCAGGCACTTAATAAATGCTAGTTATTATTGTTGTTGTTATTGTCTTTGCCTTTTTACCTCAAAGTTATGGAATTTAAAATCTGGTTCAATGATAAAAGATGAATGAGATGGGATTTTTTTAAAAGACCACAAATAACAACTCAGAGTTGCTAAAATACAAAATTAAAAAAATTCTCAAGTCCCCAACTCATTTCATACACCCAGATGTGTCCCTTAGGAAAGTTTTATTCAAAATCTCTGTGGTCAGTAAAAGTGCAGACCAGAATTTATAAGTGGAAGGGGCTTGAAAATCATCTAACCCCCTATTTTATAGATGAGCAAACTGAGACCCATGTTAGGGGAAGTGACTTGCCCAAGATCACAGAGGTCTGCATGCTTAAAATCTTTTTCTTCCTGTTTCTCTGGGTAATACAACATTATTGAAAGCTTATTTCATGATAAGTTTCCTCTCTGAATTCTAAAAAGGAATAAAATGTATTGTAATTCACATCTGGGCCACTGAATTTACTCATTTAGCTCTGAAAATCTACAGTGTTAATGGGAATCAGTGACTAACGGTGAAAACTTCCTGCAGCTGTGATATTTCCTATTTGCCTAACACTTCATTATAACGCTTTAGTGCTATCCTATTCCATTTGAGCCTCATGACCAACCTGACAGGAGGGACAGGCATTCAGAATGGGAAAAAACATGTGTGTCCCTAGGTCAGGTTTGATAACTGTGTCCCCTATGTCTTATGGTAGGTTCCTAAGTCCTCTACAGAAATGAACATATAACTCTCTCTCTCTTTCTCTCTCTCTCTCTCTCACACACACACACACACACACACACACACACACACACACACACACTCATACAACAAATCCTCCCACATGCCACCGAGAGTTAAGTTTTCTTATTTAGATGAACTCATGAAAGATCATCAATAAAAGCATTTGTCACTACAGCTGATTCTGTCATTCCCTATTTTCCAGATACAGAAACTAAGATTTCAATAGGTACCATGGCTGTCCAAGGTCATAGGGTTGTTAAGAGTCAAGATTCAAACTCATGTACTTGGCAAAATAAGAAGAAAACTAACAACCCCGACTGCAGTGAGAGCCGTATTACACTGACTTCTATTTGCAATATGCCAGCATACTGACCTTATCTGGATTATGCCTCCACATTTTAATGAAGCCATCACTGGATGCTGTAACAATAACGTGATGCTCTGGGACTTCAAAGCTGCAAATGTCTTTTACTCTACAAGAGAAAATTAATCTGATGACAAAGAGCTCCTCAGGAGATGCATTTGAATGGGGTGGGAGAGGGAGTCCAGACACACTTAACCAAAAAGTACAATAAAAATACAGCTATGCTTTAGAGGGTGTGGCAGTAGGCCCTGGGAGGGCTGAGAAAGATCTCCTGCAGATGGTGCTTGAGCTAAAAGAAGCCAGAGAGTCTATGTGCTGGCAGCATATCATTAGGAGATGGGAATGTTGAGATGGGAGATGAATCAGTTGGGAGAAAGAAGGCCAGTTTGGCTGGATTGTAGAGTGCATGGCAGGGAGTAGAACATAAGAATATTAGAGAGGTGGGGAAGGGTCAGGTTGTAAAGGGTTTTAAATGGCAAAAGGCTTTGTATTTTGTCCTCATAGTAACAGGACTTGGACTTTCCTGAGTAGCAGGGTTTGATGATCAGTTTTGTTTTTTTTTTTTAAGGATGGGGAAAGAATGACAATTAGAGAAAGAATGGGGAGGATGACGGTGACCAACAGAGAATACAGGAGGATGGGTTCAAGGATACACGCAGAGGCAATAGTCTTGGCAAAAAGAAGGACCACATCATCATCAGAAATTAGAATGAAGCTAGTTGGTAGTGGATAAAGTCAAATATATGTGAGATGAGAAAGAAAGAAGCAAGAACTGTGGTTCAAGAGCCTAAATATTTCTGGTGATAGATAAGGCAAGGTCTTCAGCAAAGAGTATGATGAACGATTTGGGGAGAAAAAAGGTCAGAGACAGGTGTTGTGGTGGGTGGGGAAAGGAATCAAGCAAAGCAGAGTAGCAGGTACTACAGTGAGGGTGCAATCCGTTATGGACAAGTCTGTAGTGGACTATATTAGTACAGTGCTGCAGTTTCCTCCAGTTCTGTATAGCTAGCATGCGAGTAGAAGCAAAGGAGTAGAAATGGGGGTAAGCCATGGTTGGCAATCACACACATAAGGGAACAAGGAATTCAGGAGTGAAGGATAATGTACACCTTAACTGGCGTCAATACTAGAAAGGAAGAAGAATGTAGCCAGAGCAGGGGTGATGGCCTAGGAGGCACTGAAGAATGAAAGGACTGGAGGTCAAGGTGAAGAAAAATACTATGTGTAAGAGATAAAAGATTATCATGAAATCAAAGGTATGACCATCCCTGTGTTTAGCTGAGGTGAAGGGAAGTAGGCCACAGGAACTGAGTAGATTGAAGAAGTGGAAGTCAAGAGTTTTTGAGGGAACACTATGTGTGGTGAAGTCCCCTAGAAAGAGGGGAGGAGTTGGGGTGGAGAAGAAGACAGTGAGATAGGCATGGATCTTATTAGAAAGGAAGAATGTCTTAGGAGTGGCATCTGACATAATAGCAACCAGAATCAGTTGGTAAATTTGTATTCAATTAATCTCAGAGGAGAGCTTGCTACCAGAAGGTGACAAAAGGGAGGGTCTGAGAGTGGCAAAAGGAGCAAAGTACATTCAGACTCCCCATGACGATCAGTGTGTTCAGAGGGTATCAGTGAAAGGGACAACAGTGCTGGAAAACACAGTCTAACCAAAATTCTCTTTCCCTCCTAAACCTGGTCCTCTTGATTTCCCTATTTCTCACCATAGCAGTTATGCTCCTATGTTCCAATGTCTGATGTTACCCAATCAGATGGTAATTCTATCTCTGCAATTTTATGCACAAGTACTGTCACCTTCTCTAGCACTACTGTCACCACCTGCCAGGATTAGTATAATACCCAAAAGGTGTTTTCCCTCATGTGTTCCGACTGGGTCATGGTACATCCCAATTCAAAACCACTGGTTTCCGGCTGGCATTCCAATGGAACTACTTGATGTAATACAGACATAACTTTCATTTTCCCAACTCAACACCTTTTCTCTTGCCAAATCTTGTGCCTGTAATGCTTTCCATTTTTCTTCACCTGTTAAATTCCTACACAATCTAAAATGCCAAATTCAAATTTTAATCTTTCATAAAACCTTCCATGGTCTCTCCAATCTTTAAGTCTCTGTGCTTGAGATTACTAGCATGCATTTTTTTTTTTACCAACTCTTAGATTAAAAAAAAAAGTCATCTGTGTATCACATGCCTCAAAATTATAAAGTGAATTTCACTAGGGCAGGTCTGCTATTTGTTCCTATAATAAGCTATTCATTTCTTATGCGGACTAGCACGATACCCTTCCAGTATACACTAGGAAAGAATTTATCTACCTGTCTGCCAAGTGTAAACTTACTTGACATCAATCATGATTTCTTGCCACCTAGTGGGAAAAAGCAGGACTAGCTATCATGTAATATTTTTCAAATGTCAAAAGGACCAGAGATTAAGAACTCAAAGGATTATCTAAAGGTTGTATAGTTTAATCTCTCTTTACAAATGGGGATATTGAGGTCAAGAAAAATTAAGTGACTGTCAAACATAATAAGTGATAAAGCTAGAAAGTGAATCCAGACCCTCTGATGTCAAATTCAGCACTCTTTCCACTTCATCCATGAGTATTTCCAGGAATGCACAAATGACAAAAAGTAGGAATTGTCTCCATATTAATATGTTGCTTTTCAGTACATATGAAGTCTCACCATCACTCAAAAACAACATCATTTAGGAAGAAGTGTGATTACAAAAGCTTATTTGAACAGTATAAAAAACGCAGATGACTTGATTGTAACAAACTAATATGAGGCCTATCTATGAGGACTCTCCAAACATTCCTGAGGTTAAAATTAGTCAGTGGGGAATTGAAAGGGTCAAGAGGTAGACCTAGGGAAAGCTCAAAAGAGATTACAAAAAAAACCTTATCAACATCATTTCTCCTAGGTATATAGAGCTTAGGATAGGAGTAGGAGTGTAAGAAACAGGCTTTGAAAGTCAGGGATAACTGAGTTCAAATTTCAACTGACAACACAGACTAGCAGTGTGATCCTAGGCAAGGCAGTGAATAGTGCTCTAGCCAGCTCTTTAAGATTTTAAGTTGCAGAAGCTGATGACTTCCAATTGTAGAGGGAATTTCTTCACCAGAAAGTTCCCTATACCAGTAACATCATGGGTCCATTCCCTATCTCCACTGAGGAGCTTACTCTAGATTTTCTTAAGTAGTATCAGATTTCCCAAAATATGTTTGGAAATATAATCCTGGAATGAAAGATGAAAAAAGTCAAAGGCCACTATTCAGAACTTGTTTATCATGGGTATTTTCTTCAAGAAGAGAGTCAGAAGATGCTAGATATGTTAAACATCACCATGGAAAATGAAACTGACTGTAGCCATCAAATAAACAGATGGATGAATAAATTAAACAAACAGGTAATCTACATCCTGACAGCAAACCACTATTTATTGGCACATAAGTCATTTAACAATCAATCAGTCCATGTATACTGGCAGATCCCAAACTAGTTAAAGCAGAGGTCAAATCAACACCATTTAAAAGGATAAAGATGAAAACATCTTTCAAGTATTAACAACAGTTCCAACCTGACCCTATATCAACATATATATATACATATATATATATATCAACAACAAATATATCAACAACTGACTATGAAAATAGAAAATTAATAAAACTAACAATATTGATTCTATTTATCATGATCTCTTAGGAGATATTTAACAGATGTAAAGTAGTGTCCAAAGGCAAACAAGAATCCATGAGGCCAGAAACAACCTCAATAAACACTTTGCCAAGAGAGACATGGCAGACAAGGAAAATGCTGGACTAAGAATACAAGCTTTTTGCAAAATACTCCAGAGAACATTGGTGGAAAATCACAAGAGCTATCATTTCATAAAACAGTGAAAAACACTAGAAGAGAAAACTGGACAAGAGAAAATTTAGGTTGAGATTCAATTAAGTAAAGTCAGATCATGCTAAAAAATTTAGACATGAAACTGAATCTCTTACAGCTTCTAAAATACATTTTTATCACTGGTAACAGAAACTACCCCTCTCAGTATCCATCTTCTTTATACCAAATGTATACTATTGCAAGAATGTGTAAATAAAACATAGGAAAATGAAAACTGGAAGATCGGACGTACCTAACTAAATAAACACAGGAGAAATCTGTGCTGAAAGTAACCATTTGAAAAGCACCAGGGATCAATTTATAAGATCTCAAAGCGGACAATTCTAAACAAACAAGAAGGTACCACGTAAAGTATCATGCTCCCCCAAAGCAAGTATCAACCACTTGCTTATTTTCTCTTCTCTGTTAAATCTTTAAGACTGTACAGACCAAAGTGACCCTAAATGAAAATACAAAAAGGTACCAGAGGAGGCTTCCCTAGTCTATTTCTATAGCAGATCACATTTTTATAATCACAGACTTCACTGAAACACTGAGAGGCTAAGATCCCACTGTCTATTGATTACAAAAACCACCTCACTTGACAGAACAGAGTCAATCTTCAAGGTGTCAACTCCTGTACATATTTTAATAGTTCAGATTAGATGCAATCAGAATTAATTTACTATTAATATTCTCAGTATCAATATGACATGAAGACTCAAACAAGGAGACATGAGCTTGCCAAAAGGTTTTTTTGTCAGCATCAAGAAAGATAGCTTGTGTGAATGGAGGAGGGATTTCCTATAAATCACTAGGTTCTCTGGACGCTCCTGTTTACAGAAAATGTGGTAACTGCTTTCAGCTGTGATACAACAAAAAGGCAGCTCAAAGAGATCCACGTCACTCAAAAAAATAACCTAATAAAATACAATGAAAAAACTAAGCAGATGAAATATATAAATTATGACATGCAATTGAAGAAGTAAAATGTACTGCACTTAGAATTGAACAGGAGAAAAAGCACGAGCTAATTTTTGAGAAACTCTTCTGTGCTGACAATAATTCTAAAGTTTCTCCCTGCCATAAAAGCCAAATTCTTCCTAAAATATTACAGGCCTGTGAACCATGGAACATTAATCTCAGATGATCAAAACAGAAAGTGATCCAAAGGTTACAGGAAAGGCACAGAGTAAAGAAAGTGGCCCTCCTTCTCCCCTTTTTCTGAGCCAGGGTCCCCTTATCTCAGGTTGTGTAGGAGCCATATCCAACGTATAGGCCTTATCTCACAACTGACCAGCATGAGCTTTGGCCTGATACATTTTTAACTTAGGCCAGTTTTCCCTTCCTTAGGCAACCTGGTGGCCCTCTCTCCTGGGGGCTGCTAGGCTTTATGAGGAAATCCAATTAGCTTCAGCCCAGTGCAGCTCAGAACGCCCAAACTCAAGGGGTCCACAGGCCTTGGCCTCCCCACTAACAGGAGCTACACGAGTGCACCACCAAGGCTTAGGCAGCACATACTGCCAATGCTGAAAAACTGACATCAAGGAGAATGGATGGTATCGCTTTGCCTGGTCTGTGCCATTGATCTATTTTCCAATCAGAACCAAACTAGTTTTAATAACTAGTCAGGTCTAGAAGTGCTGTTCTCATGTTATTCTTTTCATCGATTCTCTTGATTTCCTAGATTTTTTTTCATTCCTCCAAGTAATTCTGTTATGTATTTGCTCTGTAAAGTATCTACCTTGGTAGTTTGGTATAAAAATAAATCTGTACATTAATTTTGGTAGTACTGTCATTTCTGTTATAGTAACATAACTCAGCCATGAACAATAAATATCTCTCCAGTGATTTAAATTGTTTTTTATGTCTTTGAGGAGCATTTTGTAAATGTAACACCGTAAAAACAAGCAACTTTCAAAGCTGTAAGAACTAGTTAATATAATGACCATTTGGGATTCCAGAGGACTGATGATAAAAAATGCTCCCCATTACAGAGACATGACAGATTTAAGGTACAAAATGAGACATTTATTTTGCATATAACTCTTAAGGGAACTGACAGCATATATTTGTTACAAGAATTCCTTCCCCCCCCAACAAGTGGGGAGTAGGAGAGAGAGAAAATAGATTTCTATTAATTTTCTAAAAACAGGTGCTACAGATGTGAAATATCATGAGTGCCTTCAGATGAGGTCACTGGATTACTTTTTTTTACTTTGTTACAAGAGATCTCTCATAAAGTGGGAATAATGTGCAAATGTATGAAATGTAGAAACAAATAAAAATGTTTTTCAAATATATATCTATATAGGTGCTTTGTCAAACTGGCTCCCAGATATTTTGTGCATGCTGTAGTTCTTTAAAATGGAACTTCTCTATTATTCCCATATTTTTAAAAATTGGTATAAAGAAATGCTGTTGACTTTTATGGGTTTATTTCAAATCCTGAAACCCTAATGAAGCTATTATTGAAATAATTTTTTGTTGATAGGATTTTCTAAATAAATCATGATGTTATCAGTAAATGAAGTATTGTTGTCTCCTCTTTCACCTATCTTTGTCTTTTTTTTTTGTGGAGAAAAGGAGATATCATTGTTTTACTCATATTTATTGAGAAAGCTAATACTTTCCCATTGCATGTAATGCTTATTTGGGGTTTGATAAAGACATATACTGCTTTGTAAGGCTTTCTGCATAAATGAGTATTGTATTCTGTCAAAGGTTTTTCTATGTCGATTAAAGATAATCATATAGTTTGGGGATGTTTTTGTTTTTAATATGATTAAATTAACCTTTCCCTTAGTTTTGAACCATCTGTGTTGTCCTTGATAAAAATCCAGCATGAAAAAAAAAATCCAACTTGATTAGTGAAAGAACTCACTATCTGACAAGGATTTCTGGGAAACTGGACAGCAGTGTGGCAGAAATTAGATTTAGACCAACACTGTACACCACAGCGAGTATGAATAGTTATACTATTAAAAAAAAGTGAAACAGAAAGCCATACATGTAAATGGAAAGAACAACAAGAAATCAATGCTAACTACTATGAAATTATAAAGATCAAGCTTCTTTGCAGAAGCAGTAAATTATAGGCATGGAATTCTACTGATAACATCAGACTTTATTTGTGTCAGTTTTGCTAAACTGTTTCCCTCCCCAACCCATCTATTCCTACCCTTCTAACTTTGATATAAGTAATGGCCTTCTGGGAAGAGAGTGGTGAGAAGGATTCATAAACAAAACAAACTATATATTTCTTTTTTCTTTTCTTTTTTTTTTTTTTAAATGGAGACACTGTTATCTGCACAGGTGGAGAGAGGCAATAGCCACATTGGTGAGATCATGGATCCACTGATGTACTGTATTATAGTGGTACTATAGATATAACCTGGAGTCAGAAGACCTGAGTTCAAATATGATTTCAGATTCTCACAAGCTGTGTGATCTTTTGCAAGTCACTTAAACGCTGTCTGCCTCAGGTTCCTCAATTATAAAATGGGGATAATACAACATCTACCCCACCCCCCAGGGTTGCTGTAAGGACCAAATGAGATAATCATTATAAAGCTCTTAACACAGTGTCTGGTACATGGCAGGCATTTAATATATGTGCTACTGAAGTGAACAAAATAGGCATTTAATAAATGTTTATTTCCTTCCATCCTATTATAGGAACTATCACTTATATTAATGTCATGTTAAAGTTACTAATCATGACAGAATGAGTTATTGTAATTTACATATATGCATATACATTTTAAAATTCCACAGCAGGTACTGACTGCCACAAAGAACATCATAACATATTTTTAAAATCTCTGATCTCAAAAGACATGTATGTATTTGTTCAGTCAGTTTTTAGTTGTGTTCAACTCTTTGTGACCCCAGGTGGGGTTTTCCTGGCAAAGATACTGGAGTGGTTTGGCCATTCCTTCTGTAGCTCTTTTTACAGATGAGGGAACTGAAGCAAAAGTTAAACGACTTGCCCAGAGTCACACAACAAATAAGTGTCTGAAGTCAGATTTGAACTCAGGAGTCTTTCTGACTCCAGGTCCAGAACTCTGTCCACAGTGCCACCTGGCTGCCCTTAGGGATATGAATGTATATGGATATATGAACACATATGCTTCTAAACGTAAACAGACACTTCTACATGAAGGAAAAAAAGAAATAAGCTTAAGTGTTAAGAGGCAAATACCTGTTTTCATGAGCCTTAAATTCACAGAGACATTTTAGTGAATCACAGTCAAACAACCTTACAATTTCTTCATCTCCAGCCACAGCAAGTACGGAATCCTAAGAGGAATCAAAAACATAATAATGTACCTAAATACTGAAAATACAAACATACACACACTGTAGAATTCCACTGCTAGTTTTATGTACTTACTGAAATAAATGTAACAGAAGAAATTCTCTTTCCATTGGCGATGGTACCAGTAATGGATGCAGTTTCAAGCTGATAGATGTCTATCTTGTTTACTGTGACAACTATATACTTCTCTCCATTAGGAGACCATTCAACTATGTGAGCATCTATAGTTTTAAAAGTAAAGAAATATTTGTCTAATAAATAAAAATCACAAAAATAGAATAAAATATTTATTTCCACAAACTTTACTATGAAAGTTAGGAAAATATAAGACCAAATTAACTTCAAAGATTTAGGGCTGAAAGGGACCTGAGAAGTCATCTAGTCTAAAACCCTCATTTTACAGATGAGGAAAATGAGGCTCAGAAATAAAACTGATTTGTCCAAGGTCACTAAGGTGTCAGGTGAAAGAGCTAGGATTAGAACCCAGGTCCTTTGATTTCAAATCCAGTACTCTTTACACTGAAACACATTGTTCCCTCTTTCATAAATAATTTTTCAGGTAAAACTGCCAATCTGTACAGAATTGCTTTAACTGTACCTAAATACACTCTACCAGTAAGAAATCAAGAGCCATTCCCCAACAGATTAACTAGCTAAAATATTCAAAGAACATTCTAATAGTAGCAAAAACTTGGAAATAAAGTGGAAGCCCATCAATGAGAGAATATCTGAACACATGAATTCTTTTTTTTTTTTCCAACTTTGGATCTATGGTCTTCCTGCAGTTTTAGGAAACTAATAGAAAAAATTCAGAGATTCAGGGGAAAACTTGCATGAAGTGATGAAATGCAAAGTTAAGAATCAGAAAAAAAAAAAACTTAGTCATGTGTGTAACATGGTAAACAAAAGCAACTCTAAAAGGCATACAAATTCTCATTAATTGCAATGTTTAATCTCAGTCCTAGAGAGCTGATGATGAAACATAGCTCTCTTTTTGATAAAGGTGGGAGACTATATGGATTTGAAATGTGATATACATATCTGCTTGATATGTCTACTGTTTTTTGTGTCAAGGTAAGGTTCAATTGGGGGAGAAAGACAAGGGTTGCTATTAAACATAAATGACTGTTATAAAAGCAAAAGGCAACATAAAATTTAAAAAACAAAAACATTCTGCCAACAGAATACTCACTTTGTTTTATATTTTTTATGAATGCCGATCTTCCTTCAATAAGGTTCCATGTTCTGTAAGACAAGGTTTTTGGGCACTATCATCAATATAATTACCAACTAATGATTAACAGTGTTTGAATGATGCTAACAGGAAGCTAAATCAATGAAGTGTTCATCAAAACAAACACAGAGAAAATGACGTATTATTTTGTTAAAAAACACTTCATCTTATTGATTTACTCTAACAATATTTGAAGAAATTATTATCCCATAATATTAAAGTTTAAGAGTGTCTTGCTTTAATGCCTAAAGGAAAATTTTATTACAGTGAGTCCACTGTCCATCATCATTTCCATTTTATATTCATGATAAAAAACATGTTACTATGTGTCTGATTCAAGAGAAATGTACCCATTCTAAAGAGTTTAATTTTTACCATAAAACTTTTCTTCATATCAACATGGCCTTAAAAGGCTAACAGCTATGATACAGAAGACATAAAGAAGAAAAGCACTAAGATAGCAAAATATGCTGCAGTAAAAGTTACTTGTTTTGCTTGGAGAACAATGATTAATTCTACTACTAACTAAAAATTTGATTAACTTCTGCTTACCGTAATGTTTTGTCTGTTCCCACTGATAGTGCTAATTTGCCAGATGGATGAACAGAAAGAGAAGTCACATGTCCTCTTAAGAAAAAAAAAAAAAAGAAAATAGTTCAGCATACAGTTTTAGTTACCAAGTTAAGAATTCCAGTGGAGGAAAAGAGGCTCAGACTCACTTATGTGCTTTAATAGACTTCAAGCAGTCCCATCTCTTTGCATCCCAAACACAAATTAGTCCATCTTCTCCTCCACTAATTAAATGTCCATTACCAAAGAATTTCAGACAATTTATTGTGCCTATCAACAAAAAGAAAGTCAAGGTTGCTGTTATCACATTATTACTATACTTTTCAGTTGAAAGTTCCACTTTATAATGTTATGCATATATATGAGATGCTGACAATTTAACATTGTTAAAATGGAAAATATTAATTTGGACAATTAAACAGTTCATCTATCAGCATGTTTTAATTTAAATGTGCTGATTTGACCCTTTTAAATTTAAAAAGTGAGATGGTATGTTATAGTAGAAAGTTCATTAGATACAGTCAAGGACTTGAGTTCAAATCCTTGCTCTTCTACTTAGTTATGTTTCTCTTTGGTAAGTTATATCACCCTTCAAGGACTCAGTTTCCTCATCCTGTAAAAATTAAGGTATTGACATAGATGATCTCTAAGTTCCCTTCCAGCTCCAGATATATGAACCAATCATTGAACCAGTCATTGGTTTCTTCCAACGTGATAATGGATATGTACTGTTCTGATCATAAATGACTGGCTAGAGAAAGTGGAGAAATACGTGACTAGGAAACTTTTTTTCTTGTTTGCTATGTTACCTAACTTAACACCTGAAGTGAATGGTGAATTCAGCACTGTGGCCTTACAAGCAACATCTTCCAAATTAAAGCAGCTAGGTAATAAAATGGATAGAGTGCTGGACCTGGAGTCAGAAAGACTTGAGTTAAAATCCTGACTCAAACATTTATTAGCTGTGTGACTTTAGGCAACTCACTTGACCTTGCCAAGTCTCAGTTTCCTCAACTATAAAAAGGGTATAATAAAGAACCTACCTCCAAGGGGTGTCAGGAGGATTAAATGAAATAACATGTAAAGCATACAGAAACCCTATGCTAGCTAATTCCAAGTGAACTAAACTACTACAAATCTATGTGGTAACTGGTACACAAAAGGTTAGATATACTACGTAAACTCTGGTTCTAAAATTATGATTCCAAAGGATATAACAATGCTGATGTTGCTGTCTCCCTGAACACTTGATGTTAGGTAAACTTATTATTTTATTAAATATTTTAATGTAGAGTTACTGATATATATTGTAAACACAGCACAAAAATACCAATATAGGTTATTGTAAATGACAGAATTTCCTTACCATTATGATGCATCAATGCTCCATGTTCTACCTTTTTTTTCATATCATAGATGTGAATTGTTTCATCTTTGCTTCCAGTGACCACAAAACGGTTATTTACAGCCACTGCTGACAAGGAGGCTGCATGGCCATGGTGGGTGAAGTCAGCCACAGAAGTCCATTTCTGTAAGTGAGTAAGACATATTCTAAAGTCATAGTCACAGCACATATTAATGGTCATATTGATTAACTTTGACAAGGAAAATAGCCTCTTTCCAATGATCAACAGAAGCTGTAAAGTCCTGCTACAGAGGTAGCACACACACACAAAAAAAGTTTAAAAATCAGTGAATGCAATCACTGAACAAGCAAAAACTGAAAACCAAATAAGGCCAGCATGTCATCTGAAAAGCTGGTGGACAAAGTATGACATTAATGCCATGTCTTCATCATGCTGACTACTCTCTAGCCATTATCCTCATTTCTTGGCCCCCCCAATCTTGGACTCTGCCCATAAGGGTGAGCTTTAGACTCATGTTGCTTAGAACCAGACTTCCATATAATTTCCACTATTCATCTCACACATACTATCCCCTTCCAGCTGCCCCTGATATATTATCTTTTCTCCTTAGAGCACAAGCTCTTCAAGGGCAAGGATTATCTTGATATCTTGCATTTGGATATATCCCCACATCTCAGCACAGAACCTGGAGCATAGTTTGTGCTTAATTTATGTTCTAACTATCTACTTATCTAAGTAATGTTCCCAAACACCATTAGGGTTTGTGAATACTACATCCACATGGCAGTTACAATTATATCTATTACATATATTCTAAGGGAACCATGAGGCCTATCAAATAACAAATGGCTTGACACCAATGATGATGCCAGGAAACTAAACTATCAATACTGAGACAATGTTCACTGCCATACAATTTTTCCACATTAGAACTTTAATGTTTATAAAAACACTTTGTAAAAGACCATTTTATTTGATTCCCCTAACCACTCTATAAAACAGGATCAAGTATTGTGGTTACATGTCTACTAAGGAGCTGTTAGGACCCAAAAGCACATCTTCTGACTCAAATGTCATGATCTAGTGAGTCACTCAGCTTCTCTCCACAAGAACACTCAAAATTTCTGTGAGGTAAACTGAAAGCTTAATTGAAAGCAAGTCAGGCAACCAGAATACTCTTAATAAACAACTTCAAATAATGAACTTGTTTCTTTTCTAGATGGGGCACTTGAGCCAGCATTCCTAAACACGTGGTCCATAACAGAACTTTAACTATAGACAGTTCCCAGAACTGGTAAACCAACAACTCAATCATAGAAGACCTTAAAGTTTCTAATATAGCATCCTACAAAAACAATAGGAGATAGGTACTCCAAGTAATATCATCACTAGTAGGAAAATGTCAAAATGGAGGCTGAGAAAAGTTAAATGATTTGTACAAATCGTACTAAGATGTAATTTTAAATTGAGGAAGGGGAAATCAGAATTAGAGGTCATGGTCTAAAAGTGGAACTTCAGAGTTCTGGATCCTAAAGGCAGAACAGTTAACTGCTGATGACAAAATTAGGAGTATCACCATTCCTTTGTATGGTTTAGATTGGTTTTAACTCAGGTTGTCTGACACTGTAAGCCACACTGCTAGGAGTACCTCAAGAGGCTTGAAACGGAGAGAAATCTAGCACCAAAAAAAGAAAATAAAAACAAAACCACCAAACTAGTAAGTAATATATGGCAGTATAAGGGCACAGAATAATGTTGTATAGACAAGAAGTATTATGAAAATCAAGGAGGAAGAAATCAAAGTAGACCTGCATAATCATAACTGATGAGAAGTGAGATAGGAGGGAGGGGAGAAGAGGGGACAGACTGAGTAAGTCATAAAAGAAGTATTTAAGTGTATGATAAGTATCAGACACTGTGTATAAGAGGACCTAATGGCAAGGTTAGCAGTGGACAGAACACTGTTCTTAGAACTCATAAGATTTCTAGAAGAATGGTAGCTTTGCAGTTAACGTTCTTGACCTCAGTTTCTTCACCTGTAAAATTGTGAAATTAACAGCTGCACCCACTGGTTATGTCAAAGAAGGCATTTGTAAACGTGAAGATGTTATAAAAACCGTGAACTCTTATTTTTTGGGCAGGGTGGATTCGCCCCATTTGAGCTCTTCCAACACAACCATGGACCCCCTCCTTCCTCCTCACGTGGAACCCCTTCTCGAGCTGAAGCTTTTCACCAAAACTAATAAGGTTGGTCTCTTTCCCCACACCCCTCCCCCCCACCCCCGGCCCAGCCCTCGGTCCATGGGCTCTCCGACTACAAGCTGTGAAGCAGATTGAGCGAGTCTCGAATCCTGACTTCCAATTCCCGAGCGCTGAGGCTTCGAGGCCAAGGGGACACAGCCCTGACCCTGAGTCCGCCGCCCCCGCTCTCACCTCGCTCTGGCCAGGCTCCCTGTGCACCGTGAAGCCGAAAAGAACCTGCTCGTAGCAGCCACAGACTAGCTCCATTCCGCCGTGCACGCGCACGTGTCTCCTTCCCTTCTTCCTTCCGGAGGGCAGCTCCTGGGGGCGGGACCAGCACGAGAGTCTTCAAGGATAGGAATGCACGGACTGTAAGGGTCCTTCTCCCGTCGGCGCTCCCGGTTTACGTCACTGGAAATGCAGGGGTGCCCGTCTATGCGCCTGTGTTTCAATGAACACTATTCCTCTCGTAGAGCAGTTCTATAGATTTTCCCAAGATAAAGCAACTCAAAAAATGACAATTGAGGGAAATGGAAGGAGCTCCTGGGAAGGTGGGAGTGGAGAAAGAAGGCTTCTCTTAAGATTTGGACTAGATTTGCTTGTTTAGAATCAAAACTTCCGTTACGTCGTGACGGAAAGAGCGGGGGCGGGACTTGACCGCGGGAGCGCGCGGGTGGAGGGAAAAGGTGAGGAGAGGACCCGGAACAGATGGACGGGGAGTGGGGGCGGGGCCTGATTGAAGAGGAAGGGGCGAAGCGAGGCTCTGGACAGAGGGCGGGACGAGGGGCGGGGACAGGAGGCGCGGAGGCGGGACAGGGAGAGGAGAGTGGACAGGGCCTTGTAGGGGGAGGAGCATGGTCACATCTGGATCACAGATTTAAGTCGACAATTCTTAAGTTTCCTTTGCGAATTTAGGGATTTTTGACCTTTAGGAGTCATTTTAATTACGAATTTGCATGAATTTAACTTTTAAAAATATACTGGAAGTATAGATTTTATGCCCCAAATCTCCCAAAATGTGAAGAATTGGGGTTCCAAGGGCTGTATGACTTGCCGTCTATCCCTAGAGCTGGTAGGAAGCCTAGAGATTAAGTAGTACAAACTCGCCCTTTTATGTATTCACCTATATCTTTTTGTTGGTAAATTTCATTGCTACCTTTTTTTTTTTTAATTGGCAGAATCATTTCCTATAGGAGAGGCTCAGTAAGGGAGTAGACACAGCTGGTCTCAGTGAGAAAGACTCTAATGAGATTGTGGGTGGCCAGAGGACCTCCAGAGGCTCCAATGCACCATCTCCACACACAGGCATTTTATGGAAGAGGAAACAGGCCCAGGAAGGTAGTGATTTAGCCAAGTTCACACAGACTCCTCAACAGGATTTGGACGCAGGCCCTCTTAATCCAGATTGAGGGCTCTTTCTGCTTTGACACTGGCCTTGTGACCCTATGGAAGTCACTTAGCCGGTGTGTTAGGCAAATCTCTAAGTTTCCTTAGGAGAGTTCCATATACCAATTAAATCATAGATCTATTCCAAAACAAACAAGCAAAACCTCTCTCCTCAGCCAATTAAATTCTCCATGGTAACAATGAAAAATAGTTAACCAAAACATTGGTTGATACAGCAGCCAATTAACAATAATTTTATGAACAAATAATTAAATACCTACTGTGTGCCAGTCACTGTGCTAGGCACTAGAGTTACAAAGAAAGAAATGAAGTCATCCCCCACCCCAAGGAGTGTTAGGTATTATCAGAAGTTGACAGCTGGTCTCTGCAACTTCTGCCTTAATCTCAATTCCATCTCCCCTACTTCCCTCATCAAATGGGTAGAATTGGAGTCTGGAAGAAATGAATTCAATCCTGACTTAAATACTTCATAGCCAAGTGACTGTGGATAAGTCAGAGTAAACTGTCTTGATCTCAGTTTCCTCATTTGTTAAATGGAGATCATAACTGTACCAAACACATGGTTATTGTGAAGACCAAATAAGATTAGTTTATGTAAAGCACTTTGCATACTTTAAAGCCTTATATAAATGTTAACTATCCTGTGGGACCTGTATTAGCACTTAATCTGATTTCAGCTCTCATTCAAAGTTATACTGCTGTTGTTCAATTCTTTCAGTCCTGTCATTCATACTACCTCTAATTTTTATAAATAAGGACACTAAATCCCAGAGTAGTTCACCTGACTAAAGATTCCAGATCTTATGCAGTGACACCATCTGCCCTTCAACAACTATTTTTAAAATACATACTTTATGCCCCAATGCCCAGCATTGGGCCCTTTGCAACTAAGGCCTGAAACAGGTAATTTTTCAACCTACATTTTAAGATAAAATGCTTGAAGCAGAGCTCAAACTAGGGAGGAATTGGAAACAAAGCCTGAAGAATAGGGGCTCTTTCTTTGGGGGTAGATATGCATGAAGACCAGATTAAAAGACCAGATTTAAAAAAATTAAAATTACTATTAAGGTATAGAGGTTGCTCTTGGTGGAGTGTTAAAGTACAGAGTCCAGTACAGTGTTTCTCATAGACATTTAGACGTTTGTTGATTCTGGCTTTGGGAACTTTCTAAAACGTAGTTTCACATTTTTCTTACCTTTCCTTCCATCCCTTACCCCCAAATCTGATGTATCTAATTCTTGTGCAGGATATATGTGAGGTCTGAAAATAAGTAACTTAAGAATCTAGAAAAAGCTTGCCAAGAAATGCCATAAGGTTTTGTTTCATTTTCTTCCTTACCCATGACTTCTCTTTCCTGACTTTTTCTTGGTACTAAAATTCTGCTTAAAAAAAGAGAAAAGAAAAAGCAATTTGCTTCATTAGTTTGTTTTTATTGAATTCATTTTTCAGTCATGTCCAACTCTTCATGTCCATACTTGGAGTTTTCCTGGCAAAAGATACTGGAGTAGTTTGCCATTTCCTTCTCCAACTTATTTTATTTTATAGATGAGAAAACTGAGGCAAACAGGGTAAAGTGACTTGCTCAGAGTTACACAGATAGTAAGTAGCTGAGACTAGATTTGAACTCAATAAGATGAGTTTTCCTGACTCCAAGATTGTCATCCTATCTATACTGTGCCACCTACCTGCTCCCTCTTCATTAGTTAGCAAGGGCCATTTTAAGATACAGCTTTCCATCAACAGAAAGAATAAAGAACAAATGAACAAATATGTATCAGTATGCCTATTCAACTTTGTATAACTCAATTGTAGATTGTAAGAACCACTTTGTGATCATTAGCATGAAAAACTTCTTTTGAATAAATACATCATGGGGGAGCACATTAATCAGTGGTTTATGACAGTACCTATTCAATTTTCTTAAGCTTCAAGAATGTTAATTCAGTGGTTTTATACATTTAAACCTACTGAAATAAGAGGGCTTTGATTTAGTTACCAAAATTAAAATTCAGTTTATCATTAAGTTCTTGCTAAATAGAAGTTGCTGTTCTCAAGGAGCTTACATTTTACTGGGGGGTTATACCTTGTACAGGCACTAGGTGGCACAGTTGGATAGAATACCTGGGCCTGGAGTCAGGAGGACATCTTCCTAAATTCAAATTATGACCTCAGACACTAGCTGTGTGACCTTGGGTAAATCACTTAACCCTGTTTGCCTCAGTTTCCTCATCTGTAAAAATGAGCTGGAGAAGGAAGTGGCAAACCACTCCAGTATCTCTGCTAAGAAAACCCCAAATGGGGCCCTGAAGCATTGGATACTACTGAACAAGAAATGCATTTTGTGGCATAGTAAGGGGTGGAAAGTTCATGATTAGAAACTAGAGTTTAAAAACTGGCGATTTCTTTTTAATAATCATAAAAAGGTCTTATGATAGTCAGGAGTTGTTTGGCTTCAAGTTTCACTCACTGAAAAATTGATACTGATGGGAAGGGGAAGGTGAACTGATCACATGCTTTCTCAAGGTTCTCACAAGGGACTTTAGAAATTTTACAGAATATGGTTTTAGTTGACATGAAGTGTGAAAGAATTTGGAACTTTTAAAAACTTTTGTACTAGTGTATTTTTACAATAAAATAATCATTCAACTTTTTACAGCACTTTGAGGTTGACAATGTGTTATTTTTCTTACAACAACCCCATGAAGTTATCATGGAAATGCTGTGCCTGTTTTACATAGGAGGAAAGCAAGGGTCAGAAACACTCATGCTAAAGGAACCTGTGTCATTCAGGACTTGAACCCAGAACTCCTGAGTCTAGGTCTAGGGAAGGCTCTTTCTACTTTCACCACACTTAATGGGGCTTAGAATGTTAGAGAGTGACCCTTATCTCTGGTCCATTTATTTTGTTAAAATTGGGATTACTCTTTTGGTAATGTGACCTGATTTCTGCTTTCATACTTATAGTTAGGCAAGAGTAAATACTGCTTATTGAGTATTATAGTAATAAAACAATACTTTGGAATCCTGTCTGTTTTTGCAAAGGGCCTATAAAGGTCATTATTTCATATGCATTGTCATTGCTATAAATGTACATATTTATCAAAACCTCTTTAAATTCTCAAAGAGGACAGTCACAAAAATAAAAACAATCACTACTTATTTTAAACCACAAATCTGTAGTATTCCCCTTCAAAATATATAAAGGTGCTGATCTCTGATTGATTGCATTGATTACTTTTGTAATTTATATGTAATAAACATTATACAACTGGATGTTTAAAACTAATTTGTGTTTGTCTTGGTAGACAATTAAGGAGGCCTCTACTTCTGTCACCATTAAGAGCCAAATAAAATTCATAGGCAGTCTTTTCTCTATTGAAGCACTGTTTGGATTTCTGTAAAAAAAAATATTGGCTCCATAGATTTGATTCTTTTTATGAATTATAGGATCCTAATAGACTTATTATTGGAAAGGATCTTATACACCAACTAACACAATACCTGGCATTCAGTATGCTTGTTAATTTATGAATAACTTCTTTTGATTAAAGGATTGGTGGATTAATCCCTCATTTTATGTGTCAAAAAACTGAGGACCAGAAAGATTAAATGATTAATCCAAGGAAGCAGATCTCAAGGAACAGGATTGGTATATGAGCCCAGGCCCCCAAGCCCTGTGCAGAGCATTCTCTTCATCATACCATACTGCCTCTTATCTTCTCATAATTTTGTTCTCTTTTCTCCCTTCTCTCTCTTAAATCTGAGTTGCAACCACTGTGGTGCCTATTATTACTAGCACCAAAGTTGTTTATTCTTTTTACTCCTTTACCATTTTCCGTAAGACATGGCCAGAAAACTTTGTACTCGTCAGTAACATACTCCTTTCATCTGCCAAATACTACAGCAGTTTGATGGCATAATGATTACAATCAGAGGAAAAAACTAAGCAGAACCACAAACAGAAACTTCCCTAGAGAGATATTGTTATTTCCTGTTTAATTTCCTATCAGAAGACTTGAAAGGAGATAAACATCAAGTTGTAGAGTCAGCCTTAAATTTTTGCTTATTAGTATGATGTGACTTTATTAACCTGTGTGAAAGTTGTGTAAAGTGAGAATTTTGCAATTAATCAGAGTGAAAACAGCTGAGTTAACTCTGAAGCAAGTGTTTGTCAAGAATTAGTTGCAGTATTTATTCAGAAAGCCTGGAAGGTTTGGTAGGGAAGTCAATTCTAATGCTTGGCTTTGTTACTGTTATTTAAAATCTAGAGCTTCTATCTATATCAATGGCTAGGAATTCCACTTCTCTAGGTTTTGATTTAACCCAACAAAGCAATTATTTCTGGTACTGGCAAAGGTGAGATTACTTTTCTTCCTCTACCTCTTTTTTTTTTTTTTTAACCATAAAGAATAAGTTAGTGAGTTAGGTCTTATGTAACTTCTGACCATTTAAATGTTTTTAAAATGTCTCTTGAAACAAATGAAATTTAAATCATCTTGTACTGATGACTTTTTAAAATTAGAAATGTTACTCTTTGGCAGGGTAAGGGGTGCTATTATTTGTGGCTTATTCTAGGGGACTAAACTTGAAGCTGAAAGGGACCTAGAAATCATTGTCCAACTCTTCATTTTACAGATGAAGAAACTGGGTCCCTGTCAGGATAGTAACTTGCCTATGGTCAAAGAGGTAGCAGAGTTGAAGTACATAACGAGGTCTTCTCACCCCCCCCCCCCTCCAGCCCAGCAGTCTTTCCACTATACCACATTGCCTTGTCTCATGATTTTGTTCTCTCTATTAGGATGAAGGCTGAGTTACAACTTGGCACCTGTGATACCTATTACCAACAGCACCAAACCTGCTATTTGCAGTCAGATTTTGAGCAATATTTTGAATATAACTATAACTTTATATTTTATGAGAATGTTCAGAATGTCTCCTCTGCAAAGGAGAACAGTAAACATCTAGCTGAAATTCCAGCTGTGTCAGAGGTAATTATTCATCTAATTGAATTCACTGCATTTTATATTCCCTTGACTTAAATATTTACTTTATTCACAAACACAAAAGTTCAAAATCCAATATGCTTTGCTATTTTAAAACAAGAGAGTGAAGTTAGTTACAGAAAGCATTTCATTGGTAAATGAATTGATTATGCGATTTCCTTTTATGCAAAAGATAATTTTATGGTAAATTTCTAGCGAGCTTGAACAATTACAATTAAGTTAGCATATCTGCTTTCGGACACTCAGAATGTTTCATTATCATGGCTTTTGAAAAGGTCATTCTACCTTTCACAGTGTTGTGTAACTAGCAACACTAAAAAAATTTAAGTTATTAATTTTTAAAATTATAATTACAATTTACAAGGAAAGTGTAAAGGATTTGTGACCTCTTTTAGAAAATATATGTAAGAATTTTTAAACTAGGATAGGACTTTAACAATCATATCTAGTCCCTTCTCATTGGACAGATGAAAAAAAGTTGATATGTGATCAGTGATTTTTTTTCCCCCTTTCTTGGTTATAATTTACTAATGCTGTAATTCTTCATGGGTTCAAACTTCAGACCCATTTCCTTAAACAACAGGAAAATTTTCTAGGGGAATTAATGATTATTAAGTAATTAGATTTATAGTAGTAGCCTTTTTTTTTAAGATCTCGGTGCTTAATTTTAGGCTTGGACTACAAATAACGATGAGGAGCAAACTGAAGGTAATATCAATACTAATCTATCTATTGCTTTTATTGAAAATGTGTATTAAAATGATCCTTGTTGTAGTGTTAGACACTAGCCAGAAAGCAGATCTTTTAATTAAGTGTTAGGCTGTTTAGTTTTGTGTAATCCACAATGTAATTTACTAAGTATTGACTGAATGGGATGTAGTGAAGTTGTATAGTCGTTGTTATGGAGCCAAAATTCAGTATTTAAGATAAGACTATAAAAAGAATACCAGATTACTAAGAGTCAGGACAACCGGTGTTTGAATCCTGGGTCTGCTCTAAAAATGACTGTCACTTTGGTCAAATCAGTTTGCCTGTCTATGACATAGTTAATTCAAACCCAAAATGATGGGGTTGCCTTAAATATTTTCTAAGATCCCACCCAACCCTATTGATATATGGTGCTAAATTGGGGGGAGGGAGGTTCCTTTCCCCTTCTTCACCCTATCAACTAGGGATATGGCAATGAGTGCACTAGTCCTGCTTGATTTGGCAAACATAGCTTTTTCCAGTGAGAACTTTATTAATATTTTAAAGTGTGTTGGGTTTGGGGGGACAATGATGATAATGAGATGAAGGGAAAACATGTTCTTTTTATCTCCCTAATGAAGGGAGAGATCTGCTTGGGGAGGGGGGAGAGGAATGTGAAAACGTGATTTAAAATTATTTCTGCTGAAATACGTAAAGCACTCTTAGCAGCCAGTGACAAATTAAAATATCTTGAATTAAAGAAATAACCATCTTACTCATATCTTAGAGGCTGTTACCATTTGAACATAAAAGTGGAAGTTTAATATCTGAAAATAACATTTAAGAAATGTATCACTTAAGTTTTGGAGAAAAGAGGGAGTATTGTAAATCTAAATGACAGGTTTTATCAAAATAAGTGTGAGAACTCTCCAAAAATGAAAAATTGTATTATTTTGGGACAATCATTAAAAGTATCAGCTGCTTAATTGTTTGGTGAAACTAGCCAGCCTTTCATGCACTATTGGGTTTTGCAGATCCACAGATTCCCTTGGATATTGAGAACCTGAACAAGAAGTTTATGATGGGAAGTGAAGAGCTCTATGACTCCCTGATGAATTGTCACTGGCAGCCTCTGGATACTGTTGCTTCTAGAATCCCAAATGACATCCAAGAGTAACTCTGCAAATACAGAGCAGTTCCCATCAAGGTGCTTATGCAGTAGCTTTGTTGGTACTTTATGTGGTGGATCAGAAGTCACACTTTGTTTTGTTACATAGGCATTTGTTTGAATATAATTGTTGGGAGGTTTAGAGCATAGTGAGATAATGAAGAATTACCTCCATAAAAATAAAGATACTTAACCAGTAAATGCATTTTGCTCATTATCTAGGATTCAGAGTAGTATACCCCAAGCAACATTTTAAAATTCCATGGATAACCTATACCAGATTGCTTGCCCTCTTGGGGAGGAGGAGGGAGAAAAATTTGAAACTTAAAATCTTATAAAAATGAATGTTGAAAATTGTCTTTACATCTAATTGGAAAAAATAAAATTATTCACATTTTTCAAAGAAGAATAAAAAATAAAATTGTGCTCTTTTTTTTTTTCTCTTCTCCGTGAAAGCAAGAACACAGCTTTACTTCCTGAAAAGCTGCTTGGTTTCATTTTAGAAATGGAGCAGCATATCATCCATTTCTGGGTGACACTTAATAGAATTCTCTATTGTGCCCTATGTTTCTGTGCAATGGAGGCTTTAAGCTTTTAAATATAACTTAGGCTTAAAGCAACTACCTATGTGCTATAGAGAGAATTCTTTTTGGTTAGGAATCCGAGACTAAATCTATAGAACAAATACTGATGTGGGACATAAAATTACTGTGGTGTAAGTGTATTTCTATAACACGTGTATTATGTATGTACACATACGTGTATATATAGATACACACACATATATTTGTAGGTGGTAGACTTAGGTTGATTAACCATTATAAGCTACCTTCTACTATCTTTTGGATTAATTGTCCTCAAGTTAAAGCATTTATTAAGCACTTAATATTTTGGCTGTTATTTTGTGGAGAGAAAGCAATTCTACTTGGCATTAACAGTAACTCGTGAGAGAATTTTTTTTTAAAAAAAAAATATGAGCTTTATCACTAATTTTGTTTGTTTAAATAACCCTAACCTGCCAGAGGATTGTGGAGAACTGACAAAGGGTCGAGGGTAGGACTTGAATAAAAGCAGGTGACCGCATTGGCTTCCTGCTGTAGTATATTTGCTTACATGAAAAAAAGCATATACATGTATAATTTAATTTGTTACTATAGCACTAATTGCCTATTTTAGTTACTAAAATGTAGTGTTACTACAGTAAAGTAAGGACGTAGTGTGTTTGAATCTAGCAGTTTGCTTTTTAAGATTAACGAGGAAATTTGTAGTTTTATTTTCCCTCAAATGGATTGACTTCACTGGGCAAGAGCTGGGTAAAGAATTGGAACATGAAGGTTACCTGAACAGTTGTCCTAATATCGGAAAAAAGGATAAGCCAAACACTTAAAAGATACATTGCAGCATCTCCCTCAGATTGCAACAATGACAAGCCAGCTTGGTTTAAAATATCAACATGAATAGGCTGTCCCTAATCAAAAATGTTTTTCCCTCTTAATAGGCTGATGTCATAAGTTATTTTTTTAATTCCCTGGAGACATGGGAGTTGGCATGTGCCAGACAAATGAAACATTATCATTCTATCATTTACTCATCTCTTTATGGAGGAACTTAAGACCCTGAACCCAACAGCCTTGGGAACAGAAGTATTTCTCCAAGTCACCAAACCCACTTCCAATCCAGCCCTCGAAGCCCTCAACAAGAAGAGAAATTATGATAGAGAAGGAATCGATCTCCCTCCTCAAAACCAGTCATTAAAACTGCTTACCAACTGCCACCAATAGGTAGATGGGCACAAGAGCCCTGGGAGTGGCAATAGCCCACAGACCACTGGTCTTAAATCCATCCCTCACAGGAATCATTTAGGGAAGCAGAACCTGTGAGAAGAGACCAGGCATCTCTACCAAGTGCTACTCATAGGCCACCTTAGTGGAGGGGGGGAGGGAGGGAAAGGGAGGAGAAACATGCTAAGCAGGTGGGGGAAGTAACACATGAAGATGCAGGCTTGCACCTGCTCTAGCAGGTGCTACAGCCACATCCATTAAAGACCAGACGGCAAAAGAGAATTTCTCTCCACAAAGTCCTTGGCACTGTCACATGGTTCAACATTAGAAACTGACATTTACCAGTGGAAAGAAATTAAAGAGGAATTTCCATCTGCTCTTGAACCCCAAGGACCATGAGACCTTTCTATATGACCTGAAGCTGACATCTTCCATGTGTGTTTTCCACATTCAAATACAAGCTTCTTGAGAGTAGACACTATCTTACTTTTCTGTTTGTATTCTTTGTGTTTAGTGTTGTGCTTTGCTCCTGGTAAGCACTTAATGCTTTGTTCATGCACTAATAGGGGGAAAAATCCTTAGCCTTGCTTTCTACAATTAATAGTATGACAATTCATAAGAGAGGTAATAGGTCAACTTTTGTTGTTATTCAGTGACTGACTCTTCATGATCCCATTTGGAGTTTTCTTGGAAAAGATATTGGAATGATTTGCTATTTCCTTCTCTAGCTCATTTTATAGAGAAGGAAACTGAGGCAAACAAGATTAAGTGATTTGCCCAGGGTCACACAGCTAGTAAGTGTCAGAGGCTGGATTTGAATTTAGGAAGACCCAGATTAGGGTCTTCCTAACTCCAGGTCCAGCAGACTATCCACTGTGCTACCTGGACAGTTCCAAATTTCTGCCCAAACCCATGTTGAGTCAAGTACCTTTAGATCTTCAGTCTAACACTCTCCCAACCTAGCTATTTTGTCTGTAGATCAACTTTAGTGTGACTTTAATCATAAATGCCTGAAATTCAAAGCCTCTCCTCAGATGAATTTGCTGAGGTAAGGAAGGAACTAGGCACCTGAAATAAGATGTGTACAATCTGTGAGGTGGAGAGTATAGGAAGAGAAGTTTATATACAGTGAAAATGTTGCCTACTTAAATCTTATTTTGTGATTATCTCATCTAACTTGTTTGTACAAACATTTCTGATATGCCAACTGCATTAAATATGTAGAAGGAATCTTATGTTTCCAGAACATTCTCTAGCTATATGTGACTTTTAAGCATTAACACAAATACCTATGACTAACACATATATAAGATATGTACAGTGTAATTCCAGAAGAAAATCTCAGGTAATCTCAGAGGAAAATAATTGGGGGGTGTGTGTGAAGGAGAGATGAGTACCTTGAAAGATCACGTGCAGAAAACAAAAATTTTAGCTCAGTCTTGAAAGAAGTCAGGGATGAGGAAGAAGAACATTTCAGGCACAGGGCTTAGCCAGTGCAAAGGCATGGAGAGAAGAAACAGAAGTGTCATTTGTGAAGAATGACAAGTCAATGTAGCTGAATTTATAACATATAAAAGGGAGTAAAGAGCAAACCATGGATATAATGTCAGATTTGGAGCTATGTTGGTTCATGTTGAATTATCTTCCTCAGTTATAAGGAATGGCTCTGTAGAAGAAAGGCTACATGGGGAAATTTAGGTGTTGTAAAAACAAAAAAAAACCCTATTTCCAAAAAGTTTGCATGCATGTTAAGATTAGTTCGTGTGTGGAGTGGGAGGGGATGTCTTAAAATTAAGACACTGTCATTGTGAATTGCAAAGTTCACTGAGAATTCTTAAATAGAAAGAAATGTATATGGTCTCAAAAATCTGCAGTAAAGAAAAACTGAGGCACAAAAGTCCAAGCATAATCTATTAGCAAACCTCTAATTGCTAATAATAGAGGTCAGTGATCCCTCAGTGACCAGATACACTTTACAATCAGAACAATAGTTTGGTGGTTATATAAGGTCTTGTGATGTAAACTAAACTAAGACTGTGATTGGTTCATAGTTCTGCAGACTAGCAAAAAGAGGGGCAAGTCCTGCAGAATCCACAATGACAAGGAAAACACAGGTTGCCCATTCACTGGAAAGTCCCCAATGAGATACCTGTGTCACATCTTCTGACCAGGTCAAATCATCTTCCATCAGTCTTTATCTCCCACAGGTCTAGTCTCCATTGTGTGCACAGTTTCCTACAAAGTCCCTTACCAAATTTTCTACCAAGGTCTAGACCAGTGGTTCTCAACCTTTCTAATGCCACAACCCTTTAATGCAGCTCCTCGTGTTGTGGTGACCCCCAACCATAAAATTACTTTTGTTGTTGCTACTTCAGTGTAATTTTGCTGCTGTTATGAATCATAATGTAAATATCTGATATGCAGAATGTATTTTCATTGTTACAAACTGAACATAACCCACAGGTTGAGAACTGCTGGTCTAGACAAAAGAAATCCAAATCTGAGCCCTAGAAATTGGTTATGGTGATTACTAAAACTCTTTAACTATTACTCATCAATTACCAGTTTCACACTATTCAAGCAAGAATCAGCTTGTAGCAGTGTTCATTCATGGAATTAGAAAGAGAAAAAGATTTTGTCCTGTGATTTAGCTTTGCTAGAGTGGCAAGATAGGGTGGTAGAAAGCCTCAGGACCTGGGTTTGAATACCATCTCTTCTACCTGCTACTCATGTGACCTAGGAAAAAGGCACTTAAACTTTCAGGACCTCATTTTCTTTATTTGTAAAATAAGTAGTTTGTACCATATGATCTATATAGTCCCTTGCAGCTGTAACATTCCCTGATACTAGGCTGCAAAAAAGAGCCTCATCATAGAAATAATTTAATTTCTATTGATACAATTATCTAATCTAAACAATTTCATCAATGTGTAATTTGTGTCTCCCTTACAATTGCATCTAAAATTTGATCATTGTTGGCACCAGAAATAAAAATGCAATTCTCTATTTACTACATAGCTACTATCACTCTAACAAAGTCAGATTTTATTCTGTAGTTTTTAAAAATTCTCTTTTCCAGTCAGTGGTAAAGAAAGACAGATTGTTCCTTTGGGGCTGCACTTCAAAAACATTCTCCCCTTGAAGTGCTAATTTAAGCTATCTAACCATATTGTACAACCCCCAAATAAACACTGTTTATCTTCAATGGTGCTTTCAATAGCTGCAAGCTAAACAAAGATGAGAATATATCCCCAGCTTTTCCCAGCAGGAACAGAAACATTTTGCTCTGTGGAGAGTCCTTAAAAATAAAGAGCCACTACACATGAATGAATGGCAGAAACCAATTTTGCATTTAACTTCTGAGAGGCCTCAATCTTTCTTTTAGTATTATCATTACAACAGTAGGGTGAATGATAAAAATAAATGCATGCCTTATATTCTGGGGCTGGAGGCAGTTTCACGTTGATCTTGTTACATGTTTATTATGCTTTTCAAAGCATGTTCATATCTATTGTGATCCCTTTAAAAAATATTTTCTCAAAGCTTACCCATATACACTATGTACTATGTTTCTCTTTAAGAGGGAGAAAAAAGTATTCAGAATAGTCTCTGAAATGATTTGTCCTTCTAAAAAGTACATATGTTGGCAGGAAACTAAAGTAATCACTGCTCCAACTATAATAATTACTGTCATTTTGGAGGGCAACTTCTTTAAATGCTGTTCTTCTGAGCTGCATGGTGTGTATCATCCTTTTATAAGATTGATATCTAGACATGATTAAAAATCTAGCATCTTTCTTTTTGCAGAATCCTCCCAAGTTCACATACTCTTGGAGTGGTTGTGGTTGAAACCATATCAGAGAAGAAGGATACTATAGTGCAGAAGTGTCAAACATCACAGGTGGCGGTTATACTCAGGAGTGTAACCAAACCAGATTAAAATGTAATTGGGTAATATTTAGCAAAATAAAAAATTATGAAACACAGATCATGTTAGCATGTGGTTTTCTAAGTCAATACACATGGCTCCACATATACTGTTCAGTGGCCCCATTTCTATTTGAGCTTGACACCACTGTGTGTTGCGAATGGGTCATTGGACTTGGAGAAGAGTACTGTATCCAGGTTCAGATCCCCAGTTGGATACTTACTAGCTAAGTGACCCTGGCTGGGCAAGTTGTTTGATCTCTCTCTCTACGTCAGTTTTCTTATCTATAAAATGAGGGGGTTGGAGTAGATGATCTCTAAAATTTCTTCCAACTTTAAATATGATCCAAAGATACATCCCTGGGCTACTTCCAGGTAATCTTGTGTACTTTGAGAGTATGCTTTTAGTATGTTCTGGTGCATTTCCGGTATAATCTAGCCTTGAAAATGTTAATCATTTTATTTTCACTCCTTGTTTACTTATGGCTATGTGGTTTTTATATACTACTGTACATTTACTGCTACTGTGCTTTCTTTGAAAGATTTAGGAATCCTGATCATCATAATAACTAATCACAACTCCAGAGGAATAATGATGAATAATTTTACCAATCTCCTGATAGATGATAGATTCAGAATGCAGATCGAGACATTTTTTTGGGAAATGGACAATGCAGAAACATGTTTTGTTGTACCATATATGTTTATAAGACAGCATTTGTTTTGTTTTGTTTTCTCAGTGGAGGGGGGCAGGGAGCTTAGAGGAAAATAAAGTAGATCTTCATTTGAGAAAAAAATTACCTTGAAAAATTTTACTCTTTGGGACATCTATCAATTATTTCCTGTTTTGTACTTTGGAATGACAAAGAACAATTCTGATCCCTTCTTCACAAAGCTGTTTGTTACTAGAATTTTCATGGCCCTTAGTAGCTGCTGCCCAAATAAACCAGCACATGATACAGGCCAAAAGATAAACTGCAGTTTATTCACAGGAGTTTAATACATACCATCGTAGGTGGTGGATGTATGTGTTAACTTGGGGAATGACATATAAATGTGTATACACACATGTCCATATGCATGCATGTTTACATGTTTATGTGTGTGCATATATGCACATGTATGCACATATATGCTGCCAACTCTATGGATTCCGAGTGCATATTGAGACATTTTCATATGTGACCAATGTGGAAATATGTTTTTCTGTATTATACATGTTTGTAGCCATGGGTGGGTGGGTTTCCTCAATACAGGGCATGTAAGTTGGAGGAAGAGAAGGTACATCTTCATCTGAAAAAGGAAATTAGCTTTAAAAAAGTATCTGGGCTATCTATCAAATATTCCCAGTTCTGTCCTACATGTAGACATAGACGTATTTATATGAGATCTTATATTGAAGCTCAGTCTTTTCAGAATTGTTTTCATATTTTGTCTTCTTCAGTAACTTCTGTCATTCAGTTCATCTTGGCCTGTCTTTGATTAAGTAACTCCATCACTCCTGTGTCTAAAGAGACCAGTTCTTTTGTAGTTATTTTATCTTTCATTTCCTGATATATGTATATACTTATACACGTGTGCATATACAATACATGTGTGTATACATGTGTTTATGTATATATACATTCACATATCACATATACATACACGTATATACATACACATACACATTGTGTATATACACATACACGTGTGTATATATGTATATATATATATATTCTCCCCTCCAAAGCTGTATCAACCAGAGAGAGTAACAACAAATAAGATGTCCTTCTTTCAAAGTCATTTGTCAGAGCAGGTATAGCACTTAAGCTGGAAAATATACAACAGAAAGGGGATGCTTAAATTGTTATAAAGGAAAGAACATATCCATGTTAGTATAGCCATTTACTCTAGACCAAAGAAAACAATACCTTCTTCATCAATAAGCTTTCATAAAGTGCGAACTATATGCTTTATTAGATAGGGTACTTGAACTATTGAGGTCCTCTTTTATAAAATAATTAAGAGAAGAAATTGCAGGAGAGTGACATCTTGCTTTATGCCGTCCCTAAAGTATGTGCTGAGACATAGCAAAATAAAGGGAGAGGAGGGACAAATACAGAACAAAATGGAGTTGGTTATGTCAGCTCTTAATAGATCTATTTTTGCTCTTAATCCTCTTTCAATATCTTAAGATACTTAAAGAAAATATTATGTCCTTCCTTCCCCAAACTTTTCTTCTCCAGATTAAGCACTCCCAATTCCTTCAGCAAATGTTCATGAAACATGAACTCAAAGCCCTTCTCCATTCTTGATCCCCTTCTCTGGATGCTCTTGAACTTATCAACATCTTTCTTAAACTGTGTTGCTCAGGGCTTAAAACAATGCTTTAGGTGTAGTCTGACCAGGGCAGGGTACCTCCTATTGCTTAAGTTACACCTCTCTCAATGCAGCCTAAGGTCATATTGGCTCTTTAGGTGACCAAAGCACACTGCTGACTTTTTGGTTTTGTAGTCCTCTAAACCCCCCCATACCTTTTTCAGAGTTGCTAAGTGTACCTCTTCTATGTAGTACTTGTTGATATTTTTTGTATTTAAGTGTAGGACTTCATGTTTTGTCCCTATTGAATTTCATCATATTTCACCCAATGTTCTAGTTACAAGATCATTTTGGATTCTGACTCTGCCATCCAATGTGTTAGATACCCCTCCCAGCCTTTGTGTCATGAAAATTTAATGAACATGCCATCTATGCTTTTATCCAGGTCATTGATAAAAATGTCAAACAACAGGAGGCCAAGTATGGTTTCCTGGAGACCTCCTACCACTTTTATGTCAATCCACTGATAACTACAGGGGCAGGTAGGTGTCACAGTAGAGAGAGCACTAGACTTGGAATTAGGAAGTTCAAATCCAGCCTCAGACAATTACCAGCTGTGTAACTTTGGGCAAGTCCCTTAACCCTATTTAGTTCCTCTTCTGTAAAATGAGCTGGGAGAAAGAAATGCCAAACCACTCCAGTAACTGCCAAGAAAACCCCAGATGGGGTCATTATTGAGAGTTGGACATGACTAAAAAGTCGACTTAACAGCACAATTGATGACTACTCTTCAAATTCATCTATTTTACTACTTCTAAATCTAACTAACTCTATTACCTAGTCCAACTCTAGCTTCTCTTTGAGAAAAGTTGATTTTTAAAAAGTTGATTTAAAAACTTTTCTAAAATCCAGCTAAATTAAATCTGTAGCAATATCCTAATCTGCCACTTTAATAACTGTCAAAAAAGGGAAATAAAATTAGTCTAGCATGGACTGTTCATAATGAATCCATGCTGGGTTGTAATCACCCCCTTTTCTAGATGTTCATGAGCCATCTCTTTTATGATTCACTCTAGAACAGGGGTGGGGAACCTGCAGCCTCAAGGCCATATGTGGTCCTCTAGGTTTTCAAATGCAACCCTTTGAATCCAAACGTCACAGAACAAATCCCCTTAATAAAAGAATTTGTTCTGTAAAACTTGGACTCACCCAAGGCAGCACCCAAGGACCTAGAAGGCTATATGTGGCCTTTAGACCACTGATTCTCACCTCTGCACTAGAATTTCCCCAGGAATTGCAGCTACCTTACTGGCTTTTAGTTTGGAAGTTTTCTTCTTCTTTTTTGAAAATCATGGACATTTACCCTTTTCTAATCTTGTGGTGCCTCTCATTTTCCATAGTCTTTCAAATACTACTGACAGGGACTTGCCAATTATAGCTGCCAGTTTTTCCAGTACCCAAATGTGTGATTGATCTGGGCCAAATGATTTGAATTCACTAAGGGAAACTAAGTAGTCTCTTACCATCATTTTACTTGGCGTCAACTTCCTCCTAGAACACATTCTTCCTTCTGTCATTTCCAGTACAAATGTCATTGTCATTGGCAGAGAAAAGAGAAGTAAAATAAGAATTGGACATCACTCCCTTCTTTTTGCTATCAGCTACCACTGTCTCCTCTACCCAGTGGTGTGCTAGAGAAAGATCACTGCCAAGATGATTGTTAATCTTTCAGTGTGTGCATTTACACATTAGAAATCAGCAAATGCTATAAAACAGGTCTTGGTTCATTGCTTTTCTGATTGTCTAGACTTAAGAAAGTGGTGGACAAAATGTTAATGCTACAGACTAAACTTAAAAGTTTGACATTCTTACATTCTCCTCTGCCTGCCCCTCAAGGGCTGGCTGTTAAACACTGACCAGCACACCTCTCTATCCACTCCAAGTGATGGTCTAGGTCCTTCTTTGACTGACTGACTCTCTCTCCCTCCCTCTTCTCCTCCTTTCTCCCACTCCCTCCTTCTCCCTCTCTTTCCCTCACCTTTCCCCTTTATTTCCCCCTCTCCCCTCCCAACTATTTTTACAAGATTTATGTCATACTCATACTCTTTCTCAATTATCTGCCCTTATTTCCATATTTTGCAATTTCAAAAAAACCTAAATTGCTTTGGGATATCCCTATGCATCTCTATTGATCTCTTTAAGGAAATCTATTTTATGTCCTCACTGCAATTGTTTCCCTTTGTATGTTCAAAATTTCATTCTTTAGGATCTTAAGTCTGGGTAGCCTTTCCCTGAAAAATTTTAGTCCATAAGATCTTCTCTATATTTACGTTGAACCTTTTGAAATCTGCTTTCTCAAACATATCAGACTCTACCAGGATTTCCTCTCCTTTATCATGGACATTAAGCAGAAGTATTTGTTTTCTCTTAGGCTTCTGGTCATTTCCACTTCAACAACAAATTACTACTTACTAATAACAATTGGATCCAGAATAAAATTTCCCTTTGTTGGTTCTTCCATATTTCGATGGATGAAATTAGCATCAAAACAAATTTAAAAATTACTAGCAGCTCTGCTTTTGGCAGGGAAAGTTCCAACAGATGTCTGGATAAATGAAGTCGCCCCATCATATTGTGTGTGACATGAAATTAGTGAAAAACTTCTCAGTAACATTTCCTTGAGTGCTGTACCCTCCCCCTTCTCCTGTCAATTACTTTTACCTTCCTTTGTCTGTTTTCCCGCCTTGGTGAGGGCCGTCCCATCTCCCTCCCCTTGCAGTCTCAGTAGGGAAGGGATTGGTGAGGTAAATTTTTCCGCCAAGGAAAGGAGGCAGCTAGCCGGGAGGGAGGACATCCTAATTAGGTCTTTAAAATCCTAGACCTGATCTTTGAACCTCCTTTCTCGGCTGCCTGCCTCATGGATCAACATCAGTAAGAAATCCCCATGGGGCAGATAGCCCCTCCCTTCTCCCGGGAAGGGAATAAAGTCCTTTTCTTATCTAAGGCATCTCTGTGTTTACTTTTCTAACCAAATTAAGAATAATGGGTATTTTTTTTAACCCAAACAATATCATGCCTCTGTGATAGGCTTGTTAATTTGTTTCTCAGACTTCTTATTCATTTACTTTCCAACCATGTGATCTACAGTATATTCCAGTGAAATATCACATTTGTTTCACCTTCTGTAGATTCTCTCCATCATGCTTCCCTTCTTTGGTTCCTGAATTTTTCAAATGAATATACTTTCTTAATAGAAAATGCTACCCTGCCTTTTAATCTATTCTACTTTTTTTTAAATTAAGGTATAACTATCCAAAGCCATATTCTAGTTACAGATTTCATCCCACCAAGTCTCAGAACCTCTAAGGTCAAAATTTCCTTCTTTGAAGACATGTAGTAGCTTTTCTTGCCACCTAAATTTGGGGCATTTGTATACATGTTTGAAACTAGGGATTTTATTGCTGTCTCCTTTCTTAAGTTGTATTTCCTATGAGCTACTAGGTATCTCAATTACTATCCTTGCTTCATTATTACTACTCTCATATATGTATGTATACATAAATATGCAATTGTATATGTAGATATGTACATATATGTATGTGTGTATGTGTGTGTGTATGCAGTCTTCTCCATCTCCCATCTTCTTTAGTTTAAAGCTCTTTTGCTTATATTCTTAAAGTTTCAGATAATTACATTTTCACTAGACTTTGTTAAGTATACTCTGTTTTTCACCAGGAATCCGTCATGCTTATATTTTAAATTGTGGTCCCAAACTCCAAATTCTGTTCTCAGATACTGAATTTTTAACCAGTTTTTCATGTTCAAATCAAATTTTATCCTGTGTATCCCTTGTCTTGAATGTGTGAGAGTGAGGAGACACAAGCTGTGCCTTTAGGATCTTCCATTTCTTGCTCAAGGCTTCATAATCATTGGCAGTATTCTTTAGGTTCCTTTTGGCTGTGCCGTTTGTAGCACTATGAATCTCTAGAAGTGGGTAGTTGTTATCCATTTTGATTAGTCAGAGCAAGATGACTGTGATGTCCTGAATACTTGCCCCAGGAAGACAATAGACCTCTATTGTATTTCTCAGATCGACAAATAGTAGTTGCCTCAGGACCTTTGAGCAGGGATTCATCAATAACTATTACTATTCTCAGCTTCTTTCTCAGATCCCCCCCCCTCACTGAATGATCTCTGAGCAGATAGCTTCCATGATATCCTTCTTTAACTGACAAGACCGTGCTTCCTTAAATGATTGGTTACTCAGTTTTCTCTTTTCCAGAAAAGTCTCAAATCTGTTTTTGAACTCTGTGTTCAGCTCTGTTTCCTTCTTTTATTTTTCCCCTCTGTATAACATTCTTCTACTTTCCAGCCTCCTAAGAAGGGTCAAATCTCCTTTCCTCACCTCAGGTCATTTTAAATTTATTGACACCTCCCTCTTTATTCCTTTAGGAACACTGCCTCACCCTACCAGCTTGGAGTGAGGAGGTACATTCATTCCTTGAAGTCATGTCACCTTCTCCTTAAGGAGGAAGATAACAGCCATATTACACCACTGATGTGATTGCAGGATTCCCCGTACTCTCTGTGCTGATTGACATGATCAGTCTGGGTGTCTTGTTTCTTTTCTTTTAACTGTTAAGAAAAAGAGTCAGTGGGTTCCTAAATTTAGGCCGTCTTGCTCCAGCCTTCTGCCTCCAACTCTACCACCTGCCCACTCTGCAACCATGATGGAATAGGCCATCTCCTCCACCAAGGACTTTCTGACATTTCTGCTGCTGTCTTCCATACAGTGGTACTGCCCTCCCCCTATCCTACCCACCCCACTATGAGAGTGAGTCCAACTACTTCTGCAGGTGTTCACATTCAGGTAAATTACTGCTAATAAGAACAAACACATAATGGATTGTAGAATCCAAATTCCAAGGTGCTTTCCTTCTGGCAAGGTAATTTGGAAAAGCCATCAAATACTTCCCTACCCAAGCCCCTAAACTCTTCTTTTAAAGATAAGTATAAGCAGGTTTTTTGGAAATGAATAGCCAAGCACTTACAGACTGAGAGGTATTTTGCTGGTAATCTTGCCTATGGGGATGCATCTGGAGCAGCTTCTCTCTGCTTTATCTACCCCTTGGATTTTGCAAGAACTTGCTTGGCAGCTAGCATTGGGAAGTCCAGCACAGAAGCAGAATGAAAAGATATGGGAGATTACCTGATAAAATCACCTTGTCTGATGGAATTTATGGCTTTTATTGATGTTTCAATGTTTTAGTATAGGGCTTTTTTTTTTTTTTTACAACTTTGGAATACTGTGAAAGGCATACTCCCAGAGCCTAAGAACACATATTAAGTTGGATGGTTGGTGTAATAATGGTGGTTGCTGTAAGCATGTTCTATTTTTATAGCACTACTCATATTACATTAGTAATACTAATTCTACTATCCTTTTATACTACTAGATATAGTAAGGTACTAAATGATAATACAGTCTGGGTGGAAAGGAAATGATTTCACGTGTACTGGGACTACTGGAGAAAGATTGCTAAGGAGAATGGCGGCATAGCTTTCTTCAAGGGGTCTGTTCTTAGAGTCATAGATAGAGCTTTTGTGCTTATCCAGTGTGGTGAACCGAAAAAATCATCTAAGTACAAGTACCTCCTAACAAAAATGAAAACTGAATGGAGATCATGTGGCATACTTAACTATAATTAGCATTTTGGACCATTGACCATCAAGAAATTCCTGTTTCTAATTTTAAATTAGATAACATTTTTTTGGTTTTAACTTAAAAATAGTACCTTCTGCTTCTCCTCTTCATCCTCTTCCATGACTTTTGTCACTTTGTGGTAAAGTCATAGTAGAATCCTTGAGTCAATGGAGATGGACATTTTAGTCCCTTAAAAAAAATTCCAAATTGCTTTCCAGAATGGTTAGAACAAATCTCAGCTCTACCAACATTGTATTAGCCTGTATATCTTTCCATAGCCCCATGAAGAATCATATTGAACATCATTCATTAAAAAAGACATTTGATAGTTTGAAGACATGCAGTATAGCCCCTTATTAGGGTATTTAAGACTCTGGGAAGGAAAGGAAGAAGCTGAGAAAAAATACATCTTCCATTCCTGAAATATTTCTCTCAAATCCATCTTAAGTTCAGTAGAAAATATTTCTTTTCAAGTTTAGTCATTCAAAAGACTTCTAGAATTCCTATTCTATACTACTTTAAGGTTTGATTTAAATACTCCCAGGATCATCTCTTTTTTCCTTCTCTTCAGTGACAAAGTTATGTTTTTTCTTTTGGTAAAGTTTCTCTCTTATAAAATGATATGTATAACATTTATCAAATAAGATTATAGAAGAAAAGTAGACTTTTCTTATTTAAATCCAACACTGGTACAACAGTTAAGGCTTTTTTTCCTCACAAAAAATATTTCATAACTTAGTGAGTTTATGGATTACCATTTTGGATTTTAAATTTTGCTTGGGGTGGTTGATTCTGGCTTAGAAACCACCTTTTGACTCCTCAGTCTAATTGCAACATGACAAAAACAGATAAGGCACTAGAGGGCTCCCTCATTCTCTGTTACAGTTACTTATGCATTCTACTCACCTTCTGGGAAGGTCCCAACTCAGGCTACACATTAGTAACTCAATGTGTAATGAGATATATAGATTGTCAACTAATGTTTATTTACTTCAATTGTCAGGTACAATCCTTAGAACCCTCTCTGGACCTGATCATTTGTTTGTATTTTGAAGGAACTGCCATGATCACTTTTCTTATCTGACAAATAAGACCTGCTATCCTAGAATCAAAATTCTCTTCAGTTACAAATTACTAAAACAAACATTCAATATTGCTTCCCCTGTGATCTTTAAAATAAAAATGTGCACTTTAACCAAGTGCCATAAATTTTAGATAACTTGTTTCTAAAATGCAAAAAGAAAAAAAATGTGATTTGGCATAAGAATTAAGCCATTAAGTACATTAAGAATGTACCTAGGATCCAAATGTTTAAACACTCTATCCAGTCCATTCCAATGCAACAAGTATGAATTAAATGTTTACTCTGTGGAAGATCCAGGAATACGAAAACAAGAGGAAAAACATCCCTGCCGTCAAAGAATTTACATTCTCTTGGAGAACTTGAACTCTAATTGGACTAATTCTTTTCCCCAGTGGCATTTTAAAGCAAAATTTATACTGGAATCTTTTTCTGTTCTTACTTTGAAAGTAAGTCTGTTCTGAGGCACTTGAGGAGGTCCAAGAAATGTCCACTCTCAGGAACCCACCCAATGCTAAGAACCTCCAACTTGATTTCATTAACTGGGCAATTACTATTATCTAAGGGATGACTTCTTGCCATAGTTTCAGGAGTCAAAACTGTTCTGTACTTTCTACTTCATGAGCTTCTCTCATGAAACTAAAAAAAAAAAGAACTTGGTAATGTCTTCCTCTTCCAGGGCCTCACAATTATTTTTTGCTCAATCAAAGAAGCTCAACTCAAGAGGGAAGTATGGAGTTAGTCAGATCTTTCTTATTTTCACACCTTTCCATTTCCTTCACTTTTTGCAGAACTTGATACTACTTTAAGGGTTTTTCTATCACAAATTAGGCTGGCTGTGTATTATTACCAGAACCTTTTCCAAAACTGTTTCACATATAACATTAAAATATGCTAAAATTAACAAATTCTTTTTGAACAATGTAACATTCTAATTTATTGTATATTCAAGTATTCAGATTAGTCCTTCTGGTTTCTTTCAAGAGCAAAGAATATTTTTCTTTGGTTGGTTTGATTACCTAACTTGAGCCTCCCTACAGTGTATTTGAATCTAATAATCTAATGCACCTGTCTTAAAACACTGATGCGCAATTTTTGGTACTGCAATCATTGTTTAGATTTTCCTGAAATTTGAATTTTCTTCTTATGGGCTAATTTTGATGTTTTGAGTTTAACTCGTTTTGATGCAGCAATGTAAAGGCAAGAAGTATAAGGAAGGACACAGCACAGCTTTATTCTTTTGGCTAAATCTTTATTGTGACTCTTCACCTGTTGAAGCTTCTCAGGTCCATGTTAAAACTCTACTAGCCATAGTACAATGTGATTGCTGCGTTGCTATTGAATTAGCACAAGCTCCCATTCATGGTCTCCTACCTCTAAATGATTCCATGTTTGCTTATTATATTGAATATAAACAAGCTGATGGGCTTATTACTCAGGGCTTGCCTGTAACAGGGAACAGGGTAAGCATTTCTATAATGTCTACTATGTCCCAGATACTGTGCTAAGTGCTTTACAAATACTTCATTTGATACTCACAACCACCTCAGGAGGTAGGTGCTACTTTTACCTCCATTTTACAGTTGAGGAAACTGAGGCAATGAGTAGTTAAGTGACTGGCCCAGGGCCACATAACTAATAAGCATCTGAGGTCAGATTCAAAATCAGGTCTTCCTGACTCCAGGTCCAGTACTCTATACACCATGCTACTAGCTGAATTCACTATGAATTCCCCATAGCAGCACTCATTTATCACACCATTCATATCATACTAAATGGCAAATATTGATTTGGCACAATAACTACAGTCACTACAGAAGACTTCAGTAGGGTAAATCCTGGGTGTTCAAAGCCACAAGTTAAAGGGGAAATTATTTGAGGGTTGGCACTGAGGGAAAAAATACCCAAAACCCAGATGGATGAGGTCCTCTCTTCTTAAAAGTTACTAAAGGCAGGGACCCAGTCTTGGCCATCTCTTAGGTACCCCAATGTAAGATGCCTGATGCTACTAAACACCTCAGAGTCTGTGGAGGCTTGAAAAGAGAAGGAGCCAGAGGATGAGGAAGATTCCAAAGGGAAAACAAGAAATAAGTTGAAAGATCAAAAACTTAAGAGGAAAAAGTCAAAATCAAAATGCAGTTCACAAGTAAATATACTAGAAGAGACACAATAAAAACTATTGAAAAATTCATAAAACCTCAAAAGGAATGCAAAGCAGTTTAAGTGTTATAGGATGGAAAATTTACCAATATTATCTTTTTAAAATAATTAGTTCATTTATTTTTAGTTTTCAATATTCACTTCCATAAGATTTTGAGTTTTAAATTTTCTCTTTCTCTCTTCCCCCATCCCCAAGATGGCATGCAATGTGATACAGGCTCTACTTATTCATTCATATTAAATATATTTTCACATGAGTCATGGTATAAAGAAGAATTAAAACTAATGAGAGGAATCACAAAAAAGAAGATGCAAAACAAACAACAAAAGAAAAGAACAAATAGTATGCTTCTGTCTGCATTCAGACTCCATATTTCTTTCTGTGGATATGGATGGCATTGTCCACCATGAGTCTTTTGGAGTTGCCTTAGCTCCTTGCATTACTGAGAAACTAAGTCTATCACAGTCATTGCACAATGTGACTGTTACCATATATAATGTTGTCCTTAACCAGTATTATCTTATGAAAGAAAGAATCACATGGACTCCCCAGAAATCATAGAACAATAGCAAGGATATCCAGAATGCTTCAAGGGAGAAATGAAACTCAAAAGAAAGAATTAAAATTGAATCTTAATCAGAAATCAGACCTCTCCAAGCAGAATTTTAAAATTACCAACACCAGAGTAAGAAATAATGATAATAATAACAACTATCATTTATATGGTGCTGACTATGTGCCAGGAACTGTGACAAATGCTTTACCAATATTATCCCAGTTGATGCTCACAATAACCCTTCAAGGTTCTTATCCCTGTTAAGGAAAACTGAGATAAAGAAACTAAGATTGTGATGAGCCCAAGGTCATAAAGCTAGTTAAGTGTTAGAGGCTGAATCTGAATTTGTCTTTCTGACTCCAGGTCCAGCCCCCTATCCACTGCACCAAATTGAAAACATGATGGAGAATCTAGCAAAAGAAAATCTGAAAAATCAAATAACAAATTAGGAACCCAAAAGTGATGAAGTGGAAGAAAATTTGACAGAAGAGAAGGCAAGTGTTAAAAGTGTTAAATGATTTCTATACTGACTTGAAACAACATCCAAAAGACCTTCTTGACTAATCCCATCACTTCCTGGCAAACAGAGGGAGAAGAAATGGAAGCAGAGTCAGATTTTATATTCTTGGGTTCAAAGATCACTGCACACGGCTACTGCAGCCATGAAATTAAGAGATGCTTTTTCCTTGGAAGGAAAGCTATGGAAAATCTGGACAGCATACTAAAAAGCAGACCATCATGTTGCTGACCAGGGTCTATATAGTCAAAGGTATGGTTTTTCCAGTAGCAAAGTATGGCTGTGAGTGTTGGACGATAAGGAAAACTGAGTGCCAAAGAATCAAAGCTTTCAAACTATGGTTCTGGAGAAGACTTTTGAGTGCCCTTGGACAGCAATGAGATCAAATCAGTCAATCCTTAAAGAAATTAATTCAGGCTATTCACAGAAAGGTTAAATACTAAAGCTGAAGCTATATATTTTACTCATATAATGAGAAGACAGGACTCATTGAAAAAGATCTTGATGTTGGAAAGATTGAAGGCAAAAAGAAAAGAGGACAGCAGAGGATGAAATAGATAGATAGTCTCATGGAAACAATGAACATGAAATTGGACAGACTTGGAGAAATAGTGGAGGATAGAAGGGCCTGGCATGTCCCTGGGTCATGAAGAGTTGGGCACCAATGAATAATTGAGCAAGAACAACAATAACAACAAATGAATTTTATAGAAGTAAAAGTTACTATTCTTGAAGACAGGTTATATAGAAGCAATCTGGAATTATGCACACACAAAAAATATAACTAAAATGTCCATACTCTTGAGCTCATGGATACAACCATATGACTTATGCCCCAAAGAAGTCAAAGAAAGGAAGGTCTCATATTTAGCAACATATTTACTTTGATACTTTTTTATAGAATAACAAAAAGCCAAAAAGTGAGTACTCATTGCCTGGCTAGCTGAACAAGTTGTAGGATATTATTTTAACAAAGTATTATTATGCAATCAAAAATGATAAATAGGTGGAACTCAGGAAAGGTATGTTGAAATTGGCGCATAATAAAGCAATCTAATGCTGAGTGATTATGATAATCAATCTTGGCTTTGGAGAAAAAATGAGATGGCATCTCCCTCCTTACAAAAGAGAAATGGGAAACCATGGACACAAAATGCTGCATTTACTGTCAGAAGTGATCACAGTATCAGTCTTGATTACTTCTTTTTCTTTGTGATGATGGACATTTATTTGGTTATGGGGTGGGACAGGGTGGGAGGAATGTTATATTTGGAAATCACTGCAATGTAAAGCTAAAAGGTGTCATTAACACATTTTAAAAATAAAACAAAACAACATTATGGTTTGATTACTTAGGAAATTTCAGGTAAACCCCATATAATGTTGCCCCAATCAATATCATTAGGGTTTTGTTAACCAATTCTATCTTACAATCATAAAATCCCAGTCTAGCGGCACTTGTGCCCATCCCCTGGCCTAGGAATGGAGTTCTTGCTTATGGCATTGCTCTTAGGACTGCCTGCCACTGTTCTACTTGAGACTGTGTAGTCAGTTATTTGTGCTGAGTCAATCTAGGCGACTCCATTTTAAAATCTTGTTGAAAAGTTTGAGAACAAGGCAGCTGAGCTGTGCAGTTGTACATGCTCCCTAATCCATCTCATAATTATGTGACCCAATCAAAATACTTAGGGAGGAGCTGAGGCAGCACTAATCCCATTTCCTCATGATTATGTGCCCCATCAAAATACCTTTGTCCGTATGTGGAGAGATTGCTTACTCCAGTCTATAGAAAGCAGCACATAGCTCTAAATGCCCACCCCACCCAATAATTACTGGCTTGGAGAGTTGAATAAAATCCATATTACTTTCTCTTCCTGAGTTTACCCTATTAATCAGGGCCAAAACCAAAAAAGATTTTTTTTCCTTTTAACAGCTGCATTTATGACCATCCAGTTAATGTAATAGCAAGATGTAACCTACATACCACAATAAGATCAAGTTGGAGATAAGCTTCATGGGAAGGTGAAGTAGCATTATTCTGGATTCACTGTGGTCACTGGGGGGAAAAAAATCCTCCCACCCATTTTCATCATCCTGTCATCTAGAAGAAAATATTCTCTAAATGAGGGACATGGCTAACAGAGACACTAGAGAGGAAAAGGTAGCCCATATACGCTCACATGTCCTCTATAAGATTCAGAGAAAAATACTCTCTGTAAAGCTAGTGGAAGCCTACATAGAATTGGAGACAAAGTGATATGTTTCTTCCAGTCTGTATCTTCAGATGTGTCTCTACCGGTTGTTTGGCAGCGTAGGGTCTGCATTTTTGGATCAACTCAAAGGAAGAACAGGAACTTAAATGGCATATTCGAATGGCAACACCAAAATTGGGTCCCAATCTTTAGGCTGGTCATGTTTCATCAGTTTTCTTGCCTTTACAGAGTTTCTAGGGCAGTAATTGCTGCAGTTTTTGAGTATTGTAATTTCTTCAGAGGAAGAGCAAGGAGAAGAGAAATGAGAGAGAATCTGATACCCCATGACTAAGTTGGCAAATTTATCAGGCCTGCTTACATAGCCTTGATTGGACCGTGAAAGAAAAACATTTATCTGTATATTTCCCAGAGCCCAGGCCATCATTCCATCACATGACATGAATTTCTAACACTCAGCTTTCCTAAGCCAGTCAGCTTTTGTTCTGTTCTTCATTTATTGGGGGCATGTCATATCTACTATGAAATGGGGAAGGGAATATGTGCCAGGCACTGCGCAAAGTACTTTTTACAAATATCTCATTTGATCCACACAGCAACCCTGGCAAGTAGATGGTATTATTATCCCCATTTTACACATGAGGAAACTGAGGCAGAATGGTTAAATGACTTGCCCAGGATCATAGCTAGTAAGTGTCTAATTCTTGAATTCAGGTCTTATTGCCTCCAGGCCTACCACTCTATACACTGTGCCACTAGTTGTTTCTGTGGATCAACAGGAACCATCAGGGACTAGAATAGGCTCAATTGCCCAGGAGAGGAAGGAAAAACATTTATCTGTATAAAACCATCAATTTGACTTACATTCCAATATCAGCTTCACTTTTGGCATATGCTTCATACTATAATGTGGGTACTTTCAGTACAGCTTGAGTAATCAGGCAATGAAATTTATGACCTATAAAAAGCAAATACTATAAGGAAGTACCATTGCTTATTCTAGATTTCTGTTTCTTTATTATTTCTTTTGAATTTGGAGTTGCTGAGGATCAAAGATACCTGCTCAACTGGAATGGAATTTTGTTTTGGTTCAGGTCTCTCTTTCTCAAAGCCACAGTTCCAGGCATTCCAAAACAAGTGGGTATGTTTCAAGCCCAAATTTGTTGGCAAACACACTTGCAGACTCAGCTAGCCACTTTAAGTCTCCTGCTCCATATGCACAAATGCTTCGGACATAGTAGCCTGCAAGAGAAAGATGACAAGAAGGACAACAAAGAATTCATTCTATGAAAGAGAAGAAATGTAGCCCTCCACAGAGCAAAATAGATATAGCTATTCTCTAAGATGGAATCAGTAGGGGGCAGCAGAAAGAGCATGCTATGGAGTCAGATAATGTGCGTTTAAGCTCTGGGCCACTTATTGACTACCTACCCAAACTTTGGCAAGTCACCCCTCTGAGCCCCACTATCTATGTCAGTATAGTAAACGGTTCCAACTAGGACAGTGAGCCCAGAAGGATGCTACATTTGGATTTATTCACTTTATATTGATTCTATACAAGGTATTCCAAAAGCCTTAGTGTAGTTTTAATAGTTGTACGCTCTTAATAGTTTAAAACTGCACTAAGACTTTTGGGACAATGTGAGTTAATAAATGTATATAGATAGATGTGTGTGTGTATAAATATAGATGCATGTACATATACAGAATATCTATCTATCTATCATCTACCTACCTTTGCTTGTTGTGTTCCCCATTAGAATGTATGCTTCTTTAAGTGGGGACCATTTACTTTATTGTCTTTGTTTCACTAGCACCTAACAAAGCACCTGGCACACAGTAGACTCAATAAATGCTTGATTGATTGATGAGATCATAAATCTATCCAAGTATCAATGGAAGGGGACAATTAATTAATAGTCTACTTTGATGCTTCATCATAATGAGGAAGTGACCCTGGATTTCCAAGAATAAGCCAATGTCATGCTTTGAGCTATCCAACCAAGCCGAGAGGGTTTTGAGGATAGGCCTGGTGATGGATTTTTGTGTTTCTACATGAAGTCTTTCCTGATCCTCTCAGCTGCTGGTGCTCTCATTTGTAAATTTCGAAATCTTGTGTTTGTTCTGTAAATACTTTATTTATTAATATACATATGATTTGCCTGGATAGAATGTAAGCTCCTCAAGGAAGGAGATTATTATTATTTTTTTCATTTTTGTCTTCATATCTCCCAGGAACTTAGTATATAGCACATACTAAGTGCTTAATAGATGTTTTCTCAATAATTGTGTTCAATAAGTGTTTGTTGATTATTGTTCTCTAAGAACCAACCTAATTAAATTTGGAAAAGATCATTACCAGAAGGTTGGCTATTAGGCCAGTAGGATTCTTGGGGCCCATAGAAACTCATGAAGAATTAGTCATTTTGTGGAAGAGATGATTTTAATTCTAGGCAGATTTTCTACTACCATGCATAATAATTGTGGGTCACTTTTCTCCACCCTCAATTGGTTCAGCTCATGACAATACTCCTCAAATGTGGAGAGGTTGTAATCTGTATTAGTGAAATGAAGATAGCACCAATTAAATCAGATCCCTTGAGAAGTGAAGAAGGAAAGGGATGTGTACTTTATAAACTGAGGGGAAGGATCCATTAGGAAGGTAAATAGTGAAGATATTCTTGTGCAAGAGAATGACTGAAATGATATAGAGGGCTGGGAATCCAGTGATACACATGGAAAGAATAGTTTTATAAAGAAAGAAGGACTCAAGAAATAAAGAGCTGTCCTCTAAGTTTTGCCTTTTTGTTGGCAAAAACAAAGAGAAAGAGCTTCAGAAATAGAAGGGGAAGACGGGAGGTGCTTTGATTTAGAAATCAGAGAATTCTGGCTTCTGAAAGGACTGCACCTTAAAGACCATAAGAGTGTGTGGCCAGTTCATTCTTAAAAGAATGCTATGGTTTGGCAGGGACTGACCATAGCAAATCCATTTCATTGACAGTCTTTAGCCTTGTGCCCAGGCTTTTAAAATTTCCCCTGTCTCATCTCTGAATCGTTAGGTTCATTCTGTTTCTATTCTTTTTTTGTTTATTCTTGGAAAATGATTCTCAAACATTTTGCTCCTGGGACCCCTTTATACTCTCAAAAATTATCTGAGGGTCTCAGTAATATTGACCAGATTAACCCAATAGAGTACACGCAGCTCTCTTGTCTCCTTGACTCTCTTGGTTTATATTGATTATATCTATTCATATTTACCATATTAAAAATCAAAATATCTTAATATTATTATCAAATTTTAATTTGACACCATGGATCACATGAAAGGGTCTTGGGGACTCCTAGTGATCCCCAAACCACACTTTGAGAACTGCTGCCCTAGAGTATCCATCTAGTCTTGATATCTGGTCTGCTACTTCTGACCCCTTTTGCTGTAATGAGTCTCCTGATTTGACTATGGTTGGCCACCAGTTTTCTCCTCATCCTAATTCTAATGCCTACCCCCCTCCTCTAGATGGTAAACAATTGTCCCTGTCAGGAGTGTTTCTAGGCCATTGGCATATTATTGAATTGTGACAAGAAATATGAAGTAAATTGCAGGGATGCCCAGCAATTGGGGAATGGCTGAACAAAATGTGGTATGATTGTGATGGAATGCTACTGTGCTATAACAAATGATGAACTCAATGATCTTAGAAAAACACAGATAGATTTGCACAAAATAATGAAGAGCAAAAAGAGCAGAACCAAGAGAATGTTTGCATATAGTAACAGTAATATTGTTTTAAGGACAACTTTGAGCAAATAAGTCATTTTGGAGTACTATAAATACCCAAATTAACTATGAAGGACATTTGAAAAAAAAAAGTATCTACATCCCAAGAAAGAACTAATAAATAGATATAGTATAGAATGATATCATATGTTTATATATGCATCTATACATATTTATGTCTAATGGTAGCCATCTCTAAGATTAGGGAGAGAGAAAAAAAGGAAATAAAAAGAAATTTATGTAACTTTTTAATATTTAACAGAAATAGTAAGTTGTGCATAATAGATTTGTAGCTTCATGTGCAATCATCTTTTTTTTTATTATACTACATTGTGGAAATGCTTTATTCCACAAATTGAAAATTAAATAAATAATATTTTTAAAAAAAGAAATATTAGATAGTCTCACTAAATGTCCTAGATTTTTAGACAGACTTCGTGGTGTGGTGGGAAGAAAACTGGATTTGGAGTCATTGGACCTGAGTTCCAATCCTAGTTCTATTATTTATTACCTGTTTGACTTTAGGCAAACTCTCCAAGCTTTAGTTTCCTCATCTCTAAAATGAGGGTTTTGCACTAGATAATACTTGCTAATGCCCCTTCCAGATCTAAAATTATATGAGATGAAGTAATTTCTGCAAAAATAAGAGAGTGCCCCCAGCTCTCCTGGCTCCTGAGAGAGTACTTTATTCTGTTAGTCCCCAGAACATGATGTACAGAAATGAAACTATGTTTCGTTGCAACCTGAAAGTCCTTATCATGCATGACACTTCCATTCTAATAGGACAATACTAACAGTCAAAAGGATGATACAGTCATGTACTACCATTGCAGCCTTCCTCATAGTTTTCCTGGAAATTCCACTTTATAGCCTGGAGGCCACCTACTTCTTCTGGCATGAATCCAGGGACATCTGCAATGTTGATAAAGGAGAAAAGCAGAAATAAGAACTAGCCAAAAAGAAATTCCCCAAACAAAGATGAGGTGCAAGATGAGTTTCAAGGATTTAAAAGATTCCCACCCTGAGGGCATTCATTATTTATTTATCCTGTTTATTCTAATTTTCCTTTATCTTTAAGCAGAGATGAAAGTCTGAGGAAGACCTTCAGGTTTATGGGGTAAACTCTGGGACCTCATCTTTGCTTTTCCTTAGTTCAGTTTCTTCATAATTTAAAGAACTACCCTTTACCCTTTATAAGTCTAATGTTTGGGAAAGGTTTGAATAGGGAAAGAAAACATTCTGAAGTCTTGTTGTTTTGTTCAAGCTATCGACCCAGAATTGGAAACCTATAAGTTGTAGACTTCTGCTACACTTCTCAGGGTATTCATAATTTAAAAAAAAAAAGACACTAAGCATTTTATTTTTTTAGGAAGGCAATATGGTGTCATGAGATTTGGTCACTGGACATTAATTTGAATCCTGCCTCTGACACTTCCTTCCATGTGACCTTATACAAAACTATTTGACCTCTGTGAACTCTAATCTGTTCTTCTATATAATGAGGACCTTAGATCTGATAATCTTTACTGATATTCCTTCCAGCTTTTCTAGTTAGAAATCTAGTATTTTTTTTTTATTTTCACCAGTCACATCCTGCTCTTTATCCTATTTATATAGGTACAAAGAAGGGTAGTTCCTATCAAATGAACAATTACTTAGCAAGATGGGTGAACGACAATTTATAGGCCTCTCTTTCTTATTTGATGCCTTTGATAAATCAGGTTAGTGCTTAGTTATTAAGTCATGGCATTAGAACAAAATTCACTCGCAGTGAAAACTTACTTCCTAGAATGATCCTGCAAAAGCAGGGCCCCCTTTCTTAAAGAGGTGACTGTGGATTTGAGGAGTTGGCTGTTTTCATATGCTAAAATCATACTGGCATTATTTGAAATAGCAATGATAAAGATACTGTAAAGGTAGAGTGATTATGCACCCTTGGGCCAAGTGTGCATAAGGGTGATGAGAGGTAAAAGGCTCCTCAAAAAGGAAAAAAGACCAGGGAGGGACTTAAATAACAATAATGAGTCAGGTTTAGGTAGGGGTATGATATTATAGAAAGCAGGCAATAATAGAAAAAGTGAACAAAACCAGTCTTTTGAGTAGGAGTGGAAGAGAAAACATGGAGATGGTATGGATCCGAGAGGACAAGACCCAAAGCTCCCTAAATTACTAACAAGGACAGATTATCTAGGATTACTAAAGGAGTTAACAGGGACCTATGTCATAGGCCAGGGAGAAAAGGAAAAGACACATCTCAGGGACAGAGCAAAGAGGCCACAAGCTGTGATGCAGGAGGTGATTACAATGTCTGTGTGACTGGACCAGAAGCTAAAGAGATATATACAGGGGAGTTGTAAGGCTCCAGTGAGACAGAGGATGTAAAGCACCTTGCAAACTTTAAAGTGCTATATAAATGCTGGTTATTATTGTTATCATTATTAGCCTAGAGCAGTGGTTCTCAACCTGTGGGTTATGTTCAATTTCTAACAATGAAAATTTTACATTACAATTCTTAACAGTAACAAAATCACAGTTAGGAAGTAGCAATGAAAATAATTTTATGGTTGGGGGTCACCACAACAGGAAGAACTTTATTAAAGGGATAGCAGCATTAGGAAGATTGAGAACCACTGGCCTAAAGTGTTGGGCAGCTAAATGGCACAATGCATAGAGCACTGGGCCTAGAGTCAGGAAAACTTGAGTTCAAATCTAACCTCAGACACTTAAAAACTGTGTGACCCTGGACCAGTCAATTAACCTGGTTTGCTTTGGTTTCTTCAGCTTTAAGAGGAGCTTAAGAAGGAAATGGCAAACCACTTCAGGATCTCTGCCAAGAAAACCCTAAATGGAGTCACAAAAAAATCAGACACAATTGAAATGACTGAACAACAAGCCTAGCATTACCGAGCCTCCAGTTCAGTGATTACTTCATTCTCTGAGCTTTTAATACACTTCTGCTAAACACAAGCAAAGTTTATAGAACAATACAGGTGTGTGATGATAAATGTTTAACATCACTTATTAATGGACTAGAGACAGAAAATGTATGCACGCACTTTTTTTTAATGTATTTCTTTATTTTTAGTTCTCAACATTCATTTCCATGAGATTTTGAGTTACAATTTTTTCTCCCCATCTTTCCCCTACCCCCACCCCCAAATAGCAAGCCTACTAAATACCCCTTCCCCCAATCCATTCTCCCCTATGTCCTCCCTCATAACCCCCCTAACTTTCTAGCAGGGCAAGCAAACCTCTATACCCCAGTGCCTGTACATCTTATTTCCCAGTTGCAACACATGCACTTTTAAGTTTAAATTGCATTATTAACATTTTTTTTAAGTCTAGACAATCAACAAAACAATAAATCAAACCTTGACTTGTAGTGATTGCTAACTTCTTGGGTGTAAATGCTCACACTGAAAATTTAACAATTGACTCTGCAAGTCAGTTAAAACTGGTTCCAGCACACCCTCATATACATAGGACCAAACCTAATAAAGAATATTATCTGCTGGAGTTCAGAGGAACCAAACACAGGGAAGAGAGAGAAGACTTAAGTTTTAAAGTCTGTAGATCTTAAGAAGTAAAGGGCTATTGGTAGTAAAAAGCTTTGTGAGCTGGTAACAGTTTTCAGCATTCTAGGAGTTGAGAAATCCTGAGTTATTCCAAAAGAACGGATTTGCTAAAGATGAAGCCTGGCTTCAGGCTCTATGAATTAATTTCTCTGAGAATGTCTTTTCCTTTTTTTCTCCCTCTCCCCCAGTTTTAAAAATTGAGGCAGCCAGAAAAATGAAGCCTATCTGTCTAAGTTGTTCTTTCTCCTTTCTATTAGAATGCAGTTGAAGGAAAAGAGGAATAGCTGACTTTGGACACTTGAAGTAGCTTAAGGAAGGGCATGTTTAGGGAGACAGCCAGTTAGAGATTCAAAGAAAGAAATGAGCTCTAATGATGGGCCTGTGGGAAGTACCACATTTTGAAAGGCCTGCCTCTCCCCATCCCTTTTTTCATTTTTAAATTGTTTGAAGCTTAATTGTACAAGGTCCTATTTTTACAACTTCTAGGTCTGAAATTCTGTGATTTAATAATTCTGTTGCAAATTCTGTTCATAACTGCTTGATGATAAAAGGCTATTATAAGATTGTGTGTGTATATATCTATATTCACAGATATATATTGATATATACACATATATGTCTTTATGGGCATACATACACATATGCACATATACACATATATTACTTACACACAGGCATGTACACACTTATGTGTATATATGTATTCAGTAAGTTGGCACAATGGATATAATGTTGGGCCTGGCATCGGGAAAATCTGAGCTCAACAGTGACCTCAGGCACTACCTACCAGGCAAGTCACTTAACCTCTGTTTGCCTCAGTTTTCTCACCTGTAAAATGGGGATAAAAATAGTGCATTCCTTCCTGGGTTGTAGCTAGGATCAAGTAAGGTAATATTTGTAAAGCGCTTAGCCCAGTGTCTGGCACTTAGTTATATAAATGTTAGCTAATACACACACACACACACACACACACGCACTCACATGCACATTTTTACAGTTATTTGTTAAAAACCTTATAAATAAATAAATATCTTCTAGAAAGTTTTCCTGTTAAAAAATTTAAGAAGATACTATTTCTCTAAGAAATCATTTTGCCCAGGAAAGTGTAGACTGAATAAATAAATAAGTTACCTTTGCTTTCTGGACCAACTATTAGGTTTTAAGGTCATATAGCTTTAAAAAACCCAAAAACCTGGGTTCAAGAAAATCATGGTCTATCATTTATTAGCTGTGTGACCAAGATACACATATTCACATTTATATACACATACATACGTATTTGTGTGTGTGAGAGAGAAAAACACCTCTCTGGGCATCAGTTATGTGAATGTGTGAAGCAGAGATTGTAATTTTTTTTTCTTTTTTTTGGAGGGGGAAAATGTAGGGCAATTGGGGTTAAGTGACTTGCCCAAGGTCACACAGATAGTGTGTGTGTGTGTGTGTGTGTGTGTGTGTGTGTGTGTGTGAAGTGTCTAAGGCTGAATTTGAACTCAGGTCCTCCTGATTCCAGGGCTGGTGCTCTATTCACTGCGCCACATAGCCACCCCAGATTATAATATTTTTAATGAAGGTCAAGTGAGATAATAAATGTGGATAAAAAGCACTATGGGAATTTAAAATAACATAATTATTATAATAGTTATTACCTAATGATTAAGTAGAATATTTTATTCTTGACATCTGTCAAGTATGTGACTATCACATAGGTTAGGTAAGCATGAATGGTGGTGATCTGCATTGTGTCAAAGAAAAACTTTGTACTTTGAGTTTGGGGTATAAGTATGTCAGAAACAATTTTTATTAAATTAGATTATTCTTATTCTTAGCATCTCTGGTTAGGGAGAGAAAAAGAAAATCCAAAGGGATAGAAATCTGTTCTGCCTTTGAAAATCTCTCTCTGACTAATATGATTTCTTTTGTATTTATTTCTTTTTATTTTTTCCAATTAGCCAAAATCCAATTCCTCCCTCCCTTTCCTTCTCCCTCCCTTCTTCTTTGTCTCTGTCATTCTGTCCCATTTTTCCTCTCCCCTCACTGAAAAAAAAAAAGCCAAGTCTTTGCAGCTCTTGTAACAAATACGTATAGTCAAGTAAAGCAAATTCTCACATTTGGCCAATATTTTTTCAAGTTACAATTTCTAGAACCCCCAAATAATAGACAATATTTCACAATTTTTAAAAATGGTAAAAACAAACAAACAAACAGGAGACAGTTTGATTCACCAGACTGAAGAATACCAATCAAAACGTTTTGCACCCAGGAGAATCATTTTTCTAAACCAGTCATTCCCTTTTTCACCACTTTCTGAGGAATCTTCTTTTAGCCAGTTCAAAGTAAACCCCAGAAATACTTCTTACTTCTATTAGTTGAATTAATTAAAGTTGTCTTCTCTTAGTCTGATCCTTATCTATTCTAGGAGGAAAAAAGGACATTGCTCTATCTTGGATTAATCTAGGGCCTTCCTGCTCTTGTCCATTAATTTCCTAATTTTATCTTCATGGAGAATGATTTCTCCCAAAACTTTTAACTAGTTTTCTCTCAGAGAGTGATCAGTTCTTGAAGTCTGATTAAATACTGACAAGTTTTTCTTTCTGCAGATAAGTCTGGAAAGACCTTTGGACTATAAAACTATAAAGTATTAACTTCTTAATACTTTAAAAACAGGGAGCAGGAGGGACCTTAGCATGTTTTCACAGTTGGTATAGGGATGTTTCAAATTTTTAGGATCTTAGATCCATTTGTTAATATTTGTTAAATATTCCATTTGTGTATCTGAGAACTAGACATAATTCCCTGATGTACTTGTCATAGGACATGTGCCCTAAGGTATAAAAATGATATTTGAAGTGTCACCATTTCATTGCAATTGTGAAATCTTCTTCCTCTTCTGCTTCCTTCCCAAAGAAAGCACTGAAGAGGATAAAAGATGAAAAAATAATGTTTTCTTGACGTAACAGCCAATGGAGAGAGGAATTCAAGAGTTAGCATTGAGACACATTATTGTTGTTCAGTTGGTTTTTCAGTCATGACTGAGTCTTTGCGATCCCTTTTGGGGTTTTCTTGGCAAGACACTGGAGTGGTTCGTTTCCTTCTTCAGATCCTTTTTACAGATGAGGGAATTGAGGCAAACAGGGCTGAGTGTTTATGGACCCTGTTTAGGGTCCATAGCTAGTAAGTGTCTGACGCTGGATTTGAACTCAGGAAGATGAGTTTTCCTAACTCCAGACCTGGCACTCTATACATTGTGCCACCTAGCTGCCCTACTGTGACATAAACATCCTGGAAAAGCTCTGAAGTGAGCAATCACGATATTTGATTACAAAGCCAAAAGGACTTTTGATATCAAACTAAGATTCTGATTAAGTTGATAGTGAAAAATAATAATTCAATTCATTTAGAAAAGTTATTCTAGATGAAGAAGCTACTAAAGTGTACCTTCTTTTAAAACAACCATTTATGCATTAGTTCTTAAAATTGAAAGGAAAATTAAAAGACCAACCTCTTGCCAAATAACACAGGAGCATTCAAACAAAATAATATGCTCTGTGGGTTAAAGTTAAGGTTACTAATGATGGTGATGAGATGTACATTTCATGAAACCTCTGCTATCATTTTCTGATCTCCCATTATGCCAGAGGTGGGTGGTCAGGGCATCTGGGTCTCAAAGGTGGTATCCGACAAGCCAAGCTGGAAAAGACTTTGGGTGCAGACTTTACAATGTGATGACTCTGGGGCTGGCGTCTCGGAATCAACTTTGCTAAATGTTCTTTATCAGAATCTCTCTGTCCTTCCTGGTGATAAACTTTGGGTCACAGAAACTCATTGAACTGCCTACTGAGTTGTAAACAGCTTCTGACCTGCACTGGCAGAGGGAGGACCCAGAAAGATAAAAATCACCAATCTTTTGAAGTATGAAATCTATATGCTGTATTACTTCTTCAATCCTTCAGTAGATCTATGATTTCATTAGTGAGGACAGTCACTCTACCAGGGCAGATTATGCTTCCATACCTTCTCACTCATGTGATTCTTGTCCATATCCTTCTATAAATCCTCCATAAAGGTTTTATCTAATACCCTAGCAGACCTCTTAAAGTCCCTTCGATATTTTGTAGCTCCTAGGGCAGCTTGGTATGGTAGATACAAAGTCAATTTTATACTCAAAATGATCTGAGTTCAAATCCTATTTCTGATACATACACACTTTGTAACCCTTGGTACCTTTGGCAGTTTTTTAAGACTATAAATTACAGAATTGTTGCTGGGCTGCATTGGTAGAAGTAACTTCCTCACCAAAAGCCACATACCAATGAAATCACAGATCTTGACCCATGCAATTCCTGGGATGGTCATTTCACTCTGGACCAGTACAATACTTGAGATGTTCAGTTATCCATAGCATGTGACTGGGCCATCTCTTCTTCTAGTCACACATGTCCTTTATTTAATTTATGTAATATCATTTCTTGCATGCAAGTTATTATTGGTTGAATGTTGTTTTTGTTGAGTTGTTTCAGTCATGTCTGGCTCTGTGACTCCATTTGAGATTTTCTTGGCAAAGATACTGAATTGGTTTGTCCCTTCTCCAGTTCATTTTATAGTTCAGAGAACTGAGGTAAACAGGGTTAAGTGATTTGCCCAGAGTCACATGACTAATAAGTGTCTGAGGCCAGATTTGAACTTATGAGGGTAAGTATTCCTAATTCACCCAGTGCTCTATCAACTGTACTACCTAGCTGCCCTTATTGATTGAATACTGCAGCTTTTTAACCATGTGTCTTTCCAATGCCCTCTGAATTATCTGCAAGTTTCTATTGAGATAATGCTGCAATGCAGAAGTATCATAATTGCTGTTGATGGCCTGCATGTACTGCAAAACTTTGAGTGCCCTCCCAGATTAAAATGTAATTGAGATACCAAACAAGAGATAGAGAGCATTACAGGATGTGTAATGAATAACTGCACAAGCAAAACAAATGCAGCCAAGTACACCAGAGAAAAATTTTTAGAGCACATTTCCTTGATAAAGGCCTCATCTTTCAAATGTATAGAGAATTGAATCAAATTTACAAGAATATGTCTCATTCTCTAATTGATAAATGATTAAAAGACACAAACAGTTTTCAGCTAAAGAAACCAAAGTTATCTTTAGTCATATGAAAAATGCTCTAAATCTTCTAATCTTCTCCAACTTCTCCACCTTTTTCCACTTATTACTCCTTCAGTACTTCTTAAAGTCCAGACTCCATCTACAACTTAAGAAATGCTGCTTTAAATCATTATTGATTAGAGAAATTCAAATTGAAACAATTCTAAGGTATCACCTCACACCTATCAGATTGGCTAATATGAGAGAAAAGGAAAATAGCAAATGTTGGAGGGGATGTGGGAAAATGGGGACACATCGTCAATGGAGTTGTGAACTGATTCAATCATTCCATAGAGCAATTTGGAACTATGTCCAAAGGGCTATAAAAGTGTACATATTCTTTGAACCAGCAATATCAGTACTAGGTCTGCAGACCAAAGAGATATTTTTTAAAGGGGAAAGGACTTATATGTACCAAAGTATTTATAGCAGCTCTTTTTGTGGTAAAGAATTGGAAATTAAGGGGATGCCCATAAAGTGGGGAATGACTGAACAAATTGTGGCATATGATTGCGATGGAATACTAATGTGCTATAAGAAATGATGAGCAATATGATTTCTGAAAAATCTGGGAAGAACTGATACAAAATGAAGTGAGAAAAACCAAGAGAACAATATACACTTTAATAGCAATATTATACAGTGATCAGCTGTGAATGATTAACTATTTTCAGCAATACAAAGATTCAAGACAATTCTGAAGGTCCTGTGATGAAAAATGTTACCCACCTCCAGAGAAAGAACTGATGGAATCTGAATACAGATCAAAGCATACTTTTTAAAAAGTTTCATTATCTTTCTTGGGTTATTTTTGTCTGTTATCTTTCACAACATGACTAATATGGAAGTATGTTTTGCATGTTTATACGTGTATAACTTTTATCAAAGTGCTTACCTTCTCAATGAAAGGGAAGGGAGAGAGAGTGAGAGAGAGGAAGATAATTTGGAAGTCAAAAGTGTTTTTTAAAAGGTCAAATTGTTTTTTAAATGTAACTAGGAAAAAAATAAAACATTAAAACTTAAAATATGCAATTGGGAAATGTTTAACAATTATTTAAAAATACAGCAGTTAATATTAATTTGCAGTTTTCTAAGTCAATAGGCCTCCATAGGGAACCATTTCTATTTGAGTTTGATACCACTGGGGAGGAAGGAAGGAAAGGAGAGGGAGAAGGAAGGAATGAGAGGGAAAGAGAATGGAAGCATTAAATTAGTTGGAATTAGGGAATCCTATGAAGCTGCAAGGCATGCAGAAGAGTGTTCCACCAAATGCAGGTCTAAACTGTGACAGAGAAGAAAGCTTTTGAGGAGGGTCACTGGCTCCATAGGCATCTTGTAGCAGAAGACCTAGGCTACAAGTGCTCTTTTCCCAATTTCTCCTGTGCATCTTTGGATATATAGATACTAAATAATACAATTTCCTGTTTTGTTTATCAAACATATCTAATAAGCTGAAATTTTTCCTCTACCACAAAGAGGTCAGGGGTTGGCTACAGATAAATATAAATTTATAAACCTCTGACTAAATGTTAGCAATTTTCCTAATTGAGGGCTTAGAGCAATTATAATGAAACCCATAACTTTTTGTCTAAAACAAATTCCTTAATGCTAAAGAGGAGGGAGCCACATGGACCTGAGAGGCCATTGTATTTTCAACAGACATAAAAAGAACTAGTTCCTGTAGCAGGGTTTTATACTTTGCTACGAGGAATTCCAGCATGCTAATCATTTATACTGGCAACAGTAGGGGGAGAGGAGGGTGACTTCAGATTCCCTTCAATAAGAATAAAGTTATTTTTATTGTGTTCTTTGCCAGTTCATGACCTGATATATTTTGAGGTTAATATGTGTATATAAAAAGCAGGTTATGTTTGTTCTACAAATAGGCGCTTATCATATTATATGTTTATTTTATACTAAACCAAATTATCTACACATTTTCTTTTATCTGTAATCCAAAATTTTGTTGCACACATTGTGAAACTTGAGGAACACTAATGTCCTATGGCACACCCTCTGAGAACCATTGTACAAAGACAAAAAACAAACAAAAAAAAACCCCAACGCCAAAACAACACAATTCCTGCTGAAAAGGAAATGCATTCAAGATAATCTGGCTTAGCAGGAAATCATAACAAGCACACCACAGGCTTGCTTTCCCCCAACTGCTTCTTGCTGATTTGTGAGATGATACTGTACACAGTCTTCAGTCATCCTTCTTTGAAATGTTTTGCAAATGTTTACTCTACATTTGTGTTTCTCTTGGCCATTATGCTTCATTGCTAAGGAAGGAGATAAACTGGATACTGGCTAAGGCAGTTCCTGACCCTTTTGGATTCTTCATTGTAGCAACTATTTAGTATCAGTTAAACTTTTCTAAGAAATGATGATAAACCAATAGCTTTACTTTGGCCCAGTTACCACTTTTCAGAGTTTGCATTTCTCTCCATGGGTCAGTTAGGAGTGTTATGAGAACATTTAATATTTTCTCCTGCTTCTCCTTTCTTCTAATATGGTATTGATTTTGACATCAATTGATGATCTAACTACATAGAGATATCTGATTCGTAAATGATTCCTATGTTAGTAACTGGAAATTTTCTTTCTATTTGAGTCAGTTTAATTTTTTGTTGCAATATTCAGTGCTTACCATCTCTTTTGCAGAACCTGCCAAAGCTGGTCCTTCATGTCACCTCCATGCCAAGGTGAGTTATTAGAGAAGGGCTTCTGTGGATGGCAAATTTCAAAAAGGGAGAAAATGTTATGTGCCTTACAAACATTCTGGAATTTAAGACACTGTTTGGAATGCCATGTCATAGCCCACTATTACTACAAGATGGCAATGTATACAAGTTTCAAGTGCATCTTTTTTTTTGAAATATTAATGCATTTCTTTTGGAAGCTAAAAATACAAGTAAAGTTATAAAGTAACAGGAGAGTCAATTGCCTGATCTTGGAAAACAAAATTGATAAATCTCTTTCTGACAGAAGCAGAGAAAAGTATATTTTCAACTGATAAGGAAATGTATGTATGCTATGCCTTTCCTGAGAATCACTGAGTGGTTCTTAGCCTCTTCTAGCTTAAAAACTGATAACTCATTGCCTGTGAAACCATATACCCCATAAAGTAGAATGGTTTGCTTGTCTTTCCTACCTTGACTACACAAGAGAAGCAGATGAGAACAAAACACAAAATAGAAAGCCAATGATAAAAAACTAAAAACATAAAGTTCTCAATCATCTGCCCCACCACCAGCCTACCTGGTGCATTGAGTACCTACAAGGCAAACAACTTCATAGGCTTGTATTTCTGGGTCTGGTTGTGGAAATATCTGTCTGGTGCCTACCATGAGAGTAATTTAGTGCCCTATGTATTGTTTTTCTCTCCTACCCCCCACCTCCACAAGACACAGAAAACTCTGATTCAGACTAGCCAAGGAAAGGAAAGGGATTCCAATTAAAAAGTATGTGTGTGTAGCAGAGTGGGGAAAGCTGGAGAAGATACAGCAGAATTGAGCTGTTCTGAGAAGTGATTCCCATGACTGAGACCCTAAATGCTACTAGAAACTTATCTAAGGTAATTAAATCCCCATGGAATTTACTCTAGGAAAGAACTTAGGTTCAAGCTCCCGTATTCTCCAACTCAAGGAGACTGAGGATGCTTAACCTCAGGGATCTATCCTGGAAAAAAGGAAATCAGCTAAAAGCAGTAGAAGGCAGCTGGGCCAAAAGTGAGGAGGCAAGTCGAAGACAAGCTGCCAGGAATATAAGAAAAAGATTTAAGGACAAAAAGGCCAAGAGAGAGCTAGCTAGAGCAAATAAACCAACAGAAATAGAAGGAAAATGATAAAAAAAAAAATCAAAAGAAGGTCAAGGACAAATATATAATGAAAAAATGAATAAAGAATCTGTAATGAAAAAGAATTTTGTGAACTCACTAGAGAGCATTCAATAACAACAAGAAACTCCAGAATGATTAAAAAAGGAACAAATTTTAAAAATTAGGAGGAAATTATTTCAGAAATCAAATTATAAAAAGGAGAATTAACAGTTGGTTGGTTGTTGTTTTTCGTTCTGGAAGAGGACCAAAATGACATCACTATGCTTGAGTCAAGTTTCAATGTGTCTGACTATGGCTGATGAGCCCAGAATGCTCTACCACAAGTCAGTCACAAATAGTCTGTGTGAACACTTGAGGGATTCTCTAAATTTGCACATCCTGCATTTCCTTTGAGCTGTTTCAATTCTGCTTTGCTAAGAGAGCACAGCACCTTCTCTGATGTGGGCATGCCATAGTGAGTGGTCTTGTGCCATTGCCTCCCATGTCACACAATCAACTCCAAAGTTCTTAAGAGAGACCTTGAGAGTGTCCTTGTATTGCGTCTTCTGACCACCATGTATTTGCCCTGTGTGAGTTCTCCATAAAATAGTCTTTTTGGCAAGCATACGTTTTACATTCAAATAACACGGCCAGTTTATCAGAGTTGTATTTTCTGAAACAGAGTTTGAATGCTTGGCAGTTTAGTTCTAGTAAGGACCTCAATGTCTGGTACCTTCTCCTGCCAGGCAATCTTCAGAATCTTCCTAAGACAATTCAAATGGAAGTGATTCAGTTTCCTTGCATGGCATTGGTAGGCTGTCCAGGTTTCATAGGCATGCAACAATGAAAGCAGCACAATGGCTCTGTAGACCTTCAGTTTGGTAGTCACTCTAATAAAGTGATTCTCAACCTTCCTAATGCTGCAATCCTTTAATACTGTATATGGGCATATCTACATGTGGGTGGACCCGCCTGGAGACAGATAGAGGAGCAGTGTCTCTGTTCTTAAGACCATCAGAAATATGTTTTCCGATGGTCTTAGGTGACCCCTGTGACCCTTGTGAAAGGGTCGTTCAACCCCCCAAAGGGGTCGCGACCCACAGGTGGAGAACCACTGCTGCTCTAATACCTCTTCTGTCCCATACTTTCAGAGCCTCCCACACACTGAGCTTGCTCTGGCAAGGCATGTGTCAACCTCATTATCAATGTGTACATCCTTGGAAAGTATACTACCAAGATAAGTGAACTTATCCATAGCATACAAAACTTCTCCATTTGCTATGACCAATGGTTCTATGTATGGATGGTATGGTAGTGGCTAATGGAGCACCTGTGTTTTCTTGGTGTTCATTGTTAGGCCAAAATTAGCACAAGCATCAGAGAACTGACCCATACTTTGCATCTCAGCTTCAGAGGCTGCATTGAGAGCATAACCATCTGTAAATAGAAAATCATGCAGCAGCATTCCCTCCACTTTGGTCTTGGCTTGTATCCTTTTCAAGTTGAAGAATTTACCATCAGTGTGGTATCTGACCTCAACACCGTGTTCATCTTCATTGAAATCATTTGACAACATGGCTGAAAATATGCTAAAAAGCATGGGAACAATCACACAGCCTTGTTTCACTCCACTGGTGACTGGGAAGGCATGAGAGCATTGTTCATTATCTAGAACCTGAGTGAATATGACATCATGAAATTGACATAAAACGCTGATAAACTTTGGGCAACCAAATTTTGGCATAATTTCCCTTAAGTCTTCACAACTGATGGTATCAAAGGCCTTGGTCAGATCTATAAACACTGTATACAGACCTCTGTTCTGCTTCTGGTATTTTTCCTGGAGTTTTCAAGCAGCAAATACTATATTAACTATTCTGCTCTTTCTGAAGCCACATTGGCTTTCAGGTAGATGATTGTCTTTCATGCATCGGCGTATTATAGAGGACTCTGTCAAGAATCTTTCCAGCAATGACTAAAAGAGAAGACCTCTTAGCAATCCCCCAGGATTATCACAGTACAATCTATCTCCTTTGCCTTTATAGAGATGGACAATGGAGGCATCCTTGAACTCCTGAAGATAACTTTCTCTTGCCACATAACCTGGAAAATTTCACCCAGCTTTTGTATGAGCAATAGATCCCCTACCTTGTAAATCTCAGCTGGAATAGAATCAATACCAGGTGCTTTACCACATGAAAGGAGCCTAATGGCATTCAAAACCTCTTCTTGAGTTAGAACTTCAGCTAGGGAGAGATTGACTTTTACCTGAGGTAAACAGTCAATGGCCTCAGCATTGCTTGAGGCTGGTCTGTTGGGAACACTATGGAAGTGTTCAGCCCATCTCTTTAGGATCATATCCTTAGTATTAATCAATGTGGCTCCATCAGCAAAGAGTAGTTGAGTTGCACTATAGGTCTTTGGCCCATAAATAGCCTTTGGGGCATCATAAGTGTTTTGATTTGTCACTATCAGCATAAAACTGAATTTCATCTGCCTTCTTACTGAGCCAATAATCCTGCATCTCTCTAAACTTTGCTTATACTTTACTTTTGATGGAATTAAATGCTTCCTTCTTAGAGATGGATGAACTAGCCTGTGGAGTTCTCGGTTTTCGTTTAGCAGCTTCTGAATTTACCCATAATTTTCATCAAACCAGTCTTGGTGTTTGTGAGTATTCTGACCCAGATGAACAAATGCAGCGCTATATATATCAAATTTCTAAAAGCTGCCCAACTCCTTTTCTGCTCCACTCTTGTTAACTGTGTGTTGGCTCAACTTTGCCCTTAAGTTAGCAACAAACTGTTCCTGCTCAGAGAAGAGCTCTCATTTGTTGACATTAATTCTTCTGGTAGTCATTTTGCCGTGGGGGCACTGCTTTTGTTGAATGTGAATCTTTAGCTTGGAGAGGATCAGTCTATGATCTGTCCAGTACTCTGTACCACACATTGCCTTTGTCACTCTCCCATTCTGTTTGTCTCTTCTTACAATCACATAATCTATTAAATGCCAATGTTTGCTGTACAGGCACATCCATGAAGTTTTATTGTATTTAGGTAAATGAAAGACAGTATTGGTGATAGGGTCATGAGATATATGACTCTTCAGTAGTAAGTGACCATTGTGTTGCTGTTTCCAATTCCATTCCTCCCTAGGACTCCCTACCAAGTCTGGTAGTCTGAGGCTACTCTAGTATTAAAGTCACCCAGAATTATAAGCTTGTCCTCTTTTGGAACACTAATGATAAGGGTCTTCAGGTCTTCATAAAATTTTTCTTTGACCTCATCAGGATTTGTCATGGTGGGAGTGAAGAGGTTACCCAAAGAGGGTTAGGGTTTCCTGAGACCCCAAAATATCAACATGCCAGGTCTGGCTGAAAGAATTCCACTCAAGTCTTCTCAGCCAAAGAAAAGTAAAGTTTATTGAAAGTTCATTAAAAGTTTGCCACATGGGGTGGACTCTTAAAGAGCCAATCTATGCTAGGTCATTTGGCACTTTCACAGAGCAGGTCTGTGCTAGGGCATTCTGTGGTACTCTCACACCACATAGAAGGGACATGGGTTTTTTTAATATACAGAGGAATCTAGAGGTGGTCTAGAGGAGGAGTTTGGGGAGGGTCTTCAGGAGGAGTCAATGAGGTCAATGCAAGAGTGGATTGATATTTTGATAGGCTCCAGGATGGGAAGCAGATGGACAATGGAGGGCCAGGCTAGTAACAGAAGTTTGGGCCCAGCCACAATGAAATACTTATGGCCTCTGCAAATGCCTCATCAAGTGGGAAGATTCAATCAGACTTCAAGGGCATGTACCTCAAAGATTCAAGGAGAGCTCAAGGGGGCTCCCAGAGCCTACACTTTATCAGGAGCATAGTTCTTAATAATGGTGGTGTAATGTTTTCCTGCAAATGGCAATCTCATTGTCATGAGCCTGTCATTTACTCCTTTTGGTAGACATACAAGCTTATTGACTAGATTAGTTTTGATTGTAAAACCTACGCCAACTTCATGATGCTCCCCTTCACTTCAGCCATTCCAGGAAAAAGCAAAAAACAAAAAACGTGTATGCAGCTCCAGCTGCTGTAAGCTGGCCTTCGTTTGCCAGCCTTGTTTCACTCGGGGCTGCTATTTTGGATGAAATATCTGCTGAGGTCTCTTACAGCAAGAGCTGTTCGTCTTTCAGGTCTACTGGATTTTGTGCTGTCTATAATTGTGCACACATTCCATGAGCCGGTAATGAGTAGGATTGTCTTTGCAGAAGATTTTTCACATATTTTTTTGTTTCAACCACAGGGTGGGATACCTGTCTACTGAGGTAATCAGGCCAGAGTTGGGTAAGCAGACAATTTTTAGCACACCTTTTCTAGCCCCTTCCTCACATCAGGAGGTGAGCAGTGTGATCCTTAAAAAGTTGCTCCGACACCCAGGGAGCTGCTGAATTCCACTGCTGTTTCCAGTGAGAAAATGACCCTATGGCCTGGGCCACCTGTGTGCAGGATTGTGACTACATCTCCCAATATATCCACGCCTGCTGCTTCATTACTTGCCTGTTGCCATAGGTCTTTGAGATAGATATTACGGTAAAATGGTATAGATGATGTGTGCAAATTAGATTTAAGTGAAGCAGAATTACATGAAGTTGTCGGTTTCACTCTCTCCACCAGAGTCATCACAGTTCAGAGGCAGGGCAGAATCAAGATGATTGGTGATGGCTCCAGATGCAGTGGATGGACCTTGGTATCTTCAATGTCTAACCAAGCTCTAAGCGCTCCATAGCAACCTGCTTCAGCTGCCTTCATGACCATTGAAACAAATTGTTCTTATTTTCCCATGCCCCTAGGGGAAGTCTTCACATGCTTGGGGTACACACCCTTCCTAACTCACCAAGAGGCTTGAGAACCCTTGGTTACCTTTAACCTATTTAGCCATCTACTGAAATGGTTTACCAGGGTGTGGTTACTGCACATGCTACAGCTTCTTAGAGCCTCAGGTGACAGTTAGGTGGAACCAAAGGTGGAAAGCAGCCCAAAAAAGGCTCAGCAGCCATCACACCAGAGGTACTAGTCTTCCCTGAATACACTCTATACCCCCATTAAAGATTTTAAAAATTAATAAAGGAGTAAAAGAATAAAATAATTTAGAAGGTATGATAATTACTACAAAATAACAAAGGTTTTGAAAAAGTGACTGGCAGATTTGGAACTCAAAAATACAGAAGTGGAAAAAAGTTTAGCAGAAGAAAAGCAAACATTAACTTGAATAAAATGTGTGAGGTTTAACCAGTATGGTAAGAAATTTAGATCCCACCTCCAGGCATATACCCCTGTAGGTCAATGACAGAAAGAAAAAAAAAGTCTATATATATTAATAGCAGCAATTTTGTGATTGAAAAGAACTGAAAATATAATGGGGACTTATTAATTGTGGAGTGTCTAAACAAATTGAAGTACAAGAATATAGTAGAACAGTATTGTATTACCAAACGTGACAAATATGAGAAATTTGGAGAAATATTTATGAACTGATATGTAAGAAAAGATGTATACAAACTGATTACAAGTAGGTAGGTAGAATCAGGAAAACAATAAAGAAAAAGAACTACAACAATGAAAATGGAAAGGTGTAATAGGATGCTGTGTAATTATAATGATCAAGTATGGTCCTAGAAAAGAGTTGGGAAATTACACCTTTCTCCTTTCAGTGGGTATGAAACATTCCACACCCAGAGATGGTCAATGTGCTGGTTAGTTTTACTGAATTTTTTTTTTAAGCTTTGCTATAAGGATAGGTTTCCTTGGAAAATGAAGGGGAGAGAATATTAAAAAATGGAGGTAGTATGTAAAAAGAAAAGGCATCGATAAAACTTTTAAAAGCAAAATAAAAATAATCCATACAGTTGTGGGGCCTTTAAGACAAGAGTCAGTAAAGAAGAGGATACTAGATGGTAGGGAAATGGAGGAGTAGCTAGAGATGTTTGTATGGGGAGCAGTAGCAGGGAGAAAAGACTCTCATCTCAATGGGCATTAGTTTCACTTTGTTTTCAGTTTGTTGCTGCCACAAATCCTGCTACTAATATTTTCCTAGACATGTATCATTGACCTCCCTTGGGGATATGACCAACAGTGTGACAATCCAGGGTATAGTGGTTTTGTTAGTCTTTTAAAGGCAAATTGATTTGCCTACAGATGACTCCTGCATCTATCTCTCCAGCTGTTTCTCATCTTTTGAAGTCTACCTGCATGCTCACACTTTCTCTGTTCCAGTATATCTTTGACCTTTTGGGATGGGTATAGCTTTCACTTCCTGTTTACATTCCTGTTGTTTGTCTTTTGCTATGGCAACTGCCTGTCCTATTTTAGACTTCTGGGTTTGGTGTGTGTTTAGGCCAGCAATCTGTTGTCTATAGGTCTGTGAAAGGGAGGTTTCTATTTGGTATTGTGATGATAATGATAAGCTAGCATTTATGTAGCATTTTAAGGTTTACAAAGTTTTACATACATCATCTCATTTGATCCTTACAGCAACCCTGTTATTATTGCCATTTTGCAAATGAAGAAACTGAGGCAGGGAAGCTTAAGTAGGATTCATGGCTGTGGCAATCTCTAGTTTCCAGGTGTTAGATAGTATTTCCCAGGCCTATGACTTGTAAGCATCTTCACCAAGGTTGTGCAGTGAACTAAGGAGTGACATAATGGAATACTTATTATGCTTGTGCTGAATGATGATAACTGCTAAAGTTAACCTGTGAGGCTATTGCTGGCAATAAGCCTTTTTTGTCAGTTGCCCTATAAAGAAAGTGGGCACTGGTCAGTGAGTGAGGAACCCATTTGGGATTTGGGTAATGCATAGAAGAATGCATGCACTTGCCTCAACCAACCCCCATTGAGTCTTGAGGGGATTTAGGGTAATGCACAAGCTGGAATCCTGTGCCTATTTCTGTTGACCCCATCAAGACATAGGCATAGTTGCCCCTTCTTCTCGATGGCCCCTGTGAGAAGAAAGACTAGGGAGTGCTGTAGGATTTGGTGCTCCCATTATCAACAACTCCCTTTGAGAAGCATAGACTAGAATAAAGTAAGTTTATTAACCCCTCTGAAGCTGTCTTCCTGTTATCCCTATCTGACCAGATCAAGAGTGAACCTCCAGTGCCTCCTGTGTGTTATTTGTGAAATAGGAAGTTAAGTGACTTATCCAGGATCACATAGCTAGTAAGTGTCTGAGGCTGAATTTGAATTTGGGTCTTCCTAATACCAACTCCAACACCCTATCCACTTACTTTCAACCTAATGTCATAGATGAGAATGGAAGTTAACTAATTATTTTAAACACTACAAATGACATTCTGATCCTAATTCATGTCCATCACACATTTTACATAGATGCAATATATATATATACACACACACACACACACACACACACACACACACACACACACACATTATACTGATGAATTTTATTTTTAATTATTATATGGGCATATTCCTTTCTACTAAAAAGTCCACATTTGTAATATTTATAAATTATTCATCATATTATGATCCTTTCTTTTTCTTAATTGTTTCCTGACTCAGGCATTTAAATAGCAATTTTTTTTTAAGAGTTGAAAGGAAACTAAGTGACCATCTAGTCCAATTCAGTTCACTTTATTTTTGGTCCAGATCTCTGATTTCATAGTTCTAAAAAGTTCCTTATGAGGAATTTCCTCAGTTGATTACTGAACAGTACATTCCTTCTAATTTATATTTTTAGAGAATTCCCTGGGGCATTGAAAGATTAAATGACTTGGGGAGATAATATGGTTTAGTATTAAGAATACTGACATGAATCTGAGGATTAGTGTTCAAATCCCATCTCTTTATGTTAACTACCTGTGTGACCTGGGACAAGTCAATTGACTTCCTGTGTTTCATTTCCTCATCTGTGAAATGACTAGATCACCTCAGGGACCCTTTCGACTTTAGAGTGAATATCCTATAGCTTATTCAGGGTTAAACAGCTAGTATGTGATAGCAACAGGTCCTGAGTCCAGGTCATCCTTGACTCAACGGCCAGCTCCGTATCCACTAATCCATGATGCATCTCAGTATTTACATTTTATTAACTTTTCGATGATCCTTTCATGTGGATAGTAAAAGTATTATTAGCTCCATTTTACAAATACAAATATTGATGTCTAGAGAGGTTAAGTAGATTCCTCAAGGTCACCTAACCAATAAAGTGATAGGGTAGAACTCACAAGAATTATAGAAGCTCAGAATTTGAAGGCTTTTCAGGAATTATGTAATCCAATCTGCACTTGAATCAAAATCTTTTCTATAAAGCCCTTGATAACTGGTTTTCTACAATTTGCTTGAAAGGCTCCAGAAGTGGGGAAAGACACTGTCTCCCAAAGCAGCCCATTCCACTTTTGGACAAGTCTATGCAAATGACTATTTTAAACCAATGTGACAAAGATGACAGTACTAACTCAATTAATTTACAACTTAATGAAATGCCAATAAACATATCAATGGGATATTTTGTAGAATTATATGAAGTAACGATATATATGTGTGTATGTGTATGTGCGTATGTGTATATGTGTATACATGTATGTGTATATATGTATATGTATACCATACACATATATGTGTGTATATATGTACATACACACATATTTTTAAGGGGGAAGAAAGAGGGCCTATGTTGAAAAGGACACATATCCTTAGGAGTTTCTGTGCAGAGCTATAAAAGATCCTGAGCCTTAGATCTCCACATATACTAGAAGGCCCATTCTTCCAAGGACAAGTAGTCTGCTAGAAGGTAAAGGCTTCTTCTCAGGAAGACCTGAGTACCCATCTGACCTCAGATACTTATTAGCTATGTGATCCTGGGCAGGTCACTTAACCTTAGCCTCAGTTTCTTCGTCTGTAAAGCAAGCCTGGCAAAGTCCCACCTTCTGCTTCCCTATCCCTGCAATTCAGACTTGCTGCTTGCTTTAATGCATGTGATTCCCTCCCCTCCACCCCCCCTGTCAGTACCTCTTCCCATACTTTCATCTCTGTCCACCTTTGCACTTCTGTACTCCTCCATGGTCCACAACCTCTTCTGCCTCTGATTCCAATCTGCTCTCTGGAATTGCCACCTGATTGATATCATTATCAATCCCCTTCTTGTTAGATCTTCATCCCACATCTACTTGAGTTCCCAGAAATGTGGCTCCTTCCCCAGAATACTGAATCCCTGTCCATATTCTCTAGAACTTGGTGCTCATTCTGTCATCATCCCCCACTACTGCACTAAACCAGATGGAAAAGCAGGCATACTTCTTATTTCTTGCTGGTGCTTCCAGTTCTGCTCTCAATTAGCTTAATCCTCTCTTAATCATGTCATTCTCTGCAGCAGATGTTAGTACATAAGCTGTAATTATCTCGAGCCTTAAAAAAGCCTTCACTTGACCCTGCTATTGTAGATAGCAAGCTTTTTGGTGGCCAGAATGCTATACAAAAGCAATGGGTTTTGCCGTTGACAGATGCAAATACTAAAGTCAGGTATGTGGGTTAGGTGGGTGGAGAATAATGGCTGTAACTTTTCAGTTTACCTTTTGTTACCTAAGTGTAAGAGTGAGCTTAGGCTTAGTAAATAAATCAAATTAACCCACCCTATTTAAAATTTGTCAAGAAACTACCACCCATATGAAATAATTGTATCTTAGCTAGGCAATGACTTCCATACTATTAAAGCCATTAGCTTTTTCCAGGTTCTCATTCTCTTGTACTTTTCTAAAGTTTTTGATGGTGTTGATCACTCTCTCTTCTTGTATACCCTTTCCTTCCAAAGCTTCTGCCATGTTGCTTCTTTTCTGTTTTTACTATCTTTGTGGTCCTTCTTATTCATTCTCCTTTGCTAGGTCATCATTTTCCGGTCACCCACCAAGTTTAGGTGCTCTCTTGACCTTTTCTCTCTCTACACTCTCTTCCTTGGGGATCTCATTGGCTTCTGTGGGTACAACAATCAATGATCATTGATTAAAGCAACGATCTTGATAGAAACATCAAGATAATTTCTAAGTGTATATACCAACCTCAATCTCTTCTGAACTTCAGTTCCACGACACCTAGGCATCTCTATTTTGTGTTCTGAGGGCATCATAAATTCCACATGTCCAAAATGGAACTTCTTAAATTTTCCCCACCTGTCCTCTAAATTTCCCTATGTTAATATCATCACCATTCTTCCACTCACCCAAGTTTGCAGTCCTAGAGTTATTTTTTTATTCTTCCTGTTCATCAACCACTACATACAAACAATTGTCAAGTTTTATTGATCCGAACTCCATGTCTTTCCAATCCATCATCTTTTCTCTAAGAATGCTGTTTCTACAATAGTTCTGGTCCTTATTAACCTTTGCCCACACTATTGAAATAGGCTCTAAAGTGCTTTTCCTCTTTCCATTTTCCAATTCTCCAATGTATTTTCCACAGAGCTACCAAGAGGATATTCTTAAAACACAAATCTAACCATGTCACCCACTCCCCACAAACATTCAAGAATCTTTAATGACTATTAGCTCTAAGATTAAAAATATAAACTCATAAGCCTGGCATAATCCAGAATCGGGTTCCCACATAGCTTTTTTTTTTTTTTAAATTATTTTTAGTTTTCAACATTCACTTCCATAAGTTTTAAATTTTCTCCACCTCTGTCCCCTCCCCTGTTCCCAAGATGGTGTATCATCCGATATGGGCTCTACATATATATTCTTATTAAGCATATTTTCACATTAGTCATGTTGTATAAAAGAATTAGAACAAATAGGAGTAACCATGAGGAAGAAGAACATAAAAAAAATGAAAATAGTCTCCTTTGATCTGCATTCAGACTCCATATTTCTTTTTTCTGGATGTGGATGGCATTTTCTATCATGAGTCTTTTGGAATTGTTTTAGGTCCTTGAATTGCTGAGAAGAGCAAAGTCTATTAAAGTCAGTCACTGCACAATTCCCACATAACTTTTAAGTCTTATTTCAAA
>CM053594.1:136758551-136775262 GCA_028646575.1 Pseudocheirus occidentalis | reverse complement strand
ATCCTTTTTCCATCTGGGAAATTTGACTTTTTAAGGCATTCTTCTCCTCATTGGCTTTCTTGGCCTCTTTTGCCATTTGAGTTAATCTATTTTTTAAGGTGTTGTTTTCTTCAGTCATGTTGTTGACTCTCTTTTCATGATTTTCTTGCATTGTTCTCATTTCTCTTCCCAATTTTTCCTTCACTTCTCTTATTTGTTTTTCAAAGTCCTTTTTCAGTTGATGTATAGCTTCTAGGCATTCTTCAAATGTCTTGGAAGCATTTGGTGTGGGAATTCTGACTGGGTTGTCTTCCTCCTGTTCCATGCTTTGATCCTTTTTGTCCACAAAAAAGGATTCTAGAGTTTTATTGCTGTTATTTTGCTTCCTTTTCCTCATGCTGGCCAGTTAATTAATTGGTTGGTTTTTTTAGCTTTGTGGAACTCTGCTTCCAGAGGGGAAAGCTCTGCTCCAAATCGCTGGGGTTTTCCCAGCTGCTGGAGCTATTAGTGGGGTGTTGCAGCCCCCACTAGCTTTGGCTTGCTGAAAGCGCACCCCAGGACCACCACCCAAGACCACGATCTGGATCCAGCCTGTTCAATGCAAGAGCACTTGTTCCTGATTAATTGACTCAGCCCCCCTGTGGAGTCCGCAGGCCAGGGGCTCTGAAGCAGCCCAGTGGGGGTATCCGCTGGTTACAGCAGTTCCTGCCCTTCCCCCACTGCTTCCTTGCCTTGGAGGCGGATTGGCAGAACTGCTTTTCCTCCCCCAAATTTAGCTTAAAAGCTTCATTCACTTTCACGGACCTTCTCTAATCCTGGCTTGATATATGTGAAGATTGCTCGAGGTGCTGTAGATCTTCTCTGAAGTGGACTCATGCTTGGGAGGCTTGGCTCCTCCCGACTGCCCTGGGGCCTGGCCGCGGTTTCGGTTTCGGTTTCGGGCTAGGCTGGCCTTGGCTCCTGGCCTGCCGTGATGAGGCCCTCCTGCCGAGCTGCCTTCAGCAAGAGATGTGTTTTCTGTATTTTTGTGAGTTTGAGAGCCCTAGAATTTGTTTAGAGTCATATTTTATGGGTATTTAGGATGGCTGTATGGGAACTACGGAACTTTGCTGCTTCTACCTATGAACTTCATTTCTCTTATGAATCATTCCGTTGTTTCTTGTTATTTATGCTCTCTTGCAAATCCCTAGAATTCTGTATTTTATCAGGCATTGATTCACTTTCTTTTGTATTAATATTTGTCAAGAGCTTTATATTCTCTTAGAAGTTTCATTTGCTGCTTCATTCCTCTTTCTGGTTTTAGGATTCTCTTTGTTGATTTATCAGCTTTTGTCATCAAGCTTTTATTTGGGCATTCTTTTTTGGAATCATTGATGTTTCAGTTTTGTTTTTTATTTTACTTCTACTCTGTTTCTGGCCCTTTCCCCTTTGCTGGTGGGTAGACTTTCAAGGTTAGTCTGCAAAGCTATCTTAGCACACTCATACTTAGCACACAGGGAAACATGGAGTAGGCTGGCCTTGTTCCTTGCCCTGGGAAAGGGACAGGTGGGACAGGCTTGACCCCAACTGGGTCAAGGCTTAATACTTTAGAATTTGTGTTGTCTCCCTTGATTCTTTATTCTCCTTTCTTATGGCTAGGCAGAATCATTGTCTCTTGTTTGTTGAAGGGTGGGCAGAGAGTATGTGGGGGTTGGTGAGAGTTCTAGTCAGTCTCTAAGGTCTTATGAGGTGCCTCACCTAGGGCTGGGCCCCAGTCAAAAGGCAGCCTGCCCAATTACTCTTCTGCTTCTTCTTTATATGGTTGGGCAGATCAGAATGTGAAGAGTACAGTAGTTTTCCAGCATTCTGCAGCAACTGGGACCTCCCTATATGAATCCTAAGTAAACCCTAAGGATTATAAATCTTGGATATTAATTCATAAGTCTTTTACTTTTGGGAAGCTGACTTCTTTCTCTTGTGAACTTAGCTAAAAATTTTCTACATCTGGTACATAATTCCTTTGTTGGGGAAGGTTAGAGTTGAAGTGGTTTGGAGAAACTGATTAATCCAGCTTACTGGTCATATGACTTAGAAGTCCCAGATAAAATTCTGCAGAAGATACAAGGCACCAAGACTGGTGTTGTCGTCATTGTTGTTGTTGGTTGTGTTTGTCCTTGGACCGTGGCATCAGGGAAATGATGACATGATTTGCAATTGACTTTGATTTGAGTGAGGGAGGGCTGTGCAAAATCACCAACTGCACTTTCTTCTCCAGAGCCATCTGTGTCCAGTGGCCAGATATTCATCAGGATGACTAGAGATGGCACAGGATGCAATGGGAGACCCTGGCCCTTTTACTCACTTAGAGTAGAGGGAGAGGGAAAGAGAGACAGAGACAGAGAGAGACAGAGAGACAGAGAGAGAGGAGGGGGGAAGGAGAGAAAGAGGAAGGAAGGAATTTTGCCTGTAAACCCCAAGTTAACTGGACAGCTTTTGGTCATCAAAATTTATCTTCCTTTGGAAGAGAGGGAGACGGAGGGGATAAACTGAGTTACCAAACTGGTTGGGTCCCCATCAGGCAGCTCAGACTACTTACAGGTTGTGTTTGTCTTTAGTTTTTGAAGAAAACCATGACAGCAGGGAAATGATGACATGACTTGTAATTGACACTGATTTGAGTGAAGAAGGCTGTGCAAGGTCACCAACTTCTTCACCAAGATAAAACTTCTAGGGAGTAAGGTGATCTGGTGTCTGAGAATTACAGAGTCCTTATTTAGACATATTCTGAGTCTAGGCTTCAGTTTTATTATCCATAAAATGAAGGGAAGGGCATTACAAATTTTGATTTGATGTAAAGTGGAACAGGCTTCCTCTGGAGCTCATGGGTGGAAATGCAGGGAACTGTATTGAAAGATTTTAAGCATGTTGTATATACATGTTGTATATACCTGACCTCTGGTCAGGTATAGCTTGGGTTAGATGGTCTCCAAGGTGATTCTATGTTAGTGATCCTATTTTCCAGAGCAAAAAAATCAACACATATTGTCTTCCTAAGGGATATATCTTCTGTAAAACCTCATTAAAAAATATAATTTATTTGATTGGAATCAGGATTAAACCAAAAAAGTCTGAGATCCTTTCGGTTCTGAGATAGTAAAAGCAGTGGCTAGCTGGAATCCTATATTCACCTTCTGTCACTACTACACCACTACTGGAGTAAATATGCAAGGGGACCTGTGACTTCCTTTTTTATTTTACCCAGCTGACATTTATAACTAATGCATATGTTATATCATCTGCAATTTAAAATTTGTGAGCTGCCTAGAACCTGGATAGATTAAATGATTGAGCCAGGGTGACACAAAACCCGTATACACCACTAAAATTCAGAGTTGTTTGCATATTTTATTGCATTAGATCTTCACCAAAAAAAAACTCCTGTGATAGGAAAGCAGTCCTCTTTATAAATGAGGAAACTGAGGCACAGAGAAATGAATTAACTTGTCCAAATTCTTCCAAGAGATGAGTGGCAGAGTGGGGATCTGAAGCTGACTGTGATCCCAAATCTAGCGCTAACACCAAAATACTTATTGATATCTGACACCAGACAAAGGCAGACAGGTGGCACAGTGGATAGAGTGCCAGACCTGGAAACAGAAAGACCTCCAAGTTCAAATCTAGCCTCAGACCCCGCACAAGTTCCTTAACTCTGTTTGCCTCAGTCTCATTTGTAAAATGAGATGGAGAATAAAATGGCAGTATCTTTGCCAAGAAAATTCCAAGTGGGGTCGCGAAGAGTTTGGAAACAACTAGACAACAATAAATACTTGGCAAGTTGTTGTGGTGAAGAATTATAAGACAAGGTCCCTGACCTTAGGAATTTGGGATCGATTGGGTGACAAGTCTAATATGCATGAAATAACAGTAAAATAAGACAGGACATAGATAAGTGGTAAATTATGTGATGCACTCTCTTGGTACTACATACGCTCAATAAGAAACAGAAATGAGATAAATGTGGGCCATAGTAGCTTGGAAGATAGCAGATTTGATCTGAGATTTAAAGAATGGGTAGTCTGATTTGAGGAAGGGGAAGGAGAGGATATGATTGTATGAATGACGGCATGGAGATAAAACCTAAGCGTAGCACGGTGAAGATACTGATGAAAAGGAGGATGATGTGACAATGGTGAAAGTGAATTTGAATATCATACATGGCTATCTTGAAAGTCAGATGATCTGAGAGATAAGAAACCACAGAAAATTTGAGTGAAGGAATGGCATGGAGGAGTGTGGGGAATTAATTTACCAAAAACATCGAAATATTGCTTTAACTCAGGGTTTCTTAACCTTTTTGTGTCGAGACCCCTTTGGAAGTCCGGGATCCATCCTCAGAAACTTTCTTTAAGGATAAAATAAATTACACAGAATTATAAATGAAGTCAAATGTATTGATAATTAGCAAAAAAAATTTTTTTTAAGTTCACGCTCTCCTGTTAAGAACCCTTGTTTTAAGTGAAATACCTGTCCTCCATATTTTATTTTCTTTAATCTGTTAAGGTATGGGAGTTCAAAGGCACGGGTATTAATGTGTTATTTGCGAAACTGAGTATGGTGTCACATGTGACAGTGATAGAGACTGTACCCATGATCTCACTGGTATGATAAATTCAAGAGAAGGAATTTCTTCCACCAAAGCAGGCTACCACCTTCTCTGCAACTTGTAATCTTAAAAGGCACCATGTGGATACGCCTTAAATATTTTCAAGCATAATGATCTTAAGCCAGACATAATTATCAATCCATATCATGTAATTAAAAGGTTAGTTGATTTTAAAAGGTCATTTGTTGTTTAGTTCAGCCATTTTTTCAGTCATGTCCAACTCTTCATGACCCCATTTGGGGTTTTCTCAGCAAAGATAATGGAGCAGTTTGCCATCAGCAGCTATGCAATGCATGTGCCTAGGCTTGGAATCAGGAAAACTCATCTCCATGAGTTCAAATATGGCCTTAGGCACTTACTGGCTGTGTGGCCCTGAGCAAGTAAGTCATTTAACCTTATTTGCTTCAGTTCTTCATCTGTAAAAAAAAAAAGCAGGAGAAGGAAATGGCAAAAAACAAAACCCAGCTGGGGTTAAGAGGTGTCTGGTACAACTGAAATAACTAAATGGTCATTTATTCCTTTTAAATTTTGAAGTGTCTACTAAAATCATGTTCCAATGTTTCCAAGGTATGCTCTCAAAGGCTGGTTTACTACCCACCATCTTATCAACAACCACTCTGTCAGACTTAAACCTTTCACAGTTTTAGTATATTTTCCCTATGGTCTCCAATACCCTCATTCTGGTAAGTGTTTCAGGGTAAGGTGATAAATATTTAACTAGATCCCTGAAGAAAAAAAAAATGTACACAGGACATACTTTTAAATTGAATCTGCATTATTAGTATTTTATTAATCACTTTTTAAAATCTGGACAATCATCAAAATCATAAATCAATTCTGTTTTATTAGCATTTATTAATTTTTGAGATATAAATGCTCACATTGAAAATTTAATATTGGTTAGTCAGCTCCAGCACATCACTGGTTAAAATTTGAAATGCACTTTACAAATATTATCTCATTTTATTGTCACAACCACCTTGGGAGACAGGTGGTATACTTAAGTGGCTCCAAATAGGTTTCATTTATTCATCCTGATCTTTTCCACCACTCCACTTTTGTAATTCTAGAACCATCATCAAATCAATCACTGTTTGATTTGATACATCATCAAATGTATCACCATTACTAAAAGACTATGTGGCAATCATCTCCCCCTATGACTCTACTCAACATCTATCTTTTGAAGCCAAAACACCCATTCTTGGCCACCACTCCCCGTGTGTCATCTCATTAGAATGTAAGCTTCTGGAGGGCAAGGCTTGACTCTATACTTTTATATTTGTATTCCTAGTATTTAGTATATTGTAAATGCTTAATGCTTTTAAATTTGTTATTCAAAGGTTACAATAGCAGAACCTATGCTGTAAAAGGTTCTCTCAAGGTAGAAAGGTTTCAAATAAAGACCCAGTAATATGTGGTATCTGCAGTCTGGGGATGAGTCTAGATAAGTTTGGAATGTTAGCATTAGAGGGTTAGTCACTGGATAAATTTTTCGGCTATAATCATTGATCAACAATGAAAACAAAAAAACCGCACACACACAATATTTAATGATACATAGATTACTTGGAAGATCCTTAAGGTAATTTTGAAATAGTTGGGACTCCAAGGGATCTCTAATAATAACTGCTAGCAAGCATTTATAGAGTACTTTAAACAGACTCTGCTGGTAAATGTTTAACAACCAGCGCTCAGAAGAAAAAAAAAATGTAGACAGGACACACTTAAATTTAATTTGAATTATTAGCATTTTTATCCATCACTTTAAAAAATCTAGACAATCAACATAACAACCATCTTCTTTTATTAGCATTTATTGATTTCTGAGATGTAAATGCTCACAATGAAAATTTAAAATTGGCTGGCGTTAACTCCAATATACCACTGATTTAAGGTTTGAAAAGCACTCCACTAATATCTCGTTTTATTGTCACAACTTTGGGAGATAGATGCTATTATAATCCCTGTTTTACATATGAGGAAATTGAGGTTGAGGTTAAGTTACTTGCCCAGGGTCCCATAGCTAGTAAATGGCTGAGACTAGATTTGAACTCAGGTCTTCTGGATTTTAGGTCCATTGTGCTCTACCCACTTTCCTACCTAACTGCCTAAGTTCTATGAGCTCATCAGTGTGGTTAATTCCTTCCAGTGATGAATACTGAAACCCATCATTGCACCCTTCCTCCCCATCCAATCCTTCATGTCCACCCTTAAAGCCACCATGAGGTCCAATCAATGTGCTGGAAACTGTCCTCATGTTCTCTTGACATTGCATGAATTCTAATGAACCATACAGGCTTGTTCTTCCCATATGATTGGTCCATCCCTTTTTCCAATTAATTATTTAAATGATGACATCTTTTAGGCCAGAGGTGTCAAAAAGAGTGGCACCTTTGTATCCTGAACTAGATTAAAATGTAATTGGGAAATATTTAACAAAATACATACACAATCAAGCATAACCATAGTTTTCTAAATCAATATGCAACTCTCAGGGACACTTACATATGGTCTAGTGACCCACCTTTTTCTATATGAGTTTGACACCATCATTTTGCTTTGAATTATTCCCAGCAAACTGAAGAAGGTTCTTATTTTCTTTCAATTCCTTTCTTTATATCAAAGAATTTTTATGTGAGAACTGCCTTTTTATGACCTTTCTCAAAGGATTTTTAGCCAACCAGTCAGTTAATGACACCAGAAACTTCTACACATTTTCCTATAAAGATGGATAGCAATATATTAATTTATTTCAATGAAAACATAACACAAAAGTAATTCAAAACAAAGACATAATCAGTAGTTTAAGGGCATGCCAAGCTGGCCAGTGATCATCTATCAGCTTGAGGCTCCCCTCTAACCCGTTCCCCTTGAAAAGTGTATAGGAGAGCCATAGCTGAAGTGTAAACATCTATTCCTGAAAGATTTCTCCTGGCAAAGTCCAGTGTATAAAACAGTTTTTTGCTTCCAGCTTATTCATTTAGATCTTCAGAATCTATTTTCTGACATCGCTGGTTACAACTTGGTTGGTCTTCCCTCTCTGATTGGTCGGTTAATTCTTTAATAGGAAAAATCATACTTTTCCCTTTGGCAAAGCTGGTCCCTTAAATGTGACGCAGGCATAACTTTGAACAAGCACAAATTACAAAAGAAAAAATACCATTTTCTTATCTAAATATATACTATTGACTCTCTAGTAAGAATTTTAATTTTAAAAAAAGTAGCAATCCAAAGTACTCATGGGATGACAACATAGATTTTTCAGTCAAATATTATTAAAGAGGCTGGCTTTTGTCATAGTGGAAACACATTCTCCTGATCACAGTAAAATGGCCTAAGATGATACAGCAGAATACAAAATGATTGACTCTTCCTCCAAACAAAAAATTGTGGCTTCTACTCTCCTTATGAGTAGGTTCCAGCTTCAGAAATGAATGGAATGTTTTAACAGGAGGAACTAGTTACCAAAGAACCTGTAATATTTTCTCTCAAGGTGGTCAGCCAATTTCCTTTCTGTTAGACTTGATCTCAGGAGTTGGTCCCCTGACCTGAAGCCTCCACAGTCTGACAGCAATTCTGGAAAACTCTCCTGATTGCATCACGTTAAACGAACGAGGTTCTACAATTCTCTAGAATCTCTACAACTCCTAGTGCTGAGGTAACTGCCTTGCTTGATTTTCAGGGTCTTACAGTCTTCTTCCTGTGAATAAATGCCCAGCGTGACTGGGAGAATGGAAACAAAATCTGTACTGTTTTATATTCCTATAGCTGACACCACCTGACAAAGCTCTTTTATACTGGCTCAAGGTAAAGCTCTGCTAGACAGAGTACAATCTACTCTCTGGGATGTTCTTATTAAGAAGGCATGGAAGGAAATCACAGAAAGTTGTAGTGATTAGCTCTGATACCACAGAGAGTTCAAGCAGCACTTAAGAATTCATTCCTTTTCAAATCGCACAGACATATAAAAGTGCATTGTCTTTTCCATACACACAGAGAAGAAATCCATGCTTTAGTAAAGTTGAGATTTTCTTCATTTCACAGCTGTTCTCCAGCAAATACCCAGGTTAGCATCACAACTCCTTGCTCAGTGGGCAAATATAAAAGAGCCAAGGACACAGAAAACCTAGAATTTGTAATGGAGAAAGCACAATTTCACAGACTTTTTTTTTTCAATGAAGCAGACATCATTCAGTGTTTCAAGCCTTGCTCTTTCCTTTGTTGAAAACATTATAAATATGATCGATAGACTACAGAAAACCAAAGACACCTGTACAGAAGAACCACTGTCTGACCTCAATTCCATCAGCCTGGGTTTGGGGAAAAGAGAGCCAGATATTAGTTATTGTTAAGTGTGTATATGCTAGAAAGAACATGGAATTTGTTTATATCTCACTGTGGCACTTTTATAAATCAGAAATAATTACTTCTTGTGGGTGAACTCATTATGCTTTGTCATAGACACAGGAACAAGAGCATTAGGCTTTTTTAATGTTCCAGCATGCTTTGGATATCTGATGTGTAGATAAAATAAGTCTTAGATAAAATCATGGTTCAATCGTTGTTCTATAATATATCAATAGTTGAAATTTGTAGAACGAAAAAGGTGCCTAAATCACAGGTACACAAGCAGTTCATGGTCATTATTTGGAAACCAGCTTCTGATTTGGCCAATATTTCATCTTGAGTGGCCAAAATGTTCATCATCATCTTAGAGCTAATCCTTGATAACTAAACACCAAGTCTTTAAGGAATAAAGAGCTTCCTTTTGAAACTGAAAGTCATTAATTAAGCTTTTGTTTCTGTCTTGACTCTCTTGAATCCTGAGTCATGGAGGGTCAAAGATACCAGCTTGATTGTATCGGAATTTCACTTTGGTTTAAGGTTCTTTCTCGAAGTCTCAGCTCTAGGCATTCTAAAGGAAGTGGATATGTTTTAAGCTCAAACTTGTTAGCAAACATGTTTGGGGAGTCATACAGCCATTTTAAGTCACCGTTTCCATAGATACAAATGTTATGTACGTAGTGACCTGCAAATGGAGAGCAAGAAAAATAGTTAAAAAACGAAATACTTGTTTTTCAAAGGATGTAGAGTATGCCTTCAATCTGTAGAAGCATATTTTTTTGCTCCTTGACCACTTTATGCCTAGCACTGGTTAAGGTATTATGCAAATACAAGAGAAGTATGACATTATAATTCATGTCGATGGTAATCTTGCAATCTTAGAGAAGACATATTAAAAATTAAATGATATAATGCAATAAGCCAGGGTAGCAATATGTCTAATGGCATTTGAGTGATGTTTACTGTAAGTACCTAAGAGTGTAGAGAGGAGAGAAATCACTATAGACTAATGCATCCAGCAAAAGTGAATGGAGGAAGCGATCTTCTTAAAGGATGAGTAGCATCTGGCTACATGGAAAGGGCACTGGGGAATGACATTACCAAAATCCTCAGAGGGAATAATGAGCATAAAGTTATAGGGCAAAAAAGGCACATTAGGATTTAATATTTGGAAGGAATTTGAAATAATGTATAACTTAACATGTGTAACATATTAATGTATGTTATATGTATATGTATGTTTATGTATAAATATGTATATGTATTAATATGTATAAATGTCAGCTACTACTGTTCTTATTAGACCAGGTCATCTGGTCTAATACCTTTAATTTGAAGGAAAAAAAATTTAAGCTCAGAATGAGTGACTTATCCAAGGTAACTAGTGCATGTTAGAATTTCTGGAGCATTGTAGTTGTATAGAATAGTACTTGGAAAGGCAAGCTGAATTAAGGTGCAAAAGACCTTAAGTGCTACACTAAGGAAACTGGATTTTATTCTATAGGGAGCCATTGAAGGTTTTTGAGCAAGAGAATTTTGGGAAAGTGGTATTTTCAGAAGATGAATTTGTCAAGACTGTGCAGCTAGGAAAAGCTGAGAATTTCATTACAATAATCAAGGCTGGAAATAACAAGGGTCAAGTTGGGTATATCAAGAATGGAAAGTGAAGGACAGATTTAGAACAATTATGAAGGAATAGACTTGGTGACCAATTTGATAACTTGGGGCTAAGGGAGTGCTAAAAGTCAAATAATCATAAGGTTTGATGCCCAGGAAAATGGTAGCAGATAAATGGTTAAATCGAGATTTGGAAAGACAATGAGTTTAAATTTAGACTTTTGAGTCTGAGGTAACAGAGGTAGAGTTTGGGAGAGAAAAGGCTGGAAAAATGAAGATTTGGGAGTTATACAGACTTAAGTCATAGTTAACAGAACATTCTCCAAAGGGTAGCATATAAAGAGAAAAGGACATAGACCAAAAGTTGCCCAGGAGATTACTCAGAATTAGAATGAAAAATGAAGAATTAGCAAAAGGGACAGAGAATGCACAGTTAGAGAGCAACCACAGAGGAGAAAACTTCAATGATGGAATGATCAGCAGTGTCAAATATTTTAAAGAGGTTAAGGAAAATGAATATCGAAAATAAGATACTCAATTTGGGCAATTGAGAAGCAAATGGGAATGCATATTCATTAGAGTAAGGGGGACTGAAGTTAGATTTGAGAGGAATGAGTTAGCTGTGAAAAAAGGGAAGCAGTAAGAACATGTTTTAGGAGTTTGGTGGTAAATGGGAAGAAAAAAAAGATGGCAGCTTGAAGAGCAGCAGGGTAATAATTAAGTTGTTGTAGAGGGGCTAAAGAGAGGAACACTTGAGCAGATTTGAAGGCACAGGGAGGGGGCCTTCAGTGGGGAGAAACCAAAGGCTAGAAAGAGAAGGGTTGAGATTTCCCGAGTGGATGGGGGGAGATGTAATTGTTACAATGGACCCTTGCTAGCCTTAGGAAGGAAGAGGAGTATATTATCTGTAAAACCAGAGAGGGGTAAAAGTCTCCCCAAACTAGTGCATGCTTCACTGTTGCCAAAGTGATATTCCTGAAACACCAATATGAGTTACTCACCTACTCATGCTTACAGGATTAAATATAAATTCATTTGTTGTTCTTTGCTTTGCTTTTTTTTTTTTGGAGGAGGGAAGGTAGGACAATTGAGGTTACGTGATTTGCCCAAGGTCACATGGCTAGTAAGTGTTAAGTATCTGAGGCCGGATTTGAACTCAGGTCTTCCTGACTCCAGGGTAGGTGCTCTATTCACTGTGCCACACAGATGCCCCTCTTGTTTTTCTTTTAGAGCCCAATCACAACCTTGTCCCAACCTAGCTTCACTGGACTTCACACTACTTCCTGCAATTGAGGCAAACTGGCCTTTTTGGTGTTTTGCACACCAGATGCTCTGCGTCCTGCCTTGTGCCTCTGCACCAGCAGCTGTCCATCAGGTCTTGAAGCCAATGATTTCTCAAACCTCTTGCGTCAGAGAATCCTCTCTTCTTCCTTTAAGACACAGCTCAAAGGATGATCTACCACCTGAAGCCTTTCCTGGTCTCTTCAACTGCTAGAGACCTTCCTCCTAAACTACCCTGTACATAACTACTTTGTATTTTGTCATTTGTCCCCTTCATATTTATTCTGTAAACATTCACACATATTTACTGGTTGTGTCCTCCATTTGAATGTATGCTCCTTTCAAGTGGAGACCATTTCATTCACTGAGGCAGTGGTGACACTGTGGTTGGAGCACCAGACCTAGAGTCAGAAGAGACCTGAGTTCAAATTCAGCCTCAGACGTTCATTAGCTGTGCGATCCTGGGAAAAGCACTTTCTTCTATTTGCTTCAGTTTCTTCAACTATATAATGTTAATAATAACAGCAGCTACTTCCCAAGGTGGTTGTGAGGATTGAATGAGCTAATATTTGTAAAATACTTAGCATGATGCCTGACACAAACCAGTGCTACATAAGTGACAGCTATGATCATTCTTATTAATTATACTCGCATTCCTAGCACCTAGCACAATACTGAAGTTTTTCTCTTGTGTCCAACACTTCCTGACCCCGTTTGGGGGTATTCTTGGCAAAGATATGGGGGTGGTTTGTCATTTCTTTTTCTAGCTTATCTTTACAGAAGGTAGGTATATCATCTGTTTATCATAATAAATACTTGTTGAATGAGTGCCTGGAGATATACACTGAGGAAACAAGAAAAAGTGTGTAAAGGAGCTATTGAGCAGCTCTGAGATCTCATTTCAAGGTAATAACCCAGTTCTGAATGGGTTTGGAGATCTTTATCCAGAAACATGCTGTGGTCAGGAAGCTGGCTTAACCAAAAGTCAAGGGCAGGGTAGTCTGGGAGTTGATAAGAGCAAGAAGGAAGAGGCTGACTACTGTGCTCCAGGCTAAGCAGAGAGTCAAATACATTTAAAAGTGAGTTAATAGATTTCCTGAATCTAGAAGAATTGGATTATAGCATAGGCTAATGCTCTGGGTTATGGGAGAAGATGAGATTTTAGTCTGTGAACAAGAGGGTCTGAGATTTTAGAGAGCAATCCTGACTGACCAAGGTAGCAAATGGTCAATGGAGTAGTGGTTGGTATAGTGGAAAGAGGTGAGGAACTATGAGAGCAGAGTGTGAACAGTCCTCAATGCAGAAGATAAAGTCCCTAAGAAAGTGCCATAGAAAAGATATGGTGGGGGCAGCTAGGTGGCACAGTGAATAGAGCACCGGCCCTGGAGTCAGGAGTACCTGAGTTCAATTCCAGCCTCAGACACTTAACACAAAAAACTAGCCGTGTGACCTTGGGCAAGTCACTTAACCCCAACTGCCCTCCAAAAAGCAAAAAAAAAAAAAAAAAAAGATATGGTGGATGGTAACAACAAAGACCAGGAGGAAGTGTTATCACCTAATGGGACAGACTTTTAAGTGAAGAGAAATGGTGACAGATTAATGCACTAATAGCAATGCTAGAGGCAGCTAGGTGGCATGGTGGATAGTATGCCAAGCTTGGAACCAAGAAGATTTATCTTTGGGAGTTCAAATCTAGCCTCAGACACTTATTAGCTCTGTAACCTTGGGCAAGACACTTAACTCTGCCTCAGCTTCCTTATCTGTCAAATGAGCTAGAAAAGGAAATGGCAAACCCCTCCAGTATCTCTGCCAAGAAAATCCCAAAAGGGGTCACGAAGAGTAAGACACAAACTGAAATGATTGAACAACAAACAGCACTAGGAACCAAGGAGCAGTCTAGTATTTTCTGTTTTCTCTTGGAGCTTAGGGCTGAACTAGAAGACAAGACTTCTATGGCAGGGAGTAGAGAGTTACTCGGTGTATGTTGGGGACAGTCGGTTTTTGTGATGTGATAAAAAGGCTGAGGATCAAGGTGTGGTTTTCCACAATCTAGCAGAGTTCCTCAGGGTTCAATGGAAGTGGCAGTTAGGGGGCTGCCTTGCAGGTGAGACTGAGTGGTAATATGGCTGGTTTGGAAAAAGAGCATGGTAGAGAAGAGAGAAAAGAAAAAGCAGCGGATAGGGCAGGGTGGGGTAGGGTGAGAAAACTAGCAGATATGAACAACAGGAATAAGGAAACTAAATTGGGAAGCAAAATAAAGGTCATCTTTTTACTTGACAAAATTAAAGAGTAAATATGGAGGATATTAAAAAGAAAGCACACACACACAGACACATACAGCAACGATGCACCCTCTTTGTTCAGTTGGTTATGTAACAGCCCCTTCTTCATTGTTCCTAATTCCCAAACTTCCCCTCTCCCAATGCCACAAACAAAGCTAGTTCCAAGGAACCCTATGTGCCACAGGCATCATATCCTGTGCCAAGAGGCTCACACATTTTTCAAAGCACATATTCTATTCTAAAGGTCCATAAAGGAAGTGACTGAAGGGAGGGGAGTTCCTGTCACTTAGGGGAACAAAGAAAAGTCGTTAATAAGCATGGGGAAGGGCTTTTTGATTGGCTAGATCAAGGAATGTGGTGGAAAAGAAAGGAACTGGATCTCTTATTCTGTCCTCCACCCATGCCCAACCCTAACAGCTGCCTACAACCTCCAGAGGACAAGAGAGGAAGAAAAAAAAAAAAACAAATGAGCAAATGAATCATGTATCAAAGAAGTAAGCAACTGATTAATTGTAGTCATCTGTAGGTATACACATCCAAGGAGAAGAATGACCTGAAGCAGTATTCTCCTGGTATCTTGCTAGGACTACAAGGCCTTTAGAGATCGTCTTTTCAAACTATGAATTAGAGTGATGAATAGGTTGGTCCAAAGGCATTGACTGGTAACTCAGTTTTTCTAATATTTAGACTCTGGTGCTATATGCTACAAAGCCCATTTATGCAAATATATCAAACGAAACACTTTGCTCATACACAAAGTGTTTCTATTATAATCAATTATATTCTGTTTCTATTATAATTATATATTTTATTATATACATTATATATAATAAATCTAATTATATAAATATAAAATATATTATGTATAATATACATTACATATTAGATACTATCTACATATTATATTATAAAATGTCTCTATTATAATAAATCAAGGAATCAATATGCATTTATTGAGTGCCAACCGTGTCAGGCAATCTACTAGGTTCTAGGGTCACAAAGACAAAAGTGAAACAGTAGCTGCCCTTAATGAGTCACTCTCTAGTGGAGAAGATAATGTTTATATAGATTAGTATATACTAAATAGATACAAAGGCCTTTTAAGGATAAGATACAGGAAATCAGGGATGGTTTTGTGTAGAGAGTGGTGTTTGAGATAAGCCTTCTAGTAAACTGAAGATTCTTAAGAGGCAGGTGAGGAGAGACTTAGTTTTAAGCATGAGGCCGAGACAGGAGATGTAATAATGTCATATATGAGAAGATTAATTTTTCTTGACTATAAGGTGTGTGAAGGGAGTAATGTGTAGTCAGCTTGGAAAAGTAGGGTAGTGCCAGGTTGTGAAGGGTTTTAATGCCAAATAGACAAGCTTATATTTGAATCTCTTAAGTAATAGATAGCTACTGTAGCTTACTGAGTAGGAGAATCAGACCTGTGTCTTATGAAAATCCCTTTGGCAGCTAGCTATGTGGAAGATGGAAGGGAGAAGGGAGAAATTTGAGGAAGGGAAACAATTAAGGAGACCACTGCAGTAATCTAAGATGAAAGGTGACAAAGGCCTGAATTAAGGTGATAGCCTTGTGAGTAAAAAGGGTTGGGTGAAAGGTGTGTCAAGGAGGTAGAAATGATAAGATCTGAATGTGTGGGGTGAGTGAGGCATGTGAGGGCGAGGTTGACTGAGATAGAGAACCTGGGTAACTGGAAGGATTGTGGTGAAGAAGGAACCCTCAAAAGAAATGAGAAAGTTTAGGAGAGAGATGGGCTTGAGGAGGATAAAGAGTTCTATTGTAAACATTCTGAGTTTGAGACATCTAATGAGAAAATGCAGTAAAGATGAAGCAAAGAAGGCCGTTACCATGACAGCCTCCATGTTCATTCTCCATGTCACGCCACTTTACAGCTCTGAGGTTTCCTTCCCAGGAGGCATTTGGCATGGATCCAGGAACACCTGAATAAAGCAAAAAAGTCAGAAATAAGATACAGAAAAAAATGATAGCATCAGGCTACAGAAAAAAAAAAAATGGAACCTGCTTCTTTACATTCATCATTAATCAGAACATTAATATTTCACTGACAAGAAGAAAGTTTATGAAATAAATAAACTATGGTGTAAGGTTCTATACTTATTTTTGTTATCTGTGAAATTAGGATGCTTGGAATATTTAGGTCAAAGGGATATGAGGAAGAAAATGTTTTTCAAACCTTAAAATACTTTGAAATTTCATTATTTTTAAGAAACAGATCCTGCCTTCAAGGTGTTTACCATCTGGAAGACAAAATATATGCACAAAAAGAAAAATTATACAAGGCAGAATGTGGTAAGTGAAAAGAAGAGGTACAGATATTGCTATGAGGAATATGAAGAGGGTATAATAACCCTGAAGCACAGAGGCTAAATGTCATGACTACAATATGCTAGTAAAAGTTTGAGGGAGGATTTGAACCCACATCTTCTGAGACTCAATACCTAGCACTCTATTCACTCTGTCACTGCTTCTATGGTGCATTCTATTAGTGTATGTATGTGTGTGTGTGTGTGTGTGTGATATATATATATATATATAT
>CM053594.1:136744005-136758051 GCA_028646575.1 Pseudocheirus occidentalis | reverse complement strand
ACTCAGGTACTCCTGACTCCAGGGCCGGTGCTCTATTCACTGCGCCACCTAGCCGCCCCCAAAACCATCTGACTTTAATTTACTTACATACACACACACACACCCCAAGAAATGTAATCAGAAACAATGGAACATAACAACCCAGTGTTTTAAACCTGAAGATATAAATTACTTAAGAATAATTTCTCTATTTGATTTAAAAAAAAACTGCTAGGAAAACTGGAAAGCAATCTAGCAGAAATCGAGGCTTCAACAAACATATTTCCACAATATAATTAAAGCCATTCCCCAATAGGTAAGTGATTTAAGAATATAAATAAACAGTACTCAAAAGAACTGCAAGCTATTAACAACAGGAAAGAATGCCCCAAATTACTAATAATAAGAGAAATATGAATCAAAACAACCTTGAGGTTCCCCCACACCCTGCAAACCGACAAAGATGACAAAAGATGGGAATAGTCAACACTGGAGGAGTTGTGGGTAGGGAAATAGGCATGCCAGTATAATGTTGGTAGAGCTACAAACCAGTATAACTGCTTCGGAGGCCAATTTGAAAAATTTTTTTTTTAAATATCTATTCCCTCTGACCCAGAGATTCTGTTACTAGACTTATACCCCAAGGAAGCCATTTATAAGAAGAAAGTCTTTATAATTCCCAAAATATTTATAACAACACTTTTTGTGAGAGCAAAGAACTAAAAACAAAAATAGGCACCCACTGAGTGAGGAATGGTTGAATAGATTGTAGTACATGAATGTAATGGAATGTTACTGTTCTGTAAGAAATGACAGATATGATTAATACAGAATCACAGGAAATTCTATATGAACTGAAGTAGAATGAAATAAGCAAAGCCAAGAAAGTAATATACACGGCTATAACAATGTAAGTGTAAAAAACCACATGCACACACATCAAAACTGAATGATGCAAAATTAATACTCCCAGCGCAGTCTTTTGCAGAGGTAAGAGGTAGTAGATGCACCAATGTGGCACACCACCTATTTCAGACTTTTTCAACGTATTGGTCAACTGATCCTGATTTTCCCCCTTCTTTATTTTTATTTTTATTTTCTTTTTTGCTTTTTGGAGGGCAGTTGGGGTTAAGTGACTTGCCCAAGGTCACATGGCTACTTTTTGTGTTAAGTGTCTGAGGCCGCATTTGAACTCAGGTCCTCCTGACTTCAGGGCCGGTGCTCTATTCACTGCGCCACCTCGCCGCCTCCCTTCTTTATTTTTAAAAACATACTATTTTCTAAGTACACTTGCCAAAACAAACCCATGAATTATATAAACAAAATTACAAAAACTTTTTATACAAATAAAATCAGATTAAAATAATTGGAGAAATACTAATTGTTCATAGGTAGACAGGACTAATAACAAAAATGACAATTTTGCCTGAAGCAATTTTTGTTTACTGATTTACAAAAAATAATAATAAATGTTATTTGGAAGAACAAAAAGTCAATAATATCAGAGGAACAAATGAAAAAAAGATGTAAAGAGTTTTAACAGTACCAGATCTTAAACTATATTATAGAGCAGTAGTTATGAAAACTATCTGGTACTTGCTAAGGAATAGAAAGATGAATGGAATTGAATAGACACATGAACTACAGTAGTAAGTAAACATTATATAACCTTTGTGTTTGGCAAGTGTAAAGACTTAAGATTTTGGGATAAGAATTCATTATTTGGTAAAAATTGTTTGGAAAAACTGAAAAGCAGTATGGCAGAAACCAGGTATAGACCAATATCTTACACCATTTACTAAGATAAGGTCAAAATGGATACATAACTTAGATATAAAGAGATTTTACAAGAAGATTACAAGAACATGGAACATGTTACTTAGTGGACTTAAGAATTTTCAAACAAATGAGATAGAAATCAAAATTAGGTTTAAAATGGATAATTTCAATTATATTTAAATAAAAAAAGTTTTTGCACAAGTAAAACAAATGTAGCTAAGACCAGAAGGAAAGCAGAAAATTGGGGAAGTTTTTTATAGGAAGTTTTTCAGATAAAGATCTCATATCTCAAATACTTAAAGAACTTTATGAAATCTATAAGAAGGAGTCATCCCCCAATTGATAGTCAAAGGATATGAACAGTTTTTTGATAAAGAAATTAAAACAATTTATAGAATCATTATTGATTAGAAAAATACGAATTAAAACAACCTTGAGATATCATTTTATACCTATCAGATCGGCTAAAAAATGATTGAAGGGGAAAGCAAGCAATGTTGGAGGGGATGTGGACAATTGGGATACTAATTTCTTGTTGGTGGAATTGCAAAATGACCCAACCATTTGAGAACAATCTGGAATTAGTCCCAAAGAGTTATTAAGCTACCTGTATCCTTTGACCAGGCAATACCACTATTTGGTCTATTTCCATAGATGATTATGAAAAAAGGAAAAGAACCTTTATGTTCTAAAATGTTTACAGTAATTCTTTCTGTGGTGGCAAAGAGCTGGAAATTGCAGGGATGCCCATCAACTGGGAAATGAACAAGTTGTGTTATATGATTGTGATGGAAATCTACCATACTGTAAGAAATGATTCCTCCATGGGGTGCCTAGGTGGCACAGTGAACAGAGCACCCATTCCAGAGTCAGGAGGACCTGAGTTCAAATACAGCCTCAGACACTAAACACTTACTAGCCATGTGACCTTGAGCAAGTCACTTCATCCCAATTGCCCTGCCTTCCCCCCTCCCAAAAGAAAAAAGAAAAAAAAAAGAAATGATGAGCTCAATGGTTTTAGAAAAACATTGAAAGACTTGCAAGAAATAATCAAGAGCAAAATAAGCAGAACCAAGATAACTTTGTATACAGTAACAGCAATATTATTTTAAGAACTGGGTGAATAAGCTATTTTGACTATTATAAATACCTAAAATAACTACTATGAAGAAAGACATTATCTGCATCCAGAGAAAAAAACTCATAAATAGAAGTGTACATAGAATAATTTTACATGTGTTGTGGTTTAGTCATATCAGTCGTGTCTGACTCTTTGTGACCCCATCTGAGGATTTCTTGGTAAAGATACTGGAGTGGTTTGCCATTTTCTTCTCCAGTTCATTTTACAGATGAGGAAACTGAGGCAAACTGCATTAAGTGATTTGCTCAGGGTCACACAGCTAGTGAGTCTGTGGCTGGAATTGAACTCAGATCTTCCTGATTCCAGGCTTAGAACTAGCCATTTCACCACTAGTGACTGAGGCTATCTTTGAACTCAGGAAGATGAATCTTCCTGATACTAGGCCTGGCCCTCTATCCACTGTGATACTAATTAGATCAATTTTGTATTTACCTCATATAAATTTTGTACCTACTTATATAAATACATGTAAATTCTCCAGGTAGGAAGTAAGTTCCACAGGCCAGGGACTGTTTCCTTTTTGTCTTTTATCCCTAATATCTGCATTGCCTAATAAATTGCTTATATACATTTGGGGCCATGTCTTATGGATTAATGAATTGCTTAATATTGCTTAATAAATGCTTAACTGACTGATCAAAGACCAAGAGGTCATTGCGGAGACATTACTTTATGAGGCTGGCCCTTTCCAACAAACTTTCCTTACTAACTGTTCATGTAACAGATTATTTACCCTTCTCCTTCTCCCTTTCCCTCCTCTGATTCTAGGGACCCATTGTAGTACAACAAAGAGAGACTGCTTACAAAGAAAATAACATTGTTGTTTTACACAGGACACTACATATACATATGGGCATCTAGGTGGCACAATGGATAGAGGACCAGACTTGGAAGACTCATCTTTGTGAGTTCAAATCTGGTCTCAAACACTTACTGTGTGACCCTGGGCAAGTCACTTAACCCTGTTTGCTTTAGTTTCTCAACTGTAAAACGAATTGGAGAAGAAAATGGGAAACCCCTATAGCATCTTTGTCAAGAAAACCCCAAAGAGGGTCATGAAAGAGTCAGACCCAACCTACAACAAATGAACAACAAAGCCAGAAACTTCCTTCACAGGGCTCTGATGAGGAAGGCATTTTGAAATCCTTAAATTCTTTTAAAATGGGAGTTATTACTGTGACAGATAAAGAGGAAGCCAGTTGAAGCAATCCTTCAACGAAATTGTGCTTCTTGGAGATAGTGCAAGCTCAGTCTATTGCAGTGGAGAGAAACTCAGGTGCTTGAGAAAGATACCAGAGATACAAGAAGCATTTAGCAAGCATTCCCCATATACACACACTGTAGGAGATGATAAAAAATGAAATAGTCTCTTCTCTTGAAGAGTTGCATACATTCTGTTGGGTGTGTGCAGTGAACCTGCATGAATGTGTCTCTGTATGTATGTGTCATGACTACCTTGGGCACTGATAAGTTAATACCAAGCCACCTGGAGGAAAGAGGAACTATAACAATGGAGGGCATTTTAAAAGGCGTCATAGAGAATTATAATTAGGTGGAAGCTAAGATGAACCTTGAGGGGAGTGTCAAAGAAATAATCTAGTCTACACCTCATCAGCAAGGTAACTGATGGAAAGAAGAAGCCTTCCAAGATGGAGACAAAAATGACAGGTTGCCTCAATAGAGTGAAAATATGGAATTCTCTGATCTCCACCAGAGGAAGCTCAGGGATGAAGAGAATACAGTAACAGATTTAGACCTTACAAGCCATCAAATCTGATCTCATCCTTTTATAAAAGAGAAGAAAACTGAGGCCAAGGGAGGTTAAGTGATTTGTCAAGGTTCAACACAGCCAGTATGTGAGGCAGAATTTGAATACAAGTCTTCCTAGCTTCCGGATCCAGGATTCTAGCCATCTAAATTCCATTTAGACCATTATCATGGCTGATGGGATACAAAATAAAGATATGGCCCCAAATGTATATAAGTAAACTCAAGCCCTATCACAGCCCAAATGAGGTAATGAGCAATAAAATGTCAGCTAATGAGAAGCTGCTCCTGTAGCATCTCTGGATATGAGCTTGCTAGACAAGGCTGTTTTTGAAAGACCTAGCTAGGAACAGAGAAGATTCAAGGAGAAGCCAACATTTCCCAAGCAGAAGTCCTATAAACAGTCTGTCAAAATGGTTCACCACTGTGTTTCTCTGTAAACCAAGATAGGCTTTTCCCCTGGGTCCTCTTTTCTCTACAAAGACACACTCTTTTGGTGACCTCATTACAGCTTAGTTCACTGTAGTTCACTGACCATTTTCTTTGCAGGTCACCCATGGATCCATATATCCAACCTTAGCATCCCTTCTGGGTTCAAGTCACCAACAGCCTACTGGGCATTCTAATCAGATACCCCCATAGGCATTTCAAACAAGTGTCAAAAACACAACATACTCTCTTCCCCACAGTCAATCCTTGCTAACTCTCCTGGTTCTGTCAGGGGTTTCCATCATCTTTCTAGTCACTGAGATTTACAATGCCCAGTGACATCTTCTACTCATCACTCTTCCCCAGTCCCACATTCAATCAGTTGCCACATCTTATTGATCCTACCACCACATCTTCTACATTCATACCCTTCTCTCTATTCATGTGGACACTACTTTAGTTCAGACTTTCATCACCCCTTGCCCGAAGTATTTTAAGTTTTCTAATAGGTTGTTTGTCTCTCCCTTCTCCAAATTCATTGGCAAATTAAAATTTCTAAAGCTCAAGTCTTGACTATGTTACCTGTTACCTCACTACCCTGCTCAATAAGCTCTTTTTGCTTGATAAAATGATCAACTCCCTCATTTGCCATATAAAGCCCTTTACAATTGGGTTCTAGACTATCTTCCCAGGATAACTTAACTGTGTAAAACATATGCTTCATGCATTCTACATTCCAGACAAACTGACCTACTTCTTGTTACTTATCCACAGCATTCCATCTATTGTCTCTATCCATGCCTTTGCACAATAAGGTATCTTCCATGCTTGGAATATTCTTTTTTCTATATGCAAGATAGGGATCAAGATTTTAGATATTCTAGATTCTAAGCCTACTATTTCATTGTTCTATAACTAGAAGCTTGGCATTATTCCAAAGGGTGATAGGTAGGTCAGATGCTATTTTGAAGGAATATGGGAAAGCTTTAAGCTTTCACGCCACATGAAATGCTTGCCTGCAGTCAAGTAAAATGTATGCTTGTGTAAATTGCAATAATCAACTTATTCATTAATATTCTACCTTTCTCTTCAAACATTCTGAAGGCTTAGATGTGAAACTGTGGAACAGCATTTAGACTCTGAAACTGTACTGCGTTTTCTCCCTTATGACCATAAGACAGTAAAGAACAATGATTTGAACAAGCAACTAGAGATGTGCATTGCCAGAAAAATAGAGTTTCAATAAACATAGGCTTGGGATTAAGCCTGAAGCTTTTGGTCCAGCGGTTCTCCTTTATCTTTCCAAATATTGTGGCACTTGTTCACAATGCAATAAAAATCAGCTTATCTTTATCTGGAGACAAAACCTATTATAAAATCTTAGCAAACAGCAAGATTTAAAGAGAGCAGGAAACTCTCTAGGATATGTGATGCTAGTTTGCCAGGCTACAGTGAGGTCAGAGGAAGAGGAGAAAGCAGAGAAAGGTTAAATTCCCTAGGTCCCAAAGCAGCAAGTTTTGTTCAGGCCCTTTGCTGACCCAGATAACTGGTTGTATCTCAGGGTTCCAAAGTTTTCCCCTAACCTAAATCCCTTTCCTCTTCTTGAATAATTTTTTTTTAACCTTGTTGATGGAAGGCATTGACCATAAAACAATGCACCTAGTCACTGCAAGGTTTTCTTAGTAACCCCAGTAAAATGCAAGTGAGGTGTGGACTTTGTCCTTTTTGTCTTTGCAAACAGAGGGCCCAGGAATGTACCTGGTATATAGCTGAGTTGTTGTTTTTTTTTGTTTTTTATTAAGCTTCGTGGAACTGAAACAAATGTTTGGTAACACAAATGACTACAAAAAAATTTTTCCCCCTCAGAGGCACAATGTCATTATTAGTTAATTTGTATCAAAAAAATTACAGGATGTCATAAAAGTAAAATAGCTATAAAGCTTACAATAATTTCAAATGGTAGCTGTACTTCTAGTCCTAAAAATTTGGCAGTTTTATTCATATTGATTATACAAAGAAGTTCAAAGTGCTATCACTTGCTTCATTTAAAAGAAACATGCTAATTATTTTAAACTTCAAACAGACATTTAATCAACTATAGATTTTTTTGCTTTTGAATTTTAAAAGTAATTTTGATGATGGTTTGAATGGCCCTGATCCCTCAAAAAAGCAGTTCAGATAAATATAAGATGAAGGTTTCCTTTTTCTCTTGATAAATTTCACTATAACAAACAGGGTTGTTCAAAATCTTTAACAGATTTAAAGCCAGACTCAAATTTGGGATCATTCTTGTTGAAAACAGATAGAATGGCATCTAAACATCTGTACCCCCATCATTCTTTGGATTCTGGTCTCCTTGTTCATTTTCTTTTCTTTTTTTTCTACATCAAAAACAGAACATGCATTAAGAACATGGATCCCTATTGAGACTAGATCAAGGTTCTTAATCTTGTTTTGTGAACTTGGTTCTATTTTGTTCATATATTTGAATAACTGTTTTTCTTTGTAATCCTATGTATCTTATTTTATGCATTTAAAACCATTATTCTGATAAGGGGTCCATAGGCATTACTTGGCTGCCCAAGCAGTCTAAGACACAGAGGTTAAGTACCTCTTGGATTAGACTACATACCTTGAACCTTTTCTTTTGTCTCTTCTTTCTCTATCCCAGGATGGGCAAGTCCTCTCTTCCAGATGTTTCTGAAGTCCCAGTGTTACCAGAGGTCATCCTCAAAAGCTTTCTTTTTTACTGCGATGCCACAGTGACTACTCTACTACTGAAGCAAAGGGAGAATGCTGTCCTGTCCTAGGTAGATTACCCACAGCTTAGTAGAATTTCCATTGTATTGGGCCTCAGATAAACCAAAAAAGAAGTTAACTGATGGCTTTTAAGATCCCTCCAGGCTCTAAATCTATGATTCTAAAATCATTATCAAACAGGGAAAGAAAGGAGGTCTTTTAGGGTACTAGGATGTGGAAGAGAAATGGGAACAAAGGCACGGAAGCCTAGATGTTAGGAAGTCAGATACGAAATTTTTGTCTTTTATCATGAATATAACTACATATGTATTGTGTGATGATGATTAAATTGTACATGATATCAGGGAAACTGAGTATAGGTGCTTGAGATCTAAGAAAGAAAAGAAACTAGAAAAACTGGGTATCCTATATATGTATACACACACATACAAACACACACACAGAGTAATACTAATTGCAGTAAGGATTGCTTACTATTATATATATATATTATCAATAGCAAAATCACCACAGAGGAGTATAGCAAAAAAAAAAAAAAAAGCGCTGTGTCTAGATTCCAAAGACCTGGGTCCCAAGCCTACCCAGAGTCTGACCCTTGGGCAAACCATTCAGCTTTCTAGAGCTTATCTCGCTCTCCTAACCTGTAAAATAAGGGGATTGGGCTTCATGGCTTCAGAGGTTCCTTCTGTCTCCACACTGATGATCCTGAGTCAGATTAATTTTTGTGTTTTTCAGGGTTGAGGCTGGTAAAATCTAAATTCCCACAAGGTAAAATGACTTTCATCTTTGTTATTTCCAGGGCCTAGCCCAAGGGAGGTCCCTAATAAATGGTTGTTGAAATATAGTAGAAGTCAGGTAGACCTTCAGAGTGAGATATTTCTTTAGTACTGTCATCAGGTCACAACTCTAAAAGATTAAAGGATGTTTTATTTCTAATGTGAATTTAATCTTAAGTCAAATGATCGGAACCTCTGAGGCAGTAGATGATGTCTGGCCTGCTTCCACAAATCCATGAGCCAGCACTGACCCTCATTACCTAGGAAGCTTGGCCAATGCCAACAATGTTCCTTGTCAAATATGCCTTATGACTGACTGCCAGGATTATATCACTGGCATCCAGTGATATCCCACTGAAATGCCAAGTCTAATTGCTTTTTTTCTTTTTTTGAGAAGTGAATTTGGTCTTTCAGGAAGACAACTCTAAAGAATGAGGTTTTTTAAGAAAGAAGACTGTGTCACAGAAAGAAGTAAACAGCAGGTGTTTCCTGGGTGATCCCGAATGGCCTCCACTGGTCTGACAAACTCAGCTTTAAGAAACCGAATTCCTCTCAGAATAGCAGGTTTTGTGTCTCCTGGCCCCAGTGGCTGCCCTTCTTCCCCTTCCCCAAGTGAAAATCAGAAACAATCCCTAGAGCATGCCTCTTGGTAAGCTGTATTTTCAGGGACCAAGAAATTTCTTTCTCCTCAAGCCTGTTTTCAGAAAAAGAGTCAGTTACAAATAGCCCAAGTGTCCTTGTGATACTAAGTCCCAAAGTCCAGGAATTTGTTTTTAAAACTATAGCAGAGGGGTGTGCGTTCACACATGCATGTGTGTACATGTGTGAGATACATAGACACACACATGTGCACTAGGGAAGTATGGCACATATCAGCATGAAGTCATCAAGAATGGGAGGTAGGAGGTTGGAAGAAGATAAATAGTTTACCTATAGTGTTAGGTAAGAAGCTGTGATTTTCCACTGTAACCTTGGGAAACAGACCTGGAATCAGGAAATCTGTGTTTGAATCCTGCCTCTGACATTTGCCAGTTGTGTGACCCTGGGTAAGTAAACCTCAGAGTTGCTTGTGCTTTTTATTCATAATGTCTTGAATTCACAAATAAACATTTAGTTGTTAAATGCCCCCAAAAAGGAAAATTAGCACTAAAAAATAAAAGGAATTTAAGTCTGATTTTTTGGTTTATTTGGTTTTTTCCAGTCTGCAAGTTCCTGGAATAACTTAGGCCTGTGTCCAAATCAATGATAAACAATTGAGAAGTCCATACTATATAAGGCCAAAGACCTGCAAAATAGAATGAAGGGGGAGGGAGGAGAGATAGGCTCTCATAAACGCTAGACTGGAGGGAGAGATGTGATTTGTTATGTTATCAAGAATGGAGCCCAAAAGTAAATATCACATGTTTTTTATCCAGATCTTCTAAGGCGTAAAATACTATTGCAAATTTATTGCATTTGATCTCAAAATGTGGCTAGATTCTGAGACTAAATTCAATCTAGTACCTCATGCAAAGAAGAATCATAGGAGCACAGATGAGAAAATGGAGTCTTAGGGGGTTAAATAAGGAGAGACATGCCCAAAGTCACACAGGTAAGGGCCACATTTGGCCCCAGCACTCTTGTCCCAGGTAACATATTTTGTCCATGATAGGTCTGACATGAAGCTATCGCTCCCTCACTTAAGACTCTTCAGAAGGATCTGCATAAGAACCCTCCCTTATCATGGTTAGCTATACAAGCCTCCTATAAGTTTCACCAATCTTGCTTGGCAACAATAAAAAAAAAGAAACCATAGTGTTGGAGGAGACCTAGAAATAGAAGCAGAAAAGGCAGGCTTGGGAGCTCCTGCTAAGACAGCTAGAATGCACCGAAGGTTCCATATATTTTAGTGACTATCTTTGTAATACGGTTGAGTAGGGATGGAGAAAGCGGAATAATATTCATTCAAATGCTCAACTATATATAGAGCAGGGGTTCTTAACCTGAAGAATGTGAACTTGTTTGTAATTTTAAAATACATTTAAAAATAATAACTATTTCAATATTGTTGATTTCTCTTGTAATCTTGTGAGGCAGCTAGGTGGTGCAAATGATACAGCACCAGGCCTGGAGTTAAGAAGACCCAAGTTCAAATCCAACCTCAGACATTTACTAGCTGTGAGGCCTTGGGAAAGCCACCTAGTCTCTGTTTGCCTCAGTTTCCCTGTCTGTAAAAGAAGGGTAACACCTACCTGCCAAAGATTTTGTGAGGATCAAATGGCTTAATTGCCAACTACGTGGCGCATAGTAAGTACTATATGAATTTTAGCTATTATTTCTGATTTTATTTTATGCATTTAATAACAGTATTCTGAGTAGCCCGTAGATTTCATCATTATGCCAAAGGGAACTTCAACACAGAGAAGGCTAAGAACCCCTCTTACGAAATGTAAAGTTTAGCCAGCCAGCAAAGAGACCAAGGAGACAGGTTAATCACACCAATATCTTCCCTTTACTGCTCATCACTCTCTGAACATGGTTTAGTTTGTCAATATCCTTTCTCTAATGCAGCCCTCAGTTCTGAAAATAATACTTCAGACGCGGTCTGATCATTGTTATTGTTTAGTCATTTTTATTCTGACTCTTCATGACCCAGTTTGGGTTTTTTTTTGGGCAAAGATGCTAGAGAACCATTTCCTTCTCCAGCTCATTTTACAGGTGAGGAAACTGAGGCAAACAGGGTTAAGTGCTTGCCTGAGGTCACAGAGAAAAGTAAGTATCTGAGAGTCACATTTGAATTGAGGAAGTTGTTGCTGCTTGTCCTTTGTTCTCCATCAGGAAGGTGGTGCCAAGACTTGCAAGTGAACTGGATGTAAATGAGGCAGAGGTGCACAAAGTCACCAGCTTTACTTTTTCCTCTGGGGCCATCTGGAGATCAGGACGACCGAAGATGGCCCCCCTGAACTGAGGAAGAGAAGTATCCCGAGTCTAGTCCCTGTGCACTATCCACTGAGCAACCTAGCTGCCCTAGCAGTCTAACCAAAGCAGAGCACAATGGGCCTATAACCTTGGCCAAGTCAATTAACCACTATGAATAGAAGGAGGTGGACAAGGTGGGCTACTAAGATTCCATCCAGCCAAGCAGAACAGTGTATAAAACAATGGACTCGGAGTCAGGGCAGAGCTGAGATATTTATTAGCTGCATTGTCCAGGCAAGTCACTTAATTTCCCTTAGCCCCCAGTTTCCTCATCTGTAAAATGTGGTAAACAATAGCATCCACCTCCCAGGGTTGTTGCAAGAATCAAAGGTGATTAATATTTGTGAAGCACTTAGAACAACGATTGGTGTAGAGTAGGAACTCTTTCCTTCCCATTAGTACAAGCCAAGATGGCTTTACCTTGTGCCCTTGAGAATGGGGATTTTTTTTCTATGAGCCTAATAGAGCGTTTGGCACACAGTAGGCACTTAATAAAAGCTTGCTGATTTAGCTGGACTGCTGTGTCACATGGTTGGCTCAAATCGATAGAGTACAATAGTTTCCCAATTGTTTTCACATGATCAGTCAGTCGCTTTATTACACCTCCCCCTTCCCTACTCATACAGCTGATTTTTTCTGGAGCTTCTGCTGAAACTGAAGGAGCAAATCTGAAAGTGGCCTTTGTGCTACAAAACAGATCTCTGCATTTAATGATTAGACAAATCTGGTTAGTCAGGAGAACTCTGAGGATGGCTCCTCTTTGTTTCCACAGACACTCTCCTAATTAAGAGAGGGGGCTGACTTGCAGCTAATTGTTCCAGAGAAGGAGTTGAGTAAGGGGCAGGAGGCCCGAGGGTTTATTTGAGGAAAAGGGAGAGAGAAAGGGTAGGGAGATTAGAGGAACCCATCAAACAATGCCAAACTTTCTAAACACCAAAGCCCATACTTTTACCCTGATCAAAAATAAAATGATCTAAGAATTAACACACAATAGTCTTCAACCTCATTATGGATCAAGGCCATAAGTGACAAAGTTTGGGATTTTCATTTTACACAAGGCCAACTTCATTATAATGGAATTTTTACTGTACAGGATCCATTAGAGGCACAAAATTGCTTAGAGAATTATTTTATGTAGATACATGACACCTATTAGAAAACTGATCAGGTTCAGACACTTAACACTTACTAGCTGTGTGACCTTGGGCAAGTCACTTAACCCCAATTGCCCTGCCCTACCCCCCCTCCAAAAAAGCAAAAAAAGGGAAAGTGATAAAAAAAATTACAAAGGAATTTGATCAACAATGGTGATTAAAACTAAAACACATTGCCAAAAAGTTTAAAAATTATTATTTCATTTAAGATAAAAGTTATTTATATTGGTTATTACATGGTTCTAGGAGATCCTACTACAAACTGCACTTGCAAGCTGTATATTTTACAGATGCATTATCTGAGATCTGGTAGTATTCTATAGACTGGAGAGTTTAGTTTAGGCTGATCTATCAATATGTACTCCAGTTTTCCCTCAACCATTTTTTCAAATGACTGTTACCCCAAGACATGGAAATTAGCCTGGTCTATATACACACAATAAAGATGGCCAAGCCCAAAATCCAACTGAGTGTCATTCAGCTCATCAGAATCATTTTTCATGTGTTTTTCATCCACAGGAATAAATCTATGGCCCAATTATCTTGGAAAACAAACAACTCACTCCCTTGTTAGAGAGCAGCATAAGCAGAGCCAAAGTAAATTACCACCTACTGAGGAGGGATGGATTTTAAAGCGCTGATCTTTTGCGTATATGAGATTCATAAGCACATATATAAAGACATATTTTTGTTGTTTGGTTGTCTGACTTTTTGTGACCCCATTTGGCAAAGATACTGAGTGGTTTGTCATTTCCTTTTCCAGCTCATTTTACAGATGAGGAAACTGAGGCAAACAGATTTATGTGACTAACCGGTCAGTGTCTAAGACCAGATTTGAATTTGGGAAGATGAGTCTTCCTGACTTCAGGCCTGGCCCTCTGTCCACTGTTACATCTAGCTGCCCCTAAAGTCCTTTGAATAGTATGTATAGGAGGGTAACACCCCATTGAGATAGTAGGTTCCTTCGTATTGCAGGACTTCAAACAAAGACTGGATGTTCACTTGTTAGGGAAAATGTAAAGGGGGGGATACATTCTCTAATACGGATGGGAAAATATGACTTTTGAGGTCATATTATAAAGATATTAAAATAAGGATATTTCTACCTTTAAATCCTTCCAAATGCTGGATTATTTCCTTGTGGTTTTCAAGGGGAAATCTTGCCTTCAAGTTTGGATGAGCACTAAAATTCAGAGTTCACAAAGTATCTCATGCATTTCAGGTCAGTCTGGGGCCTGGATGGATATTCTACCAAAGAAGACTGGCTCTATATTGAAGGGGAAGAAAGTGGCTCATCAACCAG
>CM053594.1:136732123-136743905 GCA_028646575.1 Pseudocheirus occidentalis | reverse complement strand
GCAAAAAAATCTCCAAAAATTCATTATTTTAATTCCTTGAGGAAAAAAGAAAAACTCAATCCCTTTTTGGGGAAAATATACTATTCACCCAACTTTAATTCACTCAAATTTAATTCATTTGAAGAACATAGATTTTGATTCCATTTCAATTGTTTGCCATTTTCCAGAATCTAAATTTTAGATGGGTTTTTAAAACATTTATATGTTTGTATTCTGTTTAAGCATCTTGTTCATCTCATACCTTAGCATCAAATAAGTTATAAGTCTTTCCTTACAATGTATTTTCTGGACAAGATGCTTGGTACAAGTGCAACCCAGTCCAGCTGACCCCTGACTCAGTAAAGATGCTTCATGTGGTCAGTTGCCTCTGTACCAAGTCTAGACTAGCAGACGACCTGGCCCTGCCAAGTAAATTGTTGGCTCTCTTACTCCTCTTCCCTTCTGCCTCTTGGGATCCCCGGCTTCCGTCAAGATTTCGCTCAAGCACAACATCTGGCATGAGGTTGTTCCTGGTCCCCCCAGATGCTAACCCCTTCCAACTCTACCCATTGCCAGAATGTTACCTTGTATTTATTTTGCATATGTTTTATATATAACTATCCACATACAGGTTGTCTCCTATTGAATACAAACTCTTTAAAGCATTACTTTGCTTTTGTTCTTGTGACTCCTGAGCCTGGCACCTAGTAGGCATTTAACAAATGCTTGTTGATCTGACTGGAGAAACCACAAGATTTATCTTGTCTTATCCCATCATCGAAAGGTAGAGGAATCCTAGAATCCCAGACAAGAGTTAGAAGGGACCTCAGAAGTCATATTCTCCCATCCGTATTAGAGAATGTATTCCCCCCTTTACATTTTCCCTAACAAGTGAACACCCAGTCTTTGCCTGAAGTCCTGCAATAAGAAGGCGCCTACTATCTCAAAAAGCAATCCATTCCAATTTTGTACAGTTCTCATTGACAAGTTTTTCTTTGTATCAAACTCAAATCTCCTACTTGGAAACTTGTACCCATTGACCCTGTTTGGCTTGTTGTGGCAAATGTGACCATGGTGTCCCAAAGTGGTGGAGCAGAGAGGGGAGACTGCAATGAGGAGACAGTCAAGTGGGAGGGGGGGACCTAGGAGTGGGACAATACTTTTGTTAAAAAAAAGACACTAAAATAAATAAGGTATACAGCTTGTGTGTTATGTTACCCAGGACCTAACATCACTGGTAAAGATTTTAGCGTCAATGATACACATTTTATGGTTAATGAAGATGGAAAAATGACAAGTCACAATTTACCTCTAACTCTAAAGTCAAGCAAAACAATTCTGTTCCATAAACAAAACTATTCCACAAGTACTTTATTTCCTTCGTTACTTATTGATGCCTTTTGCACCTTTCCAGGTAAACTCCTCTTTCTCCACCTTCTTCAAAACCTTTTATTATAAATGAGCCTTCATTTGTAAAAAGAAAAAAAAGTTAAGCAAAGTCTACGAAAGCTCTCTACACATTAATAGTGCTTACAGCACTTCATACACAGAGACACCTCTTCAAAGAAAGGAGACAGATATACTTTCTCATTTCCAGGAGGAAGGTGGGCCAGCTTAAGTTCACAGTTTGCATTTTCTCTTTGTTCTGTTTTCCATTTACACTGTTGTGTTCATTGTGCACAGATGATAAAACATTGGACCTGGAGTCAATAAAACCAGAGTTCGAATTTGGCCTCACACACTTATTAGATGAAGAACCTGAGAAAGTCACTTAACCGGTTTGATTCTGTAAAATAGGAATGATAACAGCACCTTGTTTCAAGGATAAAAGAGATAATATTAAAAGAGAGAAAGAGAGATGATATTTACAAAGGGCTTTGTAAACCTTAAAGTGCTGTATAACTGCTACCTAGGTATTACACTTTTTTCTGATTCTGATTTCATTCTGCATCATTTCATATGTCTTCCAATATATTTCTCCCGAATTCTTCACATTTGTACTTCTAATAGCACAATAATATTCCGTTACGTTCATCTATCACAATTTCACAAATCACATAATTTGAGAGTATGAAGGGACCTCAGTAATAATCTAGTTCAACCATACCCAAAAGAAACCCTCAGTATAATTTATTTATTTAGCAAGGGACCAACTGGCCTCTGCTTGAAGATGTATTTCTGAAGCCAAAGTTTCTTCCACCTTCTTCCCCTCCAATTTAGACTGGTTCTTTTCTTTTAAGAAATGAAGGAAGCTGCCTCAAGACTTGACTGGCTCAGGAGATGAAGGTTTAAGCCTCTTTACCAATTTACAGAGCTTCATGGCAGCCTCAGGACATACAGACTTCTAGCTCACCAAATCCAATGTCTCTTTCTCAGCCCTCATCCTTCTTGATCTCTCTGTAGACTTTGATACTTAGAATCATTCTCTTCTCCTTGATACTCTCTTCTCTCCAGGGTATTTGGAACACTATTCTCCTAATTCTTCTTTCTTGGTCCATTCCTTCTGGATGGCTGGATCTTCATCCATGCCCATTAACTGTAGGTGTTGTTTGAATAGTGTCTTCCCCCATCAGACTATGAACTATTTGAGAGCAGGAATTATTCCCATCTTCCTTAGTATCCCCAGTCTCTGCCACTTAGTAGGGGCCTAATAAATGTTTGTTAACTTGACTTTTATCCACTCTACAGGATTTGCTGAGGTCGTTCTGTGGAAGAGACTGCAATAAGCCATTCTATTTCCTCCTGCACCTTTTGCTTGTGATTTGATCCTGGGAGATTATGACTCAGAACCAGCTGCCATCACTTAAGGCAGGGATTCTAAAGCTTCTTTGTGTCATGGCCTTCTTGGCAATCACATGAAGCCTAAGGATCCCTTCTCAGAAAAACATTCTTAAATGTGTAAAAGCAAAAACATAGGTTTATACAGGAAACCAAAGATACTGACCCCAGGTTACTACCCCCTGATTTAAAAGCCACTGACTATTACTGCCTTCTGGCTTTCCCAAGTTTATGTCACATGACTCCTCCCTACATAAAAAATGTGCCTGCCAAACAGGATTATCTGTTTGTCATCCCTTGTGCATGTCCTACTCACTTATTATTCTCTGTGCCTGGAATGTCCTTCCCTTCCCTTTACAATCCTTTTGAAATCACAGTTATCTTTCAAGGCCTATCTTGAGCTCCATTTCCTTACTAGATCATGATCACTGATTTGCAACTAGAGGTGACCTTTGAGGTTTTCTAGTTTAACCCCCCTCATTTTACAGATGAGAAACCTGAGCAAGCCCTGAGAAATTATGATCTCACAAGATCCCAGAAGTGCAAACCTCAGAACCAAGATTTGATTGAAGATCTCTAACTCAAAACCAGTATTTTTTTCCTTCTTCTACACTATGAGACAGTAACTACTCTGATCTCCCCAGTAAGAATTGGTCTTTCCTTTCTTGGAAACAGCAAAGTACTTTGTGCCTAGTTTATGTTTATATTTTAACATTATGATTATTGTATGCATCTTGAATAATATTTTGTGTTAGTATATTCCTTCTGAATAAAAGTTCCATCAAATCAGAGTATATATTTTAATTATCATCATATCCCCCCGCCAGAGTAGGAGGTCTTTTGTACGTAGTAGGAACTTAAATGTGCAGTTAGGTGGCAAAGTGCATAGAGAGCCAGGCCTGGAGTTAGGACAACTCATATTTCTGGGTACAAATCTGGTCTCAGACACTAGCTGGGTGACCCTGGATAAGTCACTTAACCCCATTTGCGTAATCCTCATATGTAAAAAGAGCTGGAAAAGGAAATGGCAAACCACTCCAGTATCCTTGCTGGAAAAAAACCCCAAACGAGGTCACACATAACTGAAAAAAAAAAATGACTGAACACAAACACTTAAATAAATGAATTAATTACAAACTCTTCTGCAAATTTTTGGAGAAATTGTTGAGAAAAAAATTTAATTTAATTCTATTGGATAGTTCTAACCCATGACAGTTAAATTAAGGGACAAAGTACTTCAATATATAAAGTCGATCCCTAGAATAACATATCTTGGAACCCAATTCAGATACTACTAAAGTTACTTTTAAAGAATTACTTTTTTTTTGTTCATTCATTCACTCAAGAACCATTTATTAAGCATTTGCTATATGTAAAACATTGTGAGGCAAAGACCAATTTTAAAAGAAATACTTCAGGAAACAAATACACAAATAATAATAGCATTTATATAACATTTAAGGTTTGTAAAGTGCTACACATAATTTTACTTGATCCTTACCATAACCCTCTGAAGCAGCTGCTTCAATAATTCCCATTTTAAAGATGTAGAAACTTAGCCTAAGAGAAATTGAAATGACTTGTCCAGTGTCACTCAGTTACTAATTGTCTGAAATAGGATTAGAATTCAGGCCTTTCTCACTCAAAAGTCCAGCTCTCTATCCACTAGCTCATCACTGCATATATGAGTAAGAAGTAACTAACAATGGATATGAAGGATTCAGAGAAACCTAGGAAACTGTCTTACAGCAACAGCTTAGGGAAACGTTTGTCCCTTGTGTCTAGCAGGGGAAGTGGATTCTTTGTCAACTTGATGGTGAGTTTTAAAGAATAAACTCAGATCTCTCAATATTGCTGCCCCCATCTGAGTACTGTATTAAGGGAATGCTTTCTAGTAAGATGACCAATTAGTATTTTGAAAGCAACCAAATGAAGTGATGTGCTCACTCCTCTTTCTGCCTTGGTTAATGGATATCCCATCAGGAGGCATCCACAGCCATAGCCCCAAACTCTGCCACCCACCAAAAGTGCCATTCCTTTACTTTCCCCATGTGATACAGTATCTTTGCCCTGAATTACTTGCTTGGGTCTCCCACTAACGTGTAGACAAGAAATGGGTGGATAAAAAAAAAGCCAAAATTTAGCTGAAAATTTAGTCACTTTATACAACTTCATGAGATGTACAATACAGGATGAGTATTTTTGCCTCTATTTCATAAATGTGAAAATGATATTATGTAACTTCCCCAGAGTCAGTTATTAAGTGTTTGACCACAGAGGAAAGGACAGGGAGAAGAGAGATGGGGAGAAGATAAGCTGCCTCTTACCTTATCTGACTCCAAATCTAGTGTTCTTTCCAAAGCAATTTCAGAAACTTTGGGAAGGAAAAGAGGATATCTGAAAGGTGAAGCCTATATGCAAAGCAATGGACCCCTACCCACCATTATTCTAGTGACCCCAAAGAACTGAAAGTCCATCCCTTCTCCTTGGCCAAGAAGGAGAAAAGGATTCGATTACTTGCTCAGTAAATGAATTGTGAAACCTATTGACCTCTTTTTAAATATAAAAAATAAAACGTAGTATTACAAAGCAAACCAGTTTATATTGAAATATAGTTACCAAAATGCTAAAACAAACAAGTTAATGGATCAGGTTAAGAACCCCTAACTAAACAAACAAGAGACTTAGAATAAAAGTGGTAACATCGCAGAGTTTGTTTCTGTGGGGGCAGATCTGGATGGATATGTCTTGTTACCTTAAGCTCCAGGGGAAGTCAGTTTTTAAATTGGCCACTCCCAAATCACCGAGGCAAACAGTTCTGTTCTATTAATAAAAAAAGAACAATTACATGCGCTTGAAAACAAAAAACTGCCCAAAGAAAAGGGTTGTCTTTTCATTGGTTATTAGATAGCTTGGTCTTCTTGAAGAACCTCAGTGGGCATAGCTTTCAGAGGTGGGTTTCCCTCAGACATGTTCTTGTATTACTGTAGCCTTATGCCGGTGAGCTGACCGGGATGAGGAATGGCTCACAGATGCATCTTTGGGGGAAAACAATCTAAGGCCCCAGGTCACAGATATTGGAAGAAAGGGAGAATCGACTCACCATGGTCCAGAGAATCAGAAGGAAAATAAATGCAGGGGGCCCCATACAGTTACTTTCTGTATTACCTTTGTGAACAGCAAAGAGTGTATCTCATTTTTCCTTGTCTAGAAAAAGAGATTTTATACCCCCAAGAAATATGAATTGTTGAGTAAAAAAGGGATAATACAACTTGTTGGCACTTACCAAAATAAGTAGCTCATTCTGATTGTATTAAAGCCTCTCTATAATAGAAAACTATTGCCCTATTTTAAATACAGAGAACATACAATTTATTATACATAATTAAAATATTAGGTGTAGAATATGCATTGTTTCCTGAAGAATAGCGTCCTATAGTAGGATAATTTATTACAGTAGGTCTTTCAAGGTCTACATATACAGACTGTCATGGCCCCCTTCTTAACAAATGGGTATGTCTAACACCATAGCCTGCCAGTTCCAAAATAATTTCTACCCTTTTACTTCTAACACATTTTAATACAATGAAAGGTAAACATACTATTTTATCAAATTTACCATGTATGACATGGAAGTCAACATGATATATTAGAAAGAGCATGTAACTTGGTAGACTGAGAAGGATAGTGGCACAGTAGATAGAACACTGGGCCTAGAGTCAGGAAGACCTGAGTTCACCCTGGCCTCAGACATTTATTACTTGAGTGACCCTAAGTGAGTCACTCGGGCAGCTAGGCAGTGCAACAGATGGAGTGCTGGGTCTGGAGTTGGGAGGAGATGCATTAGCTGTGTGACCCTGGGAAAGTCACTTTACCCTCTTTGGCTCTGTTTCATCAGTAAAATAAGCCAGAGAAGGAAGGAAATGGCAAACCACTCCAGTTTTTTTTTTCTTTTTTTAACAAAAAAAAAAAAAAAAGCCAAATAGGGTCACAAAGAGTCAGACATGACTAATAGAAGCCCAAAAAAGGCCAAATAGGGACAATAATAATGCCTACCTCCCAGAGTTGTTACGAGGACCAAATCAGGTAATAATTACAGAAAGCACTTAGCACAATGCCTAGTTCCTAGTAGTAGGAGCCATACAAAAGCTTATTCCCTTCCTTTTCCCCTCCCCCATTGCGGATGTCTGGATTCCAATACTGTCTTCAATACTCAGCTATGGGGATAAGTCATTTAAACGCTCTATGCCTCAGTTTCTTCATCTGTAAAATCAGAATAATAATACTAGTATTTCCTATTTCACAGGACTATTGTGATCAAAGGCAAAAATATGTGTAAAAATGGTTTTTTAGCTTTAAAATGTTCTCTATATGTCAGTGTAACACTTTATAATTCATAGAGGTAAAAAGGTCCTACTATATTTGTCCTTATAATAAACTTGGAACAATAAGCACCATGACAAGGATGGCCATGATGAGAAGTATCTTTGCGACTACTTAGGAACACAACATACCCTTTGAAAAAGAACATACCAGATCCAGCCACACCCAGGTGATCCGGCCAAGCCCCCATAACCATTCCGTGGTGTACACATACCTTTTTAATTACACAATGTTTCCATTCAATGGGTACTGTGTTTTGTGAAAGGTTTCTGATTGTGTTCATTTCTTAGACACAACGCTCATACTACATTCTCTCTTCCCCCAAGTTCTCTTTCATGCTAGACTATGGACTATGTCCTAAATTTCTGTCATGTGAGGTTACCAATGATACAGGTAAAGATGCTACAGAGAAATGCAATGTAGGCACAGAATCTAGCATCAAGGTAGGAAACCTGAAGCCTTGGGACCACATGGGGCCTTCTAGGTCCTTGGGTGCAGTCTTTTGACTAAACCCAAGTTTTACAGAATGACTTTTATTTAAAGGGGATTTGTTCTGTGAAATTTGGATTTGAGAATTTTTTTTTTCTATTTTACCCTATTTTCTTTAAGGTAAAATACAAACTTCTGAACCTGGTCTTCTACAATCTAGCTCTTAAGGGAAGCTCGGTGGCTAGTGGAGGGCACTAGGCCTCGAATCTGGAAGACTCATCTCCTTGAGTTCAAAACTGACTTCAGATACTTATAGCAGTGTGACCCCAGGCAGGTCACTTAACCCTGTTTGCCTAAGCTTCTTCATCAGTAAAATGAGCCGGAGAAAGAAACAGCAAACCAATCCAGTATCTTTGCCAAGAAAATCCCAAATGGGGTCACGAAGAGTCAGCCATGACTGAAAAAGAACAATCTGGCTCTTAACTTAAATGAAACTTCATTTCATATTGTCTCCCTGCGTTCATGGATTCTACCCTCCAACTAATTCGGTTAGCTGTTCCTTGAACTTAATATTCCCTCTCCCACATCAAGTTTATGCCTTCCACAACTAGAATGAACTCCTTTCTCATCTCTCACAATCCTTATCTTCCCTCTAGGTTCACCTCAGCAAGCATTCTCCTTCTCTAATGCCCCTAAACTGTGTTTTTTCCTTCCTCATTACATTATCTGTTTTTCATCTGTGTACATTCTGGTTCTCTTGCTTGAATGCAAGCAGAACAAGGCTTTCTTCATTTTATCCCTAACACCATGCATCACTTAGAATATAGCAGTGGTTCTCAACCTGTATGTCACAACCCCTCTGGGGGTTGAATGGGGTTGCCTAAGACCGTCAGAAATATTTATTTCCGACGGTCTTAGGAGCCGAGAGACACCACTCTTCTATCTGTCTCCAGATACGCCCACATACAAGTATTAAATGATCAAGGCATTAGGAAGGTTGAGAACTACTGGAATATAGGCTTAATAACCGTTTCCTGAATCGAATCAAATCTAAGCTAGAAACCAAGGAAGGTCTTGAACCAAAACCATGGTAGAAGGTGACCAATAAGTCAGCTAAATAAACCAAAACAGTGAGACCATTCGGTAACATTACATAGGGCAAGACAGAAGAGGTATTGAGTAGCAAGAGATACTCAAGTACTTTAAATGATCAAATTGTCATGAACATCACAAAATATTAGAACAGAGTGGGGAAACAAACCCATAAGAATTCAACCTACTCATTTTATAGATAAGAATCAGGCGCAAGGGGAAACAAACTCACTCAAAGTTACATGGCAAGTAAAGAACAAAGCCAACCATCACATCCTGATCTTCTGCAAGTCCAATTGGCTTTTTAAGTATATAACACTGCCTCCTAATAAGAACTTTGGTTTTTTTTTCCCTTTAATATAAATTTGGGTGCTAGAAGGTGCAGTGGATCTGGAGTCAAGACAGACCTGAGTTCAAATCTGGGCCTCAAACACTTAGCTAGCTGTGTGATCTGTAGCAAGCTACTTACCTCTCAGTCTCATACCTCTCAGTCTCAGTTTCCTTATCTGTAAAATGGAGATAATAGCACACCCTTCCAGAGTTGCTATGAGGATCAAATGAGGTAGTATTTATAACCATGCACTGTCACCTCTAAAGAGCTATAAAAATGTTTGCTATTATCATTCTTAGCTAAGAGACTAGGAACTGGTAAGGAATTTGTGGTCTTGTTCATTCCTAATAAGGAAAAATAAAGAATACATTACAAACCCTCTAGACATGGAATAAAATGCTCTTATTGCATCACACAGGCACATGCTACAGAGTAGACTGGGACACAGCCCAGGCACAAACACCACATTGTATTGATTCTTAAAAGAGTACTTTGCTCATATGGAAAAAACCCCAAAGAACCCAAAACAAAATGAAACAAAAAGCCTTGGCTGATTGGAATCTTACGTAGAATTAAATTTTCTCTAGTACAGGTTTGCTTCCCAACCTCTTTTACTGTGATTGTAAATGTGTCTGAGAGAAAAGAAAGACTAGGAAAAGGGGGAGATGCAGAGGAGGGAAATGATAAAGGAGAGGTCAGAGAAGAAGAATGAACGAGGAAAAGGGATAGGGAAAGGCACATGTGTCCAAATTATGCAAAACAAAAGTGCACAAGAAATACAGGTTGTAATGAGCACCTGGCTAGAGCTACAGCTTTTAAAAAATGATTTACAGTTTCCTATTGGAATAAGAGGTTCAAATTCTACTTCTGACATTTAATAGCTGTGTGACCGACCACGGAAAAGTCTTTAGCCTCTTGGAGACTTTCCTCATTTGTAAAATGAAAGGATTGGATTAGATGACCATGAAGATTCCTTCTAGCTCTAAATGTACACTGCTAAATAATTCATTAAGCAATTGTTACATGGCAGGCACAGTGCTAAGTGCCAAGGACACAAAGACAAAGTGAAACAGTTCCTGACCTCAAGGAGTTTACATTTTAGCTAGAGATAAGACATACATACGTTGTTATATACAAGATACATAAGGAGAAGGGAACAAGCATTTATTAGGCAACTATTAGGCGCTGTACACTGTACTAAGTGCTTTACAAATACTTAATTTGATCCTCTCAACAGCCCTGTGAAGTGTGTATTATTATCACCCCCATTTGTTCAGTTGAAGAAACGGAGGCCAACGGAGGTTAAATGACTTGTTCATGGTCACAGCTAGTTAAGTGTCTGAGACTGGATTTGAACTCAGGTCTTCCTGACTCCAAACCTAGCATTCCACTCATTCTGTCACCTCACTGCCACACAAAGCATAAACACAGTCATAATGATGGAGGGGATCAGGAAAGGCATCCTATAGAAGGCAGAACTTGAATTAAATTTTGAAAGAAACCAGAGATTATAAGAGCAGGAGGTAAAGAAGAGAGGGCAATCCAGGCATGGGAGAACAGGAAATGCAAAGGCATGGAGATGGGAAATTGAGCATCATGTGTGAGAAATAACCAGATACCTAGCATGGCTGAACTGTAGAGTGCAAGGAGGGGAATAATAAAAGAAAACTGGAAGATGTCAAGTTGTAAAGAGCCTTAAATGCCAAATATTAAATGTCTATTTGATCATAGAAGCAACTGGGAACCACTGAAATTCAAGGAATAGGAGTGGCAGTGGTGGTGACATGTTCAGACCTTTGCTTTAGGGAAATTACTTTGGCAACCTGTATAAAGAATGGGAAGGAGTAGAAACTTCCAGTCAGAGATACCAATTAGAATGCTACCTCTATCATCCATGCTATGGCTGTTTTGTATATTGAAATGATAAAGATCTGGCAACTGATTCACAGCCAGTGAGTGAGAACTGAGTCAGTGATGACATCAAGGTTGTGAACCTAAATGATTGGAAAATGTTCATGTCTTTTAACAATGAGGAAGTTCCAATGAGGACTGTGTTGAGGTGAGGGGAAATAATGAGTTCTATTTGGGCATATTAGATTTGAGATGTCTTATGGTCATCCAGTTCAAAATGTTCATTAGACAGCTAGCTAGTGATGAGGGACCAGCGTTGAATGTATACATCTAGAAATCATTTGATAATTAAACACATTGGAAATGATTAGGTCACCAAGTAAGAGAGTGGAAAGGGGTCTCATATTCAGGGACACCCACACTTAGTGGAAGTTGCATGAGTGGTAACGTCCTTCCTTCTTTCTCAGTTTTCTTACAGTCCACACACATTTAATATCCAATAGTGACTTCTGTGTCTATCTCAGCTCCCCTCTCCCCACTTTCCATCGACTGGGCCTCATGCCTGGACCACTCTTTTCCTCCTCACCTCTACCACCTAGATTTTCTTTTCTTTTCCTTTTTTTAAATTTAGTGACTTGTTTATTTTTAGTTTACAAGATTCAGTTCCAAAATCACTTGAGTTTCAGATTTTCTCCCCTCCCTTCTTCCCCCTATCCCCCATGGTGGCACTTTCACATTGTACAATAGTCTGGTTGTACAGAAGCATTGTAACCAATGGAGCAAACAATGGGAGAAAAAAATTTAAAAAAAGAAAAGAAACAAATCCAAACATGGAAAAGAACAATAGCATGTGTTGCTTCAGTCTCCATTTAAACTCTGGTCTTTCTAGATCTTTCTCTGAGTGTAGACATCTCCTTCCATTCTGAGACTTGTAGAGCT
>CM053594.1:136711868-136731623 GCA_028646575.1 Pseudocheirus occidentalis | reverse complement strand
CAGTGGGGGTGGGTGACAAGGGAGGAATTGAAAGAATCTAGAATTTAAAGTTCTGCAATACCTGCAACTAGGAATTAAGATATACAGGGGTTGGGATAGGGAGACCCTCCCTGCCCTACCAGAAAAAAAGAGAGCAGAGCAGGGGAGGGGCTTTACAGTGGGATTGCTGTTTTCGGGTTGGGGCAGGGACAGGGGCAGGGGCAAGACGGGGAGAAAATGTGTAATTCAAAAATGTAATGAAAATAAATAATGTAAACAAGAAAACAAATAAAAAAATAGAAAAAAGAAAAGATCCCACTTTGAGTATATGTTGGCTCAGGTGAAATCTTTAAAAGTTTATATGTGGCCTAACACTTGATGTGGTTAGGGATATGTAGATGTAGAATTTAAATATTAAAGTTTTCCAATATTATTTCTTCAAGGATTTATCTTGTCATATATTTTTTTTATCTTTTTGTGTTCAGTTTTATCTAGTATATCTGCATGTAATTCCTTTCCCCAAGGTTTTCTTGTAGAAAGTTCCAGTAACCAATTACCCTTAAACCTTGCTGAACACAGTTAGGTTGGCATTTAAAGCCTTCTTAAGTTTGACTTTTCTAGAGCCTACTTATTTCATATTATTTCCTTTAATGCTCTTCCCATTCCAGTATTACTAGTGTTACAGTTATTCCCTGTAAGGTTAATGGGATATAAGATCTTCCCTGCCCCTTAATAGTCCTCACATGGAGCCCTAATACAGAGCCAATTAGGCCCTGGGACACAGGGATGCCCACATCTTTCCAATTAAATGCTGATTTCCAAGCTTCTCAGCACTAAACTAATCAAGTCTTTGATTGGAAACAACAGTATATATATTGTATTGCTTGGAGGGAGAGTTATGGGCAGAGAGAGAAGCAGGCAGAGGGAAGAACTTGCTTAGGGGAACTTGCTTGTGGGGAGAATTGACAGAGAGAAAGTTTTGATGCAGGTGCTTCCTGGATTGGTGATGAGTATCTTACTAAACCTTGCTTTTTGGTATCCTAATAGCAATATACCAAATAAATCTGTTTTGTTTTGGAGGCAGAAGGTTTATTATATTTTGTGAACAATTCCTAGGAATACACATGTATATTCATAGCAGCTGCTATGAGTATCGCATTGGTGCTACACTCCCTGAACTCAGCATTTTCAGTCTTATAACTGTACCCTTGTACAGGATGTTTATATCTGAAATGTACTTCCTTCTCCCTTATGATTTTAGAATTCTTAGTTTCCTTCAAGAATCACTTCAGTTACTACCTTCTAAAAATCTTTACTGATTATTTGAACTGTTGTATATATACTTATTTTTCTGGTCTCATAGCACCCAAGAGAATGTAAAATATTATAAGACAGAGACTATTTTTGTGGTTCATGCTATTATTTTTGTATCCCAAGTACACCTTGTTAGAGGTTTATTGAACTGAACTTGACTAGATATAAGCCTGCTCCTCTATATTTACCTTAGACTATGATTGATTTTTCAGTTCTGCCATCCTGTTTACTCCTACTATAGATTGTCATTTCTATAGTCTGTCTTCTTACCCAGGTACAAGATTTCTTACTGGTACTGTCTTGGACCACTACTCTCTACTTTTAGGACTATGTCCTCTACATATAAGATGAAAAAGATCGATCATCCATATAAGTGAGTCAAAAGTTAGCAATCAAATCAGAACCTAGGATTAAAAGAGAAATCAGTGGGAAGGAAGTTAATGGAACTGGTGAGAGTAACCGGTTTTGTTTACAATTCATCAGAACAGCTAAAGTGTTGGGACAACATGAACACCATACAGAGAGTAAATGGGAAAATTCTGGGAATAGTAATGTATCTCAGTAGTCTAGGAATAGTGACTCCCAGACTACTGGTCTTTCTTCCAACTGGATCTCTCCATAGTTACCATTGAGAAGAGGCCTTTGATTCCCATCATCACAAAGAGCAGTTGCTGACACTGCCACAAATTATCATGTTTGCCTAAAAACCCAGAAGCACCCCACTCTTACTCAATACTCCCCAAGACTGTTATCATAGCTTCCATCCCAGGAATCAAATAGAAGGGAATTAATTCTTGTGGACATGCAACCTATCAATTTTCTCTGCAGATGCTGCAGCAACCGTTGTCTCAACAGTTGCAGCTATTGAAGACTAAGAAAAGAAAGTTTCTCCAACCAAAAATTCTTTCCACTTAGCATTTTCAAGTGTTTCATTATCAGAGAGAGGTATAGTCTGGTCAGTGGAAATGGTGATAAAGAAGATGCATCATTGTGTGCTTTTTCACTGGACCTTTAGAACCATGGGACCTTTCTATTCAGCTCATAGCTGAAACCTATGTGTGCTCTTTCCTCCTATTATTATGTGAGCTCCTTAAGAGCAGGCATCCTATTTCTCTTTGTATTCCTAACACTTAGCACAGTGCTTTGTACATAGTAATTGCTTTATAAATGTCTTTTCATTCATTTAAGTCAAGTCAGTTCCTCAAGTCTTACAGTCTATCCCAATTAGAGCCACAGGCCATCTTGATAAAAGGCAGCATTGAATCAGGAGCTGCCAAGATATTAACTCATGCTAAATCTGTAGCATAAGCTTAGTATATCTGTTCCCAGTCATCTGCTTTTCTGAGTTCAAACCAAATTTGTGTTGGGTCTCACATATTTATTCCATAGTATTTCCTTAGTGATGATTTTTGAAGAACATACTTATCCTTTTTCGTCTTCACTCTCCTGTCAGTTTACCTCTGCATCTCTCAATTATTATTGTTCCTTGGGCTTATCTACTCTGCTTTATACTGTGATTCTAATTGTTATGTTATCCTTGGGTAGACTGGTGAAAGAAACCTGACATGCCATGCAACCTGAACAAATGGTTCCTTTCTTGTTATAGAGAGACTTTGACTACCATGGGGAAAGAAGGGATGAGGAGTAGGAAAAAAGAACTTCCATTTCTGGACCAGTAAGCAAGAAGCCCATTGGCACGTGGGAATTCAGTTACAACTAGAGAAATGCTAGCCTATGTAGCTGAGTGATGATATGACAAGTAGCAGCTAAATAATTGTGGGAGTCGGTGGACAAAGGTCCCCACTACTAGTCAGTTTATTAAGATATCTATAGGTTTACAGGCATAACAGATAGTTGAATGGTTTTGTAGCCAAATATACTTTTCCTTAAATATGTAACCATAGGACCTCAAATCCAGTGAGCCTGGACTTTGCAACATCCATGCTAGTTGTTATCCCTGAATCTGGACTATCTCTGCTAATCAAATGAACAATTCATGTGGAGCTAAAATGTACTTCTGAGCATGGGCTGAGGGAAAGGATAGCTCCATCTCATATCTATCTGCTATGTTTAATCTGTGTGAATATGTGGTAGTTCCAGAACTTTCCTGGCTTCTGGGTCTTCCAAGTCAAAGCATCCAATGATTCAGAGATTTTGAGAACTCTCAGAGAACCTGTGCTGTTGTCTTTTGAAAACTCTTGATTATAGAATTTGACCCCAGCCCTCAAAGGCAGTTTTTGATCCCTAGAGTCACTACCTTGAGAGGGAATGACCTCCATCAATAAAATCTGATCCCCAGAATATGAACCTGTATGCAGACAAATGGAAAGAGAAAATGGTAGAAAATTTGATATAGTTTCCTACTTTTGTTCATTTTGATGTCCAAATCCATTATATCCCAGGGTTATACAATGGACAGGGTGATGTATTCTCTTAGAAGCCAGAATTTTGGACAGTGATGTGTTGGTAAATGTTTAACAACTAACTCTCAACCCAGCCCCCCCCCCAAAAAAAAAGCAAAACAAAAAGCACACAACCAATCCACTATGTACACATTGCATGCTTTTAAGATTAATCTACATTATTACCATTTTCTTCATCCTTTCCTTACATCTAGAGGAGTGGGGAACATGTGGCCAAAAGGCCACATATGTCCTTCTAGGTCCTTAAGTGCAGCTCTTTGAATCCAAATTTCACAGAATAAATTCTCTTCATGAAAGGATTTGCTCTGTAAAACTTGGATTCAATCAAAAGACCATACCCAAGACCTAGAAGGCCATATGTGACTTCGAGGCTGCAGGTTCCCCACTCCTGAAGACAATCAAGAAAATAAAATAAGCACACATGGATATGTTAGCAAGGTTTAAATACTCACACAGAAAACTGAACAATTGGCTTTCCTGAGCTGGTTCGAGCTGGCTCCAGCATATCTACTCCTGGTTTGAGGCATCTACTCAGAATCTTTCTATGATTTGAAAATTTGGAATTTACCCAGCCACATATGGCAATAGGCCTAAACCTCCAGCAGGGAAGTGAAATTATTCCATTGCCTGGGGCTGACCTACATACAAAGGAGTCCTACAGCTGCCTCTACAAGATTCTTTACACACACAGGCATTGCAGCCAATGAATTCCAGCTTGCCTACCATTTTTAAATCCAAAACTCTACTGATTAAAACAATCATCATTTATGTTAATACAGTACTTAAAAGTTTGTAAAGTACGTTTAAGCTTCACAACAACCCCATGATGTAGGTGTTAAAAGAATGATTATCCCTATTTTGTAGTTTAAGAACTTGTGGCTCAGAGAGGTCCCATGATTTGCCTATGAGTATATAGCCAGTAAGTGTGAAAAATGGAGATGTGAATCCAAATCCTTCTGACTGGAGTCCAGCACCTTTTTTACTACCTCACATTCCACCTTCTAGGGATATTACAGAACACTCAGATATTAGAACATTGTTATTTTTGTTTAGTTATTTTGCAGTCACTTCTGATTCTTTGTGACCCCATTTGGGGTTTTCTAGGGAAAGATTCTAGGGAAAAATTTTCTAGGGAAAATTTGCCATTTCCTTTTTCAGTTCATTTTACAGATAAGGAAACTAAGGCAAAGAGGGTTAAGTGACTAGTCAAGGGTCACACAGCTAGTAAGTGTCTGAGGCTGGATCTGAAGTCAGGAAGAGAAATTTTCCTGAATGTAGGCCTGGCTGTATATCTATTGTACCACTTAGCTTCATTAAAATACTACCATTGGTGTTTTATCTCTCTCCTCATCAGGATTATTGTCTTTCCCAACTGTCAACCCCTGGGTTTTCCCTCAACATTGCATTCTGATTCCATTTAGAACACATCATTTTAAAATAATGACTTTCATTTCCTTCACTTCCCCAAATTTCCCTTACTCCCCTTATCCCCCCTCCTTCTCCCCACATATATCACTATAAAGGCAGACTATAATTGGAAAATACCTAGAGAAGCCAGGGTCTGGGTAAATAGCCATGAAAGCTCTCCTGGACAATGGCAAAGCTGCCTACAGATTGATAAACAAATGCCATCACATTTTAAATTTTAAACCCAGATGCTCTTACAGGTGGAAGACCAAGCTGTGGATAAATATGAAAGAATCTGTCACATTAGAATATAATATACCACCCAAACATGGATTTAGATTTGGACAGGGAATTTTAATTCCCACAGAATCTAACTTCCTCACTTTACAGTGAAAGAACTGAAATGCACAAGATATAAATACTTTGTTTAATATGACTTAGAACAGTGGTGTCAAACTCAAATAGAAATTGGAACAAATGTAAAAATCTCTGTCATGACATTTTGAAAACTATATATTAGCATGATTTATTCTATTGCATTTTTATTTTGCTAAATGCTTCCTAAATGCATTTTAATCTGATTTGCCTGCATTGGCCTGTGGGTTACATTTTGATACCTCTTATAAAGTATAAAGGGTAGAATCAGAATTTGAACCTGGCTTCTCTGATGTCATATATATTTGCCCCACTACATCATTCTGCTTCCCAAATAAACACCTCTCAATTAACGTAGCTGAAGGTTTGATGGCCTTTTATTTGGAACTCTCAGAGGCCTTTCTACTGCAAGACTCATGAAAATCCATGGCTACATTGTCAAGTACCTGGCTTTCCTGGTAGATAGCCAGGAAGTATGCATGATCCAAGAGTTCTTGGATTCCCAGATGAGGCATGGGTTTTTTAAAACAATAAGTTGACTGAAAGGGATACAGATCAGAAGAGTATATGTGGGATTCCTGTTTCCCACACCTGGGTCATGCATCAGATATAATTTGACTCTTTTAATAATAACTTCACATACCTTGTACCTATAGTCTTGAGGAATCCCCTAAGGAAGAGATGGTATTTGGGTTCTGAGATGACCCAGGCACCAAAGATTGCATGGCAAAAGAATGACTGAGGGCTGGTAAAAACTGATATTGAACTTGGAGTGGCCAAGGTGAACAACCCACAATAAACTCAGTGAGTGTATCCTCTCCAAAAAAATCTGTGATTTCCAAATTAAGACAGAACTCCTATTGACCCTGACCTAGCAGCTTCTACTTTACACACATCTCTTTGTTTATCATTTTAGCCTCATATTTACTTTCGCATTTCACAGTTAGACTCTTGTTGACACTTCAGCTTATCTTCCTAACGACTCCCTGCTGGGACTCCGAGCTTTGGCTTATGCTTCACTGGCTAGTGAAAGGAAATAGAGAAGAGTGCAGGACCTTGTCTGCCTACTTGTAATCTGTTGATCAGGAGAATTAACTGCGGTTAGTGATCTTAGTTAAGGGAGATAAGATAACATGTCTTCAAGGAGGCAGTTTATGTGTAATTTAATTTTGACCCATAATAGGATGGGGACAGAGACTAGACCTAAGAAGTAATTGCTCTAGAAAATGCCTTATACCAATGCAGCTTCTCTACAGGCTAAATTCTTAGTGTTTCCTAAGGCATAGACAGGATAAGATACTTAAATTACCCTGGTTTGGGGGTTGGCTCTCTGTTCTGTGTGCCCTAATGTCCCTCTTGGAGCAAAATTTTACAAAAAAAAATCAGTCAATAAAACTTTATTAAATGCCTACTATTTGCCAAGCACCATGCTAAGTACTAATACTCTGTAAGCTTACGATGGTGTCAAGTTAAACCTGTAAACTTTACGTAATGAGTCTTTTTTTATAAAATAAAATAATGATCCCTAGAATTATACAAATCTACAAAGGAAAATGTGAATAATTGTTCAGAGATTAGTATTTGACAAGAGGGTTCTGGGCAGGATGATTGGCAGATAGGAGTTCAGATGGGCAAGAGGGGTTAAAAGGCATATGCCCTCTTAGAATAATGTCATAATAAAATCTTACATTAAAAACAGTTAATGTTAAAAAAAGAATATTCGCATTCATGATACTATTTTTTAAAATAATCTTTCTTATATTTTTACATGCTTTATGAGGTACTGGGGAAAATAAAAATGATAAGTGAAGGTCCTTATTCTCTAGGAATTTAAGATACAATCAGGTTAAAAGATATGCACAAATAACTATTAAAATAAAGCATGGTTAAGTATGTAAGAGGCATGAACGAAGTATGAAGGCTCAAAAGATGGTAGAATCATTTCCATCTGGAGATTAGAGGCAAGATGGTGTTTGAGCTCAAGCTTGAAGACTGGGTAGGATTTGAACAGGCAGAGATCATTAAGAGAGAACATCCCATGCCTAAGGTACATCATGAACAAGACAACAAGATGTCTTTATCCTAGAAGATATTGACTGACTAGAAGAATTGATGGAATTGAATGAGGTACATTTGAATAGGAGCAAGTTTAAAAGTCATATACTTGAGTTACTTCATGAGTTGAGGAGACATGGGGAAACAGTTGTTTATCTGTAAAGGATCTGGGACATAGGTGGTTAGTCGTTTACAAGCATAATAGTTGACAAGCACTGGGAATCACAGGAAATTATTGGACAGTTATGAAATATGAAGGGGAAAATAGAAAAGAAAAAGGAAAGTGTGACATGCATTATTTTTCATAACTCTCTGTGGGCTATCTACTGTCTTCTGGGAACAATTTTTCCAATTAAAATACTTTGAAGGAGGAGTTAGGACTGGAGCTTTGTCTTCCCCTTCAGGCATGGCAGAACACTATTGTGCACCCTCCCAGGTGGATGAGAGAAGAAAAACCTCTTTCTCCTGCAACCTTAGCTGCTCTAGGGGATCTCTTATCGAGCATCCCCCCTCCCCTGGGGACAGCATAGCAGGCAGACTATCAGATTCCTGTAGATGAGAAAACCCTTCCTTTCTGTGCTCATTTGACTTGTATAGAATGATCATTTCTAGAGTATTGCAGAAGACACCTAGAGTTGAATTGTTGTAACTGGGCTTTTGTTGCCTTGCCTCCTTTGTTTATCTTACGCCCAAACTAGGTTTGGAATGAGTTTATGTTTTTCATTATGGAGGTGATAAGTAAGGTTAACAGACATAAATGCCATATAATTAGGGAAAAAAAGCAGCCTAGGTAATTAAGAGGAAGAGCTAAAGCATAAGGGGAAACTAAGGAACAGTCATTTTGGCAATGAGTCATTACATGAAAGGTTCTTGAATGGATTAAGCTCTTTAACTCAATCCCATTTGGGCATCAATTCAGTATGGCATTTTAAATATGTATTATATAATCAGAAAATATCTACCTCATCTATAGAATAAGGCCATGCAGTTCATTAAGAATAGGTGATTTAACACCATTTCATCTCATATAGCTATATTTGTAATAGTCTGTGAATAACTTGTACTTAATATAACATTTGATCAAAATGACAGACAAATTTATACCAGACTCACCTGTTTCATATTTATGAAAATAACAAAAAATGTGATTCCCATGACCTTTGTCCATTTTGAATGTTGGGTATAAAATGGAAAATTTTTCATCTTATTTTTCAAGGAGGTGTTGGGTTTCCTAAATGGCCTAACTGTGCAAAGTATGGGTGGTTAGTTGGTGCATTCCCCATCAGGAGGCAGGAGTAATAGCAATTTCTACCTGAGGGAAACTCAGCTTAATGGCTTAGTATCATAGATGTAGGAATAGAAAAAGGAAAAAGTCTATTTCATAGATGTATTCTAATCTTTTCTATGCTGTTGACATAGACACACTGTATGCAGTTTAATGCTTGACACATATTGTCCCTACAAAGTGCCAAGAAGTTAATATGTCTGCCGTATCTATTGAATCTCAATGAAGATCACTCTTGCAGACCAACCACTTCCTGGATCTGTAGAATATAAAAGAGCATATCACAACCAGTTAAACTTTATACATCAATGTGGCAAGGTATCATTATTATAGTAGGAGCTGGGTGCCATTTTGTTTTACTGGAGGGAAATCCGATATGAATAAAATAGCAACTTTTCAAACATGACATTTAATCCATGCATGTAAATCAAACTGAGAACCTATTATTCATTATTAAAAGGGTGGCATATTTTTATTACACTGGAAATGAAACACAAATACTGTGAAAAATTTAGTGCCTTTTCTTGAAGTTTCAAGACACTTATCATGTAGTCATCTAGCCGGTGCTGGCACTCATTTTAAAATATAGCTACAAAATTAATAAGTTTGAAGTTTTATGCTTGAAAATAGGATGCCCAATTTCAGTGAAACAGGCAAATTTATTTTTTATTTAAGACTTCCTAAATACTTAAGATGGCAAAGTACTTTGGTAATGTTCAAATTCATGTATGTATGTGTATAATATAGTTCATATTCTTTTCATCATTAGTCATACCAACAATTTTTTCCCTGAAGTGCTTTCTAAAAACTACATATTTCAGAAACTGATTAACATGACCTGAAGTATTAATTCTTAAAATATGATGAACCCAAAACATTCCAAGAGGCTATTTCCTGTATGTCAGCATATGTCTAAGAATTTAAATGCTTTTAATAACCCACAGCAATATATGTCTATATATATATATACATACATATATATTCATAGAAAAACTAAAGCTTAAACTTTAGTGATGTTATTCTTTTTTATTATTATTAAGTTCTGTAGTACCACAGGTTGTAACATGTTTCCTGAACTCTGTAACCCTGTTTTTTTTCTGCCAATGGGAATCCCAAGTCCTTTCCAAATTTTAAGCTGTTACCACTCTCTCTAGCTTTTTGAAATTCTCTGAACTCACAGTGGTAGAGGGGAGACCACAGAGCTCATTTCTTCCATGTCACATGATGATAGTACATCATTACAGAGACATAAATGGGAGTATTTGATGTGCATGCATGCATGCATCTGTGTGTGTGTGTGTGTGTTTAGTGGTGTGGGGACAATGGTGTTGAAAAGATAGTAATAGATAAAATTGTTGATTTCATAGTAATAAGATCCATACAGTTTAGATGGAAGCTTTTGCCTCATCTCTTTGAGGATAGTCCATGGACTCATCCCCTATTACTAGCAAATTCCCAACACTATTACTATCCTCTTTTAAAAAAAATAATTCTGAATGATTAAAGCAATGAGTGCTCAGAGTCGATAGAAAAAGGTAAGATTCAGGGAGAAAGTAGGGGGACTTCACTCTTGGTGAATAGAAAGCCCAAGGTTTTCTTCTTGACAGGATTAGGGGATAGGCGAAGTGTGAGCTATGCAGTTGAGTGGGTTGTTAAAGTTCTTGTCTGATGGTTCATTTTTTAAAAAGTAATACATACATCAAGTCCTCTGTTAAGAGACAGGAGGAAAAGTGCCTTTCAGGCTTAAGGAGAAGGGAGAAAATTTGGAAAAGATGCTGTGGGGAGGGCAAACTAGTAAAAGAAGAATTGCTGTGCAATCAGCTGAGATTGTTGACCAGGAATTTCTAAGGGTCCCAGAAAGCACAACTGCATCTCTCTCTCCATAATTCATACCTAAAAAGTAATATTGGAGAAGGCAGGCATCAGTGAAAGCAGCAACATAGTATTGAAGGCTGTCTGGATATGAATGGTAGGAGGGACAAGAAGGCAAATGATTCAAGGTGGAAGAGTGGACACGTTTCAAATGTTAGCTACAAAATTAGCTATAGCTACAAGATAAAGCTTAGGTACAAGAAAAAGACTGATTTCTACAATGGTTATTCTCTCCCATCTACTGTTCCCTCTCTTTCCCTCCCCTCCCCTCTCCTCTCTTCTCTCCTCTCTTCTGATCTTTAAAGTTCTTATATCTAAATACCATACTTCTAGAGCAGCAGTTCTCAACCTGTGGGTTGTGACCCCTTTTGGGAGTCCAACGACCCTTCCACAGGGGTCACAGGGCTCGCCTAAGACCATCGGAAAACACATATTTCTGATGGTCTTAGGAACCTCCTCTGTCCATCTCCAGGCGGGTCTGCCCACATGCAGACACACCCATATACAACTATTAAAAGGTCACGGCATTAGGAAGGTTGAGAACCACTGTCCTAGAGTATATGATAGTAGAGTGAGGAGGCTGTTGAACTTAGAACCAGTGTGTTTGAAGGAATAGCAGTATTTATATATATATTAAATGTTTTTAATGGTGCAGGAAGGAGGGTGAGAAGGAAAAGGAAATCTGTGACCCAGTTACTGAATTCCTTGAGAAAAGAGGAGTGATCTACAAGCTATCCAGTAACTTCATCAAGGATCTAGATCAGATGAGAGATTTAGTGGACACTGAAGGAGAAGAGATTGCTTAGAGCTGGAAGAACTGGGGAGAGTGCTAGAAGAATGTTAACTCCTCATCTTGACCCAGCATGCTAGGGAACGTGAAGATTGTAACTATTAACATTGAAGGGACTAGCCAGGGATGAAGTGTCCTTTGGAGAAAGACAAACATAAAGTTGGACATATAGAAGTAGAGAAAGCAGTAGGGGGGGGCATTTAGAACTCTATAATGTGCTGTGTGCTATGGGACAAGCTTATATCTCATACTGGAAAAGAAAACTGCTTAAGACTTAGTAGTATTTGTTCATAGCAAGTTGGGTCTCTGGGGCCATCACTCTTCCTAACTTACCTCCTGGGTGAGAAACATTTGGAAGCAAAGAATTATAAGGCAATTTGTAAAGCAAAGCAATCTAGAAATACTATCAAGAATGAGTAAAAGAGGTGTTTTTCTTGGGGTTTAACAAGAAGAACACTTCATCTTTTTCTTTCTGGAACCTGGCCTAGTTGTTGCTGCTATAACCCATGTAATGGTAATATAATCTGAATTTGAAGATCCTTTTATGTTGGCAAAGGTAGCAGGTACTTAGCACTTAGTAATTGATCACCCTCTGTTGGGGAAACAGAAGGTATGAACTCGTGTCTCCTGTGGCTGATGTAACAGGAAAGGGTTGCCTGAAACAGGAAGCAGCTGATGCTGTGTGAATATAAGGAAAAGCCCCAGAGAGGGACAGTCAGAATTTCTTGGAACAAGGATCTGGAGGCAGAAATTGCTTCTGGGAGGAGGCTGGAGAGGGAAGCCCCACCCCTCCCATTCTCCCCCAGGCTGGAGAGAATGGTTTTGATTTTGAAAACCTGGATGGAATGACTTTGATTCTGGGAGACAGCTGAGACTTCTTTTTGGTCTAGGGGCCAGCCAGAGCTGCCAAGGGACTGAGGAAGCATGACTGTGGTGCTGAGACTTTGTCTGTTTGTGGCTCTGTTGAGCTTTGACTTCCTGCAAGCAGAGACTGTGAAGGATTTGAGATGGACTGAATGTTGTGAGCTCCAGCGTGGAGCAGGAACTGCACAGAGAGCTGGATAAGAACCTGGGAGCTGTCTGCCTTTGAACACAGGTGACAGTTTGGTGAATCCAGGTAGGATCTGGGACCATTGAAGGGGATCCAGGAAATCCAAGAAACCACCCTGAGTTAAGCTGGAAGAAAACTTGACTTAGATACTGTGTACTAAGAAGATTATAATTTACTATTGGTCTAGGGGTGGAGGGTCTGTATATTTTCTGATGATTTAATAGTGAATAATGAAGGATGATTGACTAAATGATTGTACTTAGTGATTGATGACTGAATAAATAACTGATTTGTAACCTAGTATGCCCCATAAGTGGAAGACTTTGACTATTGTGCTTTTTGATTGAATTAAGGATTCTGTGAATACTTGAGTTACTAAATGATTGTTCTTTGTTCAAAACTCTGTGACCACTGTATTGGAAACTATGTGGTCATTTTCTGTGATAAGTTGTTGTGAATGCCATATTTTGATTATCTGTGATAAACTTTAATATTGCGAATGCTCCGTCTTGATTTCTGTGAATGTTTTGCTTTGCTTTGTTATGGAATAAATAGTGTTCACTATACTATGTACTCAGAACCTTAAAAGCTGTTCACAGTAGCATTCTTCTGAAAATCTGTTAGTCCTTGGCTTTGCAACTCTCTATCCTTGATTCCTAGACTTGGAAATATCTGTGAAAATGATCCTTTTTTCCCATTCCCTTGGACAAAGGCTAGAGTTTATGGCTAATTTGATAATCTTTGTTTGTTTGTTTGTTTTTGTTCCAGGAGTGGAAATTAAAACAATTGAACTATAAAGCTTTCCTTGGATCATCTCCTCTGCACTGTGCTATGAAATAATTTTCAGCTATTCTGTCCATTTCTCCTAGAAAAAATATCACTTTGTTAAGTAGAATACATGTCTGAATATATGGATTCAATCTCATATCTGTTCCTTCATTCATACAGGAATCAGTATGATGTAGTAGAATAATGGATTCAGAGGCAGAAAACCTGAATTCAAATTCCAGGTCTGTTATTTATTTATTTTTTATGACCTTGGGAAAATCAATTATTTTTTTCTAGGATTTAGTTTCTTTTGCATGTAAAAGTGCTAATTTGGAATCAGGAAGGGTCAGGTGTGAATGTGGCTTTATGAGTCTCCTAGCTGTGTTACTTTGGGCTAGGAAATTGATGTCCATGAGTCTTATTTCCTTTGTGTATAAAATGAATATACTAGCATCAGTCTCTCTCCCCCCCTCCCCAGGAGGATCAAATGAAATGATGTATATAAAGTACTATGCTAGCATAAGTGGGACATATAACCTATATGGCATAGCTAGGTGAGGCAGTTGGGTGGCACAGAAGATGACTACTGTGCTGGGCCCAGAGGCAAGCAGACCCTAGTTCAAATCCATTCTTACCACCTATGTGATCCTGACCAAATCACTTGACATCTTTCTGCCTCAATCCCCACACTTATAAAATGAAGATATTAATAACACCTACCTCCAAGGTTTGTTATGAGGTTCAAATAAGATGATATTTGTAGAATGTTTTCTAAGCTTTAAGCCAGTAAATACAGGTAAGCTTTTATTAAGCACATTTAAGCTAGATAATAATAATAATAGATAGTATTATATTATCAGTAGCATTTTCTGAAAAACGAGTTATAGTTGCTAGAAGAACTCGAAGGCCATTTTGGCTCTTGATTCTGTAAATTATTTTCCTCTTTTGAACCTTGAACTTGACCTACATTAATTTTGACTTATGAATGATTTGCTCACTCCCATCTTCAATTCTTTGCAAATTTATTTTTTTTCTGTATGTAGTACTTTAGTCATACTATCAACTTTACTATCACTTAGCACCAATTATCAAGTTGTTATTGCCCTTCATTTTACTTTTTCCTCCTGTAGATGTTCTTACATTTTTAGAGCTTAAACTCATTCTCTTCCACTTCCTTCTCACCCATCGTTAGATTTCAATAGTTGTGAAGTTATTAAATGTTGAGACCTTTTGTTCCTACTAAATAATTTTGTTCTCTTTTTAACCTGACTCTGTAAAGTGTAGTTTGGTATAGCTTAAAATTAATAAATAATAATAAATAATTAATTAATTTGGGCATTGTGATCAGTTTTATTATATTAGCAAGGCTTAACCAAGAGCAATGAATGTCCTTCAAATTGTTAGCCATTTTTAATTATTTTAAAGAATATTTTGAGATTGTATTTAAATCTTGAATAGGTCTTGGTATATTGATATCAAAATATTTTATTAATTTTGTATTTCCAGTTCTTTTCTTTTTATCTCTCCAGGCAAACTGATTGATATGTAGTGGCAATTCTGGAAATGTTGATTGACTACTTTGTATAATTGTACTGCTTTGATTCCTGCATAGAAACATATGCTAGAAATATTAACTTATTTTATTTTTTAATTTTAAAAGAATAATATTTTCCTCTTTAAATGGCAAACTAGCTGTAAAATATGTAAGATTATTGTGCATTTAGATTAGTGGCACAAGGAATAAGCTCGTATTCCCTCATTCAAATTCTCACTTTGAGCTCCTTTGATTTTACTGAAATCATAGATAGCACTGCTTGCTAACAAAGAGCAAAAATCTAGGTTCAATGACAAGACATGACAGTTTAAATCTGGTTGAAATGTCCTAGAAGTAAAAGTAAATCAGGCTCAGACTTTGAAAGAAAGATATTTAATAAAAAAAAGGTTAAGGAGTTTGAATTTTAACTGTTATCTGAAGAGTTATAAGAGGTCAGGATCTAGGCATGGACTAACAGGAAGGATGCTTCGATAGCAAATATAGGAGTTACAATGAACTGATAACTTATTTGATTAACAAGCATTTATTATATTCATGCTATTTGCCAAATACTGATAGTTCCATAAACCAGAAGCTTCCTACGTATACCAAAATGTTCTTGTTGTGTTTGTAGGTCTGATATCTTGTAGATCAAGATGCTGCATAAGGCTTGTAGTGGTTTGAGAGTTATTTCAAACAAGAACTATTTTTTCTAAGCTTTCATTATTTTTTAACATCAGTGGCCATTCATGTATGCTTTTACTGACACTAGGATGACTCAGAACACCTAACTTTGACCAGATCAGCTTGGATTGAAATGATTGTTCCAAATTTAATTAGTTCTTTGTCAGTGAAGAGTCAAGGATAATGTCAAGGTTCTAACTGGAAGGATTGTATTGCCCTCAACAGAAACACAGAAATTTAGAATAATGGTTGGTTTGGGGAGAAATTTAAAGAGTCTGTTCTGACATTTTGTGTTTGAAATATTGATGAAACATTGAGTTCAAAACTTCCAATAAACAATTATTGATGGATGCTTGAATTCAGAAGAGATATCAAGGCTAGATATATAAATCTGGGCTTTATCTGCATAAAGAAAAATAATTAAATACATGGGAGGTGATAAATTTGCCTACTAAGAATGTAAAAAGAGGGAAGAGAGTATGCAAGAGGAGAAAATGATAAATAGTATGTCATATACTTCAGCAATGTCCAAAAGATAATAGTTGAGAAAAAGTCACTGTATTTGGCAATGTAGATGTTATTAGTAACTTTAAATGAAGTGATTTTAGTTGAGAGTAGTCAAGGATAATGAGAAATTTGAGAATCTGGGAGATTGGAAGGATATCTATGCCTTCTACAGAAATGGAAAATTTGAATTGAGACACGCATTTCGGTGCAGGGGTGAAAAATAACGTGACTGCAATGCATCCACATCTGATCATTGTTGACTACTCATTATTTTCTGTCAGAAAGTGGATATTGTGTGTATTTCTTAAGAAGAAAAGACTCATTGGCCACTGCCAAAGAGTACAGATTCCAATGCTGAGTGACACTAACTGACATTATAAGGTGTTCAGGGGCATGACGTGGATAGGGAATTTTGTTTGTGTAGCTGATGTGAGTTCAAGCTATTTATTTCTTTTAAAAAACATTTTTGCAATACTTCATACTACTGAAATTACCTTAATGTATTTTATTTATTTATTTTTGCTTTTTGGAGGGGGGAAGGCAGGACTTGCCCTAGGTCATATGGCTAGTGGGTAGTAAGTGTCTGAGGCTGGATTTGAACTCAGGTCCTACTGCTTCCAGGGCTGGTGCTCTATTCACTGTGCCCCCTAGCTGCCCTACCTTAATATATTATGCCACATACTTCTTGAGCTGGAAAAATCAGATCATCTCTATCTCTGTTTTACAGATGGAGCAAATCAGACACCTAAAAACTCAATATAGAGCAGTTACCTAACATACTTAAAATGACAAGGCAAAGTCTGGTATGGAGCTAGGCCTAGAATTCAGATCTCCATATTGCTCTTCTTTGTTGTGACAATAGGCTGTCTCCATATTTGTATTCTTCTGTCAATCAATTAACAAGCATTTATCAAGCATCTCCTGTGTATCAGACACTGTACAAAGTTCTGGGGGTAAAAGATCAAGAAAAAACCCAAAAGAAATGGTACCAATCCTTAAGTGATTTCACTTTAGGAAGGGGATGGTAGGCAACATGTACACATATAAGTATATAAAAACTAAGGCAATACAAAATGTATGCAACATGAGTACTTGGCCACTTTTTGGGGAAGCACTAAAATTTGGAGAATCAGGGAAAATGGTGTAGGAGATGTTCCTGGAGCAAAGCTACAAAGGAAGCTAGGGATTCTAAGACATAGGAAAGGAGTGCCTTCTGCATTCCATCCTCATGGTCTATAGTTGTTAGCCACTTAAATTTGCAGTAGCTCTTATTCTGCAATTCAAGAAGATAAAATAGATGGAATTTCAATGAATAGCAGTTTTGCTCAGCTTTATTATTTTTCTCTTAGAAAAGCAGGTGGCTGACCTGCAATCTTTTGCCATTATTTTCTTTCCACCTTTCACTTCCCCTTCACAAAGGTTACTAGCATCCAACTAGCCAAATGAAAAGTATGGCTTGATTAAGGATCTCTTTTGTCGGTAATTTGTGCCTAATGTTTTTAGCTTTCCCACGGGCTGTTATAGAAAATGGTAAATCTGGTTTAAATGAAACCTGATACTGTTAATGGTTTAATAGCAGCTGCCACAGGGTTATGGCATTTTTCAACAGATGTTTCTCTTTCATTTTAAGCCTACACAAAGTCTTAGAATATATTTACATAAATAATATAAACTACACCTACATATCAATGGCTATGTTTGACATTCAAAATGTATTCTTAAGCAATTTCCCATTCTCACCCATGTCTAATTAAATACATACATATGATTGAACAAGACATTAAGGGCTATGTATTGATGGAAATTATTCCTGTCATCTACTAGCCTTTGAAAAAAAAAAGGCAGGGAAATTGACCCCATCTCTGGAGTCGGTGAAATTGACTACCACATGACCAATCAGTTCACATCATTAATTTTTGTGGGCAAGACTGCTTCCTACAGATAGATTGTTTAGTGACCCACACACTAAGGCCCCTAAAATAAAGAGGTCGTATGTACTTATCTCCGTTCTCATTTTAAAAAAATGTTATGTTTCTATTCTTTCTTTTGTATCCCCTTATCAGCAGGGGGCTGATGGGAAATGTAGTTTTTTTTTTCCTAGCTTAAAGGCAGCCCTGAAGGATAAAGGCTAATATTTACATAGCATTTACTATGTGCCAGATAGTATGCTAAGTACTTTACAAATATTAGGCCATTTGATCCTCACATCAAACCTGGGAGGCAGGTGCTATTATTATCCTTATTTGATAATTGAGGAGTTAAGTGACTAGCCCAGGGTCACACAGCTAATAGTGTCTGAGGTTGGACCTGGCTTCAGGTCTTCCTAGCAACAGGCCTGGTACTCTATCCACTGTTTCATCTAGCTGGTACGAATTGTCATGGTTGGGGAAGCCCAGGAGCTCTAAGGAATAGAGAATATCTTAGTAGTTCAGATGTTTGACTGAGCCAAGGCCCAGGCAATTTCAAGTGAAGGGCCTTATTTTCCACCATATGAACATAATCATGATTAATTAGATACCTGTCTTGCTCACTGACCTATTGAAAGACGGATCTGCCTGGGCAGGACTTTGCTCTTTCCTTGACCATTGCTGCTACTTGGACCTGGTTAATTTATCCTTTCTCTACTTCCTGTCTTCCCCTGTCTTGTCACTGTCCATGAAACCTGCATTACTTATCTTTGAGACTTTCTCATTCTCTTGAAATTTTTATTTCTGCCTGTATTTTTATCATGAGTTTTGTTTCCAGATGATGATATTGAATTCATCCTAAATGAATGTTTGCTCTAAGAGAGTGTACCATGCTATGGAAAGGACAAAATGGAAACATACTGACCAATAGACCTAGATGTAATAACAAGGATTTACTGAAAGAAACTCTTTTTTTCTCTCTCCTGAGAAATTAAGGAAATGCTTCCTTTTCAGTAAGGGCAACTTCTAGGAGATATTTGAGGTCTTCCTCCCATCTAGAGTTGATAACTCTGGACTGGAATAGTCCAATAAAATCTTCCAAGCCTATATTGCCCAATATATAGCTATTGGGAAAAAGGGTAGTACTCTGCAATTCTTTTGTGTCTTCTTTTAACAGAGGCAAAGTAAGATGGTCAACTTTTAGCTGACTGTTTTTTTCTAGGTATATTTTCATGATTCTATCCTTATTCTTAACTATTCCTAACTAGAGGGGAAATATATGTAAATTGAGATTATACTTTGAAAGACACATCAGATAAAAGAAAAAAAATGACAATGAAAGTGGAAAATATGGGAAGCAGAACACCTCCAGGGGTTACTATAAGCACAGGAAAACCTAAAGGTTGAAAAATTTAGTATTTTTTTCTTAAAAAAAAAGCTTAGCTTGTATTCTTCTTGCTTCCTTGATTGTTCTGATGAGATGGCATCATCAGAGCACATTGTGGAAATTAGACAATAACTAGTTTCATTTTATCAATGTAGATCTCAGATGAATAACTGAAACAGAAAAGATTATCTGAAAAATGATCAAAATCTCTGCCTTATTCTGTATTGTTTATAGCAATGGTTCTCCAAGTGTGATTTGGATACCCATGGGCATCTTAAGATCCTTCCAGGGGTTCTCCATGGCCAAAATTATTTTCATAATCATATTAGGTGTTTTAATTTAAAATATATTACATATTGATACACATTAATCACATACATTAAAATTCTTTGGAGGATAGTATCCTCAATTAAAAAA
>CM053594.1:136678439-136711368 GCA_028646575.1 Pseudocheirus occidentalis | reverse complement strand
AAAAAAGATTCTAGAGTTTTATTGGTGTTTTTATTTTGCTTCCTCTTCCTCATGTTGGCCAGTCAATTAATTGGTTGAGTTTTTTTAGGTCTGTGAAACTGCTTCCAAGGGGGGAAGCTCTGTTCCAAGAAAGACCTCTTCATCCTCATTTCTCTCCTTGCCTTCCTAATGAGGAAAGGTTTTCCCAGGTGCCAGAGCTATTGGGGGGGTGTTTCAAGTCCCCCCAGCTTTGGCTTGCTGAAAGTGCACCCCAGGACCACTATCCAAGACCACGATCCAGATCCAGGCCACTCAACACAAGAGCACTTGGCCCTGATCAAGTGATTTAGCTCCCCTGCGGAGTATGCAGGCCAGGGGCTCTGAAGCAGCCTAGTGGGGGCCACTGCTGGTTCCAGCAGTTCCCTTCTCTAAGGATTTAAAGATCCCCTTAGGCAGGTGCTTTAGATTTTCTTTGAAGTAGACTCAAGCTGCGGCTTGGGATGGTCACTCCTCCAGGCTACCCTGGGGCCTAGCGTGGCCAAGGCTGCGGTTTTGGGCTGGCCTGGTCTCTGCTCCACTGCAGTGCAAGCTGCCCCTCTCCTGTCCCTGTTCCTCATGCCTTGGCAGATGTGGAAGTGCTGGAGGCTGTAGATCTCTCCTGCAGACTGGCTACGGTGCCCACTCGGCTCAGCTCAGCCAGCCTACTTCCCACCGCCCGGACCTGGCCGTGGTCTCAGCTTCAGGCTCTTCCAGCCTCTGCTCCCGGCTGCGTGATGAGCCCCTGCTGCCGAGCTGCCTTCAGTGAGAGATGTGTTCTCTGTATTTTTGTGTGAATCTGAGATTCCTAGACTTTATCTGGGCTCATAATTTTCTGGGTGTTTAGGGTGACAGTGTGGGAGCTGCGGGACATTGCTGCTTCTTCGCCGCCATCTTGCCCTCCATCAGTATTGAATCAGGCACTTTTCTTGATTGTGAAAAGGAACATAGAGGATTTTATAATAGTCACAGAGAGATCCCTTATCTACAGTTTCTCAAACACAAACTTTGAAAGACCTCTTCATCCTCATTTCTCTCCTTGCCTTCCTAATGAGGAAAGTACCTCTGGATGACTGGTTTGCCCAAAGAATAATCAGTGGAAGATTGTCAATGATGCTAATTACTATGGGAGACTCTTAGAGTCTGAAGATGACAATGAAAATGATTTTCTCTTCTGAATGAGAGAGGGGCATTTTTGCTTAAGGATACCTCTTTTTTTGAATGCCTGATGAAAGGAAGGCTTGTGAATACTACTGTTATCTGCATTGTTTATGTGTACCATCTTCTAGGCTGCTATGATGGATGCGGCTTTCTGGTGTAGGGATTCAACTTTCTGGTATTTGGATAAATGTTTTGGTTCTGTATTCCATGTGGAAAGTCTGTTACATTTTATGATTCATCACTACTCCACCATATTTATGACCACTGTGGGTGCTGTGAATATCACATTTGCATTATACATGCCAGCCAAGTATAATGCCAAGCAAAGGCAACTTCCAAGGTTTAGATTACCAGCATAGCAAACCCTATTTATTCAGTGACAGATTAAGGTAAACATTCACAGAACAGATAAAATCAAAATACAGTTTAACTCATTCATTTAGCAAGTAATTTCTCAATTCAATTGCAAAGCACCAAGGTCCAAGTACCCCAAAGCTGGCCAGTACATAAGTCAAAGTAGCTCACCCCTGGCAGTACATTCATTTAGTCAATCAAAGTCTATCTTCTCAAATGGAGATTAGTTTCCAATCATAAGCAAAGTACTTTGGTCGATCACAAAGCATCCTGAGGTTTCCCACACCTGGATCACAAATGAATTGCAAGACCATCCATTAATGCCAAGCACTTTCTCAAAAAGGGCAGGAGAACGCAAAAGGCTATCTACCATTAAACTACAACAAGGTTAAGATGTCATCACAGCATTGAGAATCCAAGGAAAGACCCTTCTTTCATCTTGACTGGAGGCAAGTCCTCAGCAATCTCAGTTCCTGCGGAGATAAGAAAGCCACTGCCAGTGTCCTCATCAAGTTACTCTCTGCCTGAAGAACAGTCCCAGAATCCCTGAAAACATTAGCAAGGCCATTTTACAGGATTTCTGTAAACATACAACAAGAAAATCCCTCTTAAGGGCTTCTGAACCAACAGCAAGTTTCCAGGACGTCTACAACAGCAGCACTGTCCTTCACCAGCAGATGAATCTGGAAAAACAACATCAGAACAGACAGACAAAACACCAGTATCACAGCCATGACTCCTCAGTTCTTAGCAGCTCCAGGTTGCAGTTCTCAAAAGTCCTGGGCAGCTACAACTGGCCCTCAGAAGTCCACAACACTGCTCTCCAAAAATCCCTCTGGCCTTCTCTGTTTGGGCCTTCTTTCTCCTTGGGCTTCTCTCTAAATCCACTGCTCTTCCCAGTTCAGCCCTTTCTCTTCACATCAACAAGTCCATCCCACAGGTAGAATTCACAAGCTCTGGGTTTTAACACTCAACTCAAAAACCAAGCCAATACAGGGGAATCTTTAAATTTCATTATGATTACACCAAGCTACCAAAGAGTTGCTTTGTAGAACTAGATATTAAAAACAATGAAATACATTTGCAGGAATAAAATATCAAGAACTCCAAGAAAAAAAATTAAGAAGGAATAAAGAAGTAATGGTTCTTCCAAATGTCTAATTTCATTATAAAGGAGTAATAATCAAAACTTTTCAAAATTGCTTTAAAAAATAGAAATGCAGTTCAAGGAGGGAATGACGTGCTCTGTTAAGTATAAGAATCTAAGGTGAAGAGACACAAAAACTTATTACAGTTGAGGGAAAAAAGGGACAGAGAGGAGCATTGTTTGAATTTTACTCTCATCATATTGGGTACAAGGAGGGAATAATATACTTTGCTAAGTATAAAAATCTGACATACCCTATAGGCCATAGAAGGGAAAGACCAAAAGAAAGAAAAAAGAGGGCTGGTTAGAATGGAGGGAAGAACTAGTAAGAGGAATGGGTAGGAAAAGTAAGGGGAGACGATAAGGAGGAAATATTGAGGGAGGCAGTGGTCAAAAGGGAGACTTAAGAAGCAAGGGTAGCAATCGTAATCTCAAACAAAGCAAAAGCAAATACAGCTCTAATTAAAAGAGATAAGGAAGGAAACTATATCTTGCTAAAAGGTGCCATTGACAATGAAGAAATATCATTACTAAACATACATGCACCAAGTGGTATAGCATCAAATTCTTAGAGAAGTTAAAGGAATTAGAGGAAGAAATAGATGGTAAATCTCTACTGGCAGGGGGCCTCAAGCTCTCCCTCTCAACTTCATGAATCTAACCTCAAAATAAACAAGAAAGAAGTTAAGGAGGTGAGTAGAATTTTAGAGAAGGTAGATGTGACAGACTTCTGGAGGGAACTGAATGGGTATAAAAAGGAATATACCTTCTCAGTGGTATATGGCACATACACAAAAATTTACCATGTACTAGGACAAAAAAACTTTACCATCCAGTGCAGAAAGGCAGAAATATTAAACACCTCCTTTTCAGATCATTATCCAATAAAAAACAAAATGTTATAAAGGGCAATGGAATGATAGATAAAAAACTAATTGGAAACTAAATAATCTAATCCTAAAGAATGAGTGGATCTAACAATAAATCATAGAAACAATCTACAACTTCATTCAAGAGAATGACAATAAGGAGAAAACATACCAAAACTTATGGGATGCAGAAAAGCGGTTCTTAGGGGAAGTTGTATATCTCTGACAACTTACATGAATAAAATAGAGAAAAAGAAGATCAATGAATTGGGCATGCAACTGGAAAAGCAAGAAAAGGAACAAATGGAAAATCCCCAATTAATGCTAAATTAGAAATACTGAAAACTGAAGGAGACATTAATAAAAACTGAAATTTAAATTATTGAATAAAACTAAGAACTGATTTTATCCAAAAAAACTCATAAAATTGACAAATTTTTAATCATTTCTTTTTTTAAAAAAAAAGAAGAAAGCCAAATTGCTAGTATCAAAAATAAAAAGGGTGAATTTACTTCCAAGGAAGAGGAAATTAAAACAATAATTAGGAATTATCTTGCCCAAATGTATGTCCATAAATAAGACAATCTTTGTGAAATGGATGACTATTTACAAAAATACATTGCCCAGATTAACTGAAGGGGAATTAAAATACTTAAATAATCCCATCTCAGAAAAAGATATTGAACAAGCTATCAATTAACTCTCTAGGAAAAAATCTCCAAGGCCAAATGGATCTACAAGTGAATTCTATCAAACATTTAAAGAGCAAATAATTCCAATTCTTGGCTCCTTCTAAATTTCCACTAAAATTTCATCTTAAACAGGAAGCCTCCTTCAACTTTTAATCTCAATGTCTTCCATCTGTTAATTATTAACGATTTATTCTGTATAGCTTGTATTGTATATATGCTGTTTGCATGTTCTTTCTCCATTAGATTGTAAGCTTTTTGAGGGAAAGGACTTTTTCTTTGCCTCTTTTGAATAGGACCTTTCCCCCACCCCCCGGCATTCTATTTTTAGACATCTGTGATAGTATAATTATTTTTTTTTCTTTACCAGTCCTTCACTCTTCTATTAGCTTTACTTCTGACTCTCTAGATTTCTCTTCTATCTCCCAGTCATTTTCTCATCCTGGAAATCCATCCACACCTGCAGCCCCTTTCTCCAATTCTTGAGTTCCTCCCAGAACCTACTTGTTGAGGAAGAACCCAGACTAGCCCCATGCTCATTCATCCATTCCTCTCCTGACTCAATATCTGACTATGTAAAATTCTCCTCCACATGTCCCATACTGGTGGTACCTTCTTACCTACCCTCATTTTTCATTTTTTATATATTGTCTTCTTATATTAGGATCAAGCAAGGTGCCTGGCTATAATAAAGCCTAAGTAAATGTTTACTGACTTGATCTAAATTATATTGCATCTAAATCAGCATCAACAATTTCTATGCATTGTTCTGGGGTAAAACACAAGAAATGTAATGTTTCTGTTATATGATAGCTCTTTGAAAACATGAACACAACTATTATCACCCTTCAAGTGTTCTCTTCTCCAGGTTAAAAACATTAATTTATTTTAACGATTTAATGGCAATTATCTTGAGGGTGCTTGACATCTAGTACCTAAGACAATATATAACACACAACAGACATTTAAATGCTTTCAGATGGATCCTGCAGCTTATCAACGTATTTTGTAAAATGTGGCATCCAGAGATATGGGGACAGTTGAGGAAAGATGGGAGTAACAATAACATTCCCCTCATAAAAAGAAAAGAGTTAAAGGACCATTTTAAAAATACACAAACAGGATAGAGTTAGAAATCATTGGGAGTACAAACAACAGAGATTTTAGACAGATAGATGATAGATAGATAGATGATAGATAGATAGATAGATGATAGATAGATAGATAGATATGTAGGTAGATGATGGATAAATGGATGGATAGATTGATATGGATATGGATATAGATTTAGATAGGTATAGATAGTGATGTAGATGTACATATAGATGGAGATATAGATAGAGAAAGAGATAGAGATAAAGAGACAGAGAGATATAGAGATATAGATATATGAAATACTGTATGTAACAAAGATTAGCTGAGTTGCCCAACTGGAACTGGCCAGCTTGGGCCCCATTCAGGCAACTTAAACTGCTCACAGGTTGTGTTTTGTTCTTAATTCTCAAAGAGGATTATGACATCAGAGAGATGATGACATGACTTGCAGTTCACTTTAATTTGAGTGAGGGAGAGCTGTGTAAAATCACCAACCTCATTTTCTCCTCTAGAGCCATTTGGGTCCTGTAGCTAGATATCTGTCAGGATGACTGGAGATGGTCCAGGATGCAGTGTGAGGTAATGCCCATTCAATGAATAGGCCTTAATAGGTCCCTTTATGAATTGAGCAGAGGGATGGCCTGTTTAAAAAAAATCAGACTGGGGAAGAGGGGAGACCCTCAGGATTGCTGGTCAAAAGAGAAACAGTTACTATATACATTCACTCCGAGCCAGGAGAGCCCCTCAAAATAACCATTAAGTGGTACTTGGGCAGGGAACTATATTCTAATCCCTGAGATCCAGAGCCAGTTAGGTTTAAGTCTTGGTCTTTGAGAAAGAAATCTAGCCAGTAAACCCCAAGTTAATTAGGTGGCTTTCAGCCAATAAAATGTGCCTTCCTTTGGACAGAACACTCTCACATAAGGGGAGGGGAAGGGAAAGGAAAGGAGAAAAAAAGAGAAGAAGGGAAGGGAGGACAGAAGATGACAGAAGCTTACAACCTGTGAGTAGTCCCAGCTGCCTGAATGGGGACCCAGCAGATCACTTCAGTTGAGCAACTCAGCTCCTCCCCCCCATTCCCTTCCCTCCTCGTACATGGGGATGTTCTGTCCCAAAAAAGTCTTAAATCCAATTCACTCTGCATCACTGGGACTGGACAACAATAGAGAATATAGATCCCTATCCAAGCACCACTTAATGGTTATTTTGGGGCCCTCCTGGCTCAGAGTGAATGTAAATAATAACAGTTTCTCTTTTGGTCAGCAACCCTTAGGGTCTTTCCTCTCAGTATGATTTTTTTTTTAATTAAAGGGACCATCCCTGTTCACTTCTTTAAGAGGCCTATTCACTAAATGGGCATTGCCTCCCTCAAAGTGGGAACCTGAAAAGACATTAGCTTCAAAGGACCAAAGTCTCCCATTGCATCCTGGGCCATCTCCAATCACTGTGATAGATACCTGGTCACTGGACTCAATTGGCCCTGGAGGAGAAAGTGAGGCTGGTGAATTTACACAGTCTTCCCTCAGTCAAAACAGAGTCAATTGCAAGTCATGTCACCATTTCCCTGATGTCATGATCCTCTTCGAGAACAGAAGACATACCACATGCAACAAAGATTAATGATTTCATGTAAATAACTTTTTTCCCTTCATTGTGTATTAAGTAATCATCCAACAAAAACATTTCTTAAGCACCTACTGTATGCCAGACATTTTTCTATGTGCTAAGGATAGAGATACTATAAGTAAAATAAACCCTACTTTCAGAAATCTTAAATTCTAACTTAGGAGATAACAAGAATTCATATAATTACATACAGAATGAATATGAAGAGTAAATATAGAATATGTATAAAAAGGATAGTATGTTCTTTGCTTATACTGTATTAATTATTTAAACATTCAAACTTAAAATAAACGAAAACCACAGAATTCACTAAAACATTAGATAAAGTGTTCCGGGACACTATATCCTTCCAAAAACAATAACCCCATAATGTCAACATAGCTAGAGTTAGTTGAGTTTACCTGGGGCACAGAGGAAACTCTGGTCATGTTATTAAGATCTGCCTCAGGGTTAGCCTGAATCAAGCACATGACCTTTTGAAACTATTTTTACATTTGATGTTGTTGTTAATTAATCCATTTACTGTCTAAGCTTTTCTGATTTTATTTCTTTTCTGCTATTCAGTGGTTTCTTTTCTTATGGTAAACCTTCCCTGACCTTCCCTCCTCACTCTGAATCCCTTCTCTTTCACCATTCCCACCTACCTGTAAACTTGAACTGAAAGTTCAACAAAGCTACTTTTTTGAAGAATATCCTTTTAGCGTGTTTCTTTGGAAAATATTATGGAAAAGCTTTAGAGTAGCATGTGAATGAAATGGTAAAAGACACCCACACGCACACATTAGAAGAGATATCAGAGTTATTACAAAAATATTTCAGTGCAAATATGTGACCTTTTTGAGGATTCAACAATTGTAAGGATTCGACTAGCATTAGAGAAAGGATAGGACCAGGGAATATATGCTTTATATTGTAGCTTTGTATGACTATGTATATTGTAAATGAGACTGAGTGCATTCAGTCAACTAGCAATAACTAATACACTATTATGTGCCACGCCCTGTGCTAAGTGCTGATGATACAAAGAGAGGCAAAAAAAAAAGGAGCTTTCAAGGAGTTCAGGGTCTAAAGGGGAGGCAACATTCAAACAACAGTATAAAGAGAAGCTATAACACAGGACAAAATGCTTATTGCAGAAGATGGGATTTTAGCCAGTGCTTGAAGATAATCTTCAAGGGAAGAATCTTTAGGGAAGCTAAAGGTCGAGGCAAAGAAGAACATTGTAAACATTGTCAGAAAAGAGAAAGGAGCAAGAAAAAAAGGACAAGAGATGTCAGGAAAGAATCAACAGGACTTGGGAAATGATTGGATATGGAGAGGTGAGAGAAAGGAATCAAGGTTCTGAACCATTTGCATGGCTCCACTAATTATTTGGCCACCACAAGAAAGTCTCAGAAGTGCCAAGTATCACAAAAGGGAGTCCTCTGGATGGATAACTCCACCTAATAATAGAGATTAATGAAAAGCAACCAATTCCTTCACCTGATGGCAGGAAATATCTTTTCTAAGGGTAACCCAACTTATGTGTACCTAGCCTCATACAAACCATGTGATTTTTTAGGATGACAGGACTTTTGAAGTAGACTAATCCAAATCCTTCATTTTACAGAAGAGGAAACTCTGACTTGGTGAGGTTATAACAAGGTGATCTAACTAGTAAAATAAAAGAGTAGGATGTGAAATCCAGTCAGCTGACTTCAAATTTAGTATCCTTACCATTGAGTTATAGCAGTTAGGTATTCATATCTACAATCCTTTCATTATCTTGGAATGCAAGTCTCCTGGTTCTGGTTCTTTAACTCATTAAAGGTAGCTAAATGTTCTTTTGCTGTGTCCTCGCATTTCTGGACATTTTTGTTCTAGCCTTTCCAGTCTAGACATGATTCTCCTTGGTAACTAAAAAATGAAGCAAAACATGAATTGAACAGTTCCACAACATAATTCTAAATTGCTGGTTGTTGCTTTTATTATCTAATATTTGTTTGTTCTCCACCATAGCCTTCTTAACACTACTTTTATATAACCATTCCACTCTTCTATATTTATCTTGAGTTTAAAATCTTTGCTTTGATCTTTTGTACATGTCATTTTGAAATCTGGATTGCTTGATGGGTTTTTATTGAGTCACATTCATCCCTTGAGGTTCTTTACTTTTTTTTATGTGATAAAAACATTTCTTATTCTATTATCATAATTTCATTCCTGAGACCCTTCCATCCCTCTGGAGCAGTAGTTCTCAACCTGTAGGTTATATTCAACTTGTAAAAGTGAAAATACATCCTGCATGTCAAATAGATTCATAACAGTAGCAAAATTACAGTTATGAAGTAGCAACAAAAATAATTTTATGGTTGGGGGTCACCACAACATGAGGAACTGTATTAAAGGGTCGCAGCATTAGGAAAGTTGAGAACCACTGCTCTGGAGTGACTTCTCCTTAAGAGTTTCCAGACATTGGTTCCAAACTATATTTACCTGTAATTCTTTAAAATCTGTTCTCTTGAAATACATATAAATATGCGTATATACATATATGTGTACATAAGCATATATACACATATGTATCTATGCATCCATGTATATGGGTATGCATATATACAAACACACACACACACATATCCCTATCAATTATTAAGTGTCAGATGGAGTAGCCACCACTTTGCTAGGTTGCCATCATTACTACCAACCATTTCCTCCTTGTTGATCAAACTCAGGATCAGGACATCAATTCCATTTATTGCATCCCCTATTTCTGAAAAATACAGTTATCCATGTGACCTAGGTATAGATGGTATATAACTATTCATTCCTTGATGTTCATGCATTACTTTTGCTTATTATGTGTAAAGAGTAATTATGAAAAGTAGTAATTAAGAAAAATTGAGAGTTAAGAGACAATAGGCTCCAAAAATGGCTTTAGTGAAGAACTTAGCTCAGTTATTTAATATCAGTTGTACTAATAATAGGATCTATGTAATAATGTAAGGTTTGCAAAGCACTTTACAAATATCTCATTTTATCCTCACAACAAACCTGAGGGATAGACTCAATTATTATCCCCATTTTACAAATGAGCAAACTGCGGTTCACAGAGGTTAAGTAACTTGCCCAGGTATCTGAGATTGATTTTGAACTCATGTTTTCCTATCTCCAGGTTCAGCACACCAAACTGCCCCTATTGTCTTTATACTTGAAATACAAAATTGCAACTTACTTCTAGTCCCAAATCAATGGCTGAATATATTCAAGTTAGAAAGGGGGAATGGGGTCGCATGTGTGTGTGTATGTGTATGTGTGTGTGTGTGTGTGTGTGTGTGTGTGTGTATTTATAAGACCGGGTGGCCAAATTTAAACAGCTAATTATGAAGGAGAATTCAACAAGTAGATGAAAATGGCAATGATTGAATATTTCAAATGAATCTAAGTCATTTAGAAAGATTCTTTAATCATATTGCTCTCAAAAAAAAATTTCCTAGGATAATAGATTTAGATTCAGGAAAGGGGCCTTAAATGTCATCTACGCTACAACTACCATCAACTTATAGATAAGAAAATGGAGATCCAAAGAGTGACTTGCCCAAGGTCATACAAGTAAGAAGGAAGACATAGAGTTTGAATCCACATTCTCTGACTTCAAATTTAACCCTCTGTCCACTTCAATCCTTGGAAAATAACTATCTTTTAAATTTTATATTCATTTTTGGATATTTTAGCTAAAATAATAATTTGATGCCATCCACAAATGCCTACAGGACATAACTTCAATTACAACCTCACACAGATAGTGTCTACTAGATATACTTAATGTTAAATGGAAGGAAAGTGTCCCAGGAAGTCATGTCCAAAAATATCAGTGAATCAGCAGATCAGGCAATAAAACAAACACACAAACTAAATAATAATATTAGTGTGTTATCACTCATATTTCACCTGACCACTTCCTTCAATATGACAAATAGCCCCAGAAACTCTGAGAAACCACCCCTTGTGGCAGCCACTCCCTATACTTCAACAGAATGTCTGAATCTTATGGTAAATCTACATTGATGTTATGAATGTTATGGACTTTTAATTCTACCCTCAGGATTGGATAAACTGCATTGCTTTGGGACACATTGTGCACATCTGCCCCATATCTAGTATTCCTCTTTCAGTAAGTACTTTACTTTTCATTTCAGTCATAACCCATCTTTGCTTTATCTGTATATAGGAAGAAATAAGTTGGACTTTTATATGACAAGGACATGTAAAAACACTTGTCACTATTTTTTGACATTTTGTCAGCCTTTTCATGCATAAATTTTCACGTTAGAAGGTGGAACACAATTAATATCCACAGTAAAGAAGGACATTAGCAAATTCAAGAGTCAGAGTATTGTTTTTTACCTCAGTTGTCAAAGCAAATTACGTAAGATCATACTTAAAGACATAAAAGAGTATCCTTTGCGATTACAACATAGAAAAATCCCAGTTCATGATTTTGCTAATTACAGCCAGGTCCCCATTTGCACAAAAGAAACTAAAACAAAACAAACAAAAAAACCCTTACAAAGTAGGTGTATTATTTAAATTTAAACTGCATATTCCCGTTGCGCTAGAAGCAACTGGCATATTTTATATAATTGTAAACTCAAAAAGTACAAATTTGAACATCAGTTCATATCATGAGATTTGTTTTAATCAGAACCTAGCTGTATGCTGCTCTGATGTAAATACATATACTGTTCCACATTTTTTGGGGGGAGGGGAAATGTGTGTGTGTGTTTGTGTGTAAAATCTGGGTTGCTAGTTGTTGCAGTGAATAGTGCACTGGAGTTCAAATTCAGCTTCACTTACTATGTGACCCCTGGGCAAGTTACTTAACCCTGTTTGCCTAAGTTTTCCTATCTGTAAAATGAGTCTCTTTGACAAGAAAACCCCAAATGGGGCGACAAAAGTCATATACAACTGCAAAGACTGAACAACAACAACAACAATATGTACATTTTAACTTCTGTAAATTCCACTTCATACATATGCCTACTTGTTTGTACATGGGAGTATTTGTGGAATTATCCCCACTGTCCTTAAATACTACAATATTTAATGCCTAGCTCATACAACTGTCAATCCACAGCAAGCCTTTAGCAGAGTGACTGACAAGGAGAATTGACTGCTTAGTATGAAATACTCAGTGTGACTGGCTAGAACCCAATGGAATGAATAGGACTTTGAGTAACAAGATTTATATTCTGAAGCAAATATTCTCGACCAGCTTCCCTTTCCTGCCTGCCAGACCCTGCTCTGAGTTTCCTTCACTTTAGTACTTTTTTCTTTTCTTTTTCTTTATTAGTGATTATACAATATCCTAGTTGGTTTCTTAAGGGATTTAGAATTTTGCCAGGTGTTATCAGGGGATAACTCTTATTCAGTGACATTTTGTCAGGTTGCTAAAGAATAATTTTTCCTTGACTGTGGCAGTAGGTAATTATTTTGTTTGCTTCTGACACAAGGGAGGAAAATTTTGGCTTGTTATTTCAACATTATTCTAAGATTTTTGTTTGTTTATTCTTGTTTGGCAGGGGAAAAAATGTTTTATTGTCTGAGGAACTGTTGGCTTCTATTACTCACTAAGGAGTTCAAGCAGTTTTCCAGAAACTTTTTCAGCTTTTTCTTCTAGGATTTCTCACAATTGGCAACTATATGTATTCAGGTCTCTGTCTTTTACCGAGAAAAAAAAAAGGAAAAAATTTTAGAATTCTAGAGAGTGGAGGTGGTAGGATGGATGGTAGCTACTTCTGTTAAATTCCTAAGATTTCTAAGACGTCTTAGTCAAGAAATGGAAAGAGAGTCCAGGGATTTCTGGCCTCCCCTGTGTCTGAAAGCCCTTTAGTACCACACACAAATTCTGATTTGGCCCTACTGCTATCTCAAGACCCCTGTTCTTTAAAGTGCACTTTGGAGTTAGTGTCCAGAAAAAAAAAGTGGTGACAGCATCATGTCCTCAGCCACACAATAGTCCAATTATTATGAAAATAGTACTAAACAAGTGCTCTTTCGATACTGACAAATGCAATGATTAAGAGTTTGGAGTATGAGATATCGAGAAGAAAAATTGTTTTTGGATAATTTAGGGGAGAATTCTTATTCCTAGTCAGTTGATTTTTTCCAAGAGTAGACATCTTTGAGAGTGTATTAAGCAAAACGGTTGTCTATTCAGTCTAATTCAAATTTATTAAGTGCCTACTCAATGAGAGGAACTAGTAGGTTACTAGTAATGAAAAGACAAAAACAGGATTGTCCCTATCCTCAAGATGCTAGCAGTTTAACTGAAATGGGAGATATGTTCACAGATACATAAATATATATTAGATTAAGGAAGTAGAGACCACTAGTCTTCAAGAAAGAAGTGACATCTGAACTGAGGGCTGAAAGAAAATAATGATTACTATAATAGGCAATAAGTAGAAATGATTAATTTCTTAGAATACTCTCTATTTCATTCACATCATTGTAAGCCAAAAACAAGTTCAAATATCTGATCTAAATTGTCCGTCATGACGTATTTTTTTTTTATTTTGGGCAAAATTAGGTACAATATGGGATGATGCTAAATAACAAAGTTTAATATAGTTTTAACATTCCAGTGTTTCATGTATAGATCTTTCAGAATCTTTAAATGTCTAGCAGCTGTCTTTTCTGCCACAATAAATCTCCTTTCTACATTATTGTAAAATACAGATGTCGGGGGTAGGGAACAGGGGAGGATTTCTGCAGGAAATTGGGGATAATGAAAATTGACATTTACATTTTTCTTTAAAAATCTACAAAGTACTTTACAAAATCATTTCAGTAAAATCATCACAGCCTTTCATTTTACAGCTAAAGAAACTAAGGCTCAGCAAGGTTAAGTGGATATGTTCACCAGCCCTTTGAGGTGACTATATGAAAGAATATCAGTATTTTAAGTATTAATAAGTGTTATTCATATTTTACAGAGAAGGGGACAGATAGATTAAGCAACTTGCCCAAGGTCACAAAGCTAGTTTCTGAGGTAGAGTTCATTGCTAGATCTTCCTCTCAATGGACAGAGAACCAGTACTGGAGTGAGGAAGATCTTTACTGAAATCCTTCCTCAAACACTTACCAGCTGTGTAACCCTGGGCAAGTCATTTAATTTCTCTTTGCCTTGGTTCCTTCATCTGTCCAATGGGGATAATAATAACACCCACATCCCAAGATTCCTGAGGATCAAATGAAAATTATAACTGTAAAGATCTTAGGACAGTATCTGACACAGAGTAAGCACTACCTAAATGTTAGCTTTGGTTTTTGTTGTTGTCCATATTACCTCTCAGAATCAGGATTTGATTTACTAGATTTTTGATTTCTTGATTTACTAGATATTTACTAGATATCTTACTGACTCTCTGGGACTCCTAAGAGATCTGTTTTCACACAGGGAAAAACACTCAGGGGATATATTTTAGGGAGGCAGTATGTCATAATAGAGTCAGACTCAGAAATGTAAAATTGCGGGTTTGTGTAATGCTCTACGCCTAGACACTTGTTAGTTATAAGATCTCAGGAAAGTTTATTTACTTTCTCTCAAAAGGTTCTCCCTCTGTCAAATGGGAATAATATCACAGAGTTGTTAGAAGGCTTAAATAAGACAGAATACATAAAAACTTGGCAAACTTCAAGGGCTTTTTATGAATATCCACTGTTAATACTGTTCATTTCCTCCTACTGGGTGTTCATAAAGTCTCTTCAATAGACTACATTTAATACTCTAGTTTAAATAGTACCTAATATAGTGGTCATGCCTTTTGTACATCAACAGAACTGTTCATGATAATATTTACTCAATACTATATGAACAAATATTATTTAACCATTTAAAATAATGAAGGCTAAGTGCCAGGATAATGTTTTTAATAATTCCCTATTCCTCTGATTTTCCTAATTGCCTTCTAAAAAAAATTCCTTACTAGTAATAACATTGGTAAAGGGGATTCCACTTTGTAGAGTAGAAAATACCCTGGGATATAAGATATACCAATTGACTTTTTAATTCCTAGTCTTTCAGTAATTAGCTATATGACCTTTGGCAGGCCACTTCAGTTCTCCAGTCCATAGCTTCCTCACCTGTAAAATAAAAGGGGGTAATTCAATTGGATGTTTTTATGATCCCTTTCGTCTCACAAATTCTGGGATGTGGAAACTCTTCTGATATATAAGACGTGGAATACAAAATCCAAATATACTCATAGACATTATTTCCAGGACTACTTTTCAAACCTGGGGAGTTTTTAAAATAAGTTTTAGAATGCTTTCATCTCTGACCTATATTTTTTAATCCATAAAAGCACAATCTGTAGATTAAATATACAGTTAACCCCCATTTGAAAACTTAATATAATAGAATAAACAAGAAGGATAAATCATAAGTGTATGACTTCAGACTTCCTTTGGTTCCAGAAATTCAGCCTTAGCTTCTTTGTGATCATGATTTGATACTTAATGCCATTTTTTTGTCCATTATTCAGTAGGACCTCACTAATTTGAGCTAATTATAGAGGACAGACAGAATTAAAGGAGACATAAAGAAATGAAACTTTTATTACTTTCAAGCATTTACAATAACAGAAACTACAAAACAAGTGATGGCAGGTATAAGTCCTGCTGGATTCACTTTATGGGAGAAATGATTTCATTATCATTTAGCACATTAATCATCTCCTGGACATGAAAATCACGAAGGTATTTCAAGGCAGTTTGTCTTTTCCTAGGTTAAGCATTTATCCAGAAATCACACTAGGGATTCACTTACCAATTTTTTTCTCATGATATAATAGGGATGTAAAAGTTAGCACCTCCACCCTCTAGATGAAGTTATATATTGTTCTTCAGTCATTCAATCGTGTCCAACTCTTCATGACTCCATGGACTTGCCCATGGGGTTTTCTTGGCAAAGATACTGGAGTGGTTTGCCATTTCCTTCTCTAAATTATTACAAATCTATTACACTTTCCAAATTAGTGAAGTTCAAAAAAAGGGAATTACTGTAGTTAAATATATTTCATGTGTAGATCTCATTTATGTGTAGATTCTCATTTATGTCTTGAAGGCAGAGAGGGAATATAAAAGGCAGAGAGGTAAAAGTGTATCACAGTCATCAGGTGACAGACTGCATCAATGCACACAGAGAATGGAGGATGGATCTTGTGCAGAACAGCAAGAAGGGAAGTTGGCGGGGGGTGACGGTGGGGTGGAGCCAGGGGTAGGGGAAGGCAAGAGGGGAATATAGGGGGAAAAGACTGGAAAGGGAGGAGGGGAACAGGTTGTGAAGAGCTCTGAGTGTCAACAAAGGGGTTTATATTTGATCAGCAAGACAATAGGGAACAAATGGAGTTTGATAATTTTTCTATATACTTTCTGTGGTGACCAAAACACAGAAAATACATAAAGTTAACAAATTCTAATCCTTGCTTTGTATCTATGTATTGTACATGTGCATGTATATTTTGTATGTACATACACAGATTACAACACATACTATACATATACATGTGAATATGTAGATGCATAGATATGTTAGTATGTGTCTATACATATGCTTACAAATGTATTTTCTGTTTGAGAACACATATATGTACATAGACACATGAGAAAAGAAGACCTGATTTCAAATCCAACCTCAGACATTTGTTATCTGTGTGACCCTAGACAAGTCATTTAACATCTGTTTGCCTCAGTTTCCTTATATGTAAAATGGATATTATAATAGCATCCACTTTTGGAAGGATCAACTGACGAAGTAATTGTAAAGCACCCAGCCTGGTGTATGGGGCATAGTAGGCACAATATAAATATTATGTTGTTATTGTTGTTTTTATTGTTATCTACACATACACAACATGTGGCATGGATGTGCATGTATACCAATAAATCTATCTATCTATCTATCCATATATATCTGTATCTATATCTCTTTATATCTATATGTGCATACATAAATATATATTTATATACACATATATATGTGCACATATACAATATATACATACTTGTGTTTATTCAAATTTATTTTATAATATATAGCTGCACAGGCACACATACATACATATATTTAACTGATAGATACACATGCATATGTGTGTCACTGTGTATATGCACGTGACCTTATATGAATGTATACACATACTGCAGATTTGTTAAATATAAAGAGAATAATCAGAAAGATTGAGGCACCCAAATGATAGCTCCTCAAGGAGAAAATTTATTTGAAAATCTACAATATAGTTTGCTGGAAAATGAGAATGAACAAGTAGAATTAGAATAACTTTGACATACCTTCATATGTGTGCTTATTTATAGCATTCTTGTTTCTTACTCAAAAGTGATACAGGCATAAGAGTAGGTGTACCAGGAACAATGGGGAAATATGACTTTAAAATGGCAAATATATAAGACAGAAAAAGTTTAAATACTTACAATTCAGTAATGTAATTATTTAATCAATAAATACAATGAAATCTGTCTAGATCTATCAGTCTTAAGGGAAAATATATACATAAACACACACACACATATATAACTGCAACAGTAATTCACAATTATATTGTGTTTTAAGACTTACAATGTGCTTTCCTCACAATAATCCTATGAAGTAACCCTGGCATTATCTCCACTTAATAGATGATAAAGTGAATGTAAACTTTAAAGGAAAGACTGTACCTAGAAGTTTTGCTTACCATGTATAGGCTTTGGTTGAAATATATTTCCACATCATAAAAGTTTCCATCATGACTGATGGGTTGTGTTCCATTTCTTGGTTGTTCTGGTTTAGACCAATGAAGAACACGATTTCCAAGTCGGTTGAGTAAAGATACCTTAAGAAAGTAGGAACCTTTAGGCACCTTGTCTTTGATTCCTCTCAAGCATTTTAATTGGATCTGAAGATGGTGAGGTTCTCGGGATCTCTCATCCTAAATAAAAGACTAAGTTATTGAATTTTGCAGCAGTTCAATGTGGCCACAAAAGATACAATGAATTGCTCAAAAATAATAAAAAGTCAGCAAGTTTTATTTTTTAATCACCAATTTTGGCATTAGCAATGATAAGCAATGAAGATGCTTGGTATATAATTAAGAAGTCAAAAGGCACTCTTGCAGATAATAGGTAAAAGAAAAAAATAATTTTTTCAGCTTGTATGCTAACAGCTCAGACTCAAAAAGTCATCAGTTTGCTCTAATAAGACAGACTTCTCAGGAAATCAACACTTCTTAAAAAAACAACAATAACAAACCAGCATACCTTCAAAGACGTGGATGATGGGTGACATGACCACTAAGCTTCAGGCATATAGCTGGAAACATGGCAGCCATCGCCTATTCCAATAATTATAAGTCCTGCCAAGGTGATTAGTGCTTATAGCACAGGGCAAATTTGTACCTCACCTTATCAGATAATTTAATATTCTTCTAAAAATGCAGTAAGTCAATATGCCCCATAGGGATCAAGGGGAGAGTGGGAGGAGGGAAAACATTTGTATTTGCCTGAGACAAAACCTTGTAAGCACAAAATATGACCCATGAAGCAAATGTAACAAAATAGACTTTATTGGATATTTGAGCTACTCTGTTAACATTTTGCTGAGACAAATAGGCCATAATTGTATTTGTGATAGAGATATACAAGTAGATGAAGTTTTTATTAGACTGATATTGTTGTAGATAATCAAACCAAAACTCGTTTGAGATTGTAAAATTACCCAGATGTCTTTAAATCACATTTTCTACATTTAATCCTTTCACAATGACATGACCTGAAAGAATCCCTCTATCACTTCATGCTTTTAATATGAGCCAAAATATTTCATTTGGAAAATAGGATTTCTCCCTTGACCACTACAGCTAGAAACTCTACCCGTTCACTTACAACCGACAATACTCTCTCTCTCTCTCTCTCTCTCTCTCTCTCTCTCTCTCTCTCTCTCTCTCTCTCTCTCTCTCTCTCTGTCTCTCTTAATCCTTCCTGGGATATATTTTGGAAGAGATAATATGCATTTCCATATAGATAGATGGCTTCTGGAATTAAATCAAGGAGTTCAGTAAACAGTTAAAGTTGTTAAACTTCTTTTGTTTTTCATACAAACTATACTTAACAACTAATCAGAATGACAATTATTTTCTATTTAATTAGAAAATCTTAATTAACAATGAAGACTTAACCTTGATATTTTGGTTTCCAAAGTATATATAAAAAAAATTAACATCATGTGAATAAATAAGACAATCTTTCTAAACCTCAAGGCAGGATTACTGATGCAGGCAGACTTAGTTATTAAACACATTCTAAATTAAACGCCTCTATGAATTTTATACTGAAATATATTTTGATAGTTTTGCATGCCAAATGTGACATTTTGTATTTGAGATTCATCTTCTGCAGTAATTTTGGAAATGTCATACAAACAAAGATTTTGTCATTTACCAATGGAATTACTATGCATGGCCGGTTAGCCATCTCTTTTCTGGCTCTTCTGGTTGTTTCAAGTCAGCAAGCCATAAAAAATCTTTATCTCTCTGAAACACAGCAATTTGGAAGATAATGGAATGGTGACTGGGGGGCAGAAACGCCAGTCTGAGGAATTATACCACAATCTCTCTTGCATTTACAACCTTCCTCAAAGCGAGTGTCAGAGGAGGAGGGAAAGGAGACAGAAGATTCATCACATCTCAAGCCTTGTCTCATTTGCATGGTGGCATGGCTGTCTCCTTGCCTCCTGCAAGACTTCTCTTGGATAGCACTATCAAACTCTTGGGAAGAATTCTAGTCCTAATGACTTTAGACATTCTGCTTAAGCATATTGTTCTATCAGGGAGAAAAAAAATACATACATACATACATACATATATATATATATATATACACACACACACACACATATATCCATACATACATTCATACATGTGTGTGTGTGTGTGTGTGTGTGTGTGTATACAAGAAGGATAAGATCTTCCTAAGATCTGTTAACATTCTCTGTATAAAAGCAGCAAAGGGATTGGAAGGTGGGAGGAGAAATAACAATGAACAAGCCAATCAATATAATTGATCCTATCCTTTATCATTTTGCATCAGAGGTAAAAAGACCAGTTGTACAGATCCTAACCTTGAAGCAAGGACTCATCATTTTCTTTGTTTCATCAGGCCCATCCCTGGCATTGCCATATGTGGCTACAAATTCCATTTGACCAATGTCCATCAGTTGACTTACTGCTCTGCAGCTGTTACAGGGAGGGAGGAAGGGGGAGAGGCGGAGACAGAGAGAAAGAGAATGAGAGAGAGACAAAGAGACAGAGAGACAGAGACAAAGACAGAGAGACAAAAAGAGAGAGAGAGAGAAAGAGAGAGAGAGAGAGAGGAGGGGTGAAAACTTGACAATGGAGTATAATGCAAAGTGTTTGCCCTGGGAGCTACAACACAATTTAATATTTTCCTGAATTTGTGTTATCAGACTAGCTGGGAACTAGACTAACCCATCACTCTGGGGCTGTTGTTTATTGAAATCCAAGAAGGGAATTGGAGACAAGGAGCACAAAGCATTAAATACAACTGTCTGCTTACCAATAGGACTTAGACTTGCTGCCTGATGGCTTCCCTTTGTATCATGGTGTCCAGTGCTTTTGGAAATAACTCAGATGATTCTTTGGGATTTCACTCAAATTTACAGGAAAGTAAAGTATTTAGAATCATAAAAGGTTAGACCTGAAAGACTCCTTAGAACTCATCCAGTCTAATATGCTTATTTTACAGATGAGAGAAGTGACTTGTTCAAAGTCATACAGACAGACAGCAAGTGGCAGGAAACACTTCTTTTCACCAATTTGCAAGTATCCTCTTTATTTTTTATTTCTAGGGAGCAGATCTGCAAAGAAAATCAATTCAAATCCTGGTCTATAACTCCTGAGTGCTACCTGGAGCACTGAGAGGAGGTGATTCGCTGGGGATTTCAAAGGCAACATTTGTCAGAAGTAGGACGTGAGCCAGGCTTTTCTGACTCTAAGGTTGCCTTTCTATCTACTAAGCCACCTGGCCTCTTATTTGAATCATAAAGGTCAGTTAAAGGAGCATTAGATAATAAACCCTTAAATGGATAAGTAACTCATAGGCCTAAACTTTTCTCTTAATGTAAGGGCCCTGGTATAAGATTGATTCTTTACTTTCCTCATATCCTCTGGGCTCATTTTCTTCTGTTAACATTGACTGACTTTTCCCTAGGTCCTTTCTTATTGTTTTTTTTTTTTTGCCCATTTGTTTGTTTTAAGCTACTAGAAAGTCATGACAACTTTAAGCTGATTCCCCAAATTCATTTGAATTAAGAAGGAGCTCACATTTCACTGCTCCTGAACTTGAGCTTAATGCTAACGACAGAGCCATCTGTGACAATGACTGTTCTCCCACCAGAGGAATGGCCTGTTCAAGTCTTTGAGCTCATTTAGTTTCCTGTGATGGAAATGATTTCGCTTAATTTGGTTAGAGCTACATTGACACAAGGGTTCATTAGGACACCCATTTGCTTGCAATTCAATTTCAAATTAAATACACTTTGTTGTAAATTTTATTACTTTTAAACTACTGTATCTATTGCCTTTAATGGCCACTAATACACAGTTATGAAGGTAAACAGATTTCATTACTGAGCATCAAACATTTTAAGTAAACACAATGAGACTTGGTTTGTTTGGGATTTTTTTCAGTTATGTGTGTGTGTGTGTGTTTAAGTTTTTTTGGAGTTTCAACAATCTCTATGAAATAACAATAATAATGACCAGATAGCATTTGCACAGCACTTTATGGTTTATAAAGATTTTACAAATATCTCATTTTATTCTTGCAACAAACTTAGGAGCAAGATGTTATTACTGTTGCCATTTTACAGATGAGAAGCCTAAGGCCCAGTGTCTGGAAACATTTTTGTTATTCAGTAATTTCAGCTGTGTCCAAGTCCTCTTGACCACATTGGGTCAAGATACTGGAATGGTTTGCTATTTCCTTCTTCAGTTTACTTTACAGACGAGGAAACTGAGGCAAAAAGAGGTAAGTGACTTGCCCAGGGTCATAAGTTAGTAAATGTCTGAGGCCAAATTTGAACTCATATTCTGACTCAAGGCCTAGAACATTATCCATTGTGCTACCTAGTCATTCTCTGGCACATAGTAGGCATATAATTATGTTTACTGAATTGGATTGAGGAAGTCAGAGGTTAAATGACTTGGTCAAGGTTGCATAGATAATAAGTAAGCGGGGCAGTGTTTGAATTCAGGTATTCCTGATTCAGTCCATCAAGCCTCTTCGTTATTCTTTCAGAAACTAGCTAGATGTCCTGATCTTATTACTACTGCTCCTGTGGCAGCAGCTACTGCTGCTGCTGCTACTGCTGCTGCTGCTGCTGCTGAATATATCCTGACAAACATACAGTATTTACATTTTACAAAGTTCAGTACATGCACCTTCATAGTTGAGCCTCTTGACAATGATTTAAGGTGTTAGACTATGAACTCCTTGAGGGCAAGAACAACTGCCTTTCTTTGTTTTCTCATTATAGGCTTAGTTCAGGGCTCATAGTAAGTACTTAATAAATGCTTTTTAATTGAGTATGAGGTATTATAATATATATAGATATTAGTATTAATATATATAGTATACATATTAGTATATAATATATAGGTATTAGTATATATAGGTATTAGAACTATAGGTATTAGTATTCTTATTTTATTGATATGGAAACTGAGAAATCAGAAAAATTAAGTGATATCTGTTCGTAGTGTACAGCTGGCAAGTATGAATGGGATCTGGACCTGGGTCTACGTGACTCCAAATTCAGGATCAGTTCCCACAGTGACTTCTTAAACTTCATATCCTGGTAGGCATTTTTGGTAGTATTATGTAACGATGACCAAGGCAATTGAAGTATGCAGCAGAAACCATGCTACAGAAGTTTCTCTGTAGAACAAAAGATTCATTATATACCCTGAAATAGAACCAAGTCATCTTCCAGTCACCACCCATCTACCATGGCAGCTCCTCTGCCAGGAATGAACATTCTGAGAGCTGAGAAACAGTTACCAGTATAGCCCTTAGAAGAGCTCAGATTGGGCGGCTAGGTGGCGCAGTGAATAGAGCACCGGCCCTGGAGTCAGGAGTACCTGAGTTCAAATCCGGCCTCAGACACTTAACACAAAAAACTAGCCGTGTGACCTTGGGCAAGTCACTTAACCCCAACTGCCCTCCAAAAAGAAAAAAAAGAAAAAAAAAGAAGAGCTCAGATAGAAAGTTGAGCTCATTAAATTGCACTGTATTCAGTCAATAGAAATATGTATTTTTTATTTAAAAAGCAATATGCCCCGCCATTAAACAACCTTGGATATGACATGTGAGTGCTTTCTTGAAGAACTTCTTCCTTCTCAAATTTAGAATCCTGTAAGAAAGAAAATATAAATGCAAAATAATTTTAAATGCCACTTTAAAATTCTATTTGAAAAGTAAGCAGTGTTTCAAAAATTCTGAGATAATATTTATTTTTCACTCAAAAGATATTAATCATTCAGAGGTCATATAGGACATGTGCATATGACCTGAATATGTGTCTTATTTATACTGTCACTCCTTGTAAGAAAATTATCTATGAGATGATGGATATGATCTTCCTGACTAAAGAGAATAGTATTTAATATAGATTCTGAAAGTTCCTCTAACATGTTTGATCAGTTAACTAAGTCCAGTTAATGCCTATTACTCCATCTACAATTAAAAAATAATACCAGATTCATGTAGAACTTCATTGGTATAATAAGGAAGGAGAAAACAAAGAAGCAATTAGGATTATGTCATGGTTCAGAGCGTAATGCTTATCCCAAATGCTCTCTCTTCTCCCTTATGCTTATCTTAAGCTAATAATACATCATTCAAGATCCTATCCAAGTCTCATGCCCTCCATTAAGCTGTTCTCAACAACTAAGGACATCATCATTTCCTCCTTCACCGGGATCCAAATGCAGCAATACACAATAAAAGGAAACTTAATTATATATCATAAATATGTATATATGCATATTTGCATATATACATATATGCATATATATATATATTGGTTTCTTGGACTATTGACATTGGTGAAGCTTATCTCAGATATGTTTTTGTTTATTTTTAGAGAAATATACAAAGTTGCCTTCAATATCTTGGATGTGTGTTACTCTATCTGTAGGAGTTCAGTAATGAATTTAGCCCTAGAAGTCCTCAATAAGAGTAGCACCAGTCAACTTAAAATTGTTTTTTTGAGATGAAAATGACATTAGAGATCACGTAGTCCAATTTCTTCTTTCCAGAAGCAGAAATGAGACCCGAGGCTCGTAAAGGTAGAGATTTGCCCAAATTCATGCAGCTAATTATTATAGTCAAGACTAGACTTTAGAATTCTCCACTTATCTATCTGATGATCTTCACCTTCATCCCATATCACACTGCTATAACTTCTCTCTTGATATAAAAATGAGAAGGGTAAAAGAACCCTTTTAAAGTTCTATTTTTAAAGAAGATGGATTCCACCTTTGGTCAAATTCACATCTATAACAGAAGCAATTTGGTTAAAAAGGTAGTCTAGTAAATTCAGTAATAATCATTTATGACTTTTTCCTTCCCAAAAGCTTTACAAAGAATATTCAGAATTGCTTTTGTCTGTTTATGCTAAAATTGTACTTTTTGAGGGAATCAATTTCAGGCCACCACCTTCCCTCCTAACCCCCCACTATAATTTTCCACCCATCCACCATCTTTACTTCAGTTTTTCTATTGTGGCCCAAAATTTTGTTAACAAATTATTCATCCTTTATATCTTCCTTTTATATTTCTTTCATCTATGGATACTGAGTGAAAGCCTAAAGATGTTGCACTCCTTTCAATTCAGAGGAGAGCCTTTCTCCCCACTGCTTTCATATTATATTACTCAAAAATCAATCAATAAGCATTTATGAAACCCTATGTGATGCTAAGTACTGTAGTACTTAGTACTAAGTACTAAGAATTACTTAGAAGTATGTTCAATTTCTTTCTACCATTTACTTCCCATCCTTGTTGCTGTCATCAACTAACTTCAAGATCATCCTCCCAACCTATTCAATAATTTTAAGATCTAGTTCACAATGTTCCACTCTATATACTCCTTTTCATCCTTTGAAGACATATTTATAATAGACATATGTATGTACGTATGTATATATGTATGTAGAGAGAGAGAGAGGAGAGAGAGGTTAAACAACATATTAAAAATAGTGTGTACACTAACAGATTGTATTTGCATAAAGAATACATGGTAGGTTTGCCAATATTAACATATATGTTAATTATTCATATTAATAACAATGTTAACCAAAGTTTTATGAGTATTTCAGTAGATACATTAAAAAGTTTGATATAAGAGCTCTTTTCTGTTTTAAAAATATTTATATATACTAAACTTTAGGAATAAATGGTTCTTATCTTAAACTAAGAACCAGTATATATCTAAAACCAAGACCTATCATCATATGTAATGGAGATAAACTAGTATCCTTTTCAACAAAACCAGACATGAAGCAAAAGCATCCATTGTCACCACTTCTATTTGACAAAGTACACAAAGCAGCTGATGGCAGATTTTGTAAACTGTTGAACTTGGAGTCAAGAATGTATGAGTTTGAATCCAGTCCCAGACATTTACTAGCTATGCTATCCTGAACAAGTCACTTAACCTCTATTTGCCTCAGTGGCATAGCTTTTCTGTAAGCACATAGAATAAAAGTAATATTTAGAAGTTTACAGATCCCACATACATTTCAATAATGTTTTGCAAGGGATAGGATAAGTAACTGTGCTCTGCTGAATGTGTACAGGGGCACATTATAGAGCATGATATAAGTGTAATTACTTGAAATTATATAGTAATTTTATAAACACAATTACAGTGAAACTATGTCCTTTAAATATAAAACCTAAGTTTCAAATCTTAGCTAAGACCTAGAAGTAAATTTTGGATGGTATAACTTACAACTCATAATTATAGATATCCACATTATGCAAATTAAAAGTATTCATAAAATGACTTGGATTGAAAAAGCAAACTGACTGATGGAAACCATTGCAATAATGTACAATAATGCTTGGAATGAACTAACAATTTAATGAGGCATACCTTCCATGAACACTCCAAATTTTTGTAAAAAAAAAAAAGTACCACTAATATCCTTTTAGAAGAGATTTTAACAAATCGGAATGCATTTGGCATAGAGTAATCAAGATTATGGACTAAAAAACAGTAAGGTTTCTCTGTACTTTTTAAGCTAATTGGTCTTCATACCCCAATGGAATCTAACGGAAAATTTGAAGTGCCTACTATACATACATATATACATACATACATACATATATGTATATATATGTATATATGTATATGTCTGTATGTATATATATATGTGGTAACGTGCTAGTCTGTCAGCATACAAAGACAGAATAAAAACCAGTGCTTGCTTCCTTACCAAGAATTCACATTTGACTAAGCTCATTGGTGAAAAACAGAGATCTAGTTTTTGCAATAAATAATCATGAAGGACATTATCAACCCCACTTCAGCTATAAGGGGCCTGAAATGCTTTGGTTCAGCTGAGTTGTCATGGAAGCTTTACTAGTTTACCTTTACGATCTGAAAAAAAAAAAAAAATATATATATATATATATACACACACATGTATACATATATACATATGTATATACACATATATGTATATACACACACAGACACAGACATATAGACACACACACACACACACACACACACACACACACACACACACACACACACATATATATATCATGGCCTTCAGAGAGAAAAGAAACAATCGAATGTTTGCTAAAAGCTTACCATGCATCAGGCACTGTGCAATGAGCTTATGAAGACAAATGAGAAATAGTCCCTACCCTCAAGGAGCTGATGTTTGAGGGGTTTGAGAGATAAATTCTCAATATATGTAAAGGCCAGAAAGATACAAAAGTATGAAAAAAATCAGACAGTCCATATTTTTAAAGAGAACAGAAATATATTGGACTGCCATGGAGGGAAATTAGTACAAAGTTAAGGAAAATTTTGTTATTGTTGACAAAATTGATTTGTTTGTGTAAATGATTTCTGTAAAAAGGTAACTATCTGTTCTAATACTCAGTTTCAGTTACTTGTTTAGTAGTCTCCTGTTAAAAACATAGTGTTCATATAGTACCTCCAGTGATAGCCTAGTATCAATGAACTCCTTCCTAGGAAATCACCTGGACATGTCTATGGAATTAAGTACCAGGAAAGGAATTTCAAGATCTTTTGTACTTCGGATTAAAGTTTTCTAACTATCACTCTATGAGTTTCACTGTGATTCAATTGAATAAGTACTTCCTGAGTAATTACTACATGCTAGGAATTTCGTTAGGTGTAACAATAATAGCAATGAAAAATTAAAAACCACCCCTGCCCTCAAAGTAATGAATTCACATTCGGGCTATCTTAAGAGGAGACACTGAGAGAAACATCTGGAATGACTGATATGACACAGTGAATATCTAAAACCTTGCTGTTTCCTATATGTATTCTTATTCAGTCAATTTCTGATCAAAGTATTCAAAGGTACCTGAGAACCTGGCGCAGTTCTAATTTTGCCTTCTTAAGTATAAAACAGACAAGTCTCTGGCTTCAGGAACCACTCATGTCAATAACCAATTGTGTTAGAGATAAGAATTTCCTAGTTGGATTTTAAGTATGTTATGGGATGTCTCACATAAGACCCAAAAGGATCATGGATGCCTATGTTCCAGATTAGTTCATATGCCCTTGCTTCATTCTTTATTTAAACACCAATACATTATACATAGTTAAGTACCCTACAAAAATTAATTTTTCCTTTCTTCCTCGGATCAAAAAAATCCTGTTGTATTCATATTAGTCCATTATGACTCACATGCTCTGAGTCAAGAAATTTTGAAATATAGATTATATACCTTTATTTGTAACTATGATGAACCATATCAGGAACCCAAAAAAAACTAACCAAAGGCATGCCACTCATTACATCTTTCTGTTGAAAGTATATTTTTAGAGTCCATCCTCCTTACTGAGATGACCAAGGAAAGAGCCTGAAAAACCTACTTCAGATCTCAAAAAAACAAAGTTTTCATTTAAACTCAAATAAATAAGGATCAGAGGCAATGTTTTCTGTCCTTTGCATTCCTCCAATCACACCTTCTTTATACCTGACATTAATTACTTGTGAAAAAAAATGAAAGATTCCACAGAAAGAAAGTCTTTTTTCAGGACTTTTGTATAATAACTGTCACAATGTATCACAGTTATACTTTAAAAGCTCAATCATCATGCAGGCAAATTTGTTTTAAGTTTGTTCAAGCCTTATTGAAGAGTAAAATGACATTGAATCACTACTAATAATTTCTTTACCTACACAGGAAAAAAATGATATCAAAGATTCAATGCTTAAGGTCCTTTCCTCTATGACCATATAATACATCTTTTACATGATAAAAATAGGAAACTTGCTTCTAAAATATGAATTATTCACTACATTGTATAAATGTGCTTCTTTCATATTCACAAAACCCCAAAGTCAGTTATGTAAATTTCAACCTACACTAATTACCTCAGGGTTGTGCAAGTCAAAAGCTGGTAGAAACAGTAGGGGGAAAAATGACATTTCAGACTCTAGAAATCCATTTGCTAGATATTTTTCCAATAAAAAAATATATTTACATTTTCTAAGAGTGAAGCTGCTTGATTTTACTCCTGAATAAAAAATGCTTCCCCTTACCTCCTTTCTTTAGTTTTCCTGACATTTTTTTCTTTTGAATCTATACTACATTTGAAGACTAGGAATGACAATATAGAATCTTAAAAATATGGGCTATTAATTTTTGGTAGCATATCTGTCTACCCTGCTGCATTTGAGAGTTTTCATATTAAGGCATCCTTAATATTTTATATTACATTTCATTAACAATTCTTTGAAGAAGAAACATGATATTCATTAGAGAAGGCTAAACTTGTAATAGGACACAGAAGATATTCTTAGAATTACAGATGATGAGAGATGGAAATAACCTCACAGGTCATCTAGTTCAACCCATACCTAAACAGGAATCCCATTGACTATTCTATACCAGTGGTTTCTCAGTATTTACCGGAAGACCCCTAGTGATGGGATTACAAGTCAGCCATTTTTTTCTCTTAAAGTTGAGCAAAATTCTCCCTCCATAATCTCTACCCATTATAAATCTAATCCCTCTTCCATACAATTACTTTTAAGATACTGGATAATATTTATTGTGACCCAATCACAAGTCATTTTTCTCCATGCTGAGTAGCCTCAATTCTTTAAACGGTATTTTTTAGTCCTCCCTGCATCCTGGTTGATCTATTCTGAATGCATTCAAGTTCATCAGTGTCTTCTCTTAAATATGGAATCCAGAACTGGACATAATACTGGACGTGAGAGTGAATCAGAAAGTAAAATGAAATGATAATACGTGCCTCATTCTGAACACTGTAAATTATTAATGCAATACCATAAGTCACCAGCATTTTTGTATACCATGCCACACTGTTCACTCACGTTAAATTTGTACAACACTTAGAAGCCTCACATTTTTTTCCAAGCAAAAAACCCCATCATTAGTTGTGCAGTTGAATTTGGGAAGCCAAGTATGAAACAACATTTCTTCCTGCTTAATTTCACTCTCACGAAATAATGGAAACACAGACTCTCTGAGATGGAAAGAGCTTCAGAAGCCATCTTGTTCAATGTGTTCTGCATCAAAAATCCTTTCTATGGTATAGCCACAAAACATAGTCATCTAGTTTGAACTTGAAAACCTCCCATAAAATGGAACTCAAAAGTCTCTTGAACCACACCATTCATTGGGAATAATGCTTTTAACAGTCCTGACACATAGCAGGTGCTTACTAATTGCTAGTTGAGTAACAGGTCTAATTGATAATAGGATTTTCCAAACAACATGCCTCAGTTTTCTTCTTCAAATCTTCCACACACTGCTCTTCTTTCTGTATTAAAGGGGTAAGTAAACAATTTTAATCTACCTTCCACATGACAAACATTCAAATACTCAAAGACAGCTATCAGGCTACCATTACCACCTCTCCCCAAAGGCCTCTTATTTACTGTAAACATACCATATTACGTCAAACCATAGCCATATGGAAAGTTCTTCAAGCCTTTCCCCATTCTAATTTAATTTCTCCCAGCTTATCAGTCATTGTTGTTGCTGTTGTATTCTAAAATATGATGCTGAAAACTGAACATGATACTTCAAATGTCGTTTGACCAGGGGTGAAGTACAGCAGATCTATCAAATCCCTAGTCTTGAAATCTAGGCCTCATTTAGACTCAGACTACTCAATTTCTTTGCCTGCCATATGATAATATTGACTCTAATGGAGCTTCAAGTCCAATAAAAATACAGAACTTCTTTAAATAAATTGCAGTCTGAGCTTACCCCATATTGTACTTGTGTTAAAAGAAATAATAATAAAATTACCAAATTTTCAAACTTGTTTTTAAACTCAAAAACCTTGACGTTAATTCCTGTTAAATTTCATCTTGTAAGATTTAGATCAATGTTTTAGCCTGTCAAACTTTTTCTGAAGATTTGAATTCTGTCATCTAACATGTTGACTCTCCTAGATTCATGTCATCTGAAAATTTGACAAGTATGTCATCCATGCATTCACCCAATTGATAAAAATTTTAAATAGCACAGGACAAATCCTAATTACTTGGAGTACTCCACTAAACTTCCTTACAATTTGACATTGAACTCTTGATTAAACTTTGGGTCTGTTCATTCAACAGGTTCTCAATCTATATAACTACTATGAGTTAGCCTAAGTTTTATATCACTTCCTATAATATACTATTCTAAGAACCCTATCACAAAATGAACTTAATCTGATGTTATTAATTCTCTGAAGTATTTTGTGTTCATCTATTCCTTTACTAGATGTTCATTCATTTACTAATGATCATTAATTAATTATTCCTTTGATAATACATTCTAAAATTTTCCCAGAAATTGGAATATTGTTCACTGAGAATGTTCCTTTTTTTAAAAATCATGACAATATTTCCCCATGATAAAGTCCTACAGTAATTCTCCAATTCTCTACAATCTTCCAAAGATCATTGATAATGGCTCATCAATCACATTTGTCAGGTCTTTCAGTACCTTGGAATGTCATTTGTTTGGGTCTAGTGACTTGAACTCAGGAAGGGCAGGCAGATGTGCCTGTACTGTCTTCCTACCTATTTTGGGTATCATTTCCCTATTAGCTATTTTGTTCTGTACTTTCCAGTCCAGAGATCATTTTCTTGGCAGAGAAAACAGAATTAAAATAAGAATTGAGTAGTTCAGCTTTCTTTCTGCCTTATGTCATATTCATCCTCTCAATTTTGGGCAGTGATCTTAACACATCTTTGAGCCTTCTGTTTCCACCAAAACAGCAAAAAGCAAACAAAATGACTACTATGGTGGTGGTGGTTGTCATTAATTTTCTAAGCTAGACATAGCTTATTCTGAATATTAGCACGCCTCATATTTTTAAAATAGGAAAATGTCAGTGTTTTGTAGTCATCATCCATTTGCTGACTTTTTTCCCCTGTGTTGTACAGAGGTTGTAAGATAGAAGTTGGTCAGAGTTCTTAGTACATCGGATCATTTGCTAAGACTTGAAAGGTGCTTTAATGGCTTTCCTTTTCCTCATTGACTTATCTTTCCTGTAGAATTTTAGGCCATGGAATACTAATCATCTATTCTCCACACCTTCCAAATCTGCCGTCCCCAAATCTAAGGTGTTCTTGTGAAGTCCAAAAAATCAGAAGTACAGGCAAGAGAAGAATGATCTAGCATTTACTTAGGATGTTAAGATTGACAAAATGCTTTAATACTTCATTTGATTCTCACAGCAACTTTGATGTAGATGCTACAACAGCTGCCATTTTATAAATGAGAAGATGGAAGCTGAGGAAGGTTAAGTCACTTGTGCCACGGTCACCTTCCTAAAAAATGCCAGAAGCAGGGTTTGAATTCAGGTCTTCCTGACTCTAAACCCAGCACTCTGATGTCTCTTGGACAAATCACCGATGGTGTTTTTTCCTTCCACTCAGTGCCTTTCATATAATAATCACTCAAATATATGTTGATCAACTATTTCAACAAATGTTGTTGAATAGCTTTTATATAAATAGCATTATTCCTGGCATAACTTGGTTACAGAGACGTATAAGAAACAGTTTTTGTCTTCAAAGAGTTCCCATTGTAATTTGAAAGAAAAGGCACATGTACATGAGAGATAAATACCAAGACAAAGTAATATATACTGAGATGTTAGACAGAAGTTGGGTTGTACAGTGGACAGAGAGCTCTAGGCCCGAATTCAGTAAGATCTGAATTCAAACTAGCCTCGGATACTTCCTAGCTGTGTGATCCAGAGCAAGTCACTTAACTTCTGTAGGTCTGTTTCCTCAACTGTAAAAGGGGTGTGATAATAGCATCTACCTCAAACGGTTATTGGAAAGATCAAGTGAGATAATATTTGTAAAGCACTTAGCACAGTTCCTGGCACATAGTAGACTTTAGAAAATGGTTATTAGTTTATGTTAATTCAGTAGTGGAGTAAGCAACATAAGAGTTCAAAGGAGGGAAATAGATAGCACTGAGGGCTCAAGGAAAGCTTGTAATGTTAATGAAATCAGAAGATCTTCCATGCCCCTTTCTATTGGCACCTACTAAAGGCACTTAGCACCTCAAAGGCTTAGCTCCTTACTTCCAGTTAACTCCTTGGGAGTAATTCACACCTTAACAGGAAGGGGCTGAACAGGGAGGAGCTA
>CM053594.1:136659820-136677939 GCA_028646575.1 Pseudocheirus occidentalis | reverse complement strand
ATGTGCATATATATATGTGTGTGTGTGTGTATATATATATATATATATATATATATATAATTATTATTAACTACATGCAACTGAGAAATGAGATGTACAGGGACTGGGGTAGGGAGACCCTCCCTGCCCTACTGGAAAGTTAGAGGGGCATTGGAGGAAGACTTGGAAGAGAGTAGACTGTGGGAGGGGCTTTGTGGTGGGATCACTGTTTTGGGCTTTGGGGTGGGGGAAAGAAGGGGAGAAAATCTGTAAATCAAAACCTTGTGGAAATGAATCATGTAATCAAGAAAATAAATTAAAATTTAAAAAAGACTAAAGAAAAGTTCACTGGAAAAAAGAATTCCTTAAAAATTGTAATTGAGCAAGTAAAAGGTGATGACTGCATGGGACATCGAGAAACAATAAAAAAAAGTTTAGAAAGAAAGGAAAAATAGAAGAAAATGTGAGATATGACATTGGAAAAACAACTTACCTGAAAATAGATTGAGGGGAGATAATTAAAGAATTATTGTACTACCTGAAATCCATGATCAAAGAAAGATCCTAGATAACAAATTTCAAGAAGTCATTGAGGAAAATTGACCTGATATCACAGAATCAGAGAGAAGAATGGAAATTGAAAGTATCTACCAATGACCACTTTAAAGAGATCCCCAAATGAAAACCCACAGAAATAAAGTGTAACCAGAGTTCAGAGCTCCCAGATCAAAGACAAAATATTTCAAGCAGTCAGAAAGAAACCATGATTTAGCAGCTACCACATTAAAGGAATGGAAGTTTTAGAATATGATCAATAACTTCATTATGTAGAAAGATAACAATGAAAAAAATATAAAAATTTGTAGGATTCCCCCAAAGCAGTACCTACAGGAAATTTTATATTACTAACACTTATGTCAATTAAAAAGAGAGTGACCACATCAATGAGTTGGGCATTCACCTAAAAAACTAAAAAATTTAGCAAATTAAAAATCCCTGATTAAATATCAAAACAGAAATTCTGAAAAACAAAGGAGAGATTTTTTAAAATTGGAAGTAAAAATGAGATAATAAATCAAAAAGTGAATTCTACCAAACATTTAAAGAATAATTCATTCCAATGTTATGTAAATTATTTGGAAAAATAGTTTTAAAAATTCTACAAAATTTCTTCTATAACAAAATTATGTTTTTTATACCTAAACCAAGGAAAGTAAAAACAGAGAAAGAAAATTATCCACCAATTTTCCAAATGAATATTGGTGCAAAAATTTTAAATAAAATACCAGCAAGGAGATTACAGCAATATATCACAATGATCACATGTTATGATAACATAGGATTTATAGCAGGATTGCCATACTAGGAAAATTATAAGTACAATTGACAAAATAACAAAAACAACTAAAGTCATATTACTATACCAAGAGATGCAGAAAAGACTTTAGATAAAATACAGCACCCATTCCTCTGAAAAAGACCAGAAATCACATGAATAACTGTCCTTTTTCTTAAAAGGATAAGTAGTATCTATCTGAAACTAAAAGCATTCTCTCTCATGGGGATAAACTAGAACTGGAAATGAATAGGCTACCCAGCAATTGGGGAATGGCAAAACAATCTGTGGTATGTGATTATAATGGAATATTATTGGGCTATAAGAAATGACAAGTAGGGTGATTTCATAAAAAAAAAACCTGGAAAGATTTACATGAATTGAAGCATAGTGAAGCAACAGAACCAGGAGAACATTGTATATGGTAACAGCAATATTATTCAATGAAGAACTGTGAATGACTTAGCTATTCTCAGCACTACAATGATCCAAGAAAATCCCAAAGGACTAATGATGAAGCATATTATCCACATCCAGAGAAAGTACTGGGATTATTTGAACAGACTGGAGCATGCCATTTTTCACTTTCTTTTCTTCTTTTTCTTTTATTACTCTTCTTATACAAAATGACTAATATGGAAATGTTCCACATGACTGAACACATACAACCTATATCTGATTGCTCATTGTCTCAAAGAGGTTGGTAGGGAGGGAGGAAGGTATAGAATTTGGAATTCAAAACTTTAAAATATATATAAAAAGGTTTTTAACATGTAATAGAGAGGGGAAATAAAACATATTTTAAAAACAGAAATATTATCTATAGCAATGATTAAAAAAGAAGTTGAAGTAATAAGAATAGGCCACAAGGAAACAAATCTATCACTCTTTGTAGATGATAAGATGGTATCCTTAAAAAACCTGAAAGACTCAACTAAAAAAAAAACTAATTGAAACAATTAACTTCAGCAGTTGTAGGATATAAAAAAAAATTCAGATGACTCATTAGCATTTCTACATATTGCATACAAATTTATGCATATTACATATAAATCCCAAAAGGAAGAAATAGAAAGCAAATATACATTTAAAATAACTGCTGTCCAAATTAAAGTGTATTTTTCCCTTTGTTTTTTCTTCTTCTTTCTTTGCAACATACCTAATGAGGAAATAGGCTTTACATGACTTCATACACATATATGTGTATATGTACATATGTGCATATATATACATGTATATGTGTGTGCATAAAATTGATAGCGTATTGACTGTTTCCTCAATGGGTGAGACTGGGAGGAGGAAAAGAGTTTAGAACTGGAAATTTAAAAAAAATTGTAACCTTAAAAATAAAAGGAATTAGCTATTTCAGAGCCAAAAAAGGCTTCTGAGGTTCTGGAAACAGATAGGAAAGGGTTGGGTCATAAAGAACAGAGCCAAGAACTGGATGTCCCAGGATCACTGGGAAAAGAAAAAGAAGAGACAGTATTAGCTTGCATCAGAGAAGGGAGATACCCAAGGGAGTCAGCAACTCTAAAGGTATATAGGAACAGAAGGCCAAAGGACATCTCAGGAAAAAGTCTACTTTTTCATGCAATTACCTTCTTTATATGTATCTATCCACAGACTCTACAATACTGAATATAGCTTTCTTAGAGACAGCTATCTGGCACAGCAGATGGAGCACTTGACCTGGATTCAGGACTTCAATCCAGATCTGGCCTCAGATACTTACTAGCTGTATGACCCTGGGCAAGTCATTTAACCTTAAATTTTTCACTGACTTTGTCTGGACTTCTCTGTAATTACCACATTTTCTCTTATGACATTTCACTTGCGTACATGTATTATCTTTGCTACCTTTTTTAAAAATTGATTTGTATTATATACTGTTTTATACTGCCTAGATCTTCCCATGTCTCTTTATTCCTACCTTTTCCAAAATGCCAGTCCTTTAAAAAAATAACATTTAAAGGAAGAAAAAAGATAAAATAATTAAAAATATAATTATTTCAATCAAATTAAAAACATCCAAAAAGCCTAGTGTCATATGCAATGTTCCACACCTAGGAGTCCTTTCTCCTAAAAAAGAGTGTTCCTATTCTACTATAAACTCCTTGAAATCAGGGCTTGGTTCTTCTCTATCTTCCTAATCACCTGGCACATAGTAGGGTCTTAGCACATACAGAATTAAATGCTATTGAACTGACTAAAGTACATGCATTTGATAAAGATTGAGTTGTACATATTATCCCTTTATGGCCTTATAATACATTTGGTGCTGCTTATTGCTCTTTTATGTCCCTAAATTCATTAACAAATGAGAAACACTTATCTTTTATCTCCCATCATTATTGAAATATAATTTCACCAATAAAATCCTTAGGGTAAAATACCATTTCCCACCCTTCTCACCATGAAAATCAGTTATTATGAATTACCTTATTCTCCACTCACACCATGAAACTCTTTTGCTACACTTTCATGCATCTATGTATGTATGTGGGCATATATGTGTGTTTTTGTGTGTATGTGTGTGTATAGAGAATCTGACCTACAGAAATTATTGTAGGCATCTCATGATTTTTCAGGTAACAGATATGTAGGGATAGGGTAGGGATATGTAAGATCAGAAGGGAGTAGAAAAATCTACATCCATTATCATTTCATTAACTACTATTAAACTTTATTAACGGTGATTTTCTGACTATACCTACATACTTATCAGTATTTTACACATTATGCATCTTGCAACTGTTTTAACAAAATTTCAAAAAATGTATATTGTATATGACAAGTTTCGATTGAGGCAAACAATGCTGTTCTTAAACTACATGTAGGCAGCTGATTACACAAGGAATAGATCACTGGGTCTGGAGTCTGAAAAATATGAGTTCAAGTCCACCCTCAAAAACTCACTAGCTGTTTAACCCTGCGCCAATAATTTAACATTAGTTTAGTTTAGTTTCATTTACTGTATGGGAAGAGCAAAAGCACCTACTTTGCAGGGTTATTGTGAGAATCCAGTGAGATGACAATTGTAAAAGTTGTTCAGCACAGTACCTAGCACATAGCATACACGATACCTTCTCCCCTTCCCCCATATTGTACAATATAAAGCAAATTGTTAGATTTATACAAGGGTCTTTTAACCCCATTAACACAAGTTGTTTATATTGCCTTTATTATCATCTTCAGTGACTCTCATTGCCTATTACCTGTCAAAAGAAGCTCAAACTCCTTACCCTGGTAATGAAGACCCTCAACAAACTAGCATAATCTGATGTTTCCACCAGTGTTGTCTATATGCTCTATGCTATAGACAAATAATACTGTTCAACATGGCCCATAAATGTCTTGGCACATTTTCATCCGGACTCCTTTTATCATTCTGTTGCCTATGCCTAGCATGCCGTCTCCTTCTCCCTCTGCTTAGTGAAAGTTATCTGTCCTTTGAAGCACTATTCAAATACCATATTCTCTAGTAAGATTTTCTTGGCTCCTCAGGTCATTAATGTTCTTCCACCATTGACTCTCAGTACTTTGTACGTCTTACAGACATTTGTCATTGTATGTTATATTACAATAATTTCAGTTGGCATCATATGCTGAAGATCTGGTGTCATCTTATCTAAATGTTATTTCTCCCCCAAGGTCTACCACATATTCCCCCCTCACTGGTTTCTTAATAAATGCTTGCTGAATTAAGAAAAATGAATGTTGATTTAAAACAAAAGGAATTCACAAAGTAATGAATGTCATCACGATGACATGTTAACAAAAACTTGAGAGGGGAAGAGAGGGGAAAAAAGAAATCTATTTACAGAAAGAGAAATATTCTGTAGTAGTATTTTTTTCTCTGTGGCAAATTTTAAGCTATGATGATAGTCAAAGAAACATGTGTTCTTAAGTTTCTATGTACTATTATAATAATATATAGTACTTTTAGGAATTGTAGATTAAATGAGACCTAGGTGGCAATTGAGTCCAAACCAAACATAAAAAGAATTTCCACCATAACATACCCAACAATTGGTTGTCCAATTTCTTCTTAAAAACCTCTAAAGAGACAGCACTCATGACCTGTAGAAATAGTCCATTTCACTTTTAAACAGTCCTAATTGTTAGGATATTGTCCTGAAATTAAACCTAAATTGTCTCTTTGCAACTTATGGCTTACTCCTGTTTATTTTCTCTAAGATGATATGGAATTATGCCTAATAAAACTTTCACATAAGGGCCTTTCAAATTTTCGATGGCAGCTATCATGCCCCTTCCATGTCTTTATTTCTCCAGGATACACATGTCCAGTTTTTTTTCAACTGATCATCAAATGCCATAGATATTAGACCCTTCATTATCCTAGTTGTCCTTCTCTGGAGACTATTCACCTTATCGGTGTGCTTCTTAAACTAGAGTAGTATTGTTACCTCACTATTACTCAGAAGTATGCCTCTCTGAATGTAGCCCAATGCTAAATTTGATTTTTGAGATGCCTCATCAAACCAGTGACTTATAATCAACCTACCTTTCCCTAAAACCCCAGATATTTTTTACAACAATTATCTAATTGTGACAATCCTACCTTTTACCTATAAAGTTGATCTTGTTATTACCAAGTGCAAGGTTTTACAGTTATTATATCTAATGAATGTTATCATATTAAATTAAGCTCAGTTTTGTAGTCAGTCAAGATCCTTTGGGATCCATACACCATAATCCATTGTTACCTATCCCTTTCAACATGGTGTCTCTTCAAATTCGTTGAATATACAATCTGTGTCTTTATCGGTCAATGATAAAAATTTAAACAGCAGGGGGCAAACACAGATCCACAAAAATATCACTGGAGACCCTCTGCCATAATGGCATCAAACTGCTAAAAATTACTCTTCAAGTCCAACCATCCTAAAATTTCTTCATCCAACATTATTGTAGTCTGACATGTATCTTTCCACAAGAAAAAATATTAGATACTTTACAAAAAACTTTGGTAAATTGTATGTAAAGTGTATAAAAAACATTCTCCTCATCAACTGGTTTAGTAATCCTTTCAAAAAAGGAAATAGGGTTAATGTGGCATAATCTGTTCTCTTTGTAATAAACACTTTCCTTTATAGATATAAACCAACCATCTTTTTGGTGATTCATTCTAGTAATTTTCCCAGGAATTAAAGTCAATTTCACTGCCCTATACTCTGAAGACTCTGTTTTCTTTCTCCTTTTGAAAACTGAGACATTTCCCATTCTCTAGGTTTGTGGTATTTCTGCATGACCTTTTAAATATTAATGAGAGTGATCCAGTAATCACACCTTCCAATTCTTTTGGCACCTAAGGATATAGCTCATTTGGTCCTGATGATTACAATTCATTAAAGGTTGATAGATACTTTTACTTTCTCCTTACTTTGGGTTTTGACTCCTAACCATTTTTGTCCTGTCATTTTATTTTATAAAGAAAATAGAAACAAAGTAAAAATTAAGTTAGTGCCATATTTATGTTTTTTAATTATATTTTTTCAATCAGAAAAAAAATCTGTCTTCCCTCCCTCCAATCCCCTCTAATTGAGAACAAAGGAAAAACAAAATCCTGTTGCAAACATCCAGTCAAAGAAAACGAATTTTCTCATTGGCTCATAGAAATACACACACACATGTACCCACACAAATGATGTACTCTGAGCCCATCTATCAGGTGAATAGTATGCATTTATCTTCAGGAATTGTGGTTGGTGATATATTAATTATAGTTCTTAATTCTTTGAAAGTTGTTTTACTTTGCTATATTGTTGTCATTGCATAAATTGTTGTCTTGGTTCTGTTTGCTTCACTAATTAAATTTAGAAAGTTAGTATATATGATAAACAAAAGATAGATCCTCATACTTCCAGTCTCTTCCAATACCATTGACTTTCTTTCTATGATATTAAACAGGTGAATGTGAACAAATTAGGTAACCTACTAGATGTGTCTTGTCATTTTGTATTGTAAAAGTCACAGAAGGATTGTTGGCTTCTAATTGTGTCTTGCTTAACACCCTAAAAAATATGCACTATCAGATGAAATTAGTCCTGTGAAGAGGTTCTTAACATGAAGTGCACAGATTAAGGAGTCTATGAAATGATAGGGGAAAAGTACATTTTATCTTTGCTAATCTCCAATCAAAATTTAGTGTTCCTTAAATTATTTAAAACTATTTTCAGAAGCATTCCATAGTCTTCACCAGACTGCTAAATGGATCCATGACACTAAAACAAAACAAAACAAACACCCAAGACATACACTAGTATAAACATGGAAGGACTTCCAGAAAAACAAATAAGAAAATTTTCTTCTCCTTCATAGCACAACCACTATGTCAAAAACAATAAGACATAAGAGATACAACCTGGACATCTGATTTCTGAACATCTGAACTCCCAGATGAGGAAACCCGTCAACCAACGCAAATTAGATTTTTTTCTCCAACTAAAAGATTTAGATATCTGCCTATAACTCTGCAAAGAAACATGTCAAATAGGAGCATCTAGGTGATTCAGTGAATAGAGCATGAGCCCTGGAGTCAGGAAGACCTAAGTTCAAATTCAGCCTCAGATACTTGATAACACTTACTAGCTATATGACCTTGGGCAACTCAACACCAATTGTCTTGCCTTCCCCCCACAAAAATAAAGAAATATGTCAAATAAAGTAATGAAAACAATGACAAAAAAACTAAAAAAAGGTGATGCAATTTTTGACAAAGTTAGCCCTTCAGGAAAATAACAGAGGGTTGCATTGAAGGATCACTACTCTGTGTATAATATGACCGATTCCATTTCTTCATTTTAAGTCAGGTTCCAAATTCTTCACTCATTTCCTACTATGATTAGTTTTCTGCCATAGACTCTCAGAATTTCAGTTTCTCCTCAATATTGGTGCTTTAGACACCTCTGATTCATGGTTTGTTGGTCTGGATATATCAGGAATGGCAGAGCAGTGGAAGGGACATCCCAATGCTGCCTGAAAACAAAGAGAAAGAATCCCTGACAGCCAGAATGAATCCAAGAGGAATTTAATCTTCAAATAGCTGGGGGGGGGGAGCCTAACATAAATTAAAGATAATATAAATCAAAGAAGAGAAATATGACTGACTGAGAGGCTAAATCTGACTTTCGTTTATTACCTTAAAGTAACAAACAATGTAGAAATTACAGTAAATGAAGATTAATACACAAGAAATAAGAGGAAAGGAAAGAATTGATTATAGGAAGGGAATTATAGATAAATCTACAAATAAATTGATAAAAATGAAATAGATAAATTTTAAAAGATTCTGATCAAATGAACCAATATTTCAGAAGTCAGAATTTCCTGGAAGAAAGAAATCCTGAGAAATGTCATTGAGCCTTCTGAAAGAATTTCCAAAATGGTTGAAAATAACAATAAATGAATTAAAAGAGTAAATGAAAGAAACAATAGTATAAATTAGAGCTATCAGTGAAGAAATTGATAAATAAGAGAGCAGAGAATATAGAGTAAATGAAATTATAAAAAATGAAATATTTTGAAATAACAAATATTAATTATTAAGTTATAAGTACATATTTAAAATTACATGTCATAATTATAAAATTATTAAATTTATTATGACATAAATAAATATGTCACAATTATTAAATTATTATTAAAATTTATTTTAAAATTAAGGGCAAATTTAGACAAAAGATGAAGAGGTAAAAAATTAACTGAACAAAATAAAAGAACAGCAATATATGAAGAATATGATCTCTCTAAAAGTCAGTAACACCAAGCTTGAAAATAGAATATAAAGAGATAGCAAGAATTGTAAAAATAAATAAATATAAGGAGCACATAGTGCAGTAAAAAACAAACATGTAAATCCTATAGTTCAGAAAAAGATGAGAGGAAATTGCCTAGAAATAATGGAAACAGGGGTCAAAATAAAACTTGATGTAATCCACAGGACAGTAATCATTAAAACTCCTAAATTAAACTCACCAAACAATCAAATGTTCAATCCAATAAATTTCAATATCAAACAACAAAAATTGTGCAGAATAAGAATGATATTTACACTCCAATAAAACTCAGTCTTAATTATACAAAACTATTTCTCAATTATGAGAAATAAAAGATCTTGGAATATTATCATGAAAAGCAAAGGACACTGATTTTTAATCTCTCTACAATAGGTTTCTCTCATCACCCCATTATGTATTTCTCCATTTATGTGTGTGCCATTGTCTCTAGCATGTTGTGGTTACAGGTGATAGAGATTAACCTGATGACAACAACCAAGTTATCTCAGAAGACCAACCAGTAATAAAGGAGAAAATAGAATCATGTGGTAAGGCAGGGGCTGGGCTAAGGCACAGGAATGCGTCTGCATTTAGGAAGACTTCCTGAAATACCTGTAGCTACTGGATCAGTCACCTGGGTTGTAGAATCTAAAATGAAGATTCTGTTGAGAGAGAAAACAGTCATAAAAAGAAGATCATTCCTCACCCTGAATCCTCTAACAAACTACATGGAAAGCCACTCATTGCAGGGTTAAAAATTTGCCTTTCTAAGGCAAGAAAAGTAAACTTGTAAATGAGTTGAGACTTCTGACCTCATTAGAAGCAACAGTGAGCTAGCAGCTAAGGAATCTCAACATTTATTCTATCATCTTTTGATTTCATGTACTGCCAGGCAATAAAATAAATATGTTTTCCTTTTGGGTCAAACAAAGTTGGAAAAGAGATAAAAATCTTAGTAGGAAATTAGATCAGAAATCTATTTGGATATTTTCCTGGAGTTCCAGGTGAGAGTATAATAAATTAATTTGTGATAAATTTATGAAATATTTTATATTAATTATTTCATACTTTAAACACGAGACTCAACCAAAAGGAACCAGGACCAAGTCATGAGGAAGATGCTTCTGCATTTAAGAAGACTTCCTGAAATATCTGCAGATACTGCATCAGTTGTCTGAGTGTAGTAGGTACCTAACCAATCACTCACTCTCTATATGAAGTTCCCTTACTATACTGCACTTGGAAAAAAATATAACATCATTTGTTCCCAAAAACTATTGAGAATGTTAGGCATGCTCTACTTTTCTTTCAGAATCAGAGGGATAACTTGCCCATCCTTCATTCCAAAGAAGACCAATGACATTATAGGAACATTGCATTGGGTTGTGTGTGAATTCAATTTAAGTGAGGCAGAGTTGCCCAAAATCATCAGGCTCATGCTCTGTTCCAGGATCATCAAAGTCTAGTAGCAAGACAAAAGTCAGACTGACTGGTGATGGCTCAGAATAACAACAGATAACCTTGTTATCTTCCATGTCTGACCAAGTGCTAAACACCTTGCAGAGCCTGATTCAGCCACCTTTGTAAATGAAACCATTTTGTTCCCCATAGGCACTTCCACTGGAGAAAGTCTTTGTATGCTTAAGATAGACATTCCCTAAACTCACTGACAGGTTAAAGGCCTGTTGGTTTCCCTCAAACTGATTTAGCCCATCTGCTGAGGTTTTACTAGGGTGTGGCTGCTGGACATGGTACAGCCTCTTGGAGCCACAGTGAAAGTTAGGTGAAAGGCATATAAGCAGCCCTAAAAAGGGCTTAGCAAGCCCTCACACTGGAGGGGCTAGTCCTCCCTGAAAACCCAACACATCCCAGCAGGAGAACTGGGATATACTTAATAGTAAACAACTATTCCAAAGCCCTGTCCTGATAGGAGAAGGATTTATTCAAATCTATTCTGTATGATGTGTGTGTATGCTTTTATATTTGTGTGTGTTTTCATGCATTAAAGAATATACCATTGTACTTAGTTCCTTAGTAATCTGATTAAAACTGATTTTGTATTAAATTGAGACATAAATGCTAGGCTCTAGAAAGGGTATACCATTCCATATTTTTTTTCTACAATGGACTGTTTCTCTTGAAATAGTTACAACAGGGTATCAGCTGAGGGGAGCTATACAATATCATATCCAGGTTATCAATCCCTCCAACCAGGTTGCAACAGTTTACTATGCCTAGATATTATACTGGCACACATAGAGGCTACTTCCCCTGCGAAGAAGAAAAGGACCAATAGTAATCTTTGCTACAATGTATGCCAGCACAGATTCTAGGCATGCCTATGCATGCTTATTTGTAGTCATTCTAACAAAAACGGATGAAGTCCTTTTAATGTCCCTAAGACCAACCTTAAAAAGTTGTTCTCTACACAAATACTATTCCCTTCCAATGAATGTAATGATGAGTTGCCAACTGACAGCTTATAGCACTATTCTTCTAATTATGTTATTTCTAACAACTTTCACATCTGTTTTTAATTCCTATAAGTGGTTATATACATCGGAATATTCTAAAACTGAGATACTGAATCAAAATAAGCATGCAAAATTCATTGTACAAAAAATACTTTGGCCATAGCTACCCATATATTAGTCTCATTTGACCTAGAATCATAATATCAGGAAAATTGCAATATTCAAAATGGTAACTTGCCATGAACAATCAATTTTACCACATCCGGATTCCTCCAATCCCCTTGAACACCAGGCACACCAAAGTTTAAAATAATAAAATCTTTCATCCATCTCATTTGACAATTTATGTTCATGTATTTTATGATATATTACACTTCCTACTAAATTCTGAAATTTATATACACAGTTAATTGTTATATTATTTGGTAGCATGTTATTGTCAAAATCACTGCTAAAAATTTAAATTCTGTATTTACAAATTATAATTTAAGGTGATTATAAAAACCTCTGCCCCAAAATTATAGACCCTAAACTAAAAGCTTGCTTATTTTGTCTTGCTACCCAAATTTTCACCAGGTGCTTCTGTAGATTAACAAGAATTCTTTTTTTAAAATACCCTGCAAGAGTTAAACTAGCAGTCATTTACACCTCAGTGTTAATTAGCTTAAACAATTGTTCTAAAGGTAAGGGAATTAGGTTTGCAGGGAGAGAAAAGAGAAAGGTGGTTTGACATATGGGTAGGGAATTAATATAGGGAAAGGAGGGTTAATGACAGAGGGTGACAAGCAGGGGAGTAGCCTGTCTCCAGGGGAAAAATGGGGGAAAAGATAAACAAGAAGTGGAAGGAATTCAAGACAGTGTCTCTTACATCACAGTTTTGCCTAAGGACAGATCTGAATACATGATGTTCTTTCATTTTGTTATTCAGTTGTATCTACTCTTTGTGAACCCATCTGGAGTTTTCTTGGCAAAGATACTGGAGTGGTTTGCTATTTCCTTCTCCAGCTCATTTTACAGATGAGGAAACTGAGCCAAACACGGAAGTGACTTGCCCAGGGCCACAGTGTCTGTGGTCAAATTTGAACTCAGGTCTTTCTTATCCCAAAGCCACTATTCCATCCACTGTGCCACCTAGTTGCCCTATCATGCTCTTATATTTTTTTATTGAGTTCCCACTGCAGTCCCTCCCTAAAGAAGCTTACATTCTTCTTCAAATCATCTTTAATCCACATACCAATAAAACACATTATTAACACTATTAGCTTAGGTATCATCAAAAGATAAACTTTTTTCTATGCTGTATTCCTTTTCCTTTCCTGGTCAGAAACAAAATATCACTGTGTCTTTTACTTTTCCTATCACTAAATTATGATACAACCACTAGAAGATGCCCTTTTAATCAAGAAAAAGTTACCTTAGCAACCAAATTAATAACTCAATTAACTTCCTTCACACCTTAATTAATCCCTCATCTACATAGGAATAGCATTTCTACACTTAGCTCTAGCATTTTCAAACCTGCTTTAAGCATATATCTTTCCGAAAATTGATCTTTTTCATCACATCTTTTTCAAAAACATTGAATTTGTAATTTCATTGGTATGGGGAACCCTTCATAGTCTTTTGGCAAGTTGTAGGCTAGGAAAGTTGCCTTGGGTCTATTAAGGGGCTTGCCCAGGTCACAAAACCAGTATTGGTCAGACTTTAGCCCTGATCTTCTTGACCTTTACAGAACTTTCTGAGAATTCTCTGTTCTCCATACCATGCTATCTCTCTTTTTCTTTACAATTTGAACAAAAATACAAAGGAAGTATATAATCTAAAGAATTTGCTTCTGATTCAGACTCTCCTCACTAATAATATGACTTGGCCAAGATATAATTTTCTGAAGTTGATTTTAGAGAGATTTGGACTAAATGAACTTTAACATCCCTTCCAACTCTTAATATCTAAAATCAGAATGTTTTTAAAGTGAGATACTGTTTGTCTCATGGTAGAAACTTTCCAGAAATTAGATTAACTAGCACTCAAAGAAAATTATTTTGGCAATGGTGTAAATCTGAAGTTTATTTGTCATTTTTTAAATGACCTTAGCTCCTTGATCAAGGAATAAAATCATAATTGTTATTTTAAGGAGGGAGTGGCAACTTCTCTCATTTTACAGATAAGACAAATGTCTAGAAATGTTTAAATGGCTTGTGTGAGGCTACTCAGCAATCCAAGGGAAAGGTAGGACCTGGGTTTAGATTTTGTTTTCTAGTCCAACATTGTTTTGGGAATTTTTTGTTGCTTGGTTGGTTTTTAGTACAGACGAGTGATTTAATTGACATGAGGATTTGCCAATGAGGACACTCCCTCTAACAGTACAATTCCCTCACCTCCTCTGCAATTATCAATTTTAGATGACTGCCTGAGGCACTGACAGGTTAAGCTCCTGGACCAGGGTCATAACAGCCAGTATTTGTCAGACAGGACATGAAGCTTAAGATCCCTGACTTCTAGGATATCTCTCTCTCCAAGTCAGCATATTGCCTCTTTCTCTAATGTTCTTTGTATGATACTATTCGATCTAATATTGAATTTCATAAAATGAGCTTTACATTTGTTCCCCTAAATTGGTAGAAAAAATCATCTTAATGACCTTATGCAGACATGAATATGGAATTGAAACAGATTGAACTAGAGGGCTCACTATTAAAAAACTAAAAGGTCCCTTAATGCAAATGCTGACAGCAAAGCCCCACTGGAAATCAGATGATTCTTGTCAGAAGGCTTCTGGCAGCCCAAGAGGCAAGCATCCCATTCTTGTCTCTTTTTGAACTTTGCTTGTAAAACGAACTTTGTATATTCATATGAGAAGTCTACGTACTATACTGTGTAGGGTTTTAACCCTTGGGCTGCCAAATTTCTATTTTCATTCTGTTGACCAAAGGAATGTGTAAAAGATGACTGTTAAAAGCATTTTCTCAGCCTGGGGCTTAATTACTTAGTTGGTTCACATTTGAAAATATTATATTGCATCCAAAGGCAAAATTGATTGAAACTTGCTTCAGAATCACTTATATAATTATGCATAGATTAAATTAGTTAATTACAAATTATCCTAGCTAAAATACATCTGTTGGGTTTTTTTAACCTGAAATAAAAAATGACTTCTTTAAAAGGAGATAAGCAATCTGTGCTTCCCCTCACCAATATAAATTTATAAATGCACTACATTTTGTATTTACCCTAGAAATATTAATAGTTCTGGAATAAAGGGATAAGAACTCAAAATTTTGTGCTGCATTAACAAATACAGATCTTTACAAAGTGCTAGAAAGAGAAAATGGAATAACATTAGTAATATATTACAATGAAGGATATACTTTGGTTTTTTTATGAAACAGTTAATGAGGAAAAAGTTTAATTAGAGGGTACATTTTTAGAATACAGGTGAACACTGAGGAAAGAAGCCAGAACAGGCTATCTAGTATCTAGTCTGTCACTATTATAAGAACAAGGGAGATTGGAAGGGCTGGGATTATTTACAATTGTTTTCTTTTGCAGTTTGGTAGTTAACTCAAAATACCTTCTGACTCTCTTCTGAAACTGACAGGGAGAAGATGGATCATTTCTTCATTCCTATAATACCTCCCCAAATTAGCAGAGATAGCCTGACTCTTAATTAGGGTTCATAAACCTACAAGGTATCCTTAAGTAGGTTTCAGAGAAGCAATGAATTTAGAAAGGAAAAAAATGCATCTTTATTGTCACTAATTTCTGACTGAAAATTAGCATTTCTCTCAATTTCTTAATAATATTATTCTGAAGAGACTCTAGTTCTCACCAGCCAGTCAAAGGAGTTTATTGTGTCATCAAAAAAAAATTCGGAACCCTTGACATAGGAGATAGATAGTGAAAGGAGTAGGAGTAATAGTTAAAGGAGAAGTAAAGTTAGCATTTATATATTTGAAGGTTTGCAAAGCACTTTACAAATATCTCATTTATCTATTCATAATAACCCTTGGATGTAGGTGCCATTATTATCCACATTTTACAGAGAAAATGAGGCAGACAAAGGTTAAGCCCAGAGTCATAAAACTAGTAAGTTTCTAACACATATTTTGAATTTAGGAATATAGGACAACTGGATTTATGGGAGGCCAAAGGATTTGATATATTACAAACCAGATTCCGCCTCTGACATAAACTTTTTGGGTTCACAGGCAACTTTCCAGGATTCTAAGTGCAGAGGAGTTGTCAATATTCATTGGCAGAAGGACTTTCCTTACTAAGAGAAGTACCTTGTAGCAATGAAATCAGAGATCAAGTCCAAAAAAAAAAGTCTAGGCAGACATATGGCAGTAAAATGAAATTAGCTGACAGGTATCAAGCGGAGTGTTTGAGAACTATAAAAGTAACATAGTCTTCAAAAGGAGTGATACAATGAGACACAAGAGGGGAAAATGATTATAAATTGTAGAATTCCATCCAGACATATTAAATGTGAATAAACCTGCATAAATATTTGGAAAAGTAATTTATTCTTTAGTGCTGGCAAGATAAGTCACCAAGGTGTATGTCTAGTTATTTCTCCACAGTCTTGGGTGGAATTAGTTTGAATTGGTTAAAATGACATGATATATCTGAAAAATGCAAAATAACAAAAAATGTTTTAAAATATATAAAATAATATAATGCAGAATAATTTAATATAAATAATAAAGTGTGTTAAATAAGAGAATAAAACAAAATAAAATGAGATAAGTGTGGTATACATTGCAACAGATTCCCATCTTTCATCAAAATGCCAGTTCATTTTTTCCTCAATATGTGCTCTGCTCCTTCTAGAAGTAATATGCTAACACTGGGGAAGAAATGAAGGATGTAGCTAGGTGATGAAATACATCTAGCACTGAACTTGGAATCAGGATGACCTAATTCAAATCTGTCCTCAGGCATTTATTAGCTGCATGATAAGGCATTTAACCTCTGCCTGACTCAGTTTCCTCATCTACAAAATGGGAATAATAGTACCAACAGGGTTGGTGTTAGGATAAAATAAGTTAATATTTGTAAAGTGTTTTATAATCCTTAAAGCGCTACATAAATGATGATGACAATGATGATGATAATGATTGTGGTGGCAGTGGTGGCGGTGATAATGATGATGATGACAACAATGAGCATAGCAGTCAAGTTACAAGAATAATACCCTCCTGTCCAGAGATTTAATATTCTGCCAAGCAAGCTAAGGACAAGTCTCTGTTACTGTACATGTAACAACCATGAGACTTGATTTATATACAGAAGGCATATCTGATTCTATCACCAGCTCATTGAGCCACCTTGGGAAAGTCTCTAAATCACTCAAATGCCTCAGTTTCTCTGCTTACAAAATGGAAGTAGTCCTTTTTGCTATATTTGGCATTTTACTGAGGTCCTTCAAAGATTAATGAGTCACTAAAGCTTTGAGCTGCTCTGATCAAAGGCATTATATAACTACAAAGTATTATTATTATTTACCAGTAACTCCCTTTTATTGGGTCACTAATGAGTGTTGTGGTCAGTAGCAACTTATTAGAGAAAGAATGGAAGACAAGTACTAAGATGTCTGTTCCTCTGGATACTTAGATATAATTCTTGTTAATATTAATTGGAGTTATGCAGACATAATGAAAAGTAAAACTTCCTTCCTGTAGCTTCAGTTTCTGGTTACAGGAGTTTCAGTGGGCCTGACCAATAACCTTTAGTACATTTTAATGTGTACTTGTAGTATCAGTTGAGCTTTTACAAACTCTATATGGAATTATTGTTTCACAAAGCTGAAAAACTGAACTGATCTGTTATATTTATTTCTACATGGTTTGGCTATAGTAGGGGAAAGCTTTCACTTTAAGTTTTCTTTTTAAATATAAGTACTTTTATGTTGTGTTTTTTTTTTATGACCGAGAAATGCTATTGATATATAGATATAATCTGTTTCTAGGGTTACTCCCCACCAAGACTTTGGGATTAAATAAACCAGGTCTAGTCCTCAGGATAGACTTTAAAAGAAGTTGTTATCTTCTCCCAGCTAATTGCACCTACTTGGACTTTTCTCACGGAAAATATTTTATATTCTTAGGTCATTGCCAAATGTGGAAAATAAGGTCCTCAGCTTACATTCAAACACTAAAGCTACCAAGTGTATATTGAGCATAGGACAGCCTTTATTATGACCAAGAGAAAATACAGAATCCATAAAGAATGCACAGGAACCCAAAACCAGATGCAAAACTACTTAAAGCCCATCAGTTCCTCACATAGGAGAACTAAACTTGGGGTTGCTATCAGATAATCCTTTAACATTCCAGTCCATCTTTCCACCAGAGTTCTATATAATACTTCCCAAAACTCATAGTACGACCCAGATTTCAACTGGGAGATCAGCTCATTTTGAATGCTTTAGGTTCAGGGGAGTTTATTTTTTTCTACTATTAACTTTTGTTTATTTTTAGTTATATAATTTATCACCACAAGATTTTGAGTTACAAATTTTCTTCCCAT
>CM053594.1:136629044-136659320 GCA_028646575.1 Pseudocheirus occidentalis | reverse complement strand
TTTTCTTGCATCATTCTCATTTCCCTTCCCAATTTTTCCTCCCCTTCTCTTATTTGGTTTTCAAAATCCTACTTAAGCTGTCCTATGGCTTGTAGGCAGTTTTCATGTTTCTTGGAAGCTTTGGGTGTGGGAGCTCCAACTGTGTTGTCTTCCTCCAGTTCCATGCCTTGATCTCCTTTGTCCCCAAAGAAGGAATCCAAAGTTCAGTTTCCATTCTTACTTTGCTTCCTTTGCCTGCTCATGTTGCCAGTGAATTACTTGATTTTTTTTGAGCTCTGTGGAACTCTGCTTCCAGAGGGGAAAGCTCTATCCCAAATCACTGGGGTTTTCACAGAAGCATGAGCTATTTGGAGGCCTCTTCAGCCCCTAGCTGTGACTTACTGAAAATGCACCTCAGAATCACCATCCAAGACCACAATCCTGATGCACGTAGGTCAAGGCAAGAGCACTTAGCCTCTGAATGGCTGCTTGGACCCCCTGAAATGTGCAGGCTGGGAACTCTGAAGCAGCCACATGGAAGAGGCTGCAGGGCCATCACTTCTGCCTTTTCTGGCTCTGGGAACAGACAGCCAGACCCGCTCCTCATCCTGCCCAAATTTAGCTGAATTCCACTGAACTTTCACTTTGTCCTAAGCCTTTATGGGTTGATAATTCTGGAAACTGCCACAGCTGCCACTGATCCTCTCTCCTGCATGCTTCAGCCATGGCTGGTCCTGGCTGCCCTGGGGCTAAAACCACAAATGGTCTCAGCTCCCAGCATGCTTCTATGACGCCTTCCTGTGTACCTGCTGGGCTGCCTTCATGCTGAGATTTGTTTCTCTGTCACTTTGTGTGTTCTGGAGCTCAAAAATTTGTTTAGAATCATATTTTCTTGGTATTTGAGGTGGTTATGAGGGATATATATATGTATGTATGTATGTATGTATGTATGTAGTTAAAACCTGGACTTTTTGTAGTTTAAGCAAAAACCAGCTTACTGGAAGTGTTTGGTTAACAACAATATGACAGAAATTTATACTCCTTGGGACTTTCATCAACAAGTATCTTCTTTTCTGAGATACATGTGTAGCCAAGACCATCCTCAACATCTTCCTTCTCTGCCACTGCTAAATCCAATGTTTTCTTCTCAGAATTTTTCTGGAATGCCATTCTTGCTCCAATTTATGGAATAACTGTAATTTAAATTAATTTTAAATTTCATAGGTGTACCTTTGGGCATCAAAACCAATTGTCCTTAGCCTATAAGAACAAGATACTTGTGAAACACCATTACAAGGTGACAAAGTTTTCCACATTTAGGCTAAGGTCTACGGTATTGATTATTATTTGCATTTAGAGGAGTAGATTGAGAAAAAATAAACATCCCACATTTATGCTGTAATCTTGTCAAGTTTGTAGGACTTATCAACTAGATCTGACATACCCCCCAATACTCTATTTTATTTATATACACACATACAATACATAAAGACATGCATATGTGTATTGTTTGTGTTTAGAACAAAAATAGTGATAAAACCTCAAATTTAAGGGAAAAAACACAACATAGAAAAGTGTTTCGTGTATTTTCTGTTTTGAGAAGGCATTCAAGAGAAGCTGATAATCAAATAATTTATCTTTTTTAATTTTTTTCTGGATTGTTAATGAGTGTGAATCTATTTTCTATCAAATCCTTCTAGACTTAAATCAAATTTTCCCTCTTAGGAATATTTTAAGAAATCTAGATGAGAAAGAGAATGAGTAAAGATGGCATGTAATCAGGTGGCAACAGGGCTCCAATCTACACAAACTGGCTCATAAGCAGAACCACTTAAGTCTAGGTCACAGATTTCAGATGAGACAAGAAACATTTATTAATATTGAAATGTCATTTACCTTTTATTCCCTCCCCCTTTCATACACACCCCCAATCACTTAATAAGATTTTCTATCAAAATGATAGAGAGAAACATGGAAAGAAGCAAAACTTCTAAAAATGCCTTAGTTGGAAATCTCAAGGGTAAAGGAGATAATATTCATTCTCAGCCTCAGGCAGCTTTCCTAACCAAGGCACATTCCTAAAATCAACAAAGCACTTAACACCTAAAAGCACTTCAGCTGAAATGTTTGTGAAACTAGTCCATTCTTCAGGACCTGAGTAAAATGAATGTTTCATGAGCTTAGCCTGTGAAATATGTAGAAAAGTTTTCCTGAGAATCAGGTGGCTTTAGAGAACAACACTGTAATAATGGCAGCAAAGCAATCGACAAATCCCTTTCTTTATCCTTATATTAAAATGAAAACCTATTTCCTAATCTTATAGAAGTCTAGGGGAAGTGAGGAATTTCTCTTAACTCCTACCATTAAAACTGCATCATTCATTCAAACACTTATTGACATTATGTGCAAGATACAAAGATAAGTAAGACATTGACTGTCCTCAAGGAATTTACCATCTGTGTCCAGAAGATAAAACATATATAGCCATAACTAGAATACAAGGTAGAATGGAACAAGAGCCAAAATAGATATATAAATAAAATATTATGGGAATTCAAAAGGTGAAAGTTTAAGTGTTATATAGTAAAAAAAAAAGTCCCACTTGTGATGTGAGAGGATACAAGGTCAAATCCAGTCTTTGCCATTTATTACCTGTGTGCTCTTGAGGATACAATTTTACTTGCCTAAGACTCAATTTTCTCATCTGTAAAATAAGGAATTTGAACCTCTAAGAGAAGATGAATGCTTAGGTCCCTTCTAGATCTAATGTTTGTTGTAATTCAATCATTTCAGTCACATACAGCTCTCATGACCCCATTCAGGGTTTTCTTAGCAAAGATAATGGAAATGTTTGACATTTCAGCTCATTTTATAGATGAAGAAATTGAGGCAAACAGGGTTACATGACTTGCCCAGAGTCACACATCTAGTAAGAGTCTGAGGCTGGATCTGAACCCCTTAGGATAAGACTACCTGATTCCAAGTCCAATGCTCTCTCCATTGTGCCAACTAACCACCTCAGATCTACTTCTATCATAATACAAATCTGAGTTCAAATCCTAGCTCTACTATTTGCCTCGTTATGCAACCTTGGGAAGACAATGTAACCCAGACTTCAGATTTCTCATCAGTTAATGTGATAGGGTGGGTCTAAATTACTTCTCTAAGCCACCTCCCCCTCTAATTTAAAACTGTGATACTATAGTATCTCTTAAAGTAGAATCTGCTGCCTCCTAAGGAAGCTCATTCTACTTGTAAGTGGAAGAGAGGGGGAAGAGGGAAAGTTTCCCAGAGGGGATGACAGTTTTAATAGTTGTTACTGTTTTGTTTCTAAGACAGCATGGTAGGAGAGAATTCCAGGAGAAGGGAAAAGCAAAGATGAGATGATGGAAATGTATCAAGCAGGATCAGAAAATAGTTCCAAGTACTCAAGTTTGTTTGTAGTAAACAATATGTTAGTAAATGTTTAACAACTAGGTTCTGGTTTGTTGTTGTTGCAGTTTTTTTTTGGGGGGGGGGTGTAGAGATAGTACCCAGAATAAACTTTTAATTTTAACCTGAATTATTGATATTTACTCCATATTTGATAAGTCTATACAACAAAACAACAAATCAAGTCTTGTTTATAGCATTTGACAGTTCCTAAGATGTAAATGATCACTCTGAAAATTTAACAATTGGCTCTCTGTGGAAATTTTGAGTTGACTCCAGTACACCCCAACTTTTACCTTAAAGTGTATGGTATAGTAGGAGGAAAGAGTAGGTGAGAAACGGAATCTCACTATAAAAAAAAACCTGTGTCCCTTGAAGTATTAAAAAGACAGCTAATTTTAATTTGCTTTATCTTTTATTTATTTTTATGCTGGTTGAAACCAATAAGCTATTACTGGTTAACATAAACTTTTTTTCTTCTCAATTTTTTTCCTGTTCATCTGTAAAATGAATTTTAGCAATTCCCTGTTATTTGGGTTTGGGGCCAACTCTTCTTGCACTAGGACCTCAAATATTTATGATAAATATACCTTGTCACATAAAAAACAACAAACTAAAATAATACTCCTCTGAATTCCCAAGACACAAAAATCATTGAAACACTGAATATGTAAATGGATTTTTTTTAATTAGAGAGGTGTCTCTTAACAGTACATAGCATTCTGGTCTCACAGTTGGGAAGACCTTTACCAAGCCTCCTCCCTTTTACACATATTGTCTATGTGACCCAGTGTTGGTCATGTAATATCTCAATACCCCAACAACTCTAAGAATATAAGTTGTAAAACAGTTACAAATTTGTATTAATAGCAGGGATTCTTTGAGGAAGCTCAATTCATCAACACAATTAGTGGTCTAGTGCCCATCCCCATCAAACCCCTCAAATTATAGTCTAAAATATGTATCAAAGAAAATATGACTCCACAGTCATACTGGTGTAGGATATAACTACGGATACAGAAATGGTTTATCACTAAAAATATGTGGTAACCAAAAAAATTAATGATGATATAGCAATATTGGTCATTTTCAATTTGTGTTCCTACATGATATCTTTGAACAGGGATGCTCCAGTATTTGTTTTTGTGACAAATTGATTTGTTTCAAATTTATTTTTTGCCCTTTTCTTGAAGAATACCATTCTTTCTTCCATATACTCTATTTCTCCTTTCTTCTCTTTGAGTAAAATGAAATGTGGAAACCAGTCAGTTGATTTGTTGGAAAAAGATGCTTGAGCTTTTAGGAAGGAAGAAAATAAACAATTTCTAAGCAACTACTATGTCCTAAGCATCTTATAAATATAATCTCATTTCACCCTCACAACAACTCTTAAAAGTAGATGCTATTATTAGTCTCATTTTAAAGCTGTGCGAACTGTGACAAAGAGAGACTGAGTGACTTGCCCAGGGTCTCATAGCTTGGAAGTATCTCAGACCTTCCTAAGTTCAGACTTAGTGCTCTATGGACTGTACCTCCTAGCCAACTCCACATAACTCCACATAATTGATCTTGCATCAGAAAGATTGAGTATTAGAATACATGAAATTGGTAAATGATTGTTAGACCTAGATATGTGGGGGTGGGGGCTCTTTAGACTATCTTCAAGAAAACCATGTAGAATCTTTGGTGGATTATATGAAGGATCCTCTAGTGTAACCTGTTCTTTGACACAAAAATTGCTCTATACAATATCCTCAAAAGGTGGGTAGTTATACACACTCTTCTTTGAGTAATGGTTCAATGATTCAACCAATCACAAAACATTATTAAGTTTCTACTGTGTGTCAGACACTGTGCTAGAAGATGCTAAGAACACAGATAAAAGTAAAACAATTCTTTCTCTTACATTTTTTTTATTCTATTGGGATAGACTAGTGCCCAGGCATGGAGACAAGAGATAGAATGTCATGCCTAGAGAACAAGTAAATCACCGTGTCTCAAAGATAGAGTGTATGAGGCAGAGCAATATATAATCAATTTGGAAAGGTCAGCTGGAGCCAGATTGTGAAGCACTTGAAATACCAATCAAATGATGAGTTTGAGCTTAGCGTGACAGCAAAAGTGAGTCAATGCAATTTTTTGAGCAAGGGAGTGACATGGTCAAACCTGTGATTTAGGAGTATCACTGAAACAGCTATGTACCTGATGGATTAGAAAGGGGAGAAACATGGATCCTAGGTGAAAAAGAGAATGTTCTAGATCCTAACTTTCATCTTGTACTATCTCTAGCTTCCTTCAAGCTCCAGTTTACTTAAGAGACTTATTCTGATCCATCCCCAAAATTGCTAGCATTCTTCCTATTCCCACAGTGCTCCCCTAGAAATTACTTTATATTCTTATCCACTTATCTGTGTTCATGTTGTTCCTCCCAACAGACTTCTTCCCCAAAGAAAGCTTCTTGAGGGTAGAGAGTATTTCATATTTATCTTTGTATCCCTAGAACCAAACAAAGTTCCTGGAACATAGTAGGCATTTTAGGAATGCTTATTTAATGGAGGCAATGAAAGACTAAACTATGGAGTTGTGTGAGTAGAGAGAAGGGGATGAATGCAAGAGACATTAGAAATAGATATGAAAAAGCTTGGCAATGTCACTGAATGTGAGGTAAGTGAAAGTCAAGGATGAGTTGGTTGACTCAGGTGACTGGAAGGATGTGGTGCTTTTGACAGAAATAGGGAAGTTAGGAGGAAGGAAGGGTTTACAATAGGATCAGTTCAGTTTTGCACATGTTGGGTTTGAGATGCCTAAGGAGCACCCAGATGGAGATGCCTACTAGGCAAATTGGGGGTGTAGTACTAGAGCTCAAAAGGGAATAATGAAGACTGAATGTGTAGACATGGGATCTCTCTTCATAGAGTGAACTCTGAAGGAGCTGATCAGGTTATGAATATGGACAGAGAAGATAGAGTCCAGAGGAAACCTTGAAGTATACCTATGCATTTAAACAGGGACCTGACTGATGATCCCACTCCCACCATCCCCCCACTAAAAATGAAGAAAGAAAAAGAAGAGAGTAGTCAGTCAAATAAAGCTAGAACTACTGTTGCATCATGAAATATATAATATCATGAAAACCAAAGGAGAAAAGGATGCAGTGACCAAAAGAATCAAAAGCTACAGAGAAGTCAAAAACCATGAACAAGCCACCAGATTTACCAATGAAAAGGTTGGAATGGAAGATGAGGTAATAACTACAATGAAAACTGTCAGCTTTTTTTTAAAGGAGTTTGGCTAAGAAAGGGAGGAGAGAAATAGGATGACAGCTTGAAAGAATAGGAGTATCAACTGAAAGTTGGTTGCTTTATTTCTGTTTTGTTAAGCATGGAAGAAATCTGAAAATATTTTTTAGAATCCCTCAGAAAGATTGAACTAAGAAGAAACTGAAAAGTATGGAGGGAATGTTCAAAGAGCTGTAGCAGGTCTTTTATTTTATTTATTTATTTTGTTGACTCAACTTTTGCAATCCTATGCGTAAGCAGGTGGGTGGCTGTGGCAAAATGAGAGCAATATCTTTCAGGTGCTCTTGAGGTTTTCCCCCTCTGCTGTATTCAATTCATTACCTCATTAATCTTCTCACATTAGATTCAAAGGCAAGCAAGCAGTATAATCTAGAGTTATCTCATAAATTCCTACAAATACACAAACTGTGATACAAATTCATTATTGACCTTGAAACCCTCACTCCAGTTTATAAGACCCAGAGAAACCTCTTTTCTTATAAGTATTCTCTCCTAGTCTCAAACTTAAATCTCATGTGCAACATGTTCTAGATACTGTATTTCAGGAAGGCAGTCTATGACCCTATTAACTTTGGGCACAGATTCTAAACTGTTTTGTCTTCCAAGAAACTTTGCATCGACACCTTTGGCTCAAATCAGCATTTTCTGAAATGTAATTTGTATTTTTGTTAAAGAGCAATAATCAAGCATAATCAGAAAAGACTGGACACAAGAGGCCTTACTTGTTAAACCAAGTTAAAGATGAGGGTTTGAGAAGTTATTTTAAAGGTCAAGGTATGAAGCGCCTTGCAAGCTCATCCTTTGTCATTAGCATAATTCTACATCACATAGTTTGTCAAGAGGTGAAAGAGACCTTAGAAAGCATCTAGTACAACTCATTCATGTTATAAATGAGGAAAATAATTCACAGAATGGTTAAATTCATAGCCCAACATCCCACATGAAGTTGTTGGGCAGACATAGTTGGGATTTGAACTAAGGGCAGCTGTCTCCAAAAGCATCATTTTCCCCTTGTACCACAGTTCCTCCTTGCTTGTCTGGAAGGTTAATAAGCTACATTGGCTGCCCACTACCAGCTTCCAAGGGCTGCTCTACGTAGCTCTCAACTTGAAGTCAAAAGCTCATATGTCCTTTATTTAGACCATTAATTAATAAAGTCATCAGAATTAGCTGTAATTCCTAGGATAGAAAAAAAGGAAAAATATTCCATGCTTCAATATGAATTTTTAAAAAAATGTTTAAAATGATATAAAAAATAAAACTTTAGACAAAATTAAAGTTTAATTTCTTTTCCTGAAAATATCATCTGTTCTGTATAGGCAAACTATTGAAGATTTCCAGGAAAAAAATTATCTACCTGTCCCAAAGTTTTATGAAAGTGCTCATCAAATGTGACAGAGCAGTGATTACACATTAAAATGTGACAGTACGAGACATTCTATTTCCAGAGTAGAGGTAGTATTGTGATAAATTATTTTAGGTAGCAGACTATTTCTTTTTTTTAAATTCTAGTTAACTATAGAAGCCAAACTCAATATTTCTCCTCAGCCTTGCCAATGTGTATGTGTCAGGTATTCTGAAATGCTTGAGTATGTAAAGGAACAGAGAAAGATTAGAAAATTATGATAAAGAGCAGACTTTAAAAAAAACTAGAAACATACATGGAAATTTAAATTTGGTCAAAATCTGTTCCCATTCACAGATCCTAAGTGACCATTTAGTCCAGATAGAAATGGGGGCCACTAAACCATACATCACAATCCATGGGGGCCACTAAACCATACATCACAATCCCTAGGGGCCACATATTGACTTAGAAAATCACATATTAACATCTAGCTCAGGGGTATAGAATCTGTGGCCTCAAGGCCACAGGTGGTTACCCACCCCTGAACCTAGCTTCTATTTTTAAACTTTATTTTGATAAATATTTCTTAATTATATTTTAATCTGGTTGAAGTCACTTGGAAGTATTATAGATAGACAGTGTTTGATACCTCTGACCCAGTCCCATCTCCTTGTTTTACAAATTTAAAACAAAGAAGAAACTGAAGCTCCAAGAGCCTCTGTGAGTTGTTGAGACCAAACAGTAAGGGAGCAGAGTCCAGACTTAAAACCCAAGTCTTAATCCAGTGCTCTTTTTCCTACACTTCTCCTAGATTATCATTAGTGCAATTTTGAAAAGAGCAGCAAATAATAATAACAATCCTAGATTCAAAATATGAAGGATACCTCACATACAGAATTTAATAATCAATGTTTGCTGAATGATGCTGTTAGGTACTATCTGGGATATGAAAAAGACACATTCCTATTCAGTTACATGTGCCTAGTTTGGATGATTTTTATCTTTCTAAAAGTAAACCTTTCTTAGAAAACAAGTACTTTTGTTCCTTAAAAATATTTGCTGATAACTCTCACTAAAAAAAAAGAAGAAAAATGGAAGGAATAATCAGTCGTTTTGAAAATCTTGAAATTATTTATTTTAAATCACCTTTGGAGCCAAGAGATACAAGACACAGTTATCTACTTTGAGTAATTTATTGTTCAAAATGGTGCAACACTGGATAATATATAAAACCAACCAAATTGAACTTCAAATAGATGGCCTATCATAGCATTGCTGAACTGACTACTGATTTGCACCTGCTCACTAAAAGAAAGTGGTGATGAAAGTAAGTACATAAAAGCCACTTTGTTCAAGAGAAAAATACATATCTCTAGGTATATTCACATATTCCACCTAATTTCATACTTGATTCTATTGTAGCTTGAAATTTTAGTGGATATGACCATTTATCTAAAAGTACCAATTGTAACCTGGTATACCCACTTGCTGAAATACACACACACACACACACACACACACACACACACATACACACACACACACATACACACACACGCACGCACACACACACACACACACACACACATACTTGCTCACTTACTCACTCACATAAATATGGATGAGAGTTTCTTTTTCCCAGATCTTAGAGGATTTAGTGTTTTAAATTATAGCTTTTTTGGTATTACTTTTGTTGTACTTTTTAAAAATCTTCTTCCCTATCCTAGCGAGGTATTTTTTTTTTCTCATTCAAGAATCAGGTTTCAAGTTTGACTTGGAGTCTAACATATTAGTATATTTTAAATCATGTGTGCTGCCAAATATGGGGTAGATTTAAAGAATTTAGCAAAATAGGGCAAGTTGCCAATGAATGCTAAAAGTAACTTCATATAATGCCTTCTTGAGTTCTCCAAAGGTTAGACTGGTGTTTACTCCATCACTCCCATAAACCCAACATTCTTTTGCAAACTAGACAAAAATTAAAAATAATTTCACATTGGCCTCAGATAGTATACCATACACATGTATCATTCAAAAAATAACTCAGTTTAAAGTTCAGCTTCCTAATTGAATAAAGTAAATGGATGGATTGTTTACAATTAAAATTCAGAGGAAAACATAATTATCTGCAACTGATTAGGAACAGGCATATAGCTTACAGTAAATATTAGGAAAAGTCAAGGAAAATACTTCCTTTTGGTAGCTAGAAAGAAAAATGAAATTATTTTATTTCAAATTCAATATTTATTTGGAAAACAATGCTTCACTGTCTCCTTGATATTCTTCTTTATGACTAAACTTGTAAACATTCTGCACTTAATTGACTTGTTTTATTTGATTGGTAAATTCTCAAACCTAACTCATTTCCTAACATCTTTCACACAAGTTTCCCAACATTGTTGCAAGATATAGAAAGTAAACAAATGTATTTTGAAAGTGGCTATGTATATTTAGTCAGTTATACTGCCTGATCCACTCAGTATTTCAATTTGCTTTAAAAATTGGGCTTTTGATAGAAGTTAAAAATAGATTCCCTGCCCCATTCTAACCCCAAGACCACTTTGGCTCATCTAGTACTATTTTGCTCCATTATATTATTACCACACCATTCAGTCAACCAATCAGCAAGCATTTATTAAGTACCAACTATGTACCAGATACTGGAGTAGGCAATGTGATTTCAAAGACAGAATGAAACAGACCCTGCCTTCAATGAATTCAAGGATCATCTTCTGTACCTTTCTTACTGCAATAATAACTGTCAGCTTGAGATTTTGATATGTGATTGCTAGAGCCATTGGGTATTTCTTGGCTGGTGGGGGAGGGAGCAAAAGGCAGTTTGACTATAAGCAGTCACACTGGAAGAATGATTGATTTGAACCTCACCAATGATGGAAGACATTCAAGGAGTGAGAGGAGGAGTTGGGTGAGAGAATTTCCACCCTGACAGATTTTGGCAATGGTAGTTATTAAGGACAGTGGGAAAAAGCTTTCAAACTACCACTACTACACCATGGAAAAAAGATCTATTCAGCCTATGATAGCTATAGCTCTAATGAACAGATGATTTTGTTCCTTAGGTGCTCATCTGAGATAGAATATGTCTATTTCATGCCTTCTCCCCAGTGTGATTTTTGTCCTGCATTAGCTATAACTTCTCCATGGAGTTGCTACTCAAAGTGCAGAGGTGTCTCCATATGATTTATATTTCATATTTAAAAGTTTTCATTTCTAGGTTTGAAAGTGATTTTCACCATCACAATAGCAGCAGAAGACAAATCACAGTTCCTAATTCCTAGTAGTTGAGTAGTTCCAGAGCAAAAGGAGTTTGTGACCCAGTTAGAACTTAATACTTCTAACTCCCGGATGGATGTGTCAAATAGTAGGCATTACCACCTCTCATTCAAAGATTTTTAAGCTTAAAGCACTCTCTAAATACAAGTTGTTGTTGTTGTTGTTGTTGTTAACAATGAAGCATTTAAAGCACTTATATGCCTCACACACTGCTAAGCACCAGGGAAACACAGATGTCAAGATAATCCCTGAGATGGAAGAGTTTATATTCTAGATGGAAACCACCTAAGAAAGAATAGTGGCCAAGAATGAGGGTGGAATCAGAGGAGAGAAGAATAAAGCACCACCCTTTCTAGGAGTGATAGAAACATTCATTAGATGGTGTTTCCAAAACTGGAAAACTCTTTGAGGTAGGGGATGGAGAAGGAAGATGGATAGCATCTGGTAGGTAGATGGTTAGAAAATAAGGTAAGGCATGACTGGGGCCATTCTAAAATATTGAAACCTGATTAGTATTCACAAACAGACCACCAGTACCCCAAGGCAGGAGTTATGGAAATGAAAGGCCAAGGTCTTCAAAGCATGGTTTCTATAGGATCAAGGAGGGAAAGCAACTTGTATGATGTTGGGAAGAGAGGCCTAATCTGTCTTCCTGTGTCTATGACCTTCTGAGCGGTGAAGACTAGTTTTTTTGGGTTTTTTTTTTCTTGTTCAGAACACTTGATTGAAGGAGTCAAAGTAAAGGAAATTTCCATGTCAGGAAATTCAAATAGAACAAAGAAAGAAAATGTCTTCTTTACTATTTTCTTATGATATATGCTCTCCCTTCCTCACCTTGTATTAATGATCCCATTCCTTTCACCTAAATCTAAAGTAAATATATTAAATAAAATTAATCTTCTCCCCCAAAAATGATAGGAACATAAAATGTGTTATAAAACAATTCTACTGGAAAAAAAACTTCCTCATCCCTTGTATTCATCATTCATTCTGAAAACATTCTGAAAATGCATTAGAAAAGTCTTTGATTTAATGAGAGTAGATAAAGTACTTATGGACAAGGAAGAATGGAAAAAGCAAAACTACAGGGTAGAATTATGGGGTAAAAAGAATAAACAGTCTTGAGTCTCTCTCAATCCCTGAACACGGCAAAAATAGTATTGGAAAAGAATTGAGAAATTTGGGTTTGAGTCCCAGCTGTGTAACTTATTAGCTATATGTACCATTGGACAATTAAACTTTAAACTACCATAAAAATATGAAAATTTGAGGTTAATAAAGTAGCAAACAGAATAATGAATGAGAACTTAGAAGACCAAGACTCTCTGCCAATTATTATTGGTAAAATTTTGAAGAAATCACTTTTACTCTCTGGGCCTCAGTACCCTCATCTATAGAAGGAGCAAGCCAGCCTTCAATGATGATATTCTATGATTCTGTGGTTGTAGATAGGATTGGATAGGTTATGGGTTTAATTATGTCAGTCAGTCAACAAACATCTTCTAAGATGTTCTATGTTCTAGGAACTGTGTTAAGTACTTAGAATTCTAAGAAAGGCAAAAAAAAAGGCAGTCCCTTCCCTCATGGATAATACATTCTAAGGAGAGAGACAGCATATAAATAATTATGTGTGCTGGAAATATATGCAGAGTAGATGAAGATAATCTGAAAGGGGAAGGCATTAAAAACAAATATTCCTATTAATGAGGTGACCCCGTACTTCTTACAATTATGAACTCCATATAGCCATATTCTTTGAGGCCCTTGGAAAACAAATTAAGCAGATGCTTTCTTTCTTCTATATGGAAATTTATTATCTTAGAATATTACATTAGACATAAACCAGCAATTCTCAGGAACAGCAAATGGAGAAAAGCTGTCTTAAAAGTCAAGAACAATATCTGTGGCCAAAGCAACTCATGTGCACCAAGAACTCAAGAAGTTGTGTTTGGCAAGGTAATCCCCTAAATGACAACTTCATATAAACTAGAATATTGTAATATGGCATTCATGCAAATAAGGCCAAATAGTCTTGGGTTTCATAATTCTATCCAAGCAAGTTAGGCTGGTTTCAGGTTTTGCCACAGATATTGCATAATATTTTGCATAATAACGTCCTTACACAAAATCAAACCAGATGATGTAAAAAATGAATCTGGTAGGGCTAAGCATCGATGCTGATTTATTTTAATTCTTAGATAAAGGTATAGATAAAGTGATTTGGATTAATTCTGTTAAGAACACAGCCCAAAGAAACATAGAAAAGGGAATCCCAGTGAAATTGCGAATCTTGTGTTTCTTGGAAAGAGGCATTGTTTGCTAATAAAATCAATAGACAGTTTATAGGTTTGACAAGTCAACATGTTATGAGGACCTCAAAAAAGAAATCATTTTATGGTTTTTAATGCTGACCTGCTCCATTGAAGATCTGCCAAGAAGAATTATATTTGCCTGAGCATCCCTTTCAAACTGCTCAATATAAGGAGGAATCATTTCATTTTCAACATCTTTGTGGAACTCACAATTCTTACTGGTGCTCTCAGGCCTTTCAGAGTTCAGAATGTCTTCCTTCATGACACCACCTACGTAAAAAAAGAAAAGAAGTCCACATGATTATCCACTTACCTCCGTGAGCTTTCAAATGGATTAAGAAACAACAAAAGTCAACATATGCTCTCTGTTATCTTCAAATGACCCAAGTTCAATTTCCTATAATCAATAATTCAGCAAATGGCTTTACAATTCAACATGCACTTTAAACTAGAACTATCTCCAGAGTAAGTTTTTAGCTAAAAAGGTTTATCTTGAAAAATAAAAGGGTTTAGCAAGGTTAGCTGAAAAGGAGTAGGAGAGAGTAGGAGAGTCAATCCTATTAATCTTGGAAAAGCTTGAAAACTAAGCAAAGTACAAGCAAGCATTAAAAACTCATTCTTGTTTACCAGAGGTAGCTTAAAGTGTGAATTCAATGTTTTTCCACTTTAATATTGCATGCTGTTTACCAGGATAGCTCCCCATTTACCTGCTATGTTGCTGAAACCAGCTTGAGAGATAAATAGGTGTGGTAGAAGATGGAGCTTCTTTGGCCCATTTTCCCATATTAGAATCACTAAGACCTGACAGCTACCAGACTATCCCCCATACAGCAGCACTTTATTTTGGCTGCCTCATTTATTTGCATAGAAATGTCTGTGTTTATATAAATGATGTGTTTGCTTTACCTTGGACAAGACTGCTCTTTCTTGATCATTTACAAACAGCACCATCTATAAAAAAGTGCCTATTCATCTATCCAAATGTACACAGCAAATATGAAACAATCCTCTGTCCCATTTTCTAAGAGAAACTAGAGAATGAAAAATGAAAAGATGGAATTTCTTGTGTATGTTGTTCATGCTGTTAATGCTGGAATTTCAGTGCACTCTACTTAACGTGGTGACTTTTGCCATTCCAAAAAATGATCCTAATCCGTCTTCACAATTTAATAATGAGGAAACTGAGGATATTGTTAAAAGAGGGGTATAACCCAGATTTCCTGTATTCCAGGCCAGTGCCATCCCTTCCATTACATGATCCTGGCTCCCTTATGAAAAAAAAAGTTCAGACTGGAAGATCTGTAGCTTATCTAGCCCATGTCCCTCATTTTACATATGAGAAAACTTCACCTCTTCAAAATTTCCCTTTTATTTTCAAGGGCACCACCATCCTCCAAATCAACCCATGTTCAAAATCTAGGCCTCATCCTTGACCTGTCTCTCCTACTCACTGCACATCTACAATCTGATATCATGTCTTATCATTTTAGCTTCACAATGTCTCTTATATATACCTCCCTTATATATACCTCAACATATCATGCCTGGATCTGTAGTTTGCTGGGTCTCCCTGCCTCTAGTCTATCCTCCTCACTCCAGTCTATCCTCTTCTTAGCTATCAAAGTGATCTTCCTAGTCTTCTTGGTCTACACCCTACTCAGGTACCAAAGTGATCTTTCATGTCACCTTTCCTGCTCAATAATCTCCCAATGGTTCCAGAACAAATATAAAAATCATCTTTCTGGTTTTTAAAGCATTTTACAACCTGGCTGCTTCTTCTCTTTGTTTTCCTAAACTTTATTCCCCTCAACAAACTCTCTACTCCAGCAATACTGGCTTTCTTGCTGTTCCTCAAAGAGGGCACTCCATATCCCAGTTTCATTCTTTCTCACTGGCTCTCCGTCATTTCTCAAATCTCCCTGACCACCAACTGTGGCTTCCTTCAAGACTCTACTCAAGTTTCTTCTTCTGCATGAGGCCTTTTCCTTTGTGATTGTGACCCATTTACACTGTAAATATCATCTGTGTTAATAGTCATTTACATATTGTCTCCCTCATTGGAATGTGAACTCTTTTAGGGAAGTGACCATGCTTACTGCTCAGCATAGTACATATCCAGCTTAATAAAAATTGTGCTGAAGTGCCTATCAATATTTCTTATATAAATGTAATAGATTAAAAACTAGCCTTTAAAAGATATAAAAATAATTTAAAAGGAAAGCTAACTCTGAGCCACTGCCATAGCCTAATTGTTATACTTTGTTAGATCTGTGCTCTTATAAATGTATCATATTAATAGAATTAATATTCCATTTCACAAGTTTCTGAATTCCATACAATATTATTAAATGGATTGGAAACTGGTTGTATGACCAGAAGTGAAGACATTAGTGATTCAATGTCAATATGGATGGGGTTCTCTGAACAGATGCCCAAGGGATATGAGCTGGATTCTGTGCTTATCAGCGTCTTAGATAAAGTGGCCATTAGAATGTTTATTCACATATAAAACAAAGATGGACAGCTGACTTTTTGTATGAGTTTCTAGAAATCAAATGAATTAACTACAGAACAGTCTAGAACATTGAAGTGTTCTAGAAATGAAGTATGATGGGGATAAAAGTCGTACTAGGTTCAAAAGGTCAATTTCACAAATATGAACTAGGGTAGGCATGAAAGACAGCAATACTTTTGAAGGAAAGATGGAGAATTAACTGTAATTAATATCACAGCTAAGCAATCTAGTAGAATCTTAGGCTAGAGTAAGAGAGAGGCAGATTGTATTCTGCGACAATAATATTTATTTAAGATGTAGTATTGTGTTCAGCTCTGTGCATCGAGTCTTAGGACGGACATTACTAACATTCCTAATACTTGTAAAGGTCTAATTGTAGCAAGGACTGATTCAAAAAGTTCCAGATCATTGATGGCTCTAAGAAATAATATAAATTAACTACTGCCAAGTGTGATGTAGGGGAAATTCCTATGTATGTATGAGTTTAAGTACATCACCTCTCAAGTTCCAACTGTTTAAGTGTCTGTGTTTTGCTCTAAAGGGTACAGGATTTTAGTCAGTTGTAGAAACTTGTTCAATAATGATTAAATAATGATTCACATTTTTCTTCTTTAATCTTCAGTTCTGATGTGAAATATTTTGAAGGATTTTGCTTTTAAAATGGAAAGAAAATGAGATTTAAAGATGTTACTGGAATAGCTAAAATATGTCATCAATGGATGTTTCTGCAACAAGTACAGATAATTGAGTAAAATCATACAGCTCAATTTTTCTCACATGATAAAAGATGTTGAAAACAAGTGGGTATGTACCTTGGGGATCCTCTTTGTTATCTTCATCTAGAAGCTTCATTAATTTATCATATAGAAGTTTCCCATCCATCTGCTCCAGAACTTAAAAAAAAAGGATTGTTGTCAAATATTCCCTCTGTATATGGCTCAAAATTGTAGCTATATAAATCGTAATTCCAAACAATTAGTAATCAATCACTTATTTATCCTGAGAATTATGATTCACACAACCTCAAAATTACAACTCTCAATTTTCTGTCATGTCATTAGCTTTCCTAAATCAAAGACAGCATAAGAAGGATTTTAAAAGTTTTCTAGAATGGCATGCTTAGTATTCTAATCATTTATTCTTCCACGATAAACAGGATTCTATCGTTAGTAAATTGAGATACAGAGATGACAGATAGGTAGACACACAGACACACAGACAGACACAGACAGACAGATAGACAGACAGACAGACAGACAGACAGATAGATAGATAGATAGATAGATAGAAAAATTCATTTCACATTAAACACATGTCAGTTGCAATTTCTCCAATAATGAAACAGAACATGATGGATTGAATAAAAACAGCAGAAGGCACAGAAGATAAAGCATTGGACCTAGAATCAGGAGAGCCTGAATTCAAATCAAGGCTCAGGCATTAATAAGGCAAAGTCACCTAATCTATCTACCTCAGTTTCCTCATTGGTAGAATAAGGAAAATAAGAGCACAAGTTTGTTATATTAAATGAGATAATCTCTGTAAAGTACTTTGCAAACCTTAAAGTACTATATAAATGCTAAATATTCATAAAATGGCTTTATGAATATTCTAGTCTGTTTTCCCGTTAACTATCATATAGACAATTATTTCATTTTATACATATATATATATGACATTTTATATCAGGCATAAAAAAGCCATGTAAATACAGGAATCTCTTCATCATTTTGTTCTCATCTAATTCAGCAAATTACTGAATGAAATTACCTTGGGACAAATCATTATCCTGTTATTCACATGTATGTATATGTGCATATATATATATGTAAATGTACAAGTGTATACACAAACATTTAAATATGTGTGTATGTGCACATATATAGTAATTCATGGGACTGTTGCAGAGATGAATAAAGTAACTTTTTGATAATTTAATAGGAGTATTGGTATATAAATTCATCTTTTGTAGTCTTACTGAAAGCATCTTTGAAATTGCTTTTAAAATGTATTCTCATTTTCATCTCAAATGGAATTCATATAGAAATGTTCCTAGGATAGGTCACTATTCTGCTAGTTTATTGCACGGATAGGTGAAATGGGTCCTTTTTTTGAGAAAATAAAAGTCCTGGGATATAAATTCATCCTCTGTAGGCTCACAGAAAGGATCTGGGGAACAACTACTATGGCATACAAGATGATGGGGATCTTATATCCCTCATCCCGTTGCTATGTAGTTTTAAGGTCTTCATCATGATCTCAATTTTTGAATTTTTTTTTATTTTACAGAGCTTTGTGATTAAAAACATTTGCTATGGTGTTATCATACTATTAAAATATTGTTTAAAAAATTTTATGGATCAGTGCTATGTCTGAACAATTGTAGGCCACAGTTTTATCTGTGATTAAATTCCAAAAGATATTTTGAGGGCTGTATTTTTAGTGAAAGGATTTGTTGTTTTATATTCTATGAAAGATAGTGAGTTTCTAATACATATATAATTCCTGAAGCCAGATGGGCCCTGCTAGCTGGGTGAGGCCTACTAGGTATGCAATAGATTGTTGGATTCATACCATCATAATCAAAAAAACTATAAAATTTGAGTCTGTGTACTCAAAATCATTTGAGTTATCAGCACTACTTTTGACATCTGTTTTGTAAATAGGTAAAATTTTGGAGTTTATATTAAGTGAAGATTTCATATGACCTAAGGTTTTTTAATTTTTTCTTCTTCAGATTTTAACCTGGTCCTTGTAATGATAAGTGAACACTAAGGCTCACATATTAAATGAATCAAAGACATAATCCCAAGAAATCAAAAATCCTCAAGAAAATACCTGAATCTAAACTCATTGTATACCTCGCCTTTATTATGATGGTCACTGGGTCACACTAGCACAATTGAAATTTTAACTACAGCTTCTAAAACAAAATTTTCCTGACTAATATGGCAGTTCAGGATTAGACTTTGATAAAAAGTCAACTAGTAGTGTTGCAAAAACTCACACACAAAAATATTTCTCTGCAAAAGGGCCATTATTTTACTCAAATAATTGTTTCAATTGTTTGCACATAAAATAATTGATTTTAGTAGGAAATGTTTAGAGAATAATGTTTCTTCTCTAGAATTAGACAAGTACTGAACTTCAGAGATTCTGAAGCATGATTGAGAGAAGGATTCAGCTGAATTTAGCTGTACTCTATTGCCCATCACCTTGCAAAAGGACTAGAGAATTTCCCTAGAAAGAAAGGAGGGTGTAACTATAAAGTTAGCACCTGGTAATTTACAATGAACTTGAACGTTTTTATGTGATCAACACCTTTTTCCTCTCCAGTGGGTTGGAATTCCTAATGTCCACTGGGGGCTCCTTTCAGTCAACCACCTGCTCCATTTAACATAAGGCCTGAAATAAATCACAGAATCTTAGAGCTGAAAGGGATTTTAGTGGTTCTAGTCTTACCCCTATTTTGTCAATATGCTTTTAAGGTACAGAATTTCTACTCATTTAAAATTCTCATTTTGTATGTAATTTTTACTTCCACTGAAAAATTTCCTGTTTTGTATATTTTTCTGCAATAATTCATTCTCTGTATCTTTAAAGTTTTATTGTTGATTTCTTTTGTTGGTCTTTTTTAAATATCACAGTAATTTGGTAATTTCCTTATACAGTCACTCTCTCCCTATAGAAACTACCTTTTTATGTAAAAAGAACTATAAAGTAAAACCTATCTATGCAGAAATAATGCTTAAAGTGTATGCATTTTTCACTATATATATAATGAAATATATATAGCCCAATGTCACACAGCTAGTAAGTGTTAAGTGTCTGAGATTGGATTTGAACTCAGGACTTCCTGACTCCAGGATCAGTGCTCTATTTACTGCACCACCTAGTTGCTCCTATCCTTCTCTTTTATTAGAGCCATCTATCATGTGATTATTTTCTTTGCCGATTTCGTGTTTTCCAAGTAATCATCATATCATATGTAAATAGAATACATCTCTTGTTTTATGTGTATATACACACATATTCGTGTGTGTATTTGTATATTCATGCATATGTGTGTGTATGAGAGAGAGAGAGAAGAAGAGAGAGAGAGAGAGGGAGAGAGAGAGAGAGACAGAGAGACAGAGAGACAGAGAAAGAGAGAGAGAATTATTGTTTTCAGGGGAATTTCCTTACTTTAACCTCTATACCTGATGGGAAAGCTTGCATTTTTTTTCTGATGTACATAATGCTAGTTTTTAGTTTTACACATGCACACATACACACACACACACACATTCTTCCTCTTTTGATAACATTAAAAAGATTCTACTAGGACTATGATTTTTAGCTTTTTTTAAACACAAATGTGTACTACATTTTAGCAAAGATATTTTCTAAATCCATTAATAGAATCATGTAATTTATTGTTTTTGTTGTTTATATTATTAGGTGAATTATTTCCCATATTGTTGAGATAATTTTACACCCCCAGCATAAATTCAACATGCTTATAATGAATAACATTTTAGATCTGTTATGGTAGCCTTTTTTCATTAAATTTTATTTAAAACATTTCCACTAACATGCATTAGTAAAATCCCTTCCTAGATAGAGCATCAAGCTAGGCCACATAATTGAATATCATACATATAAATATGAATTATTTTCCTTCACAGGTTAAAAAAATCTTATGACTATAACATCTGTCATTTGATATTTAAGTTCTGAAGCTTGATTACTACATTTCTTGGTGAGCTGTACTTTGTTAATCTCTTTGTTAATGCTCTCTGGAAACTACCAACCTGCTCTTTGCTTTATACTATTTTTGAGGAAATTTTTCTTATGATATCCTGAAGTATCATGTTCAGATGTTGTACTTTATAATTCTTTTAACTGAGAAATTTTGATCCATTTTATGTAACTGATGTGTTCTTCCAAAACATTTTTTTAAATTTTGTAATATCAAATTACTTCCATTTCTGTCTCCAGAACTCAAGATCTTTTATTCTCTTGTTCAGAACCTCTTTGATTTGAAACATAAGGTCAGTTAAATGTTCTAAATAATCATTTCACTTGATTCCATTTTACTTTTCTTTCATAGTTCTGATTTTCTTTCTCTTCTCCATCCTAATTCCTTCTTTTATGTTTTCTCCTAAAACATTCTGGAATGTTTTGACATTGCTCAGACATTTCTGAGGGTACCATAAAATTTATTGTCTTGATTTCTTTTTCACTGGAAATCATTTGTTTGTTCTCCTTCTTTACATAATATATTCACTGTTTCTGAAAATTATTTGCTCATTTTCCTTTCTCTATGTACCTTATTGGTCTATTTGAGTAGGTGCTTGCTCGCTCTATTTTTCTTCCCTTCTTTTCCAGATATCATTGCACTAGGTTCTACACTTTCAGATTCTTCCTCCATTGACTGTCACACATTTTCTATTGACAAATCCACCAAACCTGAATAACTTAAATTACCTATTACATTAAGGAGTGGGAGTGGGGTGTCTTATTTGATTTTTGTCTTCAGGAAATTGCAGAGGAAAATGAACTCAGATCAGTTTATGTCCCTTCCATTTTATTCATTATTAGAATCTCTTCTACTCCGTATTGTATAACATTTTAACAATGTTTTTCTTGCTTCTCACTCATCCACAGTTGCTTATTTAGCCCTTTCCTGGGGTTACATTTCTTCTAGGGAAAGATCACTTGCATTAGGTCACTGCTAAAAAGAAACATCAAGAAAACAGGATGGATGCCATAAAAAACAAAACTCAAAACCTGGATTGGAGGGCTCATCAGGCAGTAGGCCACACTATTCACAGTTATAGAAGTGTGTCAGCCAGGAAAACTTTGCCCTTTTTCTCAATAGTAATTACATCATGGGAAAGTGTTGCTTCATTTTTGTAATGTTTTATTAATATATTTGGTTTATATCTTATTTTTATTTTTGAGGTAATGAGAGTGGAAGCTAGAATATGACACAACTTCTTATTCTACCATTTTACCACAAATCTAACACTTTCATTTTATAAATGAAAAGCTAGGGCTTAGAGAATTGAAATTACTTTATATACAAAAAATTAGGACTAGAATACAAATATTTCCTAGGGAACTCTTTTTTATGGCATGGTACCTCTCTATTTACATTCTCTAGATAATTCTGGTAATATACAAAAATCATCAAATTCTTAGTAATCAATCTTCTGGAGGCCTAAAGATATTTGAAGAACTCCCTTAGCAACTCTGATACCAAGTCATTAAGTAAAGTGAAAACATAATTCAAACATTTTCCAAATTGTACATGTATTTCATGATGGCAGTAAGGTTGGTTTTGTATTGTTTTGTTTTATTTTTACTGCTTACATACTTTAGATTCTGTCATCTTAAGGCCAGTACTCTTGCACTATGGGTATTGATTCTGGGAATCAAAAAGAAATGGTCAGGAGTCAGACAGAATATTAGTTTCAGAAGTTGCTAGAGTATTAGCATATAAAATTATGGTATGGTTAATATAAGTGATGCTTCTCTTATACCCTTCATCTGTTTCTTTTCCTGAATTGTCCTTTTTCAGTCATATCATTGTACTATGCTTCATTCCCTATTTCATCTGCTCAAAATAATGCTAATCAGTCATAAATATTGCTTAGTATCCCTTTGGAAACAAGGGGCAGCAGACAATACTATGTATTTTTAGTGTTCTTCCTAAAGTACTTCTAGTGGGTTTGGGAGAAGTGATATGAACATCCCACTAGAAAAGATGTAAAAATTGACTACTTTCAGCAAATGTATCTACAAGTATGTCCCCAAGTAAACAAAAACCAAATTTACCCAGAAGAAATATTAGAAGAAGGGTACAAAAGGTTTTTCTTAATTCAACATTCAATATAAACAATCATCAAGATATGATCTCAAAAAATCATCAGTATAAAGCATTTAAATAATCCATTTTAAAATAATAAGATGTAAAACACTTTTGATGCAGTGGAAGCGGGGGAAAAGCTTCTGTTTTTACCAGCCAGTAGAAGCAGAATGAGAAGGAGAGAAAAGCAGCAAAGTGGGGAAAGTATCCATTACCCCCATCAAAAAAAACCAAACAACTTTAAAGACTAGATAAAAATATGCCAAGGAGATCTTTAATAAATCCAAGACACAGAGAGGAAGGCTGATATCAGGAATTGTATCAGGTAATGATTTGTAATACCAGCCACCCCACCCGGGAATGTAGCAGTGGCAACTTTTAGGCTACTAAAGGAACAGATCCCAGTCAAGAGTACAGAAGAAGAACCTGAACAAGGGACAAATTCCCAATACAGGAATCAAGGCTGAGTTTATAAGTAAAGGGGCGAAAACTCCAAACACAATGAAGAAATATCATGGGTTAAGAGAAGCTCAAAAAGTAAACCTATTAGAAAAGAGATCTTCATAGCAAGCATGAGTAGAAAGCTTCGGAAAAAAAGAATGAATTGTTCACAAGGACTCCAAAAGTGGATAAAAGTGAAGCCAAAGATAAAAAAATTTAATTAGCATGTGTAAGGGGAAAAAAATAGAGAGAAAGGAAAAAAAACAGAAGTTAGAGGACTTTTACCAGGTAGAAGACTTCAGAAATAAAAGGAATAAACAGAACTCAATGATCCCCCCCCCAAAAAAAAATTAAGAAAAAAATCAAAAGGAAAAAAAAGAAAAAAAAATGAAAAGAAAATATACTATCTACTACCAAACCCAAAAAGCCTATAAAGCAGGTCAAGGAGATATAACTTAAGAATCATTGAATTTCCTGAAAAGAATGACAAAAACTTTAAGTATCATATTTACCAAGTCATAAAAGAAAACTATCCAAATCTAATAGAAAAAGGCAAAATGAAAAATAGAAAGAAACCAGTAATTATCCTCTGACAGAAACCTCCCCTTCACCCCCACCCAGATTTCTCTGAATGAAAACATCTAGAATAATATAACCAAAATCAGCTTCCACGTCAGTGGAAAAGATACTTCTAGTCCCAAGTACCAAGAAACCAACACTGGATCATATCCAACATGCATTATAAATGAAGAATATGATATATATGTTCAGACATGATTGACATATGAATTTGTTTTGCTTTACCATACTAATGTTATACAACAAAGAACTTCTATTTGGGTCGGAGAATCGTAGTTGTATATTGAAAATGGGTAGTGATAGTGAAGCAAAACAAAAAGAAGAAAGGAAGAAAAGAGCATCAATGAAGCATTTTTTTAAAAACAGAGGAAAAAAGAAGAAAGTTTAGAAGGTAACATAGGGACAGTGTCCATCCCAATATATTCAATTTAATGTGTACTTTTTAGGAAGCTATACATAATGAGAATTCATATTTTCATATTCAAATAGTTGAACAGTTATGACCAATACTTAAAATTATAGAAAATGTGCTGCATAATGGCTTGAAGAATTTAATCCAAGGGCTCAATATGACTCACATGTTATACATTCATTGTTTGCTAATTAGGGTATCATTTTTTTGCTTTGCAAATTTTAACTTTAAAGAATGAACTTCAAATGTGCATTTGAAATAGTAACAATGTATTTATATAGTACTTTACAATTCAGAAAATGTTTTCATCTTAACAATGTTAATAGGTATGTAGTGTAAACATTATTATTCAGATATATCTACATTCAGAGAAAGATCTGAGGCAATCTACATGCTATCATTCTTTTCCATGTTTGGTTTTGTTTCTTCTTTCCCATTGTTCACTACATTGGTTACAACCCTTCTATACAACCAGACTAATGTCAAGTGTGAAAGTATTTGCAGATCCTATACTTGATTACATGCCACCTTGGGGGGGGGGTGTGGAGGAGGGGAGAAAATTTGAAACTCAAGGGATTCTGGAACTGAATCTTGTAAACTAAAAGTAAATAAACAAATCAATTAATAAAACATTATGATTCAGTGACTTACTCAATGTTCTATGTCTAGTGAGTCTTATAACTGGGATAGACTCTTGATTGAAAGACTCAGGTTCTACTTTCAATTAAAAAATATTTTTGTGAACACATTACAAGAAGGCAGTGTGATTTCCATAAAGCTAATCACATGGAATTGGGTGTGCTATATAAGCTAAATGTTCCTTCCAAAATACAATCCACCCTAACCCTTTGGTGACTGATCAAAACTACTAAAAACAACTGACTAGTAATTCCTATTACATCCTACCACCCATATAACCTTGTATAAGTCACTTTTTTTTCTCTAGGCAGTCATTTCCTAACTTATATATAAGTAATAGAGTTAGTCTAAATTACATCTGAGATCCCTTCCTCTGAATTTTGCAATCTGGAGCTATATTATAGTTTTACTTAATTATAACTTTGTAAAAATAACACATGCTGCTTTGGCATGCTCTCATTTATGATTTTTTTCTCATCTAGATCGTTAACTTCAGATTACTCATGGAAATATTACAGCCCCAATAACTTCCCTTTTTTCACTAAAGAAGTAAAAACAACAAAACAGGGTTTCTTGAAAATCAAACTACTGTACCCTACGTGAATATCATTACATATACAAAGAGCAAAGGCTATTGGACCTAGAGTGGTGAGGAACCTGAAATGCCATCCAGTTCATTTTACAGGGAAGGAAACTAAGACTGAGGGGAAAAAATAGTTGCCCAACATTGTACTGGTAGGTGAGACAGCCTGGATTTGAACCCAGATTCTAGCACTATAAATCTAGCATTCTTTCCCCCTGCAACATGCTACCTCTCTTAAATGTAGCAGAAGAGTCTTAACCCATCAGTTCTTAATTTTATACCTACAATGCTCATATATGTTCCTGAGTGAGAATCTCATCTGCTGTGTACTCGGTTGCAGAATGCTCATTTTCAATGTAAGCACACAGTTGCATTTGCTAAGTGATCATTCATCCTATCCATATGAAACAGACCTTGTAGGAATGACACTAAACTGTAGCCCACTGGAACACAAATGAAGAAGATTCGTGCTTCTAACTGTCCACTAGCTTGCTGTCCTTGATCAAAAATTACCTCTATTACCCATCACGTTGTTAGTGGCTAAAACTTACCATTTAAATTGTAAGCTGCAACATCTAAATGGAACTGCATATGTGATCTTTGTCACCTCATTTTCATGAATGGAAAAGAATATTCTGACACAAAAATTACATACTTAATTCTAGCTCACCTTCTCCGCTGACCCCCATCCCACACTGCCTTGGGTTTATTTCCTCATCCATCAATGGGTCAAAGTAATTTCTGCTGTATTCATTTCCTGTGGAAAGTACATGAAGGAAGGGTCAGTGATTATTAGAAGCACATGAACCAAAATGTTAATTTTGAAATCGACACCACCACGGAAGGGCCATTTTACCTACTTTATAAGCTTAATTTTTTTTACAAGTCTTCCAAGCCTCCTAGTTTTGTAATTATCATCTTGCAAAAGGTCAAAGAAGGTAATTCTGGAAACAAGTTCACTCTATCTTACTGTTGCTGAGAAATTAATGAGAAAATTATCAAATTTAGATGGTATAAGAGAAAAAAAACTAAGCCAAATTGTTTTCAAGACATACTGTTGGAATGTATATTACCAGATTGTTAGGTGGAATAGAGTTCATCACTGGCCCTCTCTCTCCTTGCCTCTACACACTAGAGATATTGTGATACCCAATCAGAATTATATGGTGAAATGAGGAAGTGCTATATTATGGGGGTGGGGAAGGTCCTATTTTTAAATAGTTTGAAGTTACAGCGGCTAAGTGGGAGGTGGTGGAATGAAACTTATTTGTCTAAGTCATTCCCAGTATTTCTAGTCAAACAATGTGAAATGGAAGATATGAACATTTTTCAAATACTTAGATTTATCAAAACAACACAGAACAAAGTGCAAAACTCACTTTTCTTTGCAGCTCTACATGTCTTCATGCAAAAAATGTCTCAGAGGATACATTTTGTAAAGTGTCAACTTGCCTGTCATAGATTTATCAACACTAATTTCAAACTTTTACTAATGGAAATAAATGCCTGCTTGTGATTTGTGTTTTGAATTCCAAGAAAATGTACCTAATTGTGTTTGCAACTCAAATTGTCAAGTGCCACAAGACAAGCTGAGTGATAATGGTATCTCAGTAAATGTTAAGCTGAGGAAAGGGTTAATGTGCCCTAGTCCCACTGTTGTACTCTACAGTATATTTGTTTTAGGATCAAAAATAATCCAAACAGCAGCTCTTTTTCGAAGGCTAAATGAAACTTTGATATGAAACTAGGTTTAATTTATATTTCTGGACGGGCACATTTTTGCTGTCAGTCTCTATTCTATCAATGTAGTAAGTACAAGAACTGAAAATCTGCTTTACCTTGAGGTCTCAATAAAGAAAAAATAAATGAGTTTCATTTTTGTTACTTTATCTGTCAACAACTACTAGGCTGGTATGAATCTTGGCAGGATGTAATCAAAGTCTTATGTACTGCAATAACACAGCTATTCTGCCTTATTCACTGTAATTGTTTTTCATCTACCACAAAAGCATGGTGATACACTAAGTACACTCTTTCATATGCTGGGAAAATAATTCACCATTATGTGCATTAGGGCAAAAATGACAGTGGACGCCTTTATTCACTCACAATGCCATATGCAGTCAATTGCTATGAAGTGGGCCCTTGAACACTATGGAAATACCAGAGCATGCGCCAATTCTTTGCAACCCTCTGGAAGAACTGTTTTCTCATTGGTGTGGGTATTCTTCCAACAATGCAGATCAAAAACCATGCATTCTGAACCATTTCCCCATCTTTAAAACAAAAAAGTTGGACTAAATTATTTCTAAGTTCCCTGATAGTTCTAAACCTAGGATGCTATCATCCCATGGGATTCTCATCAACATCCCACATTAGTTTGTGACAGGATCCGTGCAGTGTGTTAAGGACCTTCCTCAAATTATTTTGACATCATGAAGGTACTAATGGAGAAGCCCCACATTATCCCTTTACAAGTGTCGGTCATTCATTGTAGAGAGAAGCAAACTGCACTCCTTAATGATATTTATATTTACCTGTTCAAGTCTCCATCCTCCTTTCTCTTCTAATGTAACTTTAAAAGACAAAATGAAAATGTAACTTTACCCCTTTCTTATTGGCTATTTATTCCTCCTGTGGTACATTCCTAGCCCATTATATTTTTTGATCATACATTTATTTGACAAAATCAAAGAAATGGGATGGACTAGGTGGCCTCTGAGGTCCCTTCAATGATCTAAGTCTATAATTCTTCAGTCCTTTAAACCATTTCTCCAACAAAATATTTTGTTTGTAATGTCACATAATAGTAAGCCTCGCTGTTGCCCTTTCTTTGATTCTCAGCTTCAGTTCCATAAATTCATATCCAACACTGAGCACAGTGCCTAGCATACAGTAGGCACTTAATGACAAATGCTTACTGACTGCATGACTGTTGTCTCATTGTGACATGGAGGGAAGCTAAATTCTTTCCACCAAGAAGGAAAGGGTCAGATAGAAAAGACAATCTAGTTAGTATCTAAATTATGCATTCCATCATTTAAAATGTGGGGAGTTTATTTTGATCCATGAGCCAAAATTTGCAATTCCAATGTTGTTTTTAACTTAAGAAACTATGTCGATGATAGAAGATTTCACAGGATCAGCCACAAAGAACAGAGCCCAAGTCTTCTCATAAAATATAGACCCAAAATCCACAGATTTTCACATCAACTTTCACTATTTTTCCCCTACAAGGATATTAAATTGGACTTAATTATATTAAAATTGAATATTGTAATTGGAAACATGATCAAAAATAATCTATTTCAAACTTCTACCAAATGAATCAATCTCCTTCATAATATAAGATCACTTCTTAAACATATATCTCATTGGGGTTACTTTTTATTTTATAAAACAGCCCATTGACATGTCAGAGAGTTCTAATTGTTAAGAAATCCTTCCACATATTGTGTCAAGATGTGCTGCCCCCTGTAATTTCCTAACCACTTACAACTTTGTCTTATGAGAGTTACATAGACTACATCTCAATTCCCAGCTACACGACAGATTTTAGTATACTAGAAGACAACCATCACCTCCCTCCTCCAAGTCTTCTCTTGTGTAATAAAAATATTTCAAGTCAAAAATTGTAGGTTCTTTGCCATCTTGTTTGTCACATTGTGGATGCATTACATATCCCCACTTGTTATTGTCTTCTTGTATTGTGCTATTGAGAAATGAATTAGAGATTGTAGCCAGAACTATTATCTTGAATGGTTTTAACACTAAACTTCTCTTGATGCAACCAAATATTCAGTTATCATTTTTGTAAGTTCATATTGAACTGTCTTTTTTTCATATCTACTACAATTCATACATATTTCCTCCAACTTGTACTTCCACAGTTGATTTTCAAATCCTAATGAGAGAGACAGACAGATAGACAGACAGACAGATAAAAAAAAGGGAAACATTTATTAAACATTTACTATGAATCAGTAATTATGCTAAGTGTTTGGTATACTAATACAAGCAAGGTAGTCCCTGCCCTCAAGCAGTTTCCATTCTAACAGGAAAAAGACACATAAGAGAATGGTAGGAAATATCATATGGAAATAGTCTAAAAGTGTCATAGAGGCATAGTTCCAGGAAAGATAAAATGAACACTTTACAAACATTTATTTAGGAGACCCTGAGTGGACCCAGGTAGAGAGTTCAAGGTTGTAGTAGGACGAAGATGAAGATAATCTCCCAAGAGGCTAAGGACTTGTTCAGCATAGTGGGCACCAGATCTGGAATCAGGAAGACAAATTCAAATATGGCCTTTAGATACTTAATAGCCATATGAGCCTGGGAAAATCACTTAATAATAGCTAGCATTTATAAAACTCCTCTTATATGCCAGGTACCATGCTATGTACTTTATAAATATTAACTCACTTGATCCTCCCAACAACCATGTGAGGTAGTGTATCAATAATGAGATATTCACAACACCCATGATGGTTATGAATATGCTGGTATAGTTTTGGATCACAAAATGTAGCAAACTCTCCACATGGAAGGCAGAACCAAGATCTTTATTCAGAAACCATAACACTGAGT